>JAUMHI010000070.1:13857360-13892279 GCA_032359435.1 Enteromius unitaeniatus | reverse complement strand
ACACCATTCTGAGGGTTGTTACATGTGTGTAGTTACAGTAATATTACAGCTGTAGATACTATGTACCGGTGTGTACTCACACACACACACACACACACACACACACACACACCATTCTGAGGGTTGTTACATGTGTGTAGTTACAGTAATATTACAGCTGTAGATACTATGTACCGGTGTGTACTTACACTGTGGTTACATACTAGATCTAGTTACTACGCAAGTACACAGGTATTAGTGACACTTAATATAAAGTGGGACCAAAAATGTTTTGAGATCATACATGCACGAAGTCATTAATTACTTTGTATAAAAATGCATTTGATGAGAGATAAGCAATGCAATATGCAGATTTGCGCATACTTGCGTATTAAAAAGTGTAAAAACTAGCAATAAAAATGTTTCCTCAACACAAAACCTCTCCCATGCATACAGTGTCACACCCACACGCACAAATACATGGGAGCGTTGTAATTCAGTAGCGTCGCGTGCAGCAGAGGTGAGCTGCGTCACGTTAAAGCTGAACGGAGAAGCGCTCAGACACGTTGCGTGATCTGCCTCTGGAAAACTACACGTACGAGCTACGCATTGATCATTTGCGGGACTATCTGAGCAAAAATAATGCTTTAAAATGATTCCACTGTTGAACATGAAGTTTACGAGGCTAATTCTGTTGGGAATCGCCTGTCTTTTGCTCATAAGCGCGGTGTGTTGCTCCGTTTCTGAGAGGAAAGGTGAGTGAAGTTACCTTAACTGTCTGTCACTAACTAAAATCTTTAATGAGCTATGTCCTGAACAGAAGAAGGCTACTTTTTTTAAATGAGAAGTTTGAGAGAAGAAAATAAACGTGTCCACACTTTTGACAGGATAAACAAACAGATATATAGATAGATACTGTAGGTAACATTGAATTAAACATTATATTTCTCGAAATACTGAAACAGTAGTAAAATACTGTTACTAGAATATGTTTTATTTACATTTTACAGTGTATATATAGACATGTAGGCAGACGTGATATGATTACTGTTTGCTTATTAATAAATATGATCACATTTTAATATGAGTACTCTATGTATATGATTAAAATTTGAATGATATTGTTTTTTAAATGTATAATAACTACTGATCTGAAAAGCATTAGATGAGATCTGACGGGACATTATTAATCATATTACCAGCTGCAGGTTTATCTTTAAGCCCAGCAAGTGACCCCAAGACAAGGAGTTTCTCATGTTATTAAATGTGTAATGAACATAATTAAGTCTGAAACATGCTTAAAAATACTTGATGAACTTTTGAGACTGGTGACCACCACAGGATGAGGGCCAAGAGTTCAACAGCAGCAGATGGTACCGCTAGACAGCTGCCCCACTGAGTGGGGTCTGGGCCCTCAGCGTCAGTCTGTGGTCCAGTCTCTGGTCTACCCGGACAGACTGTGTTTAACATGCTGTTTGAGGTTTCTTGCCAGTTTGGAAATTAACAGCAGATGGTGGCTCCCGACACTGTCCCAGAACAAACCAGGCAGAAATGGGTTAAATACAGTTTGATTCTGCGGTGACGACTGGAATCAAAATCAAAAGAACAAAACAAAATGGGTTGAATAATTTGTAGGCTCATTTTAATAAATAGTAGCGTATATTTATTTAATGCCATGTCAGCATCTATTTTCATGACAAAAAATACAATAAGTTATATGACGCAAGATTTTTTACATTAACATATGATTAACTTTTCTGGCAAAATAATCTAATTGTAAAACTGAAATAATGCAGCATCATTAGTGTAATATTAGTATATATATAGTGTAGTGAATGTGTATAAGAGATCCACCTTTACAATTGTCTTATCACTTTATTAAAATATTTACATGTGCAGGCTAAGTGTCAGATTTCTGTTATCTGATAAACAGCACACCTTTCAAACACAAAAGAACATTTGCGTGTTGTCTTGGACATTCTGATCATACTTTCAGCACAGAAACCAATGACGCAGACGGTACAACTCCATCTGCATTTCTTTTACTGACAGTAGGATAATGATTTTTTTTTTTTATACGAAGGTGCTGAGTTAAAAGGAAGAAGGAAAAGCAGTGTTCGTGGATCATTTTGTCTTTCATTTATAGATTTCTTTTTCCTGTTATTTCTTGCATTTCAGTATTGCAGATAAATGTGAATTACTAACTTCATCTATTTTACCTTCGTCCCTTTGATTTTTCCAGATGTCCCGCCAAATTTATCCACTGTTTCATTAATATACTTCATTGCCATTACGTTATTGTGGCTTTATCGGTTTTACAAAATGCACATTTTATAATTAATGCCTCAACCCTATTTTCAAGAAAAGACAGTGAATGACTATTCACACCTGTTGGCTGACTATGAATTTAAAAGTGTTTAACTTAAAAAAAAAAACTTTTTCCTGTCCCAGCATAGACTTTTTCCTGAGAAGTGCAAACATTACCATGCTATCAAAACATTGCTCATTATTTACAAACATTATTTGTTTAAGCATCCCAGTCAGCCCAGCACAGCAACCCCGGCTCCACCAATGGTGCGAGTTTGAGTTGGGGAGTATCTGTTTTTTGACCAATGGCAGGATTCAAGAAAACTGTCATTATATCTTTTTTGGTTAAATTACACACTTCACCCTTTAATGACCTGTCAGCTTAAATGTGAAAAAGCTTCTGGTGATGGGCCTGTGGTATGCCTGTGTCAGCATAACCTGTCAGTCAGTATTGTCTCCGGGGCATCTCATACCTCGTTTCATTCCCACAGCCTGTGGCACAAAAGAGAGTGTGAGAGAACAGATTAGAATAAAGGTTATTAGAAAGCACTTTTGTTTGACCTACTTTGTTTTAATGACGTTAAGCATCATTAAAGGAATAGTTTATTTGAGAATGAAAATTTGCTCACCCTCAGGTCATCCAAGATGTGTCACACTGCAGATAAAAACATCCCAATTATCCACAAGTAATCCACACGACTCCAGCCCATCAGTTAACATCCTGTGAAGTGAAAAGCTGCATGTTTGTAATAAACGAATATAAATAAACAGCAGTTTTGCACTTCAGTGATGGACTGGAGTCGTGAGAACTATTTTCTAGTCAACTATTCCTTTAACTGGAATGAAATGATACCCATTCATGTGAATCCTGAATGTGGGTAGACAAGCGGTTGACGTAGGTGAAGATTAATCAAAAGACAAAGCCGAATGCTGTGGTAAGGTAACACGCTGCCACTATCAGATCTTCATTTTTTTTTTTACAGATTTCATCATTCACAGTCAGCGGCGTGTAGAGTCAGGCCCAGCGTTTGACAAATTATGTCACAACATTTATTCTGCACTGTTTTTTACTGGCCAGAAACATGCTCAGCTCTAGATGTCAGATATCTTCAGTCTGACATCTAACACAAGACATTTCGTACTGAATGAGTTGTGTTGAATAACATTGGTTCCATTAAGAAAAATGCATCAGCTATCTAGCTTTTTCCTGAGGTAAAAAAAGGCCACGTCATTTGTAAATGCTGTGGGTATAGCTTCCTGCCTCATTTAAACAGTTGGTTTTGCAGCTTGATATTGAAAGGAGCGGTGTGTCCTATCGTGTTATTGTAATGTATTATCTTAATTATGAACATACTGCACACAGTTAACTGCACATTGTTATTT
Organism: Enteromius unitaeniatus; assembly: GCA_032359435.1. NCBI lineage: Eukaryota > Metazoa > Chordata > Actinopteri > Cypriniformes > Cyprinidae > Enteromius > Enteromius unitaeniatus. Next base: position 13,888,610 of record JAUMHI010000070.1, on the reverse strand, counting down.
TCCTCGTTATTTCCCCATACTGTAACATCTAATGAACCAGAAGCCTCACCCATAGGCTTACTTCAGTGTTCAGGAAGAAGCTGGATAATGACCATTAATAGTTTTTGTACTTAATCCATTTATCATTTAGTTCATTTTAAAAGAATGATAACAAAACTCAGCTACATTCAGAAAAATCCAGTCATCACACTTTCAGTTCAATTCAGCATGAGCTGATATAAATACATTGTATCTGAATAAACTTCCCTTCTCTTAACACATGCAAGCACTAATCAATAAAGATGTGTCCTTGCTCTACCCAGTGTTCTGTTGTAATTTGGTCAAGACATCACCATTTGATCTAAATCGAATTGTCTTTGCAAGCTTATAAATATCCAGAGTTACTATGACCACTGTTACTATACTAACGACTAGAAAGCTCTCCTATTCACATGCGTCACACTCTCTGGCCACCAGCTACAAGGGTAAATTAAATGGAAAGTAATGCAGTCAATGTAAATTAATACATAACCGCAATCTGTTATTGTTAAAAATGTCAGATTGGCTCTTGTCATCCATATAAACCTCGTATTCAATTGATCCGCTAAGTGGTATGAAACGTTTCATAGATTTTCACCTAAAACGTGAGAAAAATCTATTTTAGTCTGTGACATTGCGGTATATTTAGTCAATAATGGGTCTTACGTATAGATAACTTGGAGGTTATCTCTGACAATTAATAATGGGCTTGTTTCAGAGGAGACAGAGTTCTTAAAACCATTAAAAATGCAGTTTTCCAGCATCGACAATAATAAGAGATGCTTCTTAAGCAGCAAATCAGCATATTAGAATGATTCCTGAAGGATTATGGTGACACTGAAGACTGGTGTATTGATGCTGACAGTTTTAAATATTTTTAAATACTTGTATTAAAACTTGTAATACTTGTAAATCAAATTAATTCAGCCTTGGGGGCTTCTTCAAAAACATTAAAAAAAAATCTTACCTACCACAAACCTTTAAATGCTAATGTATGCCTGCTGTATGCCTTTTTTATTCTTATCGTAAGGATTTCTGTTATTTATGAGACAAGACATCAACATCAGCGTCAAACTGCAAACAGTTACAGATTTTAGGATTTACAGACCATGATAAATCAAGGCCATAGCCTTGAGGCTTTACATAAGTTTGTTTATTTTGAAAACAGTTTAAAAAAACAAAAAAACAGAAAACACTGCAAAAAAGATACCATAAAATTTACCTGTGGTTGCTGGAATTCGATCGTAAAAATACAGTGTTTTAGGTTTACCGCTTTTAAGTTACATTTACAGTTAAATACCGTAATTTCATTAACTGGTATAAAATTAATATACCAACCTATTAAAGTGCTGAAACTGTTTTGTAGCTTTGAAATACACTGATAAGCACCAAATGCAGGTGGTGATGAAAAGCAGCTTTTCAATATAAAAATAAAAAGGTGCTCAGTGTCATCCACACAAACACTACAGTAAATGGTGAGACTCATTAAACTGAAATATTAAATAAACATTCATATTAAGAAGAAACAGTTGTTTTACAGTTACAGACATTTCTGTCTACGCATTCATATTTGCATATATTGTGCATGCAAAACAAAACATAAAAACTGTAGAACAAACTCTCCAGTAACCAACAAAAACACAACAGGCATAGGAACGTCCTACCGTTTAAAACACTCCAGCTTATTAACAGCAACATTTGCATTAGAAAACTGATTTTTGTCTTATTTTTGTCAAAATATATAAATGTACTGAAACTCATGTCTCGTGTTGTTTACCAAATGCAGTGACCAGGCCATGTTTTTTACTTCTGCAGTAAGCAAATCACCCCATAGACAAAGAGCTGAATTTATACAATGGTTGAATTTTGATGGAGAGGTCACAAATAGACAATATGTTGCTTATTTGATTTAGACAGACCCTGTTGTTTGTAAAAAAGCACACAGCAATGAAGCAAGCCGTCTCTGTCTCACGCTGTATTTACTGCAATTGAGTTAGACGGTATTTTATCCACATGTCTCTCATTTAGGGTGACAACAATGACACTCTATAGACACTCTATTGCATGCTAAAGAGAAACAGAAGATGTAAGAAGCACAATCATGTGAAACTGCTACTCGCAAATTGATAAAAATTGATCTTGCTTTCAAAGAGTTTTTAAACATATGGCCATTAAAATCATTTTGGGCCTGTTTGTGCATGAAATACAACAAGTATGTCACTACATTACATCCTGTACCGTAAAATCAGTAGAGCACATGTGTGAAACATAGTAGCCACATCCTTCTGATTCAACAGTGTTAATGGATAAATGAAAAATATAAGATTTAACATGCAAAACACATTTAAATATTTCCAGTAACAGCATAGGACATGTACCAGCAGGTGCCTTCCCTGAAGATGTATTCCTGGAAAGTCTTTCAGATGGAAAACAGGATGCGTTATGACAAATGCTGTTGACCTTTTCTGCTCATGTGGATCGATACTTTTGCAACAGTGCAAACTTACTTTACAAACAGCGTCAATTTTGTCCTCTGCCCACAGTCTAACTTAGTCACCAACAGGACATCCTAGTCATCTGCTGGAAAACAAGGTTATAGTGCATTTGGGTTATAGCCCAAACTTTAAACTATAGATATACTGTAAAACTGTGCATTTCTGACATTACATAACAAAAGACATACTCAAAAGGCGTCAGCACTTAGTGACATTCTTGAAGTTTCTTCCCAAAAACCAAAGCAGACAGGAAGTTATGTCATGCATTGAACCCATGCGTTGATATGCAAAAAATGAATGGATTTTCTGCATGTCAAAAGCCACATCCGATTATTATATGTTGCTTCATTAACAAAAAGGTAAAAAAGCTACAGGAAGATATCCTCCAAATATTTTACCTTATTGAATGTATTCAGCGATATATCTGAGGGGGGGGGAAAAACAAAGCATTAGGAACAAAAAAAATGGAGCAAAGAAAACTAATTAAGCAAGCGTGGGAAAAAAATGCATGACCTTGTGAAAATAGGTTATACTCATCAGCTTTGAAAAGTTGATCCTAGAATATCTTCGAATTAATCCATCATCATTTTTCCAATCCATATGCATCCTTGTACTCAAGAAGATAAGCCATACTTGATTGAGCCACTTCTTTGATACATGTGAAAGTTAGTTTATTTGAAATTTACATATTTTGTAACCTTGTAAATGTTTTTACTGTCACATAAAAAAATTAATGAATCCTTGCTGAATAAATGTATTAATTTCTTTAAACAAATATCTTTCTGACCCCAAACTATTTAAAAGGTTAGTTCACCCAAAAATAAAAAAATCTATCATTAATTACTCACCCTTGTGTTGTTCCAAACCTGTAAGACCTTTGTTCATCTTTGGGACACAAATTAGGATATTTTTGATGATATCAGAGAGCCATCTCCCCTCCATAGACAGCAATACAACTGAAATGAATCCAGAAACATAGTAAAAAGATGGGTAAAAAAGTCCATGTGACATAAGTGGCTCAACTTCAGTTTTGCAGTGATAGGAAAATACTATTTACTCTGGACGAAGGTCTTATGTGTTTGAAACGAGTAATTAATGACAAAATTTAAATTTTTGGGTGAACTAACAACAGTATATTTTGCAGCTACAAATATGAACGTTTTTTTTTTCGTCACATGCTGCTGGTTCTGTCACTAAGGAAGATATATTTCTTTGCATTTAATTCTCAAGTCTTGTGTTTCTGTGCATTGATGAGATCTTAATAACCCTTGTGCATGGTTTGCATCAGTTGCAAAAGATAAAACACTCAAGTTTAGCATAGAATGCCGTTCCACAGTTCCTGATGATTAGATTGATGTTGATGTTAAGATGTTCCTCTATAAATATTTTTTCAAGGAGCAACCTGTTCAGTCACATCCCATGGTTCGGACTCATGCCTCAGGCACCGCTGCTGAACATCCGCCAGTAGAAAACAGCTGCACGATTTGCAATCTATTCTCGCATTTTAAGGGCTTGCGAAGCGAACGTTAAGAGTTAAAACTTCATGACCATAATCTTTATTTGAAATCTGCCCTAGAGCAGAGATCTGAAAAAGCCAGTAACGCCTGATTATTTCTTCGGTTTTTAGTGTTAATATTTTTCTTGTCATAACCCTGATGAATTTCGACATGCTGGATCTTCACTGCATGTCTTGACAGTGTTTGTTCTTTTTAAAATTTTTGCTTACTCGGATTTAAGACAAAATTAACATATAGTCAAATATTCAACTCCATAGCAAAGTTATAATGGGGAATATTTTTGTTTTTACTAAGAAGAACAGTTCAAAAGCCTAGTGAGCTGACTGTGTTTGCTGTCTACATAGACAGCTGTATTCTAAGGCTTTACTGAAACAAGGCCTCATAAGAGACTAAATTGCATTAATAGCATTAGCACTAAGTTAACTACTTACTACAGTGGTTTTTAACAAGCACTTGGGAGCCTAAAAGGACTCTTCAAAGGAGGTCCCTAAATAAATTAAATTGATTTAAAATGAGACAAACATGCTTTAAAATAAGAAAAAATATCTAAAAATAGAAAATGAATTTTAAAACGTCAAGAAAACTTTTATATAAATATATATATATTTTTTAAACGCCAGGCTTTAAAATATTTTGTATAATAATAATTAATCAAATAAAGTCAAGTCAGTTATTAAGTGAATTACAAGTTATTATAGCAGAAGCTTAGCTTTGAATATTGTCTTTGAAAATGCTGGGCCTTTCACTTACAATAAAGTTGTGAATCATTGCTCTAGTAATCATAAAATACTGCACCTAACACAAAATATTGGGCAAAATAATATTTTTAGTTAGATTGAATTATTTGAAAACTTTGTTGTTAACACTAGCTAATGCACTTGGCATAATTTTACAGCATTTCTTGGTTGATCTTATTTACTGCATATATGTTTTTTTTTTATATCCAACAAGTTGTACATTAGTAAAATTAATAAATATTATAGAAATTAATTAATTGGCCTTGATATGCTCTTGCAAAATGATTCTGAAGAAAAAGAATTCACTGGCTAACACAGACAAATGACATTAAAGATGATTTTAAGTGCTGTCTAGATAGAAAGCAGGTGGGAAAAAATCTGAAACATCTTAGGATCTGAGTTTTTATAAATTCCTTGGCCTTAATTTAGACAGTTTATTGATCCCTGAGGGGAAATAGACGAGTCAAACACAACCTGTATGTCTTGCACGTGGCAGGCAAGAATTCAAGAGTTCTCAAGTTGAGCAACACTCGTGTGCAATATTTGAGTCTCACCCTCGGTGAACCACATTCTTGATCCCCGGTGTTCCCGCCCATAGAATTCGCTCTTTCACTGGAGACGAGACACATAACGATGACTGCAGGAATTCAACACCTGCATGACAGGAGAGAGACGAAACAAGCACTTGTTTTCCACTGTAGCTTTTACATTCACAATGAGTTTCGGAAAGCACCATGTTTTCATGAATAGAAGATCATGCAATGTAAAATATGTAAAAGGGTCATTTGAGCACAATATAACGATGGCTTGATGAATCTCAATGTTTAGGAGGTAGAACTCTATTAAAATAGTTTTAGAAGTGATGGCTGAAATATGATCTGTTCAGTGCACTCATGTTACTTTGAGCAATGACAGAAAGCTGGAGTTTTAGCATGAGGAACTGCTATAAGCCATGTCTTAAACGGATAGTCCACCCAAAAATACATCTGTCATAATTTACTCACCCTCGCATAATTTCAAACTTGAGTAACTTTCCTGTGAAACAAAAGATTATATTTTATGCACCTGACTGAATCTTATTCAAGTTTTTCCATTCAGCTTATTCAAAACATGTCACAAATGAGAAAGAAACCACAGCAACCCTTATTGTGAACCCTGAGTGTGAATTATCTATATTTCCTATGAAATTTAGCACCTTAAAAGAAATTATTTCTTTAATGTATGTAACCGATTAGCCCCTATTTCATTATTTTACAAATAATTTCCATGTGTTGTTTAACAGAAAGACAATTTTATAAACATAATACAAGATTGTAGTGTTTGAAGAATAAAAAAAAAAAGTCCACTGGTCAAAATGATTAGCCCTCTGATGTTAATACTCAATACTGTATCCCTTTTGTTTGATAACAGCCTTTAGCTGTGGTTCTCAATGTTTCAAGCATGTCTCCTGAGGAATTACTGCCCATTCTTCCTTAGCAAATCTCTCAAGCTCCTTCAGATTTGATTGTCTTCTGGCAAAAACTCTAGTGTGCCCCACAGATTATCTATTGGATTTAAGACCTGCCAGTCAAGTACACTCACTTTGCTCATTTAGAGGAATTTCTTCACCAGAAGTGAGGTATGCTTTGGGTAGTTATGCCGAAAGACAAAATGTCGACCCAAAGAAACTTGCGGACTATCTGAGGGTGTCTTTCAAAATCTTCTAATAGTCTTCCTTTTTTATGTTTCCTTCAACCCTGATGAGATCCCTAATACCAAATGCACCAAACATCCCAACAGCATTACCACCACCACGTTTCACTGTGGGAACATTGTTCTTGGGATTAAATGCCTCTCCCGAAAGCCTCGTACCGAACGGTTCAATACGATTATGCGTATCGTTACACCCCTAATATTTATATATATATTTGAAAGAAGTCTCTGCTTACCAAGGCTGGTAAAATAATACAGTAAAAACAGTAATATTGTAAGTCTGTATTCAGTGTACAGTGTTCAGTGTTCAGTGAGAGTTCTAACTGACTTCTCCTTAATAATTCCAGACTTTTGGGTGTGCTTATTTTGTGTATGTTCTGTCACAATATCAGTATGAGTATTGATTTGAATATGAGTATTGATTTCACCTCTGCTTTATTCTCCAGTATGTCAGGGAACCAATAATAAGCTGACTTTGCTGGCACAGCCAGACGATCACTACAAAGCCATGGTGCGGATGTACAGTAACTGCACAGTCGTGCTGGAGAACCTGGAGATAACCAACGTTCAGGAGTACCACAATCTCTCCTTCCTCAGAGTGAGTGACATAACACACCAGTATAATAAAATAGCAATTATGACACTAGATCATTAGTAATACTATACAAATAACAGGTCAAACCTAACTACTAACTGCTAAAAAAGAAAAATTAGAATGTTTTTATGTAAAATTATTGTTTGAAGTCTGAAGACTTTGTAAATGGTATTTAGGGGGACTGACTAAAATATTCTTTCTTTTATAGAGCATTGAAGAAGTCGGTGGCTACGTGCTAATAGGAATAAACTATGTGGATGTTATACCCCTGGAAAACCTGCGCCTCATTCGAGGACATTCTCTCTACGATGGCAAGTATGGCCTTGCTGTAGTGGCAAATGTCCATAGGAATGAGTCTGTAGAGAAAAACAGCATCACCAGCGGCCTCCGAGAGCTGCGTCTTAGAAGCCTCACAGGTAAAGCATATTTATTCATTTAACATTTAGATGTTGTTGTCCAAAGTGACCTATAGTGCGAATGAAGCATTATCCATCCACAGGCACCAAAATGTGTTAAATACAGTATGCAGTATGTATTTAAAAAAAGTCACATTTTCTATTAATTATAGTGACAGAGAATATTTTCCCTTCTTTTTCTGGCAGAAATTCTTAAAGGTGGGGTTAAAATAACCCATAATTCTTTGCTCTGCAATGTGGAGACCATACAGTGGTTGGACATTGTTCAGGATGGCAGTGATGTGAAAGTGAATGTGTCAGGAAAGATGTGTAAGCATTTAGAGTTTTACAAGCAAAAATCATGCAATATACACAACAATTTTGGGGTTAGTGTGATTTTGTTCTTTAAGGATGCACAGAATGGATAAAAAGTGACCTTTATAATGTTACAAAACAGTTTGAAATATACAAAAATGTATTTTCATGAGCCCATTTTGAAAAAAAGTAGCATGGTTTCAACAAAAATATGGAGCAGCTTACCTGATATAAACACTGCTAATAATAATAAATGTTCTTGAGCAACGAACCATTGTATCATGATTTCTGAAGGATCATGTGACACTGAAGATTGGAGAAATGTTGCTAAATATTCAGCGTTGCATCACATGCATTAAGATAAAACAGTCTCTTATTGTAATCATTTTTCACAATAACTCAGTCATATCTATATATGTTATTAAATTAATTAAATTATGTATTTATAAAAAAACAGAAATAAAAAAAAAACAACACTTTCTTTCATACCTTAGGCAGACCATGTGACACGGGGTGCTTTAATGGATCTTGTTGGGCTCCCGGACCAGAGAACTGCCAGACCTGTAAACTCAGCTGTATATATAATTCTTCAAAAGGAATATAAGTGAACCTTGTCCTAACAAATGTTCTTTCATTGCCAGTTACCCGGCTGAACTGTGCCGAGCAGTGCTCACGGAGATGCAAGGGTCCCAAACCCATCGATTGCTGCAGTGAACACTGCGCTGCAGGCTGCACCGGACCCCGACCAACAGACTGTCTGGTGAGTGAAGCGCTTTTCAAAAGTTATTAAGTAAATAAGTAAACACACAAGTCTAACATAAAGATTGAACATGGAAGTATTGGTGAAGCTTATCTACTGACCGAGTTCAAATATTCAAAAAATCTCCAAATCTTTTGCATTTTATTTAAATTAAACAATAGTTGACCCAAAAATGAAAATTACCCCATAATTTACTCACCCCCAATTCATCCTAGGTGTATATGACTTTCTTCTTTCAGACGAACATGAAAATGTATCCTGTTTTTTTTAGGCTTGGTAATGCTGGTGGATAGTAGCCATTATTTTGAAGCTCCATAAACTGTATATATCTGTCGTAAAACTAACATATATGCCTCCGGAGGGGTAGCACATGTTTTCTGAAGCAGATAGATAGGGTTTTTGTAACAAAAAATATTTCTGTTTTTATAATTATGCGTCAAATCACTGACTTCCGGAAATGGCTATATATGCGTTAAAAGAGTCAAGTTCCAGCTTGTGAGCTGACCTTTGACTCAACGTACTTTATTATGTAAGTCACATTCATAGCATATGATTGAAAAAGAAGTAAGTCATACACCTAGAATGGCTTGGAGGTGAGTAAATTATGGAGTCATTTTCATTTTTGGGTGAGCTATTCCTTTAACATTAATATATTTTGTTATATATTTACAACATTCATACAGCCAAATTCTAATTTTGATCATTTCCATTTTATTTATATATATATATATATATTTTTTGTTTTTTGTTTTTTGTTTTTTGTTTTTTAAATCAATTTGTTTTGATACCTTATGATCAGTGAACAAATGTTGATTATGATGACAGTATAGGTCTTCTTTTTCCTCAGTCCTGCAGAGACTTTCAGGATGATGGGACGTGCAAGGATGCTTGTCCACGTCTTATGCAGTACGACCCCAACATTCACCAACTTGTTCCCAATCCTAACGGGAAGTATAACTTTGGAGCCACCTGTGTGAAGAAATGCCCTTGTAAGTTAGCTTTTAATACATCTGAGATTACTAAAATAAACTAAGACCACTATGACGAGAGCAGATAATTCCATCCATTAAAAACCTTTGGTAACACTTGAGAATAGGTAACACTTGCTAACTATTAACTATGACTTTTCCCTCAATAAATTCTTGATTTGCTCATTTAATGAATAGTTATTGAGGTAGCTGTTAAGTTTAGGTATCGGTAGGATTAGGGATGTAGAATAATGTCATGTAAAATAAGGCATTAGTATGTGCTTTATTAGCACTAATAAATGGCTAATATTATATTAGTATGCATGCTAATAAGCAACTAATAGGTCTAAATGTAAAAAAAAGTAAAGTGTTACCAAATCAAACTAAAGTAATGGAGACATACTAGCTCATTGCTATTGTGCATAACAACCACCAATTTTCTAGAGACAGAATTGACATTGGTCTTTAGCCAGTTATGATTGCAAATACACAAGCAAAGACACACCCAGAGGTTATGCGCTGTGTAAACAAAGAGCTACTGTAAGTTCTCTGAGGTTTATTTGAGTTAAAATTACTTTAGACCTAAAATAAATTGTGTAACTATTAGTGCATCTTATATATGAACATACGCTATTTTAAATGTGTCTTTTCTAGAGTTTCTGAAGAGATGTCAACAAGGTCTCAAATGCCTTCAGATATCAAGAGACAAGTCTGCAGTCAAACTTTTTCAACATATCATCTGAGCTATATATTATATTTATTTTACAGCTGTATACTGTATGTCAATAACTCACAATTTTTTTTTAAAAGGAGAAACATCTAGGAGAAACACCATCTATACCTCACTGAAAGATAACTGCAAACACTTCTATCTGCTGCAGATAACTTTGTGGTGACCGATCACGGAGCCTGCGTTCGAACCTGCAGTAGTAACATGCATGAAGTGGAGGAGAACGGAATAAGGAAGTGCAAACAATGTGACGGCTTGTGCCCGAAAGGTCAGCCAAGTCATTAATTGTTTATAGTGTTGTTTCTGACACATGCTATCAATTTTGCATGACACAGGTATCTAATAAAATGATAAATAATTAAATAAATAAAAGTTTTTTTTTAATTTTAGTCTGTAATGGGCTTGGAACGGGAGCGCTTGTTAACACCATCGCAGTCAACGCCACCAACATTGATTCATTTATCAACTGCACCAAAATAAATGGGCACATTACAATAATGCAGATGACTTTTCAAGGGTGAGATTTTATGGACTACATCCAGACTAAAACATTTAATATCGGTTTAATGCTATATATTTAATCTAATGTTATAAATAATCTTTTCAAGGGATGTTTTTACAAATACTTCAAGCATGGACCCTGCAAAACTCGACTATTTCAAAACAGTGAAGGAAATTTCAGGTAAACTATATGCGTATGTGTGTGTGTGTGTGTGTGTGTGTATATATATATATATATTTGCATTTATATTTACTTTCATAATCACACTTATATATTATATTTTGAACTATAATGTATAGAAATAAAATAAATATAAGAATAATTTTTAAACATATATATATATATATATATATATATATATATTATAATTTTAATAGCATACACTTTTATTTAATATTTATGTAAAATTATATATATATATATATATATATACATACATACACACACACACATTATTTACATATACATAAATATAAATTTTTTAATAGACCATTTTGGCATATGAATGGCATTTGTCTTTGACTAAAGCCTAATTTAGCAGTCCCATTTTTTTCTCAGGGTTTCTGTTAATCCAAGACTGGCCTGAACACCTCAATTCTCTCAGTCCCTTTGAAAGCTTGGAGATCATCAGAGGAAGAACCAAACATCAGTGAGTTTTTTGGTGTCAGCTTACAAAGAATTCCTTTTCTTTGCATATTAAACCTGCTTTTATCATGGAAAATGCATACTTTTCACCTTTAAACAGTGTTTCTGTCCTCACCTCTCTTATAAATGCAGTGGCACGGTCAGTTTTGCAGCTTTGAACATACCTCACTTGGATCATCTCGGCCTGCACTCACTGAAGGAGATCAGTGATGGCGACGTGGTGATCAAGAACAACCCCCGTCTCTGTTACATTGAAGGCAGCTACTGGACAAAGCTTTTCAGATCAGTGAACCAGCGCATACGAACTGGAAACAATGCAGCAGTGCAAAGCTGTGGTATAAGACTGGATTACATTTTTTACTTCTTGTTTTTATCTTTACGCAACATATTAGTTGGCCAGCAATTTCGGTCATGTGAGGTCACAGGGTTCATATAATCAAACAAAAGCTCTTGTGTGCTCTTCAGAGCAGCAGAACAGTACCTGTGATAGTATGTGTGGAGAGGAAGGCTGCTGGGGTCCGGGGCCGAACATGTGCGTCTCCTGCCAGCATGTCAAGCGTAGGGGGTGCTGCGTGAGCCACTGCAACCTGCTGGATGGGTGAGTGTTTTACAGAGAGTCCACTAAAGAAGGTTATTTGCTGTATGGTTTGTTAGGATTGAACAATAATTGGCTGAGACACAACCATTTACATTTTGACCCGTGACCCAATGTATTTTTGGCTATTGCTACAAATATACCCCAGCGACTTAAGATTATGCTGAATCCAAAAAACAGTAAGTCTGTTAATGGTTAAAGTAATGCATTTAATATGCATCTTTCAGATATTATCAACTGCATGGGTTTATATGCAGCTGCTTGTCTTGATAGAGTGCATCAGTGCTGCCTATTTGTATTTTCTCTTTCATTTTCCCAAAGGAATAAAAAAAAAAAGACTTTGTTAAAAGGATAGTTCATGAAAATTTAAATTCTGGCATTAATTACTCACTCTTATGTCATTCATAACCAGCAAAACGAAAAGAACACAAATTAAGATATTATTGATGTAATAGAGAGACATCAGTTTGTTTTTCCCCTCTGTTGACTAATGTACTCTATATGTTTGTACAGAGACCCCCGTGAGTACATGTCAGAGAATGTGTGTTTGGAATGTGACCCTGAATGCAAGGTCCTGAATGGGACGTCAAGCTGCCACGGGCCGGTATGTTGCACCATGTCAATTTTCCCATAGATTAAACTTGATGGCATAAATAATCAATGACACCTAAAATCACACAGTTTGTGTTCCATTACTTTTCTAATACATTAGAAATGCGATTTTAGTCTGGCATTCTATTCTATTCTATTCTGAGCAACATAGTGGTGTCTAAATGACAGTAATAATGGTAAGATGTATGAGTGGTACCAATGTGAATGTTGTTTTCTCTGCATCTCTCTTTCTAGGGAGCTGATCAGTGTACTCAGTGTGCTCACTTCAAAGATGGGACGCATTGTGTGGCACAGTGTGCTCAAGGTGTGCAAGGCCTTAACAACAGGCTTGTCTGGACATACCCAGACAAAAATGGACAGTGTCAGTCATGCCATGCGAACTGCACACAGGGGTAATAATCATAAAATAATACTAATACAAATATATTTAATCAATTTTTTTATATAGTAATATTCTATTAATATTTAAATAGTATAAAATATATTTATTTATATATAGGTTTTAACAATATCAATTGGTTTAAACAAGCAGAAATGCTAAATTATGGGGTCAACACCAGCACTAACTTTAAAATGTTTCTGTTATTATAGGTGCAGTGGACCAGGACTGGAAGGTTGTGAACCAAAAGGGTACAGTAGTTAATGGGTTATTATTCCCAGACTTTATTAACAACAGAAGTCGTATAAGTCATTAGCATGCTTGAAATTCAAAAATAAATGAAAAATGTGACCCTGCACCACAAAATCAGTCTTTAGTAGCATTTGAAGCAATAGCCAAAAATCATTAGGATATTAGGTAAAAATCTTGTTCCATGAAGATATTTTGTAAATTTCCCAACTATAAATATATGAAAACTTCCATTTTTGATTAGCAATATGCATGTCTAAGGACTTCTTAGATTTCTAATTTTCTAATAGTTGTTATCTATTCAGCTTCCAGAAAATGTAATACCAATTTTTTAAAATAAATTGATTTGTGGTCCAGGGTCACAAATACATTTGTGTCTGAACTAAAGTTTACTTGTTGAATATCCTGTTTTTACTATATGGAATGCGGTTTAATTTGCTGTATTGAAGCGGAGTTATATCAAAAAAAATGTTATGTAAGTAAGTGGCTTGATATCCTCTCTCTAGCTCTAACATGCCTGTAGTGGCGGCTGGCATTGTCGGAGGCATGCTGCTGATTATGATCCTGCTCCTTTTCATCTTCATCATCTTCCGACGAAGACACATCCGACGAAAGAGGACCTTACGCCGCCTGCTTCAGGAAAGAGAGGTAAGCCACAAAGATGTATTAAAGGTCAAAGATCACGTATGCACCCCCTGTACAACTATATCTCCATCATTCTGCAGCTGGTTGAACCACTGGCTCCCAGTGGTGAAGCGCCCAACCAGGCCCTCCTTCGCATCCTAAAGGAAACAGAACTGAAGAAAATAAAAGTCCTTGGATCTGGAGCATTTGGTACTGTCTTTAAGGTACATTTATAAATACAAAGAAAACTACAGTAATTTAGCAGGCCTTTATTGTCAACAGGAAAATCAAGATGGACCATGCTCACTTTGCTCATTTTGCTAACATGATTATCATGTCGGAAAAACTGTCCTCTTACTGCAATTAAGAAATAAAGGTTAAAAAAAAAAAATAAAGCTAAAGAGAAATATTTAAAAAAATAATAATAATGGAAATGAAAAATCACATAAAATAATTAATACAATTAAAATATAAAGTGAAAAAATAGAAACCAATAAATACTAAAATAGTATCATTACAACAATTATAACAATTCCTAGAACTAAACAATTATCTTTGCATACTCCAAAAGGAAAACAGACTCCATGTTTCTAATAAAAAAATAATCTTTAATTTAAAAATAAATAGAAAATAGCTCCACCTCTGAAACGGCTTTACTGTTTTACCTGGAAAAGTGTCACATTACAGAAGTTTGCGAACTTAAAATTCCTCAGGAAACATGACATTTCTAAGAAAAATGTCCAAAATGTTTATTTTCCTTTCTTTTCTTCTAGGGCTTGTGGATCCCAGAGGGCGAGGATGTGAAAATACCTGTTGCTATCAAAGTTTTGAGAGAAGTTGCATCTCCCAAAGCCAACAAAGAGATCTTAGATGTGGGTATCACGTCATTTGTACTAATCATTAACCATTTCCTTACATTTAAAACTTGTACTTTGGTGTTTCAGGAGGCCTATGTGATGGCCGGTGTGGATCATCCTCACGTGTGTCGTCTGCTGGGAATATGTCTCACGTCCAACGTCCAACTCATAACTCAGATCATGGCTTTCGGCTGCCTGCTGGACTATGTTCGAGAGAATAAAGACAATATCGGCTCACAGACTCTGTTAAACTGGTGTGTGCAGATCGCCAAAGTGAGTTTAAAGTCCTCCACTTAACCATTGATCTCCACAAATACATTAATAATAAATAATTCATTTTAACCAGGACAGAAACATTTTTGTGTGGAATTATTTATAGTTTTTAAACACCAGCTCCATATATTTATTCCCAGATGCATTCATCTGATTGCTTTTTAAAGGTGTAAGTCTCTTTTACTCCCCATTTATTTGATTAAAAAAAATACAATAAAAACTGAAAAACTTTAAAATATTATTACAAATTAAATAAGTGTTTTCTATTTTAAGATATTGAAAATAGTTATTTATTTGAGTGATGCAAAACTGAATTTTCAGCATCAATACTCAGTAATATGCTGATTTATTGTTCAAGAAATATTACTTATTATTATAAATGTTGAAATCACTTGTGCCACATAAACTTTTATTTCAAATACAAAACTTTTGTAACATTATAAATGTTTACTCTCATTTCTCATCATTTTGTTCCATCCTTTCTGAATAAAAGTATTATTTCCTTTAAAAATTCTAAGTGACCTCAAAATTTTGAACGCTAGTGTATAAATCTTGCATAAACCATGTACATATAAATAAGCACTTAAATAAATATTTATGTGTTTAATATTATGTATAAATAAATAAAATCCTGCTCCTGCTTCCACAACACTTTCATAAATAAATTCACGGCATTTCTTCTGCAAAACAACAAAATAGCAATTCTAAAAGTGCTGAGTCTGAAAGTACTGATTGGATGCACACAGCATTCATTGACATTTATGTGCGCTCTTGGAGCTCAAAAACATTCTGACCCTTCTCCACAGGGAATGAACTACTTGGAGGAGCGTCACCTGGTTCATCGTGACTTAGCGGCCAGGAATGTGCTGGTGAAGACTCCTAATCATGTGAAGATCACCGACTTTGGTCTGGCCAGGCTCCTGGGAGCAGAGGAGAAGGAATACCACTCCGATGGAGGAAAAGTAGGTCTTGCATCAGTACACTGATTCAGAATCATTAAGCGTTCAAGAAATAAATGGAGATGCATTTACATATGTACTTATTTGTTGATATTTACAGAAAATTGACTTATTTGCCTGAATTCTTAGGTTCCTATAAAGTGGATGGCACTAGAGTCAATTCGTCACTGGACTTACACTCATCAAAGTGATGTTTGGAGTTATGGTCAGTGCTTATCACTAAATTACATCACTGGCACATTATTAAAGGTTTCATTCAATTTCAATTTGCTTAAGACCTGCTCAGCAAAGGATGCTCTGCAGTGAATAAATATAGCTAATAAAACATCATAATAATCCACAAGTAATCCACACCACTCCTTTCCATCAACTCACATCTTCACAGAAGTGAAAAATTGCTTGTTTGTAAGAAACAAGTCCATCATTAAGACATTTTAACTTAAAACCACAGCTTCTAGCCAAAATGGGGGTCCATAATCAATAATACCACTTCATCCAGTCCATCCGCTGTTGTCTCTTCATGCGTACTGTACTGTTTTATTGTAAACAGTGCTTGATCTGTGCATATTTCTCACAAAATGATTTTTTTTTTACTGGAGAAAACAATATAATGGATAGAGGACTTGTAATTTAGCTGCAAGAAATCTGAAGTTAAACACGTCCATGGATTTGTTTCACACAAAAACCCAGTTTTTCTCTTCACAAGACATAATTGATGAACTGGGGTGGTGTGGATTACATGTGGGTTTTTATCAGCTGTTTGGATTCTCATTCTGACGGCACCCATTCACTGCATGTGCTGCATGTCACAAGTGCTGTAAAGCCAAATTTCTCTTCTTAGTAAATCAGCATTAGCACAGACTACTACATGATAGTTCATGATACTTATTGCAGTAACAAATTGAACCTTATGATAAAGTGTGATTTAATGAATTACCTCTTCAGGGGTCACTGTGTGGGAGCTGATGACATTTGGATCTAAACCATACGATGGAATCCCAGCCAGAGAGATTGCAGATATTCTGGAGAAGGGAGAGCGTTTGCCACAGCCGTCCATCTGCACTATAGACGTCTATATGATCATGGTCAAATGTGAGTGCTGAAGTTGCATTAAAGAGCAGAATAAAAGAGAAAATCATCATTCAAAGGGCATGCAATGGTAGCAATAATCGTGAACTATACAGACTTGTACGCATAACAGCCAACGTAATAGCAGAAGCGACTGGACGTTCATTTATATCTACATCTAGGTTGGATGATTGACGCTGACAGCAGACCTCACTTTCGAGAACTTGTGGCGGAGTTTTCAAAAATGGCCCGGGATCCTTCTCGCTACCTTGTCATTCAGGTAGCTCACTAAAAATACCTGTGCTTTCCTTTTAGGAACGAAAAATAAAATCACCTTGAACTGAAATTAGTTTTGTGACTTGATGTGGTGCTGATAAAGGCACAAAATAAAATAAATTGTGTATAAAATAAATGATTAAAATGAGCGTTTTTAATGTGGCATTACACAACATAGGGAGATGATCACATGTTCCAGCCTAGCCCGACGGATTCAAAGTTCTGCATGTCGTGGATCAGTACAGAAGATATGGATGGTGTGGTAGATGCAGAGGAATACCTGCTGCCCAACAAACCATCTTCAAACTTCAAACAATCACAACCACCACCAACCCCTCAGTATCACAATGCAACAGTCAGTACCTCTTTATATGAAGCATTACCGTTTATAATGTTATTAGCCAAGCACACTTTATCAGACATGATTCATTCATCTTTGTGTGTGTTGTTTTAAGGACAACTACACGAATGGTGTGATGTTACGCTACATTACAGACCCCACGCTTAAAGACCTCATGCTGCCAGGTATTACCTTTATTTAATCAGCTTTTATTATATATATATATAGACAGATGTGTTTTAGTCATTTTCATGATCATTTATTAAATATGTCTGTGTACTTTTAATACATTTTTCAGTTTTAGTGATTTTATTTATGCAATTTAATTCGTTCTATATTTCAATGTTTTTAATTCATCTAATATTTCTATTTTATTTTATTTAGTTAATTGGTTTTCTACTTTTTATATGGTGCAGTATATTGTGTATAATAGTAAAATATTATGTTTTGTAAAAAAAAATAATTTATTAAAAGTAATTTATTGAGTTGCCATAATGATATTGATTTTATTTAAATGATCTGTTTTCTCTGGCCAGTATTCAAAAGGAAGCCTAAATGTTAAAGAAATACAAATATGAATGTAAAAAAAACAATTTGGTTCATATGCACATTTTATATTCTCTTTCCCACAGAGTACATTAACCAGGATGTGACCACAACAGGCTATATGGTAAATCCAAACTACTATGGTCCGGCCCGTGGGCAGACAGAAAATGGATATATAGACACGTACAGCTGTAAACCCGAAGGGCCGGAGTACCTAAACACGTCCTGCGCTACTCTACCACGCTCCCCCGGTGCCAGCCTGGATAACCCCGACTACCAGCACAACTTCCTGCCCTCGTCCGCCACCGAAGCTCTTTTCCTCCCCGCCACGGAGAACTTACACTACCTGGGGCTCAGCGCAGCCATGCAGTCTCACGTACGTTAGATCGACGGGATGGAAGCATGAACTGCACTGCTTGAACTTCTGGAGTCGTACACGTCACATGTTAGCACTGCAGCTAGTTTAAGAACAGCGAGGACGTCAGGTCTGGATATGCTTGAAGTCGACTGCCAGAATTAACTCGTTCTTAAAGGGGTGTGATTGTGAGACATGAAGCTGTGAGTAATGTGTTGAATGTCAAGCTAGAGCACATTTCAGTATTTCTGTGTAATGTCTGTAATAGTTGATGCTTTTGATGAATGTTGTCTTCTGATGTAGCTTAATTTATTGAACCTAAACTTAACGGAGCTGTTAATACTTTCTATACAGTAGTTAAACTGTCATCATTAAGTCATTAATTTTGGGTAGTACACTATTTGTAAACACTGAGTTTTAAGCTAAATAAGATAGATTGGAAAAGCACAGCATGTGGCAATCACATGACCTGTTTTTTATTTTTATTTTTTACTTCGTCTGTGAAAGTAGTCGCTTGGAAAACTCAACATGAAATGACACTCAAGTCGCAAGCCCCTGCAATATACAGCGTTCAAAAAGTTTGGGGTTAGTGCGTATTAATTATGTAAATTATTATTTAGTAAATCGCAATTATTTAGTAAATTATTTAGTAAATCGCTTTCTACAAAATTTTGAACTTGCATCTCATGATTCAGATGAACTTTTCTTGGAGAATTGTGTTTTCACCATTTTCGCAATTTCAATTTCATCTCGCAAATCTTTTTATTTCATTTTTATTATTGCTAACCATCAAAATTGGTTTTTGAACAGTAAACCAACAGAATAATTTCTGAAGGATTACGTGGATTGGAGAAATGATGCTGAAAATTCTGCCTTGCATCACAGAAACAAAGTACTTTTAAAAATAGTAAACAATTATTTTAAATTGCAATAATATTTTGCACTATTACTGTTTTTATTGCATCGTTGATCAGGTAAACGCACCCTTAGTGAGCGTAAGAGACTTCTACATTAAAATAATCTTACCAACCCCAAACGTTTGAGCGATTCGAAATTTCCGTTCGCGGTTTTTTTTTCGTATTCGTCATCCTTTCCTAACGAAAATGCTTGTTCAGTGTGTAAACGTGATTGATCGTGATCGTATTCATTTTTCAACGTGCGAAAACTTTGACCAAAATGTAAAAGGTTGTCAGTTACCGCATCAGCTGAGGCAAAGCAAGGTCAATTTAAATGAAAGATTACTAAAAAAAGCCCATTTTCATTTGCGCCAATGATTTGTGCACAACCTTGCAAAGAATGTGTATTAAGAAGAATCCTCTGTTCAAATACAGTATGAAAATCTATCATCTTTACCGTAATAACTGCCCGAGTAACAACAGAAATGCTTGTAAATATGACAGTGTGCACTGTAAACATGTACTGTATGTCATTATGGCCACATAAAATTCACAAACGCAATGTAAATGTACACAAAAGCTACCTGCTGTCATACAAACACTGAACTTTAACCCTGGATTGCGCTTAATGGACCCGCTAATTAATTTTTCAAGTGAGCCTCCACATTTAGTTTAAATAATTTAACAACTGTTGTATTAATTGAAAGAAACACTGTTGGGTTAAAAGGCTTTTTTGTTGAAGGGCTGCCCTAATACTTTCTCATTCTGCTTTAAATGGCTGAGTTAACAAATCAGACGGTCCCCTCTAACACATTCTCTACAGGATCCCATTAATATTGAATTAAGTGTTACTTAAAATATGTTGGCCACATCCACTTCATTGCCCAAAACTGGTGACAATATTCAGAAAGCATTTTTAAAATGTGAGTTTGACTGTGAAAGCTGTTCTAGTTCACTGTGAGATACTGCACAGACCACATTTATGATGTAAATATAGGAGCACAGTCCGCCTGAGATTTACTGTATCACACACCTGTGAATGTCAGCTTTAGGATTTTTAGGTTTCAAATACTACTTTGTTACATTGCAGTGTTATTAAATTGCGTTGTGGAAATGAAGTCTTGTGATGTGCCAATTTCATAAAGCTCTTTTATGTATTAAAAACAAAAGATGCACAATAGACTATTTTTACAGAGCAAAAAGTATGTTTTTTTTTTTTAATTAGTGTACATTTATTACACTACACTTGGTGCTTTCTTATATTGGCATTAAATTACTGAAAACTAGTTAAGTGTTTCTATTACACTGGTTGTGGATAGAAATTATTTTGTGGATTTCTTTTCTTCTGCAAACAGCAAGAAAAAAAAAAGTTTGTTGTCACCACTATAGTTACATTTACCAAACTATGAGGACTTCTGAAAGCCCTGGAAACATGAAACAGGATATTTAGGATACATTTGTCATGAGGAAAAAAATAGAAATTGTAAAAACAATATGCTTTCTCTTGATATATTCGATATACTGTATATGGCTTCAGTTGATATATATTTAATCAGTATAATTTCACTTTAAAAAGTTTTTTTTTGAGTTTGTCTACTATGTTATGGACAAACTTTAGGGGTTGACAGGAAACCATTTTGACAAAATTATTATTATTATTAGATTATTAATCAGGTATTTATTTAAATAAAAATCATCAAAATATGAATCATAAAAATTAACCCAGCACTAGTATAGTATAAATTGCTGTAAAACAAATACAGAAAAAATTAAGATAATGTTTTTCATGTGTTCAAAATGTCAGTGGTGACATTACATGATCCTTTCATATCGTTTTATGATGAACCAATTTTTAGTTTTCAGGAGAGTGTTTATTAGTAACAGTTTACAGAATTAGTTTTTCAAAATAAAATGATTTTATTAAAAAACAAAATTTCAACACAATCTACTACTAGATATTTAGATTGTAGCAATAAATAATCTTGACTTCAATGTTAAGAAACTCAAAAAACTAATTTAAGGGCCATTCACAAATTCACACTTCTTCATTAAATTAAATAAGCAAATTTGGCGTGCTGTCCGGGGAGCGAGCCGGGAGCTCGGCGGACCCCGAGCCCTGCTGAATAGTAACCCTAGCGAGGGCAGAGCGAGGAGCGAGGCTCGGTCCCGTTCGCCCCCCTTGAAGGTGCGAAGGAAAAGGAGGAGAAGGGGAGGAATCATGTGTAACTAGATACCGAGAAGAGTGTGACGATGGTGTTTATGTCGAGGCGGATAAATTAAATTAGGAATAATGAATAGGCTAGTGGGCGAAAATACTAATGAGCGTCAATGGGTACCGGCTGTGCTGACACTCAGCGTCCTCTTCCTGAAACTATGTTAAAAGGCAATTTCAAGCAAACCGTAATATGTATTGTCATCCATGTATTGGCTAAAATATTTTTGAAGAAATTGTTAGAAAACACAATTATCAATAGACATGAAATGTAGCCTAAATTTGAGAACGACCTTTATAGCTAGCACAGATAAGAATCGAATTACTAATCCCGGACTATCACCGCAGCGAAAATGATGAAATCAAAAACAACTGCCTTGACTTGCTCCAGTGCTTGGCCCATTCATCATTTTTTTCTGTAAAGAATCTGACAAAGCATATTACATTTATGTACATATTATATTTATTATATACAGACTGTAAAATCTAGAGATTTCTGTTTTAAATATATACATGATCCGCATTCATACATACAGTACAAACCAGTTAGTTGAGCCCTCTTTGGGCAATATTAGTAATTATCTTTGTCCTGCTAAAACCATCTGTACTTTAAGGCAAACATGCATTTAAGTGTGTCTTTGAAGTCTCTTGTGACGCTAGACTCTCTCTAGTGTTCATGTGAGCTTCGTAAGGTTTCATTTCCAGGACAAACCATCGTTCATGCTGTTACCGTCATCGTTCATGCCGTGGCTTGTTTCATTAAAGCGTTCTCTCCAAACACTTGCTTAAAGTAGGCCACATGCTCCTCACAGTGCTCTCCTGAAACAGGAAGATGATGTCAGAGGAAGTCCACTCATGTTCTCTGCTCCAAACAATAAAAATGAAGTATGTCTTTACACCCAGATTTGTCTGATGTTGATGTTCAGCCCATTTCCTGAACACAACCTCCCATCAAAATCCCTTACCTTGGTTGAAACCAGGATTCCCGCGCAAGCGCGTATTCCTCTGCTCGAAGAAGCGGAAGATGGTGTAGAACAACATAGTGTCGTTTGTTTGCCTCGCGGCGTCCAGAAACTTCCGAGCGGAGACGTTATCGTGAGCCCCGACACTTCGAACGAAGCGCAGAGCGCCCAAAACCTGCTGCTTGGACAGAAGAACCTCTACGATCTCATCATTAGCGGTGGAGAGCCTCTGAAAAGCACAAACACATGCGAATCACTCCAGATGAAAATCATCTGCACTGGACATTCATGCGTGTGTAAACTGGTTTTTACCTTCAGCATGTCCAGAGAGAGCTGGTGAGCAGGTGGATATGTGCTCTCCAGAGACAGCAGCAGACAGGCCTAGAAACATCATCAAGGAGCAAAGCTTACAGAGTTTTCCAGACAAGAGGAATGCACACAAAAAGTTCTAGTTTAAGACTAAACTGCTGTAAACTCACCAGTGGTTTGGAGTCGCTCAGGACGTGATATTGAAGAAACTGGTGCAGCACGTAGAAGAGATTGTGCTGGACTAGAGTTTTGATGACTAGCTCATACAAATAATGCTGGAAAACAAAGATGAGAGGAGTCACTGTATACTCGATTATGATCCTTTAATATTCTATTCTGAACTCAACACTATAAAAAGAATACAAGCATTTGTAAAAGCTTTATATGCGTATGTAAAAAGTTTATATACTAATTCTAATACTATATTAGTTATAAGTAATTTGACATTACTATATATATAATTGCTGAAACTATTCCTTTAGTATTGTTTAAACTATCACAGTATATTTAAAAAAAATTGTCCTATTTTGAATTGGCTTTTATTTTAAAATGTTACATTTCAGTAACATGTATTTTTTTTTTATCTTTATTTATATTTAATATTTATATTAATATTTGTAATATTTTCAGTACATAAGCATAAATATAATTTTTGTTGCCAGTGCTACATTTATAATGTTTAGGTTTTTGTTTAATTTTTATATTTATTTCAACTAATGAAAATAATTTTTAATTGTCTTAGTTTTATATAAAGAGTCAAAACAGAGTTGTGATCAGTTTATCCTAGCTAAACCCTTTTGACAAAAAAAAAATAAATATATATATATATATATTAATATTTTATAATTCACATAAAAAGAGAACATTTTGTCATCCCCTTAATGTTGTTCCAAACCTGTATGAGTTTCTCTCTTAATTACAACAAAAGAAGATATTTTGAAAAACCAAACCCTTTTTGGTCCCTATTGACTTCCATAGTAGGGAAAGAAATACTATAGACATTAATGCGTCCATAAACTCTTTGATTACCAACCTTCTTCACGACATCTTCTTTTATGTTGAACGTGAGAAAGAAACTGATAGATTTAAAGTGACATGACGGAGAGCAAATTTTCATTTTGGGTGAACATTAAATATTTCAGTAATTTAAACAACACATCTGCAAGTTCTCTAATACTGGTTAATTGTCACAAAGTGTAAGTAAACAAATAATATATATATATTTTTTCTACTGTATGTTCAATTGTAACTGCACCAAAGCTCATGTTGTTCTCAGAGGAGTGAACCTGTGTTTGGTGTAAGTCACTCTAAATGTGAATTATCTCCTAAAAAACAAGTGAACAACTACATTGCTATTCGTAATTTTCCCACATATTTTGTTCACAGGCATACTTTAGGGAACGCCCTCAGTGTAAAAGATGTTGAAGGGTGAAGTGTAACGCTGGAGGCCACTGCAAAGATGATCATCAGTTACTGAAGACGCTCAAAGGAGAATGCGCGTCTAAGCAACCGAAACGCCTAGCAAAACATCCAACAAGCCCAAACACCTGGGTCAGGTGAAGGTGAACATGGGATATAATTTACAGTTTCAACAGAGCTTACTAACTGAATGCATGTTTCAGACATACCAATACTACATATGTTTATGATTTTGCAATGTTTACTTGTTAAAAATTACATGCAAAAGATTTTCAGCTATGATTGTAAGCAAGATATCCTGAATTCTCAAATGGACAAAGATTTAGTTTAGTTAGCCCCAAAAATGACATCACTTGCTCACCATTGGATCTTCTGTAGTGAATGGGTGCCGTCAGAATGAGAGCCCAAACAGCTGATAAAAACATTACAATAATCCACAAAATGCCAGACTATTAGTTAACATCCCGTAAAGTAAAAGCTGTGTGCTTACAAAATAAATGTAATAAAAGAAAAAAATTTAAATCCATCATTAGTGTGTTTTTAAACTACGAACCACTATTTCTAGCTAAAGTACAAAACCCCTATCCATAAAACTTTCTCCATTAAAAAAAAGGGTTCTCATCTGAATCAGCAGAAAAATATACACCGACCTAGCAGCAAAACTTTAACAAAACAGAAATAAACAAATATATATTGGTAGATTCAACAAAAGATGAACCTTTTCAATGGAGCTTATTTCTTATTATGGATGGTTCCAAGTTAAGACATCTTATTGATCGATGCGTTTCATACAAACACACAGTTCTGTTGGTGTTTTTTATCAGCTGCTTGGACTCTCATTCTGACGGCACCCATTCATTGAAGAGCACTGGTGAGCAAGTGATGTAATGCTCCATTTCTCCAAATCTGTTCAGATGATGAACAAACAAACTCATCTACATCTTAGATGGCTTGAGAATGAGTACATTATCTGGTGAACTGTTGCTCTTGTGCTCATACCTGAACAGGAATCTGAAACTGGTTAAGAGAACGAATGTACTCCATGAGAACTGCAATGATGAACTTATGATTCACTCCCTGTTCAAAAAAGACAATTTATAGCGTTAGAATAGCACTCAATTCGTTACGATCCGAGATATCTGAGACCTACATAACACCTTCACAATTGCATTCTAAAAGAAATACAAAGCGTGTTCACCTTCCTCTCAGTGAAGTCAGACAGCACGTGTGTGTACATGTCTGACTGATCTATCACTGCCTGAGTCCGGACCGGCCTTTTATAAGAAGTGCTGGAGCGACTGGGTCCTGATTCCATAGCCTGAGGAGAAAGGATAACAAGCCAAAAAATATAATTAAAAACCATTTCTATAAATACACAGAAAATTCAGTATAATAAAACAAACTGTACTGACCGCAGTATACGCTTGCTCTGCATCCAGGTACTCTTTGTACACTTGGTTGAGTTTATCAAACACCGTGGCCACCACAGACAGGTTCCCTTTATCTCCTCCTGTAAGCACTGAAGAGCAGGACATTCGTTTATTACATATTCTCCTAATATCCAATACACTTCAAACGTGATATCTTACTTTAACAGGTTTTCTTTCCAAAGCGTATTCACTATAAAGCAATCGGTTGCTTACTTTGCGAGCATACAGACAAGATGACCATTTTGCAGTCTCGTCTGCGTAACAGGAAGTCCATGAGTTTGCCTTTATCCTGCAGGAGATTCAGCGTGGGCTGGAGCTTCACCTGGAGGTACCACAAATATCCTGACAAGCAGAGAACATATAATCACTCTCCGTCACGCCAGGTTGTTTTTCATCTGTGCATAGTTCAGTAAAGTACCTTCACTGGCGCTGATGATGATATCTGGCTGAAAAACACTCCAGGAAGAGGAGTCTTGAATGTTAAGGAAAACATTGAGAAGTAAATATGGTTTATTTCACTTATGAACTTATGGAGCATTTTACAGTTTACATCTGTAAGGATACAAAGTTCGCACGGCACCGGGGCCTGACTAGGAGCAGCTGCAGGACCTGTAAAGGTGTCGAAAGAAAAAATTAGGTTCCTTACACTCTCAGATTATATATTAGAATATATTAGATATATATTAGAAGCCAAACAGGTTCTGGTATAGTTTATCTTCAAAAGTGTGGTGTCGCTTTCTAAATGAAGTCACCTGAATGAGAGATCTTGTAGGGGTTGATGGATTGAGCTGGAAGCACAGGCTGATGCACGTTTAATGCACCATCTAATTCCCTCAGTTTTATATCATAAATTAGTGAAGTCTGAAATACACACAAAAAAAAGTTTCAAATCGGATCAGACATCCATATGAAGCAGGTTTGCTGTTAGGGTTATGTAGGGATGCATTACATATACATTACACAAACACACATATATACTGTTTATATATAAGTGTCCTCTTTGAGCAGGGACATATATTTACTGTATTTGTGTGTGTGTGTGTGTGTGTTTCATTTCCTGCTCAAAGAAGACCATATAGCAATAAATTACGAAGTAGCAATCCATTCATTACAATCTTTCAGACAATGATATCCGAGAACTACCTAACAGAAAAAATGCATAGTTTATATATATATTTATATGTGTGTGTGTGTGTTTGTGTGTGAATACATGTAAATAATTTAAATAAAATGTGTATTTATACTGTATATACACAATAAATATAAACAGTAGGCTACCATGTATTATGAAAACAAAAATGTTTCATTAATCATTTTAGTAATCATTTGACACAACGAAATTAAATACAGCTTATATATATATATATATATATATATATATAAAAGCTATATTTAATATATATATAAGCTGTATATAATATATATATATATATACATACACACATATATATATATGAAATGTTAATTTAAAATTATCACATTTTTGCTTATGTTATTATGATTTTCTTGTATTTTAATGGTGTAAGTTAGCTGTATTCTTTTGTTGATTTTTATACCCTATCAAAATAACCAAACTGTAATGCAAAAAAAAAAAAACCGCAACAAAGTATATGATTTTTAAAGTTAATCTGTC
Organism: Enteromius unitaeniatus; assembly: GCA_032359435.1. Taxonomy (NCBI): domain Eukaryota; kingdom Metazoa; phylum Chordata; class Actinopteri; order Cypriniformes; family Cyprinidae; genus Enteromius; species Enteromius unitaeniatus. The sequence goes on along the minus strand of JAUMHI010000070.1, from coordinate 13,861,247 downwards.
ATAAAATGAAAGGTTATCTATTAATTCAGACAAAACAAAATTGATATCAATCTGAATTTTAATATCAGTGCATTCCACATATTTCAAATAAAATATTGCAAACTAGCAAACCACATAGCACCCAATTTATTAAGTACATTATAACGAGCTCCACAAATGCACTGATATCATGTGATTAGCAGTTTGTCAAACTCACCTGTGAGCTCTGATGGTGCACCACAACTAGATTATCCACCACGTTTAGCGCAAACTTGCCTGTGGTGTTTAGTTTGAGCACATGAGTCTTTCTACACGTGCCTTCTCTACAGTTAAAAGAAAGAAGGAACAGGTTAAAAAAAACCTGCTCAAAAATAGATATGAATATTGATAAAGCATTATAGAGTTTATGAGACAGTAACTTATTTGTTGTACCTGGGCAGATGATAGAGGACCACCTCGGCTCCAGGACTGTTGGTGGTTCTGGAGTGATGTTTCAGATACATCACATAGAGCTGATCATAACTACAGTTGAGAGAAAGAGTGTGACTGCTGGACTCATACTTCAGATTTAGATGTTTAGTGTATGTCTCAGTTGTCTTACATTGTTGCCACAGCGATGTCACGTTCAGAAAGGCTGAGTTTGGCTGGTTTGGGCACCGCTGGCAGTTCAATCTCAAACTTGGACATCTTTGACATGGTGGCCGTCTAGAGAAAGTAATGCTAGGATCAGAGCAGTATGTTTTGAGTTATAATAATCTAGAATCAGAGTTGCCCTCTTGTGGTAGGAAGTCTGTAGGCATAAAACGAATCAACATTTAACAATAAGACAACACACTCACCTTAAAAGCAAACGGCTGCAACACATTACCCTGAACAGTGGTGGAAAGAAGAAGAACGGCCGTTTCTGGACAATACATGTACCAGTTGACATTGATGCTCTGGCTCTTTAAGAGCTTCAGGGTTCGTTTATCAGGCAGCACCTAAAACAGGAAAAATAAAGATTTGTAGAAAGAACGACTTGTTTTGTTGGGGGAAAAAAATACTTCAATTTACTGAACTGATGTAAGGTGTCACCTGATAAAATTCTATTCCCTGATCAGTAACAAATACAATCTCGTTCCAGTTAGTCCAGCAAAATCCGAGAATATTGGCATTCTTCATCTGCAAAATTAATAAATCAAATACAGTACAAGTTTTGGGGTCAGTAAGATTTTTTTCTAATTCTTTTCTAATTTAATGCTTAATTTGCTTGATCAAACATGAAACAAATACAGTAACTGTGTGAAATATTTGTAGAATTTAGAATCTATTGTATTTGGATATGTTTTAATTTTGTATGTAATTTCTGTGACTTTCTAAAATCTTTATTCAGTGTCAAATAATCCTTCAGAATATAGATGTTTAGGAAACATTTATTAGTATCGGCATTGTGCTAAAAACAGTTTCATTGTTTTATGGAAATCCAAAAAAATCGAAATAAAAAATAACTTCAATAAGCTCAAAAGAACCGTATTCGTTTGAAATATAGAATCATAGAAATCTTTTGTATTTTTATGCTGTATTTTTAACGTTATTTTTTATTTTAATGCATGCTTTCTGAATAAAACACTTTTTATTCTTACTGAATAAAATCTTACAGACCTCAAACTGTTGACTGGTGGTTCATACATGCATACATAAATTAACTATTTAATAAATAATAGTCTATATAACCTTGCACTCATGGGAAAATTCCAAATGTGGATAGTCAGGAATGAAGTTCATGAAATCCTAAAAAAAGAGAAAGAAAGAAATTAACTGTGCACAACAACTGCATTTATTGCGACAGTAGCCATACTTACAACCGATTTTGTGGTGCGCTGCACAGCTAAGATTTTGTTCCCCAATGAGAATTTAATACACTTCACCTCTCCTTTGTCATCCATTCTGTCAAACCAAACACAGTTTATGCTTTAAAGAAAGCTAACATACAAATGTTACATAAGGAACCTCAACCTAAAAATAAACTTAAAGATTTGAAATAAACTATTTTGACTAAAAGTTAAACTTATGTATCATAATGCCTAAAACTAAATTAGATTTTTTTTTTTTTAATAAAAGTACTAAATAATAAAAAGTACATAGAATTACTTTTTTTTAAAAAAATAATATAAAATTAAAAGACTATTCAAAATATTAACTGTATATTAATATTAATTCTGTATAATATAAATAATTCTAAAATAACACTGATGTCTGCATGATGCATGATTTACCTGAAAGCCACTGAACTCTTGTCATCTGGCCCTTTAACCACAACACCTGTGGCCCCGCCAGACCGTACCGCAAACACCTGAAATCACACAAAACAACAAATATTATACTCAGAAAGCATAGTTATAATTTAGCAATCACTCAGTACCATAAGGTATAGAAAAATATCATTTTACACCACTGTATATGAACAGATCACTACATTTTATCCCAAATAACCGGTGACAGAAATACACGACAGAAAGTTACTGCATATAACAGTTACAGTCATTAACATCCATCTAAATATTAATATATTCATAAACACAGGCTAATGCATTATAAGGTCATCTCCATATATTGAACTTGATGGCTACTTGATCTACATCACGACTATGCACTTGGAGAAAACATTCAAAATGCTCCTATGTTGGCCAAACACGCTGTCTAGGAAGATTTTGATACACGGTCAGGATAGTCTTATGATTTTTCCACTCCAGCTGATGAAACGTGTCCTCACCTGTTTATTCGCCTCGTCGAAAAACACATTGTTGACGCTGGAAGCGTTCTCAAACTGCACGGGAACTTCACTGAGCTCTAGATAATATCCCTCACTCATGTCGCTTTATGTACAGACGTTTGTTCTGCAGCTTTGTGTTTTGACTTTAGCTTGTGTTTCCACTTCCGCGTCCGTCTAACGTGAGGCCGTCATGTGACGCTCAAGCGGTCATGTGACATCTCCACGAGTCCCGTGGGAGCGCTGAACTGTAAACATGCCGATCCGACCGCTCTTAGAAAATCATATGGACCTTGGTATAGATTTAACATAGAGGTTGTTGTAACTCATCAGTGGTCTACATTTTTAAGGCAATTCAATTTAGGACATTTTAAGGCAAAAAAATAGCCTATAATTTCCTACAAAATTACGATTAGTCCTATGATGAACTAGCCTAATGGTGACCGTCAATTATTAAAAAACTCCGTTTTAATTCATTTGATTAACATTTTAATGGTTTGTTAATTTTTTCCTATTCAAATAGCCGATTAATTATTGCTTAATTTTTTGGAAGGCAAATATATTTAGCCTATAAAATATAGGTTATAGTAATATATATAAGTACGGAAGAAGTACGGAAGAGGATTAGGGCCAAGCAATAATAAAACATTTTAATCATTTTGAGATTGAAGTAGTTAAATTGCGAGAAAAAACGTATTATATTTAGAGAAAGAATTAAATGTTGAGAATAAACTCGTTAAATTACGAGATTAAAGTCATTAAATTTTGAGAATAAACTCGTTAAATTCAGAGAAAAAAAGTCAAAATAAAATGTAGAGAATAAACTCGTTAAATTACGAGATTAAAGTCATTAAATTACGAGAAACAAATTCTTAAATTCAGAGAAAAAAAAGTCAAAATAAAATGTAGAGAATAAACTCGTTAAATTACGAGATTAAAGTTGTTAAATTTTAAAAATGAACTCGTTAAATTCAAAGAAAAAAGTCAAAATAAAATGTTGAGAATAAACTCGTTAAATTACGAGATTAAAGTCATTAAATGTTGAGAATAAACTCGTTAAATTACAAGATTAAAGTCATTAAATTTTGAGAATAAACTCATTAAATTCAGAGAAAACAAGTCTAAATAAAATGTAGAGAATAAACTCGTTAAATTACCA
>JAUMHI010000070.1:13843714-13857260 GCA_032359435.1 Enteromius unitaeniatus | reverse complement strand
CTCATTAAATTCAGAGAAAACAAGTCTAAATAAAATGTAGAGAATAAACTCGTTAAATTACCAGATTCAAGTAATAAAATTTTGAGAATAAACTTGTTAAATTACGAGATTAAAGTCATTAAATTATGAGAATAAATTTGTTAAATTCAGAAGAAAAAAAGTCAAAATAAAATGTAGAGAATAAACTTGTTAAATTACGAGATTAAAGTCATTAAATTTTGAGAATAAACTCGTTAAATTCTGAGAAAAAAAGTCAAAATAAAATTTTTAGAATAAACTTGTTAAATTACGAGATTAAAGTCATTAAATTACGAGAATAAATTCGTTAAATTCCGAGAAAAAGACGAAATAAAATGTTGACAATAAACTCCGTAAATTACGAGATTAAAGTCCTCTTTCGTATTTGCAAGCCTATTTAGTAGCATACTATATAATAATATTGTACATTCTGTCAATTTTGTTCACTCGCGTTCCAGAAAAGCAACTCAATAAAAATACAGTAAATGGTGACTTTTTTCTGTCCCAAAAATAAATAATTATTAAGGATCAAAGAATTAAAAAATATTCATTCATTCAACCAACCCAGAAATAATTAAAACGCGACATCAGCACGTGTAACGCAAATTGACTTTATTTTCACATGCAATACATACATGTGTTAAATTTCCAAAAATAGTTTATATTCATACATTAAATTGATCAAACAGATATAGAACAATTCTGCTTCTTTTACTTTTTTCTTGTTCTTTTTCCTCAATTTAGAGAAACATACAAATAAAGAGAGAAGAGGCTTCTTCACCAGACAATGGCTAGCTCACTGCTGTGCTGCATACAGCTACCAGCTTCAGTCAAGTCTCTCTCTTCAAACTCATCATATTGTTATACGGAGGAAAGTAGAAGAAAGAGAAGGTCATGATATCTAGAGCACGTCAGTCAATACGATGACCTGGATATTATCATTATAAGCCAAGCATTTGACAAAACTACAGCAGCAACAGCAGATGGTTCCCAATGCTTACCAATGAAACAAGTAAATGGTCTTCATATGCCATGCGTTTTATGTAAGATTAAGGTTATATTTGTCCAAACGAAATAAATTGCATGCTGTGCTGCGGGTTGTTCATCATAATTTGGTCTGGATGGCCCAGCTGCACTAGTGTTGTCAATATTGATCCCGAGGCCACACGAGAACACTATTGATCTCACAGACAGACATTTAATAGACTGACTTACAAAAACCAGACAATCACTGCTGCTGCTGTTTCTGTTCCTCCAAACTATCCAGAATGAGTTCTTTATTTCGTAGCGAGGAGATGTGTCTCGTGCAGCTGTTTTTTCAAACTGAATCAGCTCACAATTGCATCAATGAACTCGGGCATCTTGGATTAGTTCAGTTTAAAGATGTGAGTAACCTTTGAATTGCTTGTGTGTGTGTGCGTGGAAGTCACTGCATTCAGCTGGCCACTTTACATGGCCACTGTTTTGGTTTATGTTGGTTTCTTTTGACATTTGTGAGAATTTTAAGTAACACTACAGCATGCATTGGTTTTGAAATGAAGTGTGCTTGTAGCAGTGTGCACACTTTCAAGTGCATATTAATGCAAGCTCTCTGCATCACTATTTGGCTCATACTAAGCCTTCATTGTCACAGAATTGGATTTCTCACCATTGGTTGAATCAATCAATGCATAACACTGCAGAGCCAGAAAAAGAAATAGTCTACATGATTACTGTATGTGTTTGAATTAATAAGGTAGTTATTTAAGGGGAGAATTTGACTCCAAATTTCTAAAATAAACCAAAACTATCCAAATTCTGCCTTTATACTGTTAGAATTCAACTTTTTAAAATGATCTTACAGCTGAATCCTGGGTTAACAGCATTTCAAAGGCGATTTGTGAAGGAGGTGAAGAAATGTGAAGAAATGGAGAGAATTCTGAGTAAGAAAGTTTATATTTTACTGTAAGAGTTCTGATTTTGAGAGTTGCTGTTTTTAATATTTTGAGGATCTAGGCTATATCTCGTCTATTTTATATATGAGATATAGCTTAGATCTTTGCAAAAACATTGGACTTCTTAAAAATGCATGAAACTACACACACTTTAAAACACCTTTGATATATATCTTCCTTCAAAGAAAGGCCTAATGTTGGTTTCTATTTCAATTTAACATCATTTAGGATATATTCAGAAGGAGATGGTGAAATCTAACATTTTAATTGTTGCAACAAAGGAGAAGGAGATGGTTCCCTGTGCCAGAGATGTTCTGGAGCTTGAGGTGACAAAAACACTGCTCATTGTGTTATTAAAAACCTAATGCACTTCTTAAGATCTTCTCAGCATTGACCAGATAAACCTATTTTCTTCTACTGTGTATTAACACAACTTGACATGCAAACATGTATTCAGAAAGTCACTGTGGCTTAATGCTTGCCTTCAAACCTTCAGTCCACATTTGAGAAGTTGGAGCAGGAGCTGCGAGAAATCAACCGTAACCATGCCACACTCAGACAGAACCTCATTGAGCTGATGGACATTGACTCTCTGCTGAGGATGACCGAAGATTTCTTTGAAGAGGTCAAGATCTTGAATTTATTACTATTAATTTATACTACATTTGTTAGTATACATTATTTTGAATGAGCTTTTTTAGTATATTTGTGTTTTTAAGTATTTTTACTGTATTTAATTTTATTGTTATTTCTATTTTAGTTCCAGCAGTTTTTGTAGTTGTATTTTTGTACTGTATATCTGCCAAGATATTTCATTATTTCCATTCAAATGTTATTTAAAAGCTTAAAATGTCTGTTTTTTATATTTTATTTTAATTTCACACAGTAAAAAACGATGGGTTATTTTTTTAACCCAGTAGATGGGTTACACATATTGGGTCATTATTTTGGGTTATTTTCTAAAAGGTTGGGTTATTTGTTCAACACCGTTAGTTATTGTTGGTAATAACCCAGCGTTGGGTTAAATTGGTTCCCGTGGCGAAGGTTCAGATTTTAACGGTCAAATTTTAAAGACAGTCAGGCAACAGAAGAAGCTGCTGCTGCGTCAGTATGAGGTGAGTAATATCGCTTTTTCATATGTTTAACTCTTACAACATTATAATTATTATGAAACGTTAAGTTATGTAAAATGAAAATGAGAGACACTCAAAACCTATAAATTCTGTGCTAGAAAAGTCTAAAAAGATTCAAATTCTCAGATAAGAAAGACATAATGGGAGAAGCAACCGTTTCATTGCCTCCAATCTATTAAGAATTCGCTTAAACCAATTGAATTGATTCAATTACACTAATTGATTCGCAGAATGATTCACTATTTTCAAGCGTTCGTGATTCAACAGTGAGGCCTGCTGCTCAAAACAGAACAGATAGCAGTGTTTGGAAAGTGCTAAAAACTAAATGATAGTAATAACACTTATGAAACCAGATCCTTCCATTGTCAACTGATCTTTATTTATTCTTTTAAGGTTGGCACTAATATGGTGCAGCACTCATCAGTGAATGATGAGACAAGCCAGAATCCACATGTCTTTGTGCTCGGTGACAAGGAGCACTCCTCTCAAGTTTTTATCATTTCCAACGGGGAGGCGATGGAACAGGAGACGTTACTTCAAGCAGTGGATCTATGTTTCAAACTTATGTGTTTGACATCAACTACCCAAAGCCCTCTTCTCCCATTTGGGAGTTTTTGCAGCACACAGTCTTTAATGTTCCAGGAGGAGTTCCTTCTGCACATTTCCTTCTCCTTAAAAACTTTGTATTTAGTGCGATAATGATTAAACTATATTTTACTGGTCATCAGTAGATCCAGCAACTAGCGGATTTGAATATTATTGTTTCTGATGTTTTTTTTATTTGTTATATGTTTATGACATATATGCTATGTTGTGGATATTTGTGTTTTGATATGAATTAATATGTGTGCATCTCGAAAATATATCAGCTGTGTATGCACATGTGTGTGTTTTGACTTTAAATACTTACAAATATTTTGAAATGTAAAACAGTATTTTATTGTTAAAAAGTATTATTTGCATATTTATATAAATAAAACGTGTATTTTTCAACAAAGTGGTACAGTATAATGTGGTTTTATTAAGTAATTTATATTATAATTTAAGTCATTTATAATTTTTATATATATATATATAGCTGTGAATCAATAAAATAAATAACCCAACTGTATTTTAACCCAATTCATTGGGTCAAAATAACCCACAGATGGGAAGGTGCTATACCAACACATAGTTGGGTTATTTTTAACCCAACTTTTTTAGTGAGCAGCTTTATATCAATTACCAAAAATGTAAACCTTCAAGTAAACTGAACAGTTTTTAATTATTATGGCCTGAAGTAATACAAATTAAACATTTGCAGTAATTTACTTGCCATAATATTGTTCCAAACCTGTATGATGTTTCATTCTGTCAGTGAAGTCTGATCTATTAACTATCTATTGACTTGATAACTGTTTGTGTACCAGGCCGAGTCGCTGCTAACCTGCTCAGAGTCTCCCTCTGAAGACTCAGTGTGTATGACCGTCTCATCACACATAACCAGTCGCAGAAACAGCAACTCCAGCACCTCTGAAGCTTTACATCTAAGGTACATTTTGTCCCACTGACAGAGGTTCCAATCAAAACCAAAAACGATTTCGGTATAATAAGGTTCATTAGTTAAAGGTGCTTTATGCGATGTTGCAGGATTTTAGCTCGATTTAATTTTTATCTGAAACCTTATGCATCACCCCTTGATCGTCTTGCTGTCTGCCCTCTGAATACATTGGGAAAAACCCGGTCTCCCGGTCAGTGTAATCGAGTTTTTTACACTGTTAAAAAGTTGGATTCTCATGCTATGCATGTACAAAGTTTAAAAAAGCTATTTGGACATATGACTGAGTATTAATGACAGTACTACTCTATAGAGGTACTCAAGATTAACATGAGATTGGCCAAATTTTGTTATTATTTGACACCATTAGTAACAAGAACTAAGAATGATCAATACTTCTACTTCTAGTATTTATTAACCTTAGTTAATGGTAATTAAGCATTTACTAATGCGTTATTAAAATCACATGTTCGTTAACATTAGTGGTCAACTAACTTGAATAAAAAATAAACAGCTGTGTTTTCATTAACTAATTAATAAATAGCATAATAAATGCATTGTTCATGTTAGTTAATACATTAACTAATGTTAACAAATGACACCTTATTGTAAGGTGTTACCAAGATTTTACAATCCGATCTAATTGTACAGTACAAAGTATGACGCACTGTATTTGTACACATTTCTAGCTTTATTGCAGGTGTAATCAAACAAGACAGGTTTCCTGCTTTTGAAAAGGTTCTTTGGCGGCTTTTTCATGGAAATTTTGTTCTTCGCCATGCAGAGATACAGGCCACTGAGGAGCTTCAAGCCGTGGTGAGAGCATCATATACCTTAATGTGTTTTTTAAAATGTTTTTCACACACAAAACATGATTTGTCAGTGTGTAATACTTTTGCAACATGCATGCACAGCAATATTTCCATTCTGCATGCTATAACATCGTAACTACTTATACAATAATCCAGTCTCCATAGATTTCTTCATATGTGCTATTGAATATTTAAAGCAATCGATAGGGACTAGCTTGCTGTCAGATTGTCAATACACAACACACATGCTGCTGTATTTCTCGTTTGAAATAGGCATTAATCCATTTGATATAGATTTCTTTATTTAAGGTGGATAGTGAAAGCTAATGTTGAGTTGAGTCCAGTTAACATGTTTCTTTTAAACAGAGGGGAGCTGTGAAGAAGGATGTGTTCATTATATTTGTCCAGGGAGATCACGTGCGAGAAAAGATCAGAAAAGTGTGTGAAGGGTGAGAGACGCTGTATTTCAAGAACATTATACACCAGCAGAAAAAAATACTCTATGCCTTTACTCTCTCTATATGTATTATTTCATATAAATGTTTTTAAACATTCGAAAGAGAAAAGAAATGATGTATATATTAGCATTATATTTAAATAATTTAAATGATTATTAACTTTGTCTTGATTACATTCACATATTTGGATAGTTGCATTAATGATTAATTCTGGAAAAAATTAAATAAATAAATAAATGTAAAAGTGGTGTACCAGATAAAAGTGAATGTGGGGTTTTTCAGTTAAAAAGAAAAAGTGCTAAACAAAATAATTTCATATTATATTGCCTTTAAACCTCTATATTATCATATGATATTCATATGAAATGTCATAATTTCATAACATTTTTCATGACATGTTTATTTATCATAGATCTATTTGAGTGATCTAATCACTAATGCAGTATTATTTGATGGCCCTTTTTGCGTTGGATAGATTTACATTATAAATTATATTAGTTTATACAATTATTTTTGCAATCCCTAAAGGTTTCGTGCCAGCTTGTACTCGTGCCCAAAAACTCTGTTTGAACGCAAGCGAATGAGCAACAGCATAATGACACAAATGGAAGATCTTCGAATGGTGAGTCACTTTATTGATTATTCTCAGTTGCAAGTGTCTTTTCAAATGTGTCTACTTAAGAGAATCAGTATTCATAAATGCAAAAATAGGTGTTTTTATGTCATTTGCTGTAAAGATCCTGAAAAGAACGGAAGAATATCGTGGTGGGGTTTTGACCCGAGCAGCGGAGCACATCCAGGAGTGGGGCAGTAAAGTGAAGAAGATGAAGGCCATCTACTACACCCTCAACCTCTGCAACATAGACATCACACAGAAGCTGATCGTAGCTGAGATCTGGTGTCCCGTGTCAGATCTGGCTTTAGTTCAAAACACCCTGATTAAGGGATCTGTAAGTATGTTCAAGTACTTCAAAGAATACATATTCTGCAAATCATCACTAGCATGTATGTGACATTGCGCCACAAAACCAGTCATAAAGGTCAGTATTTTGAAATTGAGATTTCTACATCATTTGTAATAATAATAATAATGTATGGTTTGTTAGGATAGGACAATATCTGAACATCTGGAATCTGAGGGTTGAAAAAAAATTAAAATAAAAAAAATAATAGCAATGCATATTAAAAATCAAAAATTACGTTTTGATATATTTACGGTAGGATATTAGATAAATATCTTCATGGAACGTGATCTTTACTTAATATCCTAATGACTTTTGGCATGAAAGAAAAAATTGTAATTTTGACCCACTTATTGTGTTGTTGCTGGCTATTGCTACAAATATACCCCAGCGACTTAAAGGAACAGTTCACCCAAAAATGAAATTATTCACCCTGCATTGAAAGTGTGAACTTTCATGTACTTCTAAACCTGTATGAATTTCTTTGTTCTGCTGAACACAAAGGAAGATATTTAAACCAGGCTGTTTTGGGGCATCATTGACTTCCATAGTAAGAAAAAAAAACTGCGAAAGTCAATAGTGACCCAAAACAGCCTGATTACAAAGAAAAAAAGCAGAACAAAGAAATCAATACAGGTTTGGAACTACTTAAGGGTGAATAATTGATGACAGAATGTTCATTTTTGGGTGAACTGTTCCTTTAAGACTTTCAAGACTTTGGTTTGCGCATGTGTTTTTAGGAGCAGAGTGGTTCCAGTGTGACTCCAGTCCTGAACCGCATCCAAACCCAGCAAACTCCACCCACCTTCAACAGAACCAACACATTTACTGAGGGATTCCAGGCTATCATTGACGCCTATGGAGTCGGTACTTATCAGGAAATCAATCCAGGTGATTCACTGTAGAATTGAATATAATTAATCCACTGCAACTTTTAAAGTGCCCCTGTTATGTATTTTTGAGAATGAGCTTCCATGCAGTGCGTAACACAGCTCTAAGTGAACGAAAACATCCTGCAAAATTTTACATATTAACATATTGCCCGCCCACTTGTTAGACCTTGGAAACTTGATTTTTGCTTTGTTCTGAATAAAATGCAAATTCATTCTTTGGCACTAGGTGTTGCTTTCGAAGCGTTATAAGCTCACAAACACTGATTTAAATAAAGGGGTCATACAAACCCAGTTTTCAACAAGCTAATATGATTATTTAGGGTCTTAATGTAAAGTTTGTAATATAGTTTGTTTTAAAATTTCTCAAAGATCGTTTTAAAAATGCTAATTTTACCCTGTCATAAACAGCTCTTTAGAAATCTCTCTGTTTTGAGTACTTCCACTATAAATCTGCTTCTGTAGGTGAGGCTGGATCATGAATGATTCTCGTGAACATCAATCAAATGCCGTTTCCCTTCAGAACCAAACATAACATTAATCCTCTGCGTCTTCAGTCTCTCAGATGTCGGGAGTAAATCACTACTGCTCTGTTCATTAATACATTCAACAACAAAACACCTCAATCTCTTAGGAGTCTTGCTTGTCTCTGTGTCTCAGTCTGATGACGGTTCACTCAGGGCGGATCTGAGGTAAGACACCAGTTCAGTCTGTGTGACACACTGCTGTCAATCAACTTGTGTGGGTGTGGCCTCTGTCGGTGTGACGCCACATGTATTTGAGAATGGCTTGATTTCAGAAGGGGCAACTTATTTTTATTACATCAAAAGAAAACTACCTGTGGATCTTTATCATTGTAGGGTGGTTGTGTACACACACTCCCAACATACATTTCAGTCCAAACAGCTTGAAAAAGGGCATGTACTTTTAAATAAAATCGACCAATAGATTTCAAAAGATCAAACCACAGATTTAGTGTCATACAAAGAAGGGGTTTGGAAAAAAATAAGCATAAGCAAATAAGGTAAAAATAAATGTATATTTGAAGAAAATGAAAGTGTTTTTGACTTGGTAAGCATGTTGTTTGTGGACTCCCAAAACCAAAATGTGAACCTTTTATAACACTTTAGACATTCTACTTACTATATGTAACAATTACATGTCAACTAACTCTCATTAATTTGCAACTACATGTCTACTAACTCTCAGAGTAGCCTGTTAGGTTACCCTGCTGAAAAAAACATCATATGCTGGTTAGTTATGGTGGTTTATTAAAACATATCTAATCAGCAAATGCTGTTTTTTCCAGCAGGGTAGGTTTAGGGTTAGTAGAATAAGTTGAGATATACTGGCAAAGTTTCTTATAGTCAGTACTGTATGTTGTAGACCCATCAAAATAAAGTGTGTCTGCTAATACTCTAATGACTGCTGGTTGACATGTAGTTGCAAAATTTCTTAGTAGAAACAAAGTGTTACCAACTTAATAATAACATATATTAAAAATGTCAGCGTTTTTATATATATAAACTATTAATGTACTTGCTACATGTATTTTCTCAGCTCCGTACACTATAGTAACCTTCCCCTTCCTGTTCGCGGTGATGTTTGGAGATTGTGGTCATGGGCTGCTGATGATGCTGTTTGCAGTCTGGCTTATTTCTCAGGCTGAGTCTTTACGAAAGTTAAAAAATGAGGTATTGAACGGCATTATCTGCATGATCAGACCACTTCTTCTACAGTCTTACTTACACTATCTACAGTATAATCATCTTTCTCCACACAGCTTACAGATGTGGTCGTCGGAGGACGGTATATTGTCCTGCTCATGGGAATGTTCTCCATATACACTGGCCTGATTTACAACGACTGCTTCTCCAAGTCCTTCAACATCTTCGGCTCTTCCTGGAGTGTTCGGCCCATGCTTCAGCCCCACGGCCCTTGGCAGTACGTACATCATGCTGGACACTTGTAGTAGTCGCTTGCTCTTTTCCACTCTCATATTTTTTTTTTCATGCCAGAAATGAAACACTGCATGAGTATCACCATCTTCAGCTGAACCCGGTTGTGCCAGGAGTTTATTCTGGAAACCCGTATGTGTTTGGAATCGACCCGGTCAGTGCATGTAAAAATGTTCCTCTGGTCATATGCATATAGTTTAGCATTGTCATGTTATTTCTTGACCTGCATCTGCATCACATGACGTTGACATGTCTTTACAATGATTTGAGAGTTTGAATTGAGTTTGGTTGTCTTATTGTGTTTTTTTCACTAGGTGGCAGGTTTTAGATGTTCTGATGCAGTGCATTAATAGCATGTGCAAGGGAATGAATAGCAAGTGAAATAAAAAATATAAATAAGTACATGTAAATACAATTAGAATTAAAATAGATTTTAAATGCATTCCTGTGATCGAAGCTACATTTCATAACTACTATGTTGATTTGCTGCTTATCTTAATTATTACTTTTCATAAATGTGTGGATTTAAACGACAACGATTTTATATTGATTTGGCAGAACTATGCAAACCTTGGCTATTAAAATTCTGAATCATTTTACATTTTTGTTTTAGGTTTGGAATATTGCATCAAACAAGCTCTCCTTTTTAAACTCCTTTAAGATGAAGATGTCGGTCATATTGGGAGTCAGTCATATGCTTTTTGGACTCACCCTGAGTTTGGTCAACTTTGTGTGAGTATTTAATTAACGCGGTATTCTTTCAAACGATTAATCGCATCCAAAATAAACGTTTTTGTTCATATGTGTGTGTGTGCGTATACATATTATGTATAAAGACACACACATACAGCAGATATAAATATTGAAATATTGGTTTCACTTTATTTTGATGGTCCGTTTAACGTATTCTGTTGATTATAAGTAACATTACACCTACATATCTACTAACTCTCAATAGAGTGCTAGCAGAGTATTAGTAGACTGGTAGGGTTAGAATAAGTTGATAGGTACTTGCAAAGTTACTTATAGTCTTTTGGGAGACCATCCCGATAAAGAATTAGCAGATATTAATTAGAGAGTGTACTAATAATCTAATGAGAGTTAGAGTTAGAGTTATCAGTGGCGGCTACTGGTCTGTCAAATAAGGGGAAGCTCATTTTCGGCCTACATCATAAATTGTGTATATTTGTGTGAAATGTATGATGAAAATAGGTTGCATGTATGAGAAGAAAATCAAGTCAGCCGACCTGCTTTATCTAACTGATTCTGAACGAACTAGTCTTTGAGATTAACGTTTTCTAACGCATTTTTAGTCAATAAAATGTTAATACAATAGTACATAATTTGACCATTAATTTTGTGACATTATAGGAGAAGCTGAGCTTCCCTTGCAGTCTTAAAGAAATCGCCACTGGTTGACATGTAGTTGCAAAGCTACTTATTGTCAACAGATCAATCAAAATCAAGTGTTAGCATTGTATTTACATGCATATATTTAAATTTATATAATATATAAATATATTTAATATGATGTAATAATGTAGCTTTTGTCTATTTTGTTGAAAAATAAAACAGAAAAATAAAAAGTTATGTATATAAATCTACACTTTAAAAAATGATATGATCAATAAGTCATGGCAACATGTTTTTCCTTTAATTGATATAATTGTAATTTATACGGGATTCAACTTGAAATAGTTTTTTTAAGTTTAAATACTGTTGATAGTGGTATTATTATGATTAAAAGATAGTTTTAAAAGTAAAAGTAGGCTACTATCTCTTCACAAAATCCAGATGAATAATGATTTATGTCAGTTCGTAAAATCTGTGACTTACTGTTTTTCTCATTTCCTTTCATAGATATTTCCAAAAGTTCCAGGACGTTGTCCTTCAGTTTGTTCCTCAGCTGATCTTCATGCTGTGTCTCTTCGGATACCTGATCTTCCTCATCCTGTATAAATGGTGCATCGCTCTACGCTCTGAATCGGCTCCCAGCATTCTGCTGCTCTTTATCAACATGATGCTGTTTGATTACCAGTCTGAGCACGAGCTGCTTTACGCAGGACAGGTTTGGATTCATGCTCCTCTAAAAGCAGTTGGCATGTCATGTCTGAGGTACTCAGCGTTACAGATCATGACTGATGCTGTGATGCTATACAGAAAGCGGTTCAGATCTTCTTGGTTGTGACGGCTATGCTCATGGTTCCTGTGCTGCTTCTGGTCAAACCCTTCCTTATCTACAGGACCCGGATGAAAACCAGACACCAGGTGAGCAGAGCAGGCAACCCTGTCTCAAGAACAGTTAATAATCGTTTCAAACAGGGTTAGTATATACTAATACAAACCAAAAAACCCTAAAAACTTAACTAAATAACTAAAATGCTAGCAACTAAATCAACTAAAAATATAAAAAATAATATTAGTTTATGTCAGCTAATTACCAAGGAAGTATTTCTTATTTTCATTTAGATAATTTCTTATTTTCATTTCATTTTTCTTATTTTCAAGTAGTATTAAAATAACTACTAAAATAATTAAAAATAAAAATGTGCATTAACTAATAAAAATGATAAAAATACATCCTTAACTAACTAAATTATAATGAAAACAATATATACAGAATATATTCACAAAACTTGAATAGTTTATTGATACTAAAATGGAATTGATTTTAACTTGTAAATATATGTCTATTGTTAATTAAATTTGATTAATTTAAGTTGAATTAATTATATTAATAAAATAAAAATGGAAATCATATCTTTATACCATTTACAAATATTTAAATATATTCAAATTGTGTAAAGTACATAAATAGTAATTCAATTCATTGGGGATTTATTTATTGGTATTTTTATTTCAGTACTGCACAGTTTAGCATAAATCATTTTTGTTGTACAATTTATTTATTTATTTGAGATTTTCAAATTGGATCCATATTTAGAATGTAAATAGTGTATGAAAATAAGTTTATTATATTTGTGTCTGTAATTTTTTAAGTATTTGTGGTCCATACACAGGTGTTTGGAAACAGTCTGAATGACCAGCAGGAAACAGACACACGCTCCTCCTTCTCATGTCATCAGAAAGAGGAGATGGTAAGCTTTTGGTATAAGAAAAGTTGTTTGAAACTGAATACTATTACGTAATATCTTATTATACTAATACAAAACGTTTACATTTACAATATCTATTTTGCAATATTGTCTTTACAGTAAGTAATCTGTGCATCTGTTTGTTCTCCAGACGAGTATGGGAGACATCTTTGTGTATCAGGCCATTCACACAATCGAGTTCTGCCTGGGCTGCATCTCTAACACGGCCTCGTACCTTCGGCTCTGGGCGCTCAGTCTGGCTCACGCAGGTTCGTCCTGTCACAACACATGCATCGCTTCAGTAATGGCTTCTGTTTTATTATGTGTGTTTATTTGTTTCTCAGTGACTGATTGTAGCAGTGCAATGAGTAAATGAAGGTGTGCCGTTTAGGAGAACACGTACAAAGATTTCCTGCGTGGTCATTTTTAACAGCTCGACTTAAGAGAATAAATGGATGAGTGTTTTAATGTTCAGAATTTATTTCTGAAAAAACACTAATAGTTTGGAATAATTTTTTAAAAATGTTTTTTTAAAGACGTCTCTTATGCTCTTCATTTGATTAAAAAGATTAAAAACAACACTGTAAAATATTTTAAACAACCTTTTTGGCAGTATTCTACTTTATTGTATTTTAGAAAGCATTATATACAGACATTGCTGATGACTTATATCTAAATATATATATATATATATATCCCTAAAATCAGCAATATATAATATATATATATATATATATATATATATTTTA
>JAUMHI010000070.1:13831234-13843614 GCA_032359435.1 Enteromius unitaeniatus | reverse complement strand
ATTGATTTATTTATTTTTGGGGGTGGAAACTTCATACTGACATTCAAACGTTTGGGATAAATATATATATAAAATTATAAAAAATATATATAAAATTAATTCAGAAAGGATGCATTATGTTGATTCAAAGTGACATTTATAATATTAATTGTAATATTTATTAAAATATATTTTAAATACATGTTTTCCTCCTTTTTATTCATATAAGAATGCTGACATTTTTTATCACGGTTTCCACAAAAACACCAATAATAACTAAGCAGCAGATATTAGACCATATTTTAGCAGCTTATTGAAGATTTCTAATTGAAAATGTCTCATTAAGATTTCTAAATGATCATATATTTTATGTACTAGTAAACATGTACATCAAATTATCAGTAGTATCATAATGATCTACACTCCCTCATATAATTTCCAAAACGGAATGATTGTTCTTTGCAGCATGGAACGATACAGGTTTAGAATGATGAGTGAGTAGATAGTGACAGAATATCCCCAATATTTTTGGGTGAACTGATACTTTAAGTAACACAGTGAAAGTGTAGTTGTGTGTCTTGTCTGCAGAGCTGTCGGAGGTGCTGTGGCGGATGGTTCTTCAGGTGGGTCTGAAGATCTCCTCTGGGATGGGTTCACTCATGCTAGTGTTGCTGTTTGCTGCTTTCTCTGTTCTCACCGTGACTATTCTTCTGGTTATGGAGGGCCTGTCTGCATTTCTGCACGCTTTACGACTACACTGGTAAGAACACCACATGATTCATGAGCAAAGAGCATGAGACTTTAATTCTTATTATTACACGGCTCTCTGGAGTGCTTGATTCTGACATTTGCAGATTCGTTCTTTTCAAATAATAGCTGCTCCAAAGTAATAACGCAAAGCCGGTACTACTTGTTTGTTTAAAATCCCTCCGCGCCAACAAAGATTACCGTTTGGCACCATCTTGTGACAAACACTGGACAACCACAATTAACAATGGAAAACGTAAAATACATCCGTTGTTATATATTCATATGTAGATGTTATAAATGGTCTTACTAACGTTTGAATGTTAGTCACGTGGTACTATATCGTTTCGCGGAAGGATGGAAATGTTAATTTAAAACCAATATGCCAATAAAATGTTTCAAATTCATATTCATGTCCAGTTTTTTCCTTATGCGGCAAGTAGCCGTGTAATAAGCGGGATAATGCAGAGGCAGCCGGTAGTTATCACCAAATAAGCTTCTTCAGCGTGATACAAGACCCTCCGATCACACTGTCGGGGCTTATTTCTGTGAACATGCGTACAACAACCTTGCACCTTGCACTTGTAAGCTGCTTGTTAGTTAAGTTGTTTGACTTGTTCCTGACCTTTGACATAGAACATGTTTACATATATCTGGCCCAAAGGTCTAATGTCTCTGTACTTGGAGTGTGTCCAATTTTAGCATTGATAGTTTATGGTGAGGTTCAGTATGTACTGTTACTACTAACAACAACCACCGTTTGTTATGTTTACAAAGCATGTTTAAGTGATATGAATGTAGTTAAAGCTGTGTTTTTATGTGCTTTGTGTTTGTTTTCAGGGTTGAATTTCAGAACAAGTTTTATGAGGGATCCGGCTACAAATTCACACCCTTGTCCTTTGAGAACCTGTAAAAAACACAGCAGTAGTGGTTTTTATACATGCTTGTAGTATGTGAAGTTAACAAATGCATATTTGAAACCATAACTACATTTTTGAATGACCCATTTGCTAAATAAAGATGAGCTTGTTTCGTCATGGGAACAGATTTGGAGAAATGTAGCATTATATCACTCGCTCACCAATGGATCCTCTGCAGTGAATGGGTGCCGTCAGAATAAAAGCTGATGAAAACAGGCAACTTTGCACTACACAAGACATTCATTGTGTAGAGTATTACTGTGATGTTTTTACCAGCTGTTTGGATTCTCATTCTGACGGCACCCATTCACTACAGAGGATCCGTTGGTTTGATCCATTTCTCCAAATCTGACTCTCTAGAAAAATAACTATATTGACATTTATGTAGGCCTACTTGTTGCTATTATTACTGGCTAATACTGTAACTTTAACACTAATGTAAATAATTGATTATTAATTATTTTGCAAAACACAGTTAATATATAAATACAAATTATGAAGGCAAAAAAAGCAATGAAAAGACAAAAGTAACCATAGCAAAATGTAGCTTTTATTAACGTTGTAAACCTAAAGTATAAAATAGTTTTAGACCATCCTAGTTAACTGCAAAATAAACTGTACAAATGTGGAGCAGACTGAATGAATTTACTGTACAACATGCATCTAATACATTCACACATTAAAGAGGTGGATTGTGTGAATCTGTGTTAGTAGGCTTAAAGGAATAATTCACCCAAAAATGAAAATTGTGTCGTCATTTACTCACCCTCGAATTGTTCCAAACTTTTGGGTCACCATTGACTTCCATAGTAGGGAAAATATACTATAGAAGTCAATGGTGATTCAAAACAGCCTGGTAACAAAGTATCTTCCTTTGTGTTCGGCAGAACAAAGAAATTCATACAGGTTTGGAAGCACTTGAGAGTGAGTAAATGATGACAGAACTATTCCTTTAATGAATTGCTGTATGTATTTTCTGTATACTTGCACAAATTTTCTAATACATTAAACTGCATTCAGTGGTTTAACAGTGAAACACCTATTTTGGGCTTGTAGGAACATATACTCACACTGAAAATTCATGGCATTTTAAATAAAGGTGAAAAAGATGCACCACTGACTAGCTCCTGAGTTCTGAATGTAAAAATGTATCTCATTTTAATTCAGACCAGACAACTGCTCTGGCAACAAGAATGCATTTTGCGTCAAATCAAGACAGAACAGCACCGTGCATTCGAGGTATGTTCGGAATTTAGACTTGTTTTAATACATAGACCTTTTTCCAGATATGATTGAGATCGTTGTGTTTTTGTATTTGAAATCTTATTGCATTCAAACGCTTAAAGGTACAACACTAATGCATACAGAAACAGTCGAACGCCAATGTGAAGATGCTCTTCGTTTGTTTGGTATTTTGCGATTCGTAACTTCTTATGAAAAACTGTAAGTTAAGGACAGATGCATGTTAGTAAACCTGGTTCTAGTTAATGCCATTAGACTAATAAATCTAAGATATACTAATAAACTTACATCTAACATGAATACACATGTATTCAGCTGGATTTGGTAACATGCCAGTAAAACAACACTGACTTTGACATGTAATTAAACCAAATGCCAACTTCCAGTCCATCATTCAGATGCATTTTTCAAAATATACCCCCGTAAAATCTCGGTGTCTTTCATTAACACCTATTTCTCATTCGTTTTTAAAATAAAAATAGCATGTTCATGCACAAACCCTCAATGACACAATGTAAAAGATTCAAATACTTCTACATCTGACATGCAAATTGTTAATTATCAGTATTTGAGCCTTTTTTTTTTTCGCCAGTACTTTTAAATGATATTTAATGTTACAAAAAATGCAAAATGCCCACGGAAAATATCGATCTGAAGTGTGCATATTCATGGCATGTTTCAAGTCCCAGACAAAACACAAGTTTAGTATGAACACTTGGTTCATTACGCTGTTTAGCCACATTCAAAAAAACGTATTGATTGTCAAACCCAAGATTGTAGTGCTACTTATGGAAAAAAGGAAGCTCTGAATAATCTGCCCTCAGCTGAAGGGTAGCATGGCCGTGTTTGAAGAATACACTCAAACGTCTAGGATCGTGTGGTGTTGTTGGCGTTGTCGTCGTCATCGTCAGACTGTTGGTCTGGAGGGATGGCGCGGGTATGGCTGGCTCGTACGCTGGTCAGGTGAGGGCAGGCCGAGATCAGGTTAGCAATGCCTACTAGAGTTACGCCTGTGCCATCCAGGTTCACTTGACTTAGCTGCATACGACACAGGAACTTCAGACCTGAGGAGGATGTTGGTTAGAGACGTTTCTTTACTAGAAATTGATTGTGGAGAAAATAAAGCTGCACAACGTACCGTGATCAGTGATTCTGGTTCTGCTGAGGTTGAGTTTCAGCAGCTGCGGACAGTGAAGCAGCCCCCGTCTGATCACTGTATCACCCACCTGTGTACTGGCCAAACCCATCACCTACAAAACACACGCCACAAATATTCATTGCCATATTTGTTGTTTATAGATTATTATTTTTAATTATATAGAATATTAGTTAATAAATATGTTGTTTATTCCCGTGATGCAAAGCTAGATTTTCAGCATTATTACTCCTCCTGTCACATGATACTTCAGAAATCAGGCTTATATGCTGAAGGTTTTTGATAAGGAGAGTTCAAAGGAAAAACATTTATTTTAATGCTGTCAAACAATTAATCATGATTAATCGCATTTCAAAGTAAGTTTTTGTTCACATAATGTTTGTACTGTTTAATTATCATACACACACATAATATATTTAGAAAATATTTACATGTATTTATGTGTATATATTTCTATTCATATAAATGATATATAGAAATATATTTAATATATAAACAACATATTATTCTTAAATATATATACATGCATGTTTTTATACACACACACACATACATAAATATACAAATTATGTAAACAAAAACATTTATTTTGGATGCAATTAATACATAATCGTTTGACAGCACTAATTTATTTGAAATAAAATCTCTTGTTACATTACAAATGTCTTAACTGTCACTTTTGACAAATTTAAATTTTAAAACTAAAAAAAATTATAAATTATAAAAAAAATATTTTAAAATTTATATTTTTCAATTAATTAAATGAAAACATGTTTATTTATGACTTTATTTGACTAAATCTTTAAGTATATATATATCTGTGTATACACACACACTTATATATATATATATACTGTACACACACGCGCACACACACACACACACACACAGTATATAGAGCTGTCAAATGATTAATCGCAATTAATCCTATCCAAAATAAGTATTTGTTTACATTATATATATATATATATATATGAATATAATATAAACAAATATATACACAATATTATGTTTACTGTGTATATTTATTATGTATATTAAATACAGACACATACAGTATATAGAAAATATTTGCATTTATTTACATTTATATTCATATAAATATATTACACACATATATTCTATATAAGTATATACTTGCAAGTATATTAGAATTTATATATAATTTTTTTTTAATACACACATATGTATATGTATATATATATATAAAATAATAAAACACACACACACACACACACATTGTGCAAACAAAGTATATATTGTGTACTACACCTGCAGATGTGGTAAGTGTGTGATCAAGGCTGCAACTCCTCTGCTGGTGACAGCTGTACGGTCCAGACACAGCTCCTGGAGCTCTTTTAGACTGACCAGTCCCTGCAGCCCGCTGTCACTCACCTGAGTGTTGCTAAGAGACAGCTTCTTCAGCCTATCAGGTAAAAAGGGCCAGGTCATTACATCTTTGGTAAAAGCAAAAGATTTCTGAATAGTGTTCTAATGAAAAAGAGAAATCAATCGTCTACACATACCAACAGCATAAACATTTTTTTTGATTTCTATTAACCAGTAATGCAACAGTACATGATAAATTAATATAATAATGTTTTTTCTCAGAGTACTGGTATCGGTTTGTGAGTTTTAGCTCTGAACAAATGAAACAAAGTTAATCAAAAACAAAAAACACTATATTTGTTGATAATAAAAAGAAGAGTGTGAATACATTTTGTATGTGGCACACATTTGCATTCCACATAAATCAGGATTCCCACAATTCCCATGCCTTTTCCAGCTGTTGCTAACGACTGGACAAGAAATGTTGCATTTTATAAAGAGTAAATTCCAGCAAAAGAAAGCTGAGATTAACTACATTTGATTCATTTCCAAGAATGTTTCTTGACCGTGGGAAACCTGAAAAATGGACTGATTTCGTAAATAACTCTAAGTATTACAAGATTTGCACGGTTGCATTACACCACATTAAACCAGAACAGCAGCACCTGTCATTGACCGCATGGACCTATGGCTGTACCTGGTCATGCTAGCAAGCTGGGTAATGCCGTGGTCAGTGAGCTGAGTGTAGTCCGTCAGGTCGAGCTCTAAGAGTAACGTCTGTCTGGAGAGAAACACAAGTCCACTGTCCGTCACAGAGTGTCTGCCAGGCAGGTAGAGTTGGGTAAGCCTTAGGCCTGCATGGAGAAAACAGACAATGTAGCAGATGCTTTACTAAAACCCCAAACAGGATCCAATAACATACAAAAAACATTTATGCGTGCATTAAATGCTTGAAATACAAATAGTTCTATTTTGCTGCACCTGAAATGATCTCCAGCGTGTGGTTTCCGTCTGCGACCGGGATACCAGCCAGGCTGAGAGCCGATAGGCTGGGGTGGGTTGCTAGGCACTGGAGAGTATTTTCTCGTACTCCTGTGCCGTCCAGGTGAAGCGTCTGCAGGTTTCTGAGCTCTGTGAGTGCAGACACGTCACTCACCTCGAGGCAAAAGAAGGCAAGAGATAAATAAACAAACATATCAATAATATTAAATTGATCAAAAGTGACAGTAAAGACATTTATAACTTCGCAAAGATTTCTATTTCAAAATACTGCTGTTCTTTCTATTCTCAAAAACTATTTTAATCAGTTTCCACACAAAAAGGTCAGCATATTAGAATGATTTCTGAAAGGTCATGTGACACTGAAGACTGTAATGATGCTGAAAATTCAGCTTTACCATCAGAAAAATAATTCCATTTTTAAATATATTACAAAAGAAAACTGCTATTTTAAATTGTAATAATATTTCAAAATTTTTACAGGATTTTTCAGCAAATAAATGTTGCCTCTGTGAGCTTAAGAGACTCTCAAAAACATAAAAACAAAATCTTGCCAACCTCAAACTTTTAGTCTTTTATTGTGATATAATCTATTTTAGATAACCCTATACATTAAATGACATAAAAAAAAGAACTTAAAAAAAAAAAAAAAGTATATATATATATATATATATATATACACACACACACACACACACACACGTACATACACACAGTATATATGGAAATGAAGGGTTAGCATTTTTTAAATAAACCAAATATTATAAATATAAATAAAATATCATAAAATGATTTTAAAAAAATCTATGTACCCTAGTGAGAAAAATAAAAAACTGTTTGTGTATACTACAAATACATTTAAATATGCATTAAACCATTTTAGGCATAATATTAGGAAGTGAGCATTGTGCAATAAAGAAATACTCCAAATATAGTTTAAGCATAATTTTATACAGTATCAGTAAGTGATAGGTCAATAAATATGTTAATGGGTTGAGGTACACTCAGTATGAAATAAATCAATTATAACGTAGTTTTTGGTGTGTATACCTTGGTGTGTTTAATACTGAGCATTCGTAGCTGTGGTACACATGTGGGCAGGACTCTCAGTGTGTTCTCTGTGATGGCCGTCTGATTGAGGCTGAGCTGACACAGCGCAGAAGAACCTGACTGTAGATACATCAGCAGACCTGCATCGCTGACTTTGGTCTGGTCCAGAGCCAGGAACGTTAGGCTGCGCAGTCCTGAGATCCCACACAAACAGAGGATGCAGTTGTACATGATGATAATCTCTTACTGATACTCCACTGAGTGGTTTCTGTCTTACCTGCGATGTGCTGCAAACAGCTGTCTGTTAGTTTGCTACAAGATGAAAGGTTGAGATGCTGCAGTTTTGAGAGGTTGGCCAAAACTGAAAGACCAGCATCTGCAAAAATGAAACAGGAAATGATTACCAGCTTTATAAATCACCTTACAAGCATATCAAACCAGCAATCAAAGTATGCCCTACAGAAATACCATTTTTCATATTTCACCCCAAAATCAAAAGAATAAATACATATTTAATCAAATATATGTATTTTAATGACAAGTAAGAACATTTATGCCATCCATAAATCCATAAATGATATGTTGTTGTTGTTTTTTATACATGAAATGGTAATATAATATCAAATCTAATTAATATTATTTGTGATATAATATATGAACCATTCTAAAAATATTGAACAATAGTAATATATATTAACATATATCATTAATTAATAATGATATATTATTATTAATAAATAATACAAACAATGAAAAATGAATAAAGATAATAAAATATTTTTTACATGTTTAATATTAAACATGCTTAACTAGCATTAAGACTTAATATTGTTTGAAACATTATTAATTAATAATCATAGAGTACTATTAATATTAAAAATTATTTTATATTTCTGATTAAATTTTTATATTCGTAATATTTTCGATTTCTTCTTATGGTTTCTTGAATATTATTATTATTATTATTATTATATTTAAATTGATTGTTATAATATTTTTCTATATTAATTTTAATCATATTTTTAATATCTTAATTAGATTTATATTAATTTCTACCATTACAGTAATAAAACAAGATTTTGCATTTCAGTAATAAGAATTTTGTAGAAGTCTTAATGATCATAATAAATATTTAGTCGTCTCTATTTATTTATTTATATACTGTAAAAATATGTCAATATTGCAGACCTGTGATGAGTGGAGAGTTGACGAAGCTGAGATGTTTGAGACAGGAAAACGCCCTCAGTTGCCGCAGCAACTCGTTGGTAGTGTACGGGTAGCAGTTTAGGACAAACTTCTGCAGCGGGCAGCCGAAGAACAGCTCCAGCGTCCGCGGTCGGAGGAGACGTTCACGTGCCATATGAGTCAACAAGAGTTCGGCAAGCTCCGGAGTCAAGCACGCCAGGCTACTGCTGTACTGCATGCTGGGAGCTGAGAGAGCAAGACTACGTTTAATGGATTTTCTTAAGAACTCGCATGACTGTTAAATAACCCTTCATGGTTTGTTTCTGACCTGTCATGAGGGAAACGGTGGCTCTGGTGGCCATCGAGCAGAGAGAGGGCACTCGGGGGGTCTTGAAGGCTTTTTTAGGGGGCGAGGGATGCCCGTGTGGTGACTGCTGTTCATCGAGATGAGCGGCTCGCTGTAAACGCTCGACCGCCGCTTGACCCGCAGCTCCGCGCAGCGCTCGCCCTTCCTCTGGGTCTGCCAGCTCATCAGGCTCCGCCTCCCTTCAACACACAACCAATCACAATCCCTTAAAGTGACAGTGTAAATTCTGTCATCATTTACTGTCATCAAATGGTTTTGGGGCTCACTGAACGACATCCTCCAAAGGAGAAAGAAAGTAACACAGATGAGGGCGAGTAAATAAATGAAATTGTTGGGTTAACTATCTATCTTTGTTTATGAAGCTATCGATCAAAATTCTGAAATCATGCTGAATTGCAAAAGGTTTTTCTTTCTTACATTTATTGACACGAACTTTTTTGAACTTCTTTTTATGAAGCTCTTACTGCTCACCCCATTCATTTCTCACCCTTCAGGCTCTTTAGAAATCATCCTACCTGAGTCTGTTGCCCTGCTCCGGCCAGTGATGTCTCGGCTCCAATCCCGCTCTTGCCCTGTTCTCTAGGAAGAAAGGCAACCGTGGCAGTCCTGTCAGAGTGAGAGAGACAACATATCTGAATCCTCTATACAATTCATATTTTGATACATTTATTAGACATTACCACCTTAAAAATACATTTCCATGACTTTTCCAGTCATTCAAGGTACTGGATAAGGTTTCATTTTTTTATATTTATATTTTATAGAGAATTCTTATAGAGACTAGACAAACAGAGAAGTTTCTAGCAGATATATGAATATATTAGATATTGATATTTTAGATTAAAAGTATATAATTATAGTATACTCTTTTTTTTGTATGCTCCATTTAATTTAAGGACACATTAAATTAATCTATATATATATATATATATATGTTAGTATATATATATATAGTAACAGTTTTATTAGACTTATATATATATATATATATATATATATATATACACACACACACATTATCAGTCAAAAGTTTGGAAACAGTAAGATTCGTAATATTTTCGTAATATTTACGATTTCTTCTTATGGTTTCTTATGTTCATCAAGGCTGCACTATTTGATCAAAGGTAAAGGAAAAAAAGTAATATTGTAAAAATATTTTTACCATTTCAAATAACGGGTTTCTATTTTAATACACTTTAAAATATAATTTATTTCTGTGATGCAAAGTTGAATTTCTTGTTTTGTTGAAAATATTGAAAAGTTGTAACGGCACATATATTTTTAAAACTGCAATATTTTTTTAGGATTCTTTGATCAATGAAAAGTTTAAAAAATTGAATATTTTCTAACAATATAAATATTTGCCCTCACTTCTTATCAATTTAACACATCCTATCTGATTAAAGTTTTCATTTCATTCAAATAAAAAAAGAATAAACATTTATTGACCCCAAACTTTTGAATTTGAGTGTATATTGTTAGAAAGGATTTCTATTCAGAATAAATTCTCTAGATTACATTAGAATGAAGGATCATGTGACACTGAAGACTCGAGTAATGATGCTAAAAATTCAGCTGCGCATCACAAGAATAAAGTACATTTAAATGTATATTAAAATAGAAAGTTTTTATTTTGCATAGCAATAATATTTCACAATATTAAATTTGTTCCCGTATTTTTGATCAAATAAAGATAGAAATAACCCAAAGATAGAAATTACCCACTTAAACCATCGTTGTTGGTGAAAATACTAGTGGCCTAAGACTTTTGCACAGTACTGTATATCCTTCTTTTTAACATTTTGGTCATCAAAGAATCCTCAAAAAATGTATCCCCAAAATTATTAAGCAATTCACAAAAAGGGAATGAATACAAATTCCCTGATATTTCCAAGTTTTTCATGACTGAAGGTATGCATCTTAAAAAAATTAGACATTTCACAGAGCAATTAACAACGATTTACTAATTAAACCTAAATTGCCCCTTGCTACCACCAAATGAACCAAGCATTCAATTACACAGCCTCAATATCAAAACAGTTGCACTGGAGCTAACTGCATATTAGACTAATTACCGTATATTAGCATGTTCACAGGCCTGCCTGCTCAACCAATCCAGCTGCAGTTAATGTCTCTGGTGTGCAAACCAACATACAATCGTCTTCAAGCATCTTAAAACATCTTGTCCGAAGCCATCTCCTGCTTTCTCTCCCAGCGCGTCTTAAATCCTCCGCGTTAAACTTCCAATGAAAAGAGCACATACAGTTCGAGCACACGACTTGCTTGCTATCTGCAGGTTTTTGAAAGAGGTGAGTGGGTTTTTACTTATAAACCAATCTAAACTAGGACAAGTAAGGTCATTAACCTCTTACCCAATATGGACTTCCCTGGGATTCTCACACTTTGGTCACTCGCTAAAGACCCAACGCATGGTTACTGTGATTCAGACCGACCTGAGCACAGCAGTCCAAAGGCAGAAGTTCTGTGATCGCTCAAAATCAATAATCTACATTATATGATCGGCTGCTTCTCAGAGAACACCAAACATTTCCCTAACATTGTATTTTTAGATCTGAACAACCAAAAACTAACATTCACAGAACATTCTGGCAACCGAAGCTGGGATGAGACTATATGTCTATTTGATTAAAACAACAGCTAGTCTATTAAGTGTGAAGTTCTTATTTATTTCATTAACAGTGACTTCCGGCGAGAAGCAATAACGGATTATAATTGAAAGCTCACTCAGGTGATTAGAGACCTTGAACAAATGTTGGCACACTGTCTATTCATTACCGTTCTGATTCAGCGGAGTCCAACAGCAGCATACATGGCTTTTCTAGTCGGTTCCAGATGAGCAGATATCTACATCTTTTGTTTGCGGTCTTTGATCGTGGTGAGAAGTGCTCGTTTTATCTTTGATGGTTTTTGGAGTTTCATCCAGATCAGGGTTGATTGTAAACAAGGCAGTTCTAATTATTATGCTAATTGTGATGGTTTAATTATTGAAAATAATAAATATTTTATTCATTATTAATGGTGCTGACTAATGCAAGCGTCACTATTATTAATGTTCATACTAAAACAAAGGCTTAAGCACAATGTTTCAGCTAAAAACATTAATAGTACCTCAAAAACAGGTCAATTTTCACAGGCAATCAGTATTTTTCCCTAGCAAACAATAGTAAGATAAGAAATAGGAGGTACAAGGAGGTACCTGAGCCATAGCTAGAGTTCAGAATACAGTAGGATATTCTTGGCAATCATCTAGAAAACACCCTATAAACCATCTAGAAAACACCCTATAAACCATAAAACGTTATATACCGTTGAGATGAAATGGAGGTGCAACATCTTCTGGTTGCTCCTCATTTTCCAAATGTTCTTCATTTTCTGCTTCGCCTTG
>JAUMHI010000070.1:13812758-13822758 GCA_032359435.1 Enteromius unitaeniatus | reverse complement strand
CATTCCAATGCAGATCAACTGTAAGCTAGTTTCTTTTGCCCTCCTGGAGGAAAAAGGCTATTTTCCTACGGGGTTAAGGTTATTTTCAAAAGTCCTTTCGTAATTGTCTGCCCAGCTGGTGACGCTAATCAGCTGAAAAATATTTTTAAGGCCGCTGTTCTCACGTAGACCCTGGTATTACAAATCTGACACGGCTATTTTGCGAATCGCATTGGGTAGCGTGACCCAACATTTGATCATAGGCTCCTGTGTGGTTTATACAGTACTGTATTTCCCAGGATATGTGTTACTGTATTCACGTTGTCGTGAGCCGGTTCGATATTTCATTGTGATTGTTTGTTTTGGTGTGACTCAAGGTATGAATGACAGTGTTCCTCTGGTCAGGGCTTGCTTTGTTGGGTTTGTTCTCTGCTGTCATATTACAAAGACGTGATTGTCCGCTCCAAGTTAAACAGAAAGAGTGTGAGAACTCAGACGGAGCTTTTGTGTGTCCGTAACCTGAGTCTGCGAAACCCCTGCTGACCAGTGTGCAGGGAAAAACACCTTTGAACAGTCTTGAAGTGATAATTAAATAAGCTTAGTTTGAGTTTCACCTGTCGTTTCTCTCTTGCACAACATCTGAATCCTTCGTAAACACGTTTTTTTTGCAGCGCAACATTTGTTATACGACGCTGTAAAATCACGTAGAATTGAAAAATAAATGCAAATCAGTTAAACAGCAGTGCATTAGAGGAATAGTTTGCCTAAAATGTAAATTCAGTCATCATTTACTCACCCTCATGTTTTTTTTTTCCTCCGTGGAACACAAAAGAGAACATGTGATGTCTGATTTTCCTTCTCTTTTTAATAAAAATGACAAAGAACCTAATTGAAGCATTGACGCTTCAAAAGTGACATGAAAGAATCATTACAAGGGTTCACTTGATTCAATATTTCAGGTCTTTAGAAGCCTATATGTAGCTTTTTGTGATGAACAGGTGGAAATAAACCATTTTTCTTCCAGCTTGTTTTTAACAGCCGCTTTGAGCTCAACCAGATTCATGCATTAGATTCATGAACAAACTGTGTGAACTAGATCAACCAATCCATCCAGCTGACATTGCTACTTCTATTTATGTCAACATTTTTAGTTAATTTCAATCTATTGCACAAAGCATTGCATGCACTCTTAAAATAATAAAGGTGCTTCAAGATGCCATAGAAGAAATGGTTCCATAAAGAACCTTTAACATTTCTGATTCATAAAAGAAAGCAGGTTCTTCAGATTATAAAAAGGTAAGAAAGAGGTGGCTCTTTGTTGATTGTTCTATGGCATCACTGTGAAGAACCTTTATTTTTAAGTGCATGGCTTCATAAGAACTAGTTTTATTGTAATTTTTAATTATGCTTTCAGTCCCAACTTATCTTCCACAAATGAAAACTGAATGCATTTTTTATATTGTCTTTAAATTTAATATAAACCTTTGAAAAAGTGTTATTTTAGTATCATTTATACACTTTTAATTAATTAAACCTTTTTTCTTTTTGTAATTTTATTGTAATTAAAAAACCCCCCAAAAAATTCAAATTTCCTCCTAATTTTCATTTATTTATTAAAATTTTTTTATGTATGGTTTTTAGGTTTCTTTTTAATTTAAGTTATTAAATGAAAAATACTGCCTTCGTATAGCTGAAGTCTGAATTAAAATGCTTTTTTAGATTAGATTTTTTCAACAAATGCTCTGTTCGCAATATTAGCTTTAGAATAACTAAATATCAACTGATACACGGTGTGTATTTTTTTTAAGTATCCTGGGAACGAATTGAGGGTGTGTCAGGTGGTTTTTAAACTTATGATAAGGCTAATTTTGGGGTGTTACATCAGTGCTTTGTATAATTTGGATCTGATGGTCCACTCAATTGAAAACTGAGCCCTCTGGAAACAACTTAGGAAGCTTAACTACTTACAGAAGTTCGTAACCCATAAGTTCACCCAGATGCTGTTCGCGAGGCATTGTTTTGATTACAGCTGGGTCACGGTTGACTGCGCTGTAAAGTCTGTTGAAAGTTTACAAAGTGTTTCTTGTCAAAACAGTTGCATTGGGCCGTTGTTTGTTGTTACTACATTGAGCGTAGATCTGTTTCTAAAATCCAAATCCGTTTTTCCATAACGTCTTTGCTTCTGGAGGCAATAAAGCATTTGTCTCGATTCAGGTGTATTTTAAGCCACGTTCCCAGCCATCATTTAGTGGCGATGGAGATGTTTCTAAAGCATTCCCAATGTAGAACTTTACACTGCCGTGCCAAAGACAAGTCTAGCCAAGTACCAGGTTGCTGTGAAATCTGGTTAAGAAGAACTGTGAACCATGACTGTGGCATTGGACAGTCAACTGTGAGAGTAAATTCGCTGGATTTGTTTGCAGTATACAGTAATGTTCTTCCATTATCTGTGGATTTGGATGTTATTGTTGCTGTCTGTGCAATTGAAAGTCATCTTGTGTTTTGATGTTATCACGTTTTGCCGCTGCTATCTTGCGTTATGCATGCCAAATGCACATTTATGCAATAGCTCTACTTCGTTTCCCAATGTTTTGAAACTCTCCTTAAATTGACTTCCCTGTTTATCATGACCAGAGCAGTTTGCTGACAATGAGAAGTTAATGTGACAGGAAAACTGTGAAGGATATGCTGCTTTCAGCAGGTTTTTACTCACTTTGTTGCTGAATTGTGGGTTTGTTTTTACTACCAGAACTTTAAATATGTCAAATGCGAGATAGATTTGTCAAATCTTTTGTTTTGTCAGGAAGTTGCATAACCTGTGCGATGCACACATGCAAGTCGAGACAGAAATGAAAAGCTAAAGAAATGTTCTATGACTGGTAAGCATCTCATCTGGTCAGCTCAGGTTGCAGGTGTGAAAATGTTTTCTTCATCTCGAGCATCTGATGCATGTGATTTTTTTTTTTTTTTTAAATATTAACTCACCGAATATGTCTCTAATGCATGCTTTCTTTTTATATTGTCCCATTTATCAGTATCTCACAAATTCAGTAGCACAACCTGTGGTGCAGTCATTTCTAATTCCTTGGAGGTGTTAATTGTAGCGGCCTGGCAGCTTGTAAACAAGACTCCCTGTGGCCTGATAAAATCCTGTGCACCATGAGTCCTGGAAAGTATGTAGTAGCCAGCCAATCCGATTGCGACTGCCATTTTGTCAGTCCCTTTTGTATGTAATGTCCATCAGGTAGTCCCTCTGAGTTTCCCTGCCATTTATGTCTCTATACTTCTCGGTTATGTTATTTGTTATTTGCCTGATTCTTTCTTTCTTTCTTTTTATATACATGTTCTAAACATATGCTATAATGTATATACATGTGTATATATTTATCTGTCACTGTATGTGTGTGTTTAATATGTGCATATGTGTGTGTGTGTGTGTGTGTGTGTGTATATATAGTTTAATTATTTAGGCCTATTTATACAAAATACTTAAGAATTGTAATATTTTCCAGTTTTTGGTTAATGGTCATTACATGAACATGATTATTGACATAATAATCATTATTGGGCAAAATTGTAATTTCGGTGCGTCCCTATTTTTAATGTGTATTGAGTCATTACAGCATGATGGACCAGTAGAGGCATTGTAGTAGAAATGAGTCGGTGTTGCTTCAGCGCTCGCTCACCCAGCTGTGAACTGATAGTTGAGATTTCTCTGTATTTGACCTCGCCCTTTGCTGTGGGAGTTATAGCGCTAATGTTGTGAATGGAGACCGCTTTGTTTATCATGCTAATGCATGACAAACTTGACTTAATGACGTTCAGTAACAGTTATAATGACATCGTCTTGACACTTTGAGGGTGGCGTTCACCAGAGTCGTTGAGGAATTCTCGTTTAGTCTGGTTTTGTGCGGTCTTTTGTATAAAATCCTGTGGTACCACTTATAACGTTGCTCCAACAGGCATTGACATTTTGGCATTGAACCATACACTCTGAGAGGTCACTGACCAGTCCAAGTTCCTCTGTTCCTGAGGCTTTTTTGGGATTGAGGAAAACCCCAAGCTTTGAAGCAGACTGAAGTTTTAATTCTCTGTGGCTGGTCCTTTGGGCTGATCCAAGACCATGTGACTCCCACTGACACATAACCATGCTGATACACACACTCACACACAATTGGCTGTTGCTTCAAACAAACTTGCAACTTCAAACAGTGCTTAAGTTTAAGGTTTTAGATGTTTTGTGTACATGTGCCCATGTTTCCACCGATATTAAACCCTAAACTGACTCATTTTTTTTTATATAGACCTAATCTTTTTGGGAGCGTTTTTGGGTGTAATATTAAAATCAAAAAGCAAAATAAATAAATAAATAATAAGGGAATTTTTTATCAGGGGGTGTTCCAGAAAGCTTGGTTAACTTACCATTTGGTAAAACATAACCTCTGGGTTGATTAACCCCAAACCGATAACGCTCTTTCAAATAACCATTAGAAAATGAAAATGCACTCTCTCCCGGAGAAAAACTTTGTATAATTTGTGCCTCCACGTCCACAGGATCGTCCTCAAAAGGGCACGCCATGCTCAGTAACCTTCTGAAACAAACTAACCCTGGAACATAACCTGCTGCCGAGCGAGTTACCTCTGTTTTTGGTACCGAAAGTTGAGGTTATCCACTAACTTACCCTTAAACTTACCCGGGTATGTCACATAACCTGCTTTCTGGAATACCCCCCAGGTTATTACTACTTATAGTAGCAAAGAAAATTCTAATGATTTAGTTATTGTGTTGGCAAAAATAAAACGCATAAATGTTTTTATTGGTTTTCATGCATCTAAGAAAATCAAGGCTTGCAACAATAAAAACGTTGTATTTTCACTTAAATGATTATTTTTAATAACGATAACATAATGATTATTACATTACTAGTAAGTAATTTTTTAATTTATGTTAGTAACAGTAATTATTATTTCTTCACATTATTATTATTATTATTATTATTGTTATCGTGAGTAATGATTTAAAAAAGTAAAAAATCAATGACTATTATGTAATAATTACTGTATTGGTTTTTTGTATCCGTTTTAAAGTAGTAAACCAACAGTTTAACTCCTTTAGCAGTTGCTACACAAGAATATCAAAAAGCCTTTTAAGCCATTGGTAAATAAATGAAGCTCCTGTAATGGGTTTTTATCAATCTGTTTTTGTTGTTATGCGGTCAATGCTGCTTACTTCATCTATTACGAAGTGATGCAAGGATAGAGTGATGTCTTACAAGTGTCCTTGTCATGGTTAACATTTCCTCGCATGACAAAATGTCTTTAGTCATTTAAAAATACAGGTGGATGTGAAGTGTGTGTACTGGATATGCAAGGATATGCGTGTGTGTGTGTGTGTGTGTGTCATAGCTGACTCACTGTTGAACAGCGGTCACATGGCCAGCTGTCAGAGATCTAGGGGAGGAAACCTAATCCGACGGAGGAAGCAATTCACCCATCAGTGCTGGTGTTTGAGTGTGTGAGGGAAACAGTGCAGATATACAGTGCTTTATAAGCTCTCACTCCGCTCTCTAACTGTGTGTGTCTCCTCCTCTCTCTCTCTCTCTGGCGTTCTGTACACAGTGGCTGTTGGCTTTACACTACAATGTCAGCGGCAGCTTCTCTGCAGTAAGCACATTGAGGTAAGTTGGTATGTTTCATTGGATTATGTTTGTTTAACTGTTCAATCATGCATTTAAACATGCAAATCAGATGCTAATTAATGTACTGTTTTTACATAATTAACTCTAGTTGTTATTTTAATAATTGGTGGCTATTCAATGTCAGGATTTTGGATAAACAAACAGAATAATATTTGTTTTTGCATAACATTTTATAAGAGTATCTAATAAGGATGTTATTTTAGTAATTACTGGTTAAACTTTAAATTGTATTTTTTTTGTGACTCTGAAATGTTGCTTACTTGTACATAATGTTTAATGTATGCTTTTTTAATTCTTCAGCGAAAAGTGATTTTCAAAATGATGCAAAATACAGAATTGTTGATCATTTTCCATTTCAATTGACTTAACATGAACTATTTGAACAAATGATGGACATTCAGTCTTAAGCTCAATTGATCAAATAGAATATGATTTTTGCATGTTTTCTGAGTGTCTAAAAATTATAAAGATGTTATTTGGTAACTTTTAGGTTTTTTGAGTTTTCTGATATGTGGCGTAACACATTTAATGTTCAAAGTGTTGTTATTTAGTCAATCTAGATTTTTTTTTTTTCCTAAGTAATGTTTATATCAACATAACAGAATGTACTATTCATTTATAACTTGCCATCTAGAAGTGAAATTCAAATAGTCAGCGTATCATGACGGATCACTAGACACTGCAAAGTCAACAGTGAAAAGTCCACTGGTTTACTGATATCGCCCAGTCATCATTTAGTGTGTGCTTTTATTTTCCCCTTAAGTCTTGAATTTAAGGAGCGTTAATGATCTAATGAATCAAATGATTGACGGAAATGGTCTGTGTGTTCATATGTAGTACTCAGAGGCTGTGTGGCGTGTCTTGTGAGTTTGTTAAAGTGATTAAACATCACTAATCTTACTGCAATAAGCATCATATTTAAACAATAATTTAAACAATAAGTTAAAATGTATAAAACTAAGGTTTTGTATATGCTAGTTCTTAACTCAGGGGTCAACAAACTTAATCCTGGAGGGCCGGTGTACTGCAAAGTTTAGATCCAAGTTGCCTCGACTCACCTGCTAGGAAGTTCCAAGTATACCTAGTAAGACCTTGATTAGCTGGTTTAGGTGTGTTTGATTAGGGTTGGAGCTAAACTCCTACAGTGTCTGGTGACCCCTGTCTTAACTGATATTTGGTATGGTCCACTATTTGTATTAAGTTAGTTTTGTAGAATCTTTTAGTAGATAATTGGGATGGTCCACAATAGTTGACTAATTGACTAGTCTTCCACAGCTGAATAGTTGTTTGCGATGTTGACTAGGCATACACTCAGATGAACCTCTTTGGCCAAAATAACTCGAGCATCATGTCCCAATCTGCTGCATCATGTAAAAATATTTTATTAATCAACAAAGCATTTTTAAGAAAAAGTGTTAATTATTAATTTAGCAGGTGAGCAATTAGTATAATGTAATTGGCGTTTGATATGAATTTGTGACTATTTTGTGAGTTAATAATTTACACCTTGGAGAAAACAACAAAAAAATGCATTAAAAAGTCCCATAGACTTCCGTTTCTAAGTACATTTTTGTTGACATAAGTTTGACAAAATTCTTTACAAACTTGAAAATGAGAGTGATAGACTTGGTTACCGCCCATTTTTTAAAAAACTTTCCCCCTCTTATGTAATTCCAGTTATTCCTTTGCCGTAACCTCAAATGAAGTCTTGATCATGTGTTACATTGTAGTCTCAGATTATAATTTCCTCATAGAAAGTTCTGTATTACAATTACTAAATAAGCAGTCCATGA
This sequence comes from Enteromius unitaeniatus, assembly GCA_032359435.1. NCBI lineage: Eukaryota > Metazoa > Chordata > Actinopteri > Cypriniformes > Cyprinidae > Enteromius > Enteromius unitaeniatus. The sequence continues at coordinate 13,815,287 of JAUMHI010000070.1, read as the reverse complement.
AACATGGGAAACTTGTATGAAAAGAAAACCGTGAGTCGGAAAGCTGCGCACTATTATCTGCTGCCGGTGTTCTGCCGATTTGTGCTATCCTGCCAGATTTTCCTAACCCCCTTTAAAAAAAGGGGGTAGGACAATTTAACAATCAAAAATGCTACCTGTCAAATTATGTTTTATTAATGTCTACACATACCCCAACCCTAAACCTACAATTACAGTAACGCAAATATAGTAATTATATAATAAAAGCGCTGTTTGTTTTCATATTATGTTTATTTGTAATGTGTATCTATTCGAAAAACAAAGATAAAATTACAACGACTTTTATCTTTGCTATTTTTAGCCTAAATATCTGCCCTTCTTTATTTTATACATCTTTATTTTATTATATGCATGCTCTGTTGAAACACTGCCAAAGTGCTATACACACACACAGAGTGGCTACAGTACCATCATATCTACCCAAAGTGAGCTAGACAAGGCCCTGGAGGCATTGGTGATAGCAAGGAAGAAGAAGAAACTGTAGAAAGCTGGAAGAAGTGCACTGTACTGAAGGGACTGGCACAATAGTCTAATAAGTTCTATTTTGGAATAAATTTATGTTAAATATTCCAGCGTTGTCTCAGTGTTCTTTACTTTTAAGAATTTCCAAGAAACTGGGACTGTTTAGTTTCATATAAAGAACTGTGTGTGTGTGTGTATAGGGTGAGCCCTGGATGGCAGAGGTTGGTGGCAATGTAATTATATGATATTTGCTGCAGAGGCACAGGCTTCGATAATCTCACTCCTTTTTGACCTGTTTGCATCCCTGCACCATATAGCTCATGTATCAGTGCTTTGAAGCTGCAAGCTTTAGGTTTCAGCCCAGATCCTTAGCCACTACACCATGCCATATAATGCTTGATCCAAGCCGATTTTTGGCATTTTCTGTACGAGGTTTAAATTCAGCTCCTAAGCATGTCTTTTATGTGGACAACCGTGGGTCACTAGTAAACTAGGAATTCTATATTTGCTGTGCTACTCAGTCATTGAGCGTTTTATATTTCTACAGTGAGGTTTCCACATTGTGATTGAATAGCTATTTGCAGAATGGCGTCTTTATTGGCCGCCTTTGCTTTGTCTGAAATTATATTTTATAGGCATACTTGAATATAATCCAATAAGCCTGTTTGCCTTTCACTAAAGCAAATGGATTGTCCCAACTTGAGAATGCTTGACCCTGAACTCTCCAGTTTGATAACTTTAACTTGGATTACAAAATCTACAAGTTACATGTACAGGGGCTTGACCTGTCGGACAAGAAAATTACTTGTATTTGATCCCACTTTCCTTTTTTCTTGCCAATTTGGACCATGTCCATCAAGTGCAAATCCTTTGTGTTCACATTCAAGGTACACAAAACCAGAAGTGATTTGGCAAGTACTTAGTTGAATGTGGTAGACAAAAGTAGTTGATAGAAGTGGTTACCAAGTTGACCTTTGGAGGAAATGAGGAGGGGAATTGAAGCAACAAACAATAAGATTTCTTCATTATTGAACAAGACGATATGCAGTTATTTGTTTGTAAAATGGTGTTTTTCAATGGTGAAGTTTGCACACTATAAATAGGTTTATATATTGTGCTGATGCACACTTTGTTAAACCAACTGTTTGATCAACAACATCACAGCAGCAAGCCGAAGATCATAGAATGGACTTATCTTTCATTGTGCAATTGTAGTTACTTCCTGTTTTAAAAGCACTTCCTTTTTAAACAAAGAAACTTAAGTTTAAGTGTTTTTTTTTTTTTGTTTGTTCTTTTTTTTTTCTAAAATGTGCAAAACCTGTAATTTCCATCTTCTAGCTGCTTGAAAATGAGCCATTTGTTCTGAAACCTATGACCTTGCTTGTGAAATGAAGGACTAATCCGTTTTTGAGTGAATATCTAAAAGTGTAATTTGAAAATGTAAACATTTGTGACTTGTGCTGGCAAAATTATTCAGAACACACACATTTATTTTCACGTCCTCCATTAAGATATCTTGTTGGAATCAGATAAACAAATGACCGCGCTGCCATTTGAAGGCATATGCGACAGAAGATCTGATTTAGAGAAAAATCGAGTTAAAGCTAAATCAAGCAACTTTGCATGTTTTTAATAATTACTATATTATCAATCACAATATAGCTATTTATTTTTATTTTTTTTATGATAAATAAGAACACATGTGCAAATAACCAGTAGTTTAAGCAAGAGCAACGAGTGATTCTGTCTTTTTTTAATTATTATTATTTATTTATTTATTTTAAATGTATGATTAACATGGAGTCAGATCGATGTTAAGTACTACTGTAATGCATGGATCAAATGTAATGTTACACATCAGATTTCCCCCAACCATTAACTAAAAGTACACACAAGACATTGTTTGAATCTCCCCAATACATTCAATTCAATTCAGATTTATTTGTATAGTGCTTTTCATGATGCATATCATTGCAAAGCAGCTTTACACCAAAGTAATGTTTTACAGTATATGTAGTAGTAGTTTGT
>JAUMHI010000070.1:13781544-13787859 GCA_032359435.1 Enteromius unitaeniatus | reverse complement strand
GAAATATTTAATATCTAATCATATTTTTCTTAAATATATACATGCATGTGTTTGTATTTATATATTCATAATATACATCTATTCAGTTTTTTATAAAATATTTGAATACTATTAATATATTAATATATGAATATAATGGTTAATCCCATCCATACATGTATGTGTAGTTTATATAGTATGTATATAGAAATACACACTCATACATGTACGTACATTTGTATACTTATATTTGTATATAAAACAAAATAATTAGAAATATTTAATATCTAATCATATTTTTCTTAAATATATACATGCATGTGTTTGTATTTATATATTCATAATATACACTGTACACACTCATATATTATGCAGATAAAAACATTTCTTTTGAATGCGATTAATCACGATTAATTGTTTGACAGCAAATTTATACTATTAATTATGTTTTTATAATTATATATATTTTTTATATATATATGTATGTATATATTTATTATTAAAAATAATTACGCATCATTTCTGCTCTGTCCTTATCTTCTCCAGTTCTGTAAGGGCAATAATATGGAGTACCTGACAGGTCGGGTTTGGATTGGTTTCTGGCTCATCATTATCGTGGTGGTGGTGGTGGCCTTTGAAGGCAGCTTCCTGGTTCGATTTGTCTCACGTTTCACTCAGGAGATCTTCTCCATCCTCATCTCACTCATCTTTATCTATGAGACCTTCTCAAAGCTGGTCAAGGTAGTTTGGATCCCTTTTTTAATTGTGTTTGTCATATGATCGTGAAGTCCTCTTGACTGCTAATGTTCCTCACAGATATTCCAGGAACATCCTCTGAGACGCTGCTCTGCTACGCTTGTTGATGTAAACAACTCAACATACAACTCGAGCTTGGACAACGTCACTTCAAGTTCATTAGCATCGAACAGCAGTACACCAGAGATGGTGAAGGTGGTCGGTGAACCTAATACTGCTCTGCTTTCCCTGGTGCTCATGTCTGGAACCTTCTTCATCGCCTTCTACCTGCGCAAGTTTAAAAACAGCGCCTTCTTCCCTGGCAGTGTAAGATGCTATCTGAGTAATTCATTCAGTGTTGAGTGATTAGGACATTACAAGGAAAACCTGGTTGTAATTTGCCCTATTTTGTCTAAATAGTCAATTGTGGTCTTTTTTTGTTACAGCTCAGAAGAGTTATTGGAGATTTTGGAGTTCCTATTGCCATTCTCCTCATGGTTCTGGTGGACTACAGCATTCGAGACACATATTCTCAGGTGAGAACATTTTTCAATTTATAGATTTCATAAAGTTAAAGTCAAGTAAAGTAAATAATAGTATAACTATCATTTTATATTTCATATCAAGTACCCTAAATATTAAAATGTAATGCATAAGCCTGCACCATTTGTGTTATGAATATCTAAAATCATTTATTAATTTTGTTTATATTTTTGATTAAGTTCATTTGTATTTTTATTTTATTTTATTATTATTAATATTATTATTCATTTTAATCATGTTCTGTCAGTAATGAAGGGTTCAACCATAAAAATAATGTGTAATACTGCTTTAAATTGTTGTTGTTTTTCTGTTTAAATTAATTGCAATTTTGTTTTTCTGAGCCAGAAATATTTATTTATTTATTTATTTTTGATTTACTAAATTTCTGAATAAGCAAGTTGCAATTAATAAGCAATTTTTACAAAAATATTGGTACATTATTTTAACCAAATTTTGACATTTTATTCTCCAAAAACGTATTTGCTTATTTATTAACCTTTTTTTACTTTATTACCTTAAAATAAAAGTAGACATTTGTGCTTTCTGTGGACATAAATTCACTTTTTGTGAATTTCTTTTGATGCAGACATTTTAACGTCTTTGACCCTCATATATTTATTTTTATTTTTTTATTGCTGCACCCTGCAGAAACTGAGTGTACCCCGAGGGTTTTCAGTGACGAGTCCTGATAAGCGAGGTTGGATAGTCAATCCTTTGGGCTCTGATGGTCAGTTTCCCATCTGGATGATGTTTGCCAGCATCCTTCCGGCTCTGCTTGTCTTCATCCTCATCTTTATGGAGACACAAATTACAACGTGAGTCCATTTCCATGTTTCGTCTCATCATCATAATGTTTACAGAGCACGAACATAAGGACCTTTGCTCTAAACTCAGAAATGCATTTTAAGCAGGACATTTTTGAGCCAGTAAAGAAGTCTTTGTTTTTCGTAAGCAGGGAAAAAAGGTTTTACATGTTTACAGTTTGTTTTTTGTTTTTTTTATTAAAAAAGCTAGTAATTATATAATTGTAATGTAAATCTCCCTGATTCATGTAATACAAAGCCATAGCAGTATTAGAGATGCTCTCTCGCTTCCTCTAGGTTGATAGTCAGTAAGAAAGAGCGCATGCTGGTCAAGGGTTCTGGTTTCCATCTGGATCTGCTGCTCATCGTGACTCTCGGTGGAACTAGCGCACTCTTTGGCCTGCCCTGGATGGCAGCGGCCACTGTTCGCTCTGTAACCCATGCTAACGCCCTCACTGTAATGAGCAAAGCTGTCGCTCCAGGAGACAAACCTCGAATCCAGGAGGTCAAGGAGCAGAGGGTGACCGGGTTACTGGTTGCAATACTTGTAGGTGGGTTTCAAACAATTACAGATTACAACATTATGCGTTTACATGCATTTTGATCGACACAAGCTGCTAATAATAAAAAAAAATCAATAAATTCATTATTATTAAAATAATAACAATTTTGTGCTAAGTTTTTGTTCACATAACAAATGTGTGCGCTGTATATATTTATTGTGTGTGTCTGTATGTGTGTGTGTGTGTGTGTGTGTGTGTATATATATATATATATATATATATGTAATATGAATACAAACACATGCTTGCATATATTTAAGAAAAATATTATGTTTATATATTAAATATATTTATGTATAATATAAGAATATAAATATATTTGAATGCAAATACTATTGTGTGTATTTATGTATACATAATATATGCATGTGTACTGTGTATATTTAAGCAAAAACATTTATTTTGGATTTAGTGAATCATTTGACAACACTACACTAATATATATATATATATATATATATATAAGAAGAGAATCTTGTGGCTTATTGCTTTATGCTTCATAGTATTTTATTACATGTGTAATAAATTAGTTTAAAATTACTATTGGATGTATTGCTGTATATATTAAATGAAGAAAAAGATTCATCAAATTTGCACGTTTTGTTGGGCTGTAGGTCTCTCTATAGTAATCGGTGATCTGCTCCGTCAAATCCCTATCGCTGTGCTGTTTGGCATCTTCCTGTACATGGGTGTGATGTCACTGAATGGAATCCAGATGACTGAACGGATCCTGTTGCTGCTGATGCCCCCGAAATACCACCCCGATCACACCTACGTGCGCAAGGTCAGGACCCCAGTTTGTTTTCTGTTCGTTAATAAAGAGGATTATGGCTCAAAGGTGCCGTGGCAGTAACATGCTGGTTTGAACTGGTTTGTAGTTTGTGTCTTGACTGAATTTCTGTGACTGGATCGTCAGGTGCGGACCCTGCGGATGCATCTGTACACGGCGATACAGGTGGTCTGTCTTGCTGTCCTCTGGGCGGTCATGTCAACTGTGGCGTCACTGGCTTTCCCGTTTGTTCTCATCATGACCGTTCCCATCAAGATGTTTCTTCTGCCACGCATCTTCAGCACTCGTGAGATGCAGTGTGTAAGGATCTTGGCATGCACGAAAAGACACATGCAGTTTTTTTATTTTTTTCTTGCTTTTTAAAAAAAAAAATAATAATTTAATGAATACTATAAGATCAGTCTTGGTCAATCAAAATCATTTAAACATATATCTTGACCCATAATATTTAAACAGACAAAAAAAAAATCTTCCAAAATTAAATTGGATATATTTCACGAACATAAAATGTCTTATAAAAAAATAAAATAAAATAAATAAATATATACAAAATAAAAAAAGCTAATTGCAACTTTTAGATTCCCACAATTCTGACTTTTTTTTCCCTCTCAATTGTGAGTTTATTGTAAACTAGTTGCAATATAATGCAATTCTGAACGGGGGGGGAAGTCTGAATAGTAAGAGAAACTGGCAATTACTAATTTATTTTTATTTAGTTGCATAAATGGCTTCATAGTGCACTGATGCTTCATGCACAAAATGACACATTAAGAAAGTAAAGTAGGTGATTTTAAAATCACATTGACTAACGCTGTTCGTGTGCCTTTTCTCTCTCTCTTCTGGGTCCCAGTTGGACGCTGATGATGCAGAGCCCACTTTTGACGAGAAGGAGGGACACGACGAATACACCGAGATGCACATGCCAGTCTGAGACACGACCGCAGCGATCTGTCTCTCTCCTGTCTTCCTGTCAATCACGCTATCGGCCAATAGGACAGTTGCTTTAAAAACCTTGATAAACCAAATCGCACAGCAAGTCTCGACATGCTGTAGAGGTGAGAATAGTGCATGAAGTCCACCCCTCATTTTCAGAGACTCATTTCATTCGCATTAGAGAGCTGCTATCACACCGTTTAGCCTTAAACAAGCATATTTGTCGAGGAAAGTGAATGTACCTTAAGGGGTTAACTGGACATTCCTAGCACCATTCAGGGCCCATGCAATATTTTATGTAGTTTTTAAATGAATATTCACGATCAAGATAGATTGCCAAGGTCCATTTGATCTTATACTGTTTGTACGTCTGTGCTTTTAATATTTCTACTGGCTTATTTGCTGATTTATGTCCCAGCATACATTAATTCACACAATCAACAGTATTTTTGTTGCCATCCGATAAATGATAATAATATATATATATATTTTTTTCTCTTTTATAATGCATGAAAGTCACAGACTCTCATAATAACTCTAAATATGCAGTTGCTGTATTTTTTTTATATTGACTGTTACATGCAAATGATTCATGAACTTTGTGATTGGTTGTAAAAGACTTGAGGGATTTTAGGATGCATTTCAGCTCGTATAGATGCACTAGTGACCTAGTTTGGAAACCTTAAACCCATTTTAAGAAAAAGCCTACAGATGATCCCAAAATTGTAGTTCATCATAGCCTATTTATTAAAACTAAATATGTTGAACTGATAAACTGGTATTTTCTACCACATTTCACATTTAACATTGACTTAACACTAAAAACCTGTTCTTTGTTTTCAGATTTTAATTTGCTTACTAATTATTTATTTGTTTGTTCGTGAGGGATTTTGCCACAGGATTCCTGAATAATATCACTAATTGTTTCCCCATATTTCACTAATATCCCACTTTATATTTTTGGGTCCCTACAGTCGGTAAATCTGCACTAAGAAGATATAATACACTTGTGCACAAAAACCATTAGGAATAAAAAATAACTTGAACTACAGTATTTGGTTACGCTAATTCAGTTAAGCATGTGTTATGTTTGTTATTTTAGTATCATTACACATTTGTTAGGAAAGTCCTTTTTTTTTTTTTTTTTATCTTTGCAGGTTTTCACACCATTGTGCTTTAAACCACAAAAGTGCTTCTTATTTACATTCCAGAATCGGATGCGTGTTAGGATCTTTTAATTATAGGAAGATTTTATGTTAGTTTTATATTGCTTTAGATCATGTATGCGCTAACTAATGACATATGAAGAGTGAGCTCAAAAAGAAATCACGTAGAAATTATTTTTATTGGGGTTGGAGGGTTTTATGTCATTATTTTGAGCGTACTTCGTGACTGGATCAAGAATATTTTTATAAAATGTCTGTGTTGTCGTTTAGTACTTCTGCAGATTGTACTTTGTCACTGTTGTTTATCTTTGACATTCCCTCAGCCCGTGTTCAGCAGGACGCGTCTAGACACGTTTAGAACCAGAGAACTCTGGGAAACCTGATGGTAGAGCAGCACTTTGAGGTTGTGTGTGAATGCAGGCAGGAATATGCTGGTTTTCTGTGTTGCTACGGCTCGGATGCTCTGTAGATGATATTTATGGATGCTTTAACGGAAGGTTAATGCTGGAACATTGTGGTCAATTTTCTAATATTAGTTACAAAAGTATGACCTGGTGTTTGGCAAAGGGAAGTGAGGGTCATTTACCATCTGTTGTTTTTACTTGTTTGGTTATTGGATATTTGATTATTAAATGTTCCACTGTACATAATGCAATATTTACAGCAAATTCCAAATATTGCAAATAAAGTTGATTTTTCTATTTAAATCGGATGTTTGTGTGTTTTTTGTTTAATCTTCAGTTTTTCCCACGACCAAGCTACTTTATTAAGACATTTTGGAAGGATGCGTTCAATAGTTAAAA
>JAUMHI010000070.1:13759044-13779044 GCA_032359435.1 Enteromius unitaeniatus | reverse complement strand
TGAAATCTGATGTTCTGGAATCTACTGGCTATACAATCACAAACACAGCATGTTTGAGCATGTCTGTTCTTCGCTAAATCAGTTCTTGCATCACCTTTATCTGATTGTCAAGAACTAAAGAAACATATAAAATGTGACCTCAACTTTGCAATGCTCTCTTTAGTATATAAAATCAACAGGGGATGTGTTGTATAAGAGTTCAATGTTCACCAACAACAGACACAAAGCAGAGTTCTCTAGAAGCCGCTAAATATGAACAAATTAATAAATAAATATTGCATATTACACTATATAAAAAAGTGCTTTAGTTTAACACTGCAATAAAGTATTGTTCTTATGTACTGCTGGGGAAACCTATATTTAGTCTATCATATGTTTGAAAAAGGTAACTTACTGATAAACAATTTAAACTTATGATTATTATGTTGGCTGGCATTTTCCAAATGCTTCTTCTCCCAGGGCTTTAAAGCCAAACTCGGCAGAGACCTGGGGCCACATGTCTAGTTTGTTGCTATATCTTTTTAGACTGATCAGACTTAACAGATCTGTGTTGAACTCCAAGCCAGCGTGAGCTCCATTAAACTGATTTATTTACACGCATTTAAGCCTTCTGAATAAAAATACTCCAGTGAATTTACTGAATATAGTTATTAGAACATATTAAGGTGAGTGCATGTGTGCATTAAACTTCCATTCTATGTAATATTTCTAATCCATTTAAACTAATTTAAGCTTCCACTCTATCGAATGCTAATTCTAGCCTATCTAAATCATGTTAACAATGCTAGAATAATCATGCTAATGCTAAATCATGCTAGTAACTTGCTAATCATGGTACCAAAAATGCTAATCATGCTAACAACAGGTTAGAAACATGCTAATCATGCTGCTAACTTGTTAATCATGCTAACAAAATGCTAATCATGCTAGAATCATTCTAATACCATTCTAATGACATGCTAATCATGCTACTAATCATGTTAGTAAAAAGCTAATCATACTAACACCATGACATGCTAGCAAACATGCTATTAACTTGCTAATCATGCTATAATCATGCTAACAACATACTAGTAACATGCTAATCATTATAAAATTCAAGAAACGTGCTAATCATGCTAGCAGCATACATAGCAACACCCGAGCAACTGCCACAGGTACGTTAGCAACCACGCTAAGTACCTTAGCAACCACCTTAGCAATCACCCCAAGTACCCTAGTAACAGCATTGCAACACCCTAGAACTGCCTCATTTACCTTAGCAACCACCCAACCGCCTTAGCAACCACCCCAAGGACCCTTGCAACTGCATAGCAACACCCTAGCAACCGCCCCAGGTACCCTAGCAACCACTCTGAGGTCCTTGGCATCTACATCTGCAATCTGATTCTATCTCTCTATCTATCTTCAAAACGTTTAAACTTTAAAATTACTTTATAATTACTAGTTTAAACTGAAAACCTTTAAACTTAAAGATTTCTATAAACTGCTACAAACTTTCTAGCTAGGTTTTTTCACGCCAACTTAAGTTTGCCTACAAACTTTATTGTTTAGTTTTAACTGCATTACGTTGTACTTGGCCAGGTTTGTATGTTGTCTAGACGTGTTCAGACCTGCAACACAAAATTAAATCTAAATGTTCACTATAAAGGTAGTCTCAGCCTCAGATATATATGGTACATTTAACTGGAAACCCTTCAGGAATGTTGAAGTCGTCATCTGATTGGTTGAATTTTATCGGATTTCTGGGGGACGCGAGTGTCACGTTTATTTTCACTCTGCCGGGAAACAAAGCACAGACGTGTGATTGCGAAAAAAAACAAACTTTTGTGTTTACATGAGTGACAATAAGCATTTATTAAGATCAGATAAACGTTGGATTCTCAAAAGTATGAGAGGTTCCCAGCAGGTCCAATTTTACTAGTTATGTGTCCGCTCCTATCTATTATGGAAGATCAAGTGAAGTACCTTACTGAGAAGAGGAGATCACCTTCGTTTGCGTGACTTGTTGCACGCCGGTCTTGTTGTGGGGACATTTCCACGCCCTGAAACGTGAGGCTTAACGAAACAAACTGTGATTGGTTGTTTGACATGTCGGTCAAACAGCCTTATGGGCAGGCCTTGACCAAATAAAGTGGCTATGAATTCCAGACCTTCAGCCGGCAGTCCCACCAGTAGAATCCATCACATTCCAGTAGACACCATTATAGTTTCCATTAAAACGAATACAATTCCCATTATAACCATTAAATCCATTTCATTTTTTATTGTGTTTTGGGCATGGATCTTTTTTTTTATATTTTTCAGCAGGGTCATTAGGTGAAAAAGCGCTCTGAACTCGATTCCACAAAAATATCGTGTGAACAAGCCTAAATCTGCACTTTCGAGGTGCAGACCTTTTTATTTTGTTTTTGAACGTGAAAATGTTTTCTCTTATTATGATGATATTAGCTAGCTAATAATTACTTATAATGAAGCAGATTCGTTAATTAAAAAAAAAAAAATCTAAACCTAGTTATCAAATAAAATCCAACTAGTCCTTTTACCTCACTAACAGCCATATTGTTCACTCTTACTCAACTACGGCACAAGAACAGTCCAGCCTTCCTGGAATGAGGCTGTTTTTGTGCGCCAGCAGCAGCAGATCGTGCTCAGACTGGTTGAAGATGCCTCTGCTTCCACTTACTCTGCTTCTCGCTGCCGGAGTCTTGCTGAGCTCCGCCGAGGCTCAAAGCCCCTTCAGTAAACTCCCAGATTCCTACAAGAAAGGAGTGGCGCTCGCGGTGGAAAAGGTCAACGCTTATGAAGGCATCCAGCATCATTTTCTCTACTTTAAAACCATTGAGCAGTCACAAATTGAGGTAAGCCTTTCTCGAATTTGACTCGGTGTGACGTCATACCAAGTTTCTTTTCTTTTGTATGCAAAGTATAAGATCATAAACGGGGGAGAAAGTATGCTACATGCCCTATATGAACAAACCCCGGTGTTTGTTCTGTTTATTAGTTGAATATCTTTTTTATCTCTTTATAGGCAGGGTTTGATGTGGTTTACATCTACCAAAACTTTTATCTGAAAGCCACCAAGTGCAAAAGAGGAACTGAGAATGCAGATTCAACCACATGTGCGTTCAGGAATGATCGGGTAAGTGAGGTTTACATCGCCTAAAGTAACAGAAAATAATTTCCTCTGCACATACTTTTATAATTACTGAGTGGAAGCTGAGGCTAAGCATTGCACGAATAACTGCGCTTATATTTATATAACATGCATGCATTGCCATAAGAGTAAGTTATTGCACCTAAATCAATGGATTCTAATTGAACTGCTTGCTTATTCCTCCAGCCTCTGATAGACTGTGCCGTCTGCTATAAGACCTACGCTGGAGAGATTGAGAAGGAACCCATACCCTTTGTGAGCTGTGTGCATAAACCAGCTTTCAGTGAGGTGTGTCCTTCATTCAGTTCATACAAACCAGTTTTGAACAAAATTTGAGCTAATATATTTATATGAACTAACATTCTCGAATTGTTTTTACCCAAGGTCATGAAGAAAGAGAGAATAGATCACTGTGAAAAGATGACCTACAGCAGCGGATCTCCCACCCTGCTGTCTGTCGGATCCTGAGCGTCTGGAGACCACATCTGCTCTGTAGAGTCACATACTGTTTCCTTCCTGCGCCAGATCAACTCTTTCTTCATGCTCATTTAATCCACAATAACTTACTGTACATATACACTTTGATAATAACAAGTGAGCATCACTGTGACCCTATAACATGACCTTTTTTCCTATTATTTTTCATGTTCATACAGACACTTTTTAAAACGCATACTTATAAATGGTTGCATTGATCTGACCTTGCTTGTAAAGGTATAAACCATTAATAAAAAAATATTAAAATGCTATCCATAGCTACAAGTATTAAAGTATAATAAAATATAACTAAAAGCATTGCATTGAGTGCAAAAAAAAAAGTATACTTTTTTTTAATTATTATGTCTCATATGCACTTAATGTTAGAGATAACATTTTACAATAAGGTTCGATTTGTTACCATTCATTAGTTAATTTGTAACTATAAAAACAACTAATACTAATACTACAGTGTTTATTAATTTTAATTCTACATTAGTGAATTTGTTAGCATTAGTTGACATCAATAAACATTTACATAGGCTCAGAAATGGTGTATGTTTCTCATAGTTCATGTTAACTATTGTAATGCATTGATAGAGTACTTGCAGAATAAGGTGTTGTTAATATTAAAAAAAATAAATGTTTGATTGTTTTTTTTCCCCTCTAATGCAACAAATATTTCAAAATAATAAAAATAATAAGTGATCTTGAATTTCTTTGTCATCTTGGATATAGGTTGAGTAACTCTTGTGAGTGAACTGTTCCTTTAATACAAATATTATTATTAATAAACCGATCTAATGAAATCTCTTCTATGGCAGTTTTCCCTCTTTTGTTCATCGTGCCCCAGCTAGTCAGCATGTGGAGCTGGATCACATCCAGTCCTGCCTACAGAGTTGACTGACTTGTTTTTAGGTTATGTTTGTCATGAAACTCAAGATAACATATTGTTTAAAGATTCTGACCTGCATAATTTAGTGGGGGTTTTTTTCTTCTATTTCTTAGTTTTTAGTGTGTGTTCTCTGTTGGATGACAGTCCAATCACTCAGACCATGTGATTTCACATTCCCTCTGTATGTGAAAGCAAAAACACAAAGAGGACTCACCCCACAAAAACATCCCACGATTGCACAATCTCTCCCTCTTTTCTCTCTCTTGCTCCCTCATGTGCGCTGATTTAAACTCTACACATCCATTACTGTTTACGTTCCTCTGAGGTTTTGCACTTTGTAACTGTATAACCTAAAGATAAACCCATCTGAGGGATTTTCTGGATTGTTTAAAGATGGCTGTGTTTCTGTTCCTCGTTCTGGTCAGCGCTGGAGTCTTTCTGGACACAACGAAGGCTCAGGAGGATCTAAGTAAGCTTCCTGATATCTACAGAAAAGGTGTTGAACTGACTCTGGGACAAGTCAACTCACTTCAGTCAATTAAAAGCGTTTTTCTCTTTTTCAAGAGTCTGGACAAATCAGCCATTGATGTAAGTATCTTTTTTAAAGCATGCTCTAACTTACTTTTTGCTAAGTTTAATATTAGTTTACTTTTAGTTTTATTACCTAAAAAAAAGTTTTGTGCCGTTTTTTTTTTTTTGTTACATTGTAAATCCTTATGCTGGAAAAAAAAAACTGAAACTTGTGTTCCCATCAATGATGACCTACTTAAAAAAAAAAAAAAAAAAATTATTGTGTGATATTATTACCACATTTTATATAAAAACATTTTTCGTCAAGTTGGTTTCTTTCACTTAGCACAGGTTTTGTATTTCTTTTCGTATGATATTCATATACGAGTCACAGAAACATTTAAACAGAGTTGGACTGAAGTGTGATTTATCTTTTTTATGCAAATATTTCTTGCCTTTTATGTGCTCTGAAGTTATGATCCTGGTTTATTGTAGGGTGGGTTTGGTGTTAGTTTTCTCTACCATCGGTTTTACTTAAAAGCCACCAGATGCCCTAAAGGAGCTTCAAACCTGACAAAATGTGCTTTCAGGAATGACAGAGTAAGTTGCTACAGAATTCCCTATAGCTTGAAATAAACTTCACATGATTTGTATTACACGAAAATGCATGATGCAATGCAAAAATGTATTGGAATATGTGTAATTGATAAAGTTTCTAATTGTTCTGTTTCTAGCCTCTGATTGACTGTGGAATCTGCTATAAGATCCACAGTGGAGAGATCCAGAATGACCCGGTGCCTTACATTAACTGTGTTTACAAACCACAGCTCACACAGGTCAATCATCCCACATGAACATGAACACTACAAACCGGCTGTGATCTGTTGGACTTGATATGCACAGTAGTTATGTTGTTGATGTGTTTAAAGTGAGCTTTTGAATGAGATCTCATACAAAATGAAACAAGCTAAAAGTGAACCTTTTGGTTTGTTTGATTAAATTTTCCTGATTTTCTTATAGTGTTATGAAAGCATAGAACAGAAACTGAAATCTGGCACATTTGATTAAATGTTCCCCATTTTCGAAGTAACTGTGTTGTGCAATATTGCAATGTCATTTCCAGGAAATCAGATCGATCATCCCTCAGCTCTATTCAGTAATTATTTCTTCTGTGCTCTCATAACAAAACTGTCCTAAAAGGATAAAATTTCACTTTTATTTAATTTAATTGTATTATTTCTTCTGTGCTTTCATAACAAAACTGTCCTGAAATGATAAAAATTATTTAATAACATTTTTATTTAATTGTATTATTTCTTCTGTGCTTTCATAACAAAACTGTCCTGAAATGTTAAAAATTTTATTTATATTTAATTTTATTATTTCTTCTGTGCTTTCATAACAAAACTGTCCTGAAATGTTAAAAATTATTTAATTTTTATATTTAATTGTATTATTTCTTCTGTGTTTTCATAACAAAACTGTCCTGAAATGATAAAAAATATGTAATTTTATTTAAATTTATTTCTTCTGTGCTCTCATAACAAAACTGGCCTGAAACGATTTTTTTTAAAATTCAATTTAATTTAATTTTATTTTATTTTATTATGTTTTCTGTGCTCTCATAACAAAACTGTGCTAAAATTATAAAAATTCACTTTTATTTAATTTTATTATTTCTTATTTGCTCTCATAACAAAACTGTCCCTAAATGACAAAAATGCTTATTTTCAAACACATTTGGAGGATGAGGTGTGTTTAACATTTGTCTTCATCGATTATGGAATATTAACTCTTATTCTCTTTTCAGGACTTGTTAAAAAACAGAGCTGAACACTGCAGCGCAATGAGCTACGCTAACGGATCTCCATCTCTCCTGGCATCAAAGAAACCATAGTGGATTCAATGATCACATATCCTTAATATTACTGATAATAATTATTTTATCTCCTCTTCTCTGTGCATCTAAAAGTAGTGTCAGATATTATGAGTATTGCTGTTTGTTTAACATCAATTGTTCATTAAAATTTTAATTACTTTCAATCCCTTGAATCTTTCGTTTTCAATCAGAGTGATATCATTAAAAACTGGTGGTATTTTCTGCACAGTTTCCTAACAAAGACTTATTTTTGAGCTACTTTATGCATGGCTAATGATTGCTGGTTTGCTGAAGGAGCCAGATTATAATTTAAATAAATGAATAATGTTGCTTTTGAGCACCGCTGCTAATAGCTGGCAAGTTGAGGCCAAATTACGGCCTTATTCAGACACAAACCCTGTCTTCCAGCACTCCATTAATGCTAATGAGAGGAGACTGCTTTGTCCCTGAAGTACTTTAACAGCTCAGAGCATCATTTATGAAATGTAACAATAACAAGGAATTTTTAGCAAGGCATTTGTTTAACCCTTGGCTGAACCGTTGCTCTTTCGTAACCGTTTACTGGTGTCATGCAGGGTTTGTGTCTCTTTAGGGTCATTCTGTGCTCTAGATGCTGGTTTAGAAACTGGATTTGTGTGTGTATTATTATTAGTGCCCTCAAGTTTGATTAGAAAATAACAGCATGGAAGGAAATACAAGTTACCTTGAAAAAGGGCTAAAATTTAAGCTATATGTAGCCTGTGTGTGCATCTTTATTGTGCACATCAACGGCATTTTGTTCTTCCACAGAATAAGATGAATTTTTATTAGGAAATCTATCTCTGTCAGCGGTTGATCAGAACCATGGACAGCACCTGTGTTACGTTACAGATATTAGTTGATTATGCCGTTTAACTTTGTTTTAACTGACATCAAAGATATGCTTGAAAAGCTCTCAGTAGACCAGAAAACACTGACGTCAGATGATGAACACAAAAGAGGACACAATCCTTGATCCTGCTAAAGATGTGCTTTTGTAGGAATGTAAAATGATGACAAAATTAAAAAGTAGCATTTGGCAGCATGGCAAGGGTGATAGGAGAAGATATTTAAAAAATATTTGTTTGAAATATCATATTCATGTTATTAAAGGCCTATTGCGTAATATCTGAAATCGAATTAAAGATTTGTGTGCAAAAATGTATATGTCAGATATTAATATAAGATAGAAAAGTATTGTAAATAATTAACCAGAGTCTGTCAATACCATCCGTTCATCATTTTTAGCTTTTATATTGCTTTTTGTTATTTTTTGTAAATGTTATCAGGATTTTGTTTAGCCATGAGTTTTATTAGTTTATTTTTTTTAATTAATTTTAATGTTTCAGTTATTTTATTAAAGTTTAACTTTTATTTTAGTAAGCTAAACTAATGAACACGGAAATACCGCTTTGGTTACTTCATTAAATTAAAAAAATAGATTTTATTTATTTATTTTTTCAGTTAACATTTTTTTATTTTTTTTTAAAGTAAATGATTTTCAAAACATTGTATAATTTAAAATAACATTTATTTACAACTTATTTCCCACTAATAATATTTACTAATACTAATATTTTGACTCCCTGTGTTTAATAAAAAAAATAAAAAGACTAATTAGTGAAATTGAAGAAGAAAAAAATAAGCTAAAAAAATTTAGCTCAGCTAAAACACTTCTTTTATACAGTATTGCAAAATGTTTATTTAATGGCTTACACTTTGAAAAAAACGTTTGCCTTACATTCTCAAAGACTCTTTAAAAAAAAAAAAAAAAGAGAAGACTTTCTGATCAATGACAGAAAATAACCTTCCCATTGATATGCCTTATTATTTATTTTAGTTTATTTGTTTTGCAACCCCTGTAATGGCATGCATATATATATATATATAGTGTGTGTGTGTTCATTAAAATGAGCAGTTTAGTGATGCATGTTGTAAAGTCGTGATTTATCCAGTCATTACGGTAATCTGTGAGCCAACAGTTGCGCTCGATGTGTGTGTCGTTTTAAAGCGGTAAACTGCTAAATGAGAGGACATTTTATTTTAACAACTCTTATTTTCAGTATGGAAATTAGCTTGTAATTTTGCAATTTCAATGCATTTGTAATAACCGACATTACTGCCGAAATCAGAGTCGTATTGAACATTGAGTCATCTCGCGCGCAGGTTCACAAAGCGGTTTTGAGCTGTTTCCTTCGCTGCGGTCAATCCGCGACATATAATGACTATGTCAGTCCCTGAGAGAAACTCTGCATCCGAGGACAAGGAAGAGGAGAGCGAGGATGAGAGTGAGATCGTGGAGGAGAGTCCCTGCGGCCGCTGGCAGAAGAGAAAAGAGCAGGTCAGGCACTTAGGAGCAGTTTATTATCATTATCCGTGTCTTAAATCCTCAAATATCCAGCTCAGCATCACAGATGTGCGAAGCCTGTGATGCTGAAGTAGGCAGGGCGCTATGAAGCCTGTCTAACGTTAGGTTGGCAGCACCCTGTTTGTCTAGATAGGTAGTGAACCCACTAAGAGGTAAAAATGCTGCTCCCAGCATGCTTAAATGTCCAAAAATGCTACTTGTCTAGGTAGTACGCTCCATGCAATGCACAAAAAACGATGCTTGGATAGGAAGCTCACTCCTTGCAAGAAGAACTAGATGGCTGAAGGCTAAAAATGCTGCCTATTAAGTAGCCCCTCTTTATAATATAACTGTTACAATACAGTTTACACATGCTGCCTTGGTAGGCAGTTGCTCAGAAAGGCAGCTTACTGTGTAGGCAACTTGATGCCCTGGTAAGCCGCTTGTTATGAAGGCTGTACATGTATTTGTTGTTCATCTGACAAGGCTAACATGATTATTGCATAATTTTAGTGACATGCCATGGTTAGTAATAATTTTAAGCATGGCTTAGGGTTTAGAAAGACAGAGATAGTAAAGTAAAAACTGAAATTATTTATGTAAATTTATTTAAGAAAATATTTACTTGTATATACATTTAAATTCTTATATTTTCTGTTATATATACATATACTTGATTTATAAACATAACATGTTTTTCTTTATTATGTACATGCATGTGTGTATTTATATATAAATGATAAATATACACAGCACACACACACATTTATTATGTAAACAAAACCTTTTATTTTGGATGCGGTTGATCACGATAAATCGTTTGACAGCACAAATACACACACAAAATATGAATATATTATTATGTAAAAAAAAAAAAAAATATATATATATATATATATATATATTTTACATATCAATATATTTTTATATTAATAATAATAATAATAAATAATTTTATATTAATAATAAGAATAATATATTTTTTAATAAATTCATTTAAATATGAGACCAATAAGTATATGTAGTTTAATTATGGTTTCATAAATGTTTTTTAAATTATTTGTTATAACTAATTTTAAATGTAACAAATGTTAATAAATATATTATATATATATATATATATATATAATATTTAACATTGGTTGAAGAAATTAAAATATTGAATTAATATTAATGGAATAAATTCTATTAATTATTTGCTAAATCATATTTCAATTTTTACACTGTATGCAGGCCAAAATATAATATACGTTAAAATTAAAAGTGTAACACAAAAAATGTAATGTGGCATTGGATCTCATTAATGTGTCTGAACAAATTCAGTCTCTTTGTCTCTAAGCTTTAGTGGCGATAAGAAGTTCCCGAAGTTTATCACAAGCTTCCACACGTTCTTATCATTTAAATTGAAGAGTGCATTAGTTTGACCCTCCCTAATAACTGTTTTTCCATTCATTAGCAAGCGGGTGAGTAAAGCGGTGATGTGAACAACCAGTTCATTAAACCACGCTTCAACTGCAGCACTTTTAAAACCATACTTTCTCAGAAAAAGTGTGATTAAGTTCACTTGCAAGACTTTGATGGAAATGCTTGTCTGGGTTTCTCCTCACAGTGAGCTTACAGATGCATCAACTCCTAAAACTCCTCCGGGCTCTCTCGGAAAGAGTTATGCTCCGGCCTTTTGCTCAGTATAGCATCAAGGAAAGCCAGGGCATGATGACACACAACTTGTTTAATTATTAAATGATCAGCTGACCGTAAACAGGGAGGCGTGCGCAGACACAAAAGTGCACATTTTCCATCGTGAAGATATTTTTGCATTTTATATCAGCGATCTAAAGAACATCTGCTGTCATCCACATTTCCAGAAGGATCGAATTCCTGCATAGACAAACAGTTTAGACCCAGTTGGACTCGTTTAACGCTTGAGGAGCGTGTCAGTCACTTTAGAAACTCACTGACACACTAATGCAGCAGCACTTAGATGTTCTGATAGCACATTATCTGTCTTCTTGAGCGGTGCTTTTTCACTACGTTGCTTACTGCAGTAATTGGCCATGGATCGGCCATGGATCGGCCCGGATACTTAGCATGAGGATGTCTGACTCTGTTAGTATTGATAGATCTTTCATGATATTACAGATGCAGCATATATCATATATGATGCGATATAGCTGAGTGTCTACCACTCAATAGTGTAGCAGGCAGTATGCACTGTACATAAGCTGAAGAGTAGAAAAAAACTATTTTATTTATATTTATTTACTTGAATCATATTTATATATACATCGCAAGCGTTAATTGTTATTGTTTTTTAATGAATCACTGAAAGGCCAATATGTTTATGTTTTTCCTGTATTTACATTATTTGGCTGCTAGTGAAATCAAAATCAGTGAGTTTGGGGACCTGGTCGGGGTCATGATCTCAAAAGGGAAATTCTGATTCGGAAGGATATTGTACTGTGCTATTTTAGTATTATTAAGATACTATTGTAGTTTTATTACAATTTTACATTTTCATAGTTTAGTAATATTTTTTGTTTAATATTTAGTGTCAATAAAAAACGAAACTAAATTAAACTAAACTAGTCTTTTGGCAACTAGCTTAAGTCATTTTCTTTCTATTTATTTTATTTCAGTTAACAAGTTTTCTATGGTTTTTTTATTTTATAGTTTTATCTGAACACCACATTTGGCTTATTTGATTGGTGACTTTAAAAATATATTTTTAAAGTTTAAAATGTTTTAAAATGTCTGTTATACCTTTATTTTATACATTAAATATCCAGCTGTAAAATATACACTTTTGGACCCCACTGTATATTGATATCTAAAGACTAGTGCTGTCAAACCATTAATTGTTATTAATCACATCCAAAAGAAAAGTTTTTTGTTTACATAATATATGTGTGTGTACTGTGTATATTTAATATGTATATATATAAACACACACACACACATGCAATATGTATATATTTCAGATGCGATTAATCGTTTGACAGCACTACTGAAGACTATTTAATTAGAGATTTAAATATATCAAAAACTTTTTTAACTAAGAATAAAACTTTTTTAGAAAAAGAAAAAGTACAGTTTTGGCTCCTCTGTATAATGATATCTAGCACAGTAAGTTCCAACTAGTGGGGAATATGAACAAGTAAGTAGGTTTTTTTTGTTAAATCCATGGTGAAAGTTTGATTCTCTTGCATTAAATTAGGAATGGGGTTGCTTATAAATGTTGTGGGGTCAAGATCAGGTGCACACGAGTGGATACTGTCACTAACACACACCATGAGCTCTGATCTCGCTGGAGCTGTCAGCTGAACAAGCAGCACTCTCAGCTTGAGTTAGTTAAAGGAACAGCCCTCTATTTCCCATTCCCCACTAATGGTATTGAAAATAGGTATTTAAACGTCTCTCATCAGCATTCCCAACGGTGAAATAATCCTAGGGACCTAACAGATTTATAAGTGCTGAAACGGAGAGCACAATTACAAAAATGGCTAGTTTTCTGTAAAGTCATCTGGAACTAATTGTGTTATTGTATACTTTGACGTAACCGTTTCAACCACTGAGGAATGTTTGGAAAGTTATGTTTTCAGAAACTCATGTGTTGTAGTATTGCAAATGTGTTTACTCTTGTCAAAACATAATGTGAACACATACATGACTTACTATGAAAGCTTGTTAAGACAATTTGACTTTGTCACAATCTCGCCAATTCCATTTTTTGGTTTCTGAACCATCTTTTATTCTTGCAGTTTTGTGAAATTGTTTTCACAGTTTTTAGTTTATATCTTTTTTAGTTTATATTATAACTTTTTTCTCAGGTCTGTTTTTATGTATTGCTATTAAAAAGTCTGAATTATATAGTATATATAATTGTAATTCTATAATAAAATATCAGAACTCTGATATGAAAAGTTGCACTTTTGTTTATTTTTATCCTGGGCCTGAAACAAGCTTCCATACATCACTAGAAGAAGTATTTCAGTTACAGTTCTGCGTTATGAAAGCAGGAATAGCTGTTGAGGACATGTTTGGATTTGTGGCCCGCAGCAGGAAATTGACTGACTTATGCAATTGGATTGTTTTCGTTGTTTGAATTCCTCCAGGGAAGTGGAGGAAATGAAATTTAAGAGACATGTTTACAGTGTCTTTATTTATCTGCTGCGTTCTTAATACTAAAGCATATCAACAAGCATTGGTTATTTTTACTTTCATGAGTATGTTTCATGGCTATTTCCTTCTGGTATTTATGGACAACTTGTTTTCATGTAACCTCATTGTTTACCTAAAAAGCTTGATTTTTCCAGTCAAAAGGAATCTTCACTGTACTTATACACCCAATGAAATACAAATAACAGCTTGTTTTCTCATTTTCACATGTTTGGTTTGGTTAGGTAATGCACTGGGTAGTTTTAGTCTCTTTATAAAGTTATTATATTAATGTTTCTTTCAGGAATAAGGCAGCTGCATATGCCTTTAATGACTGTTGGAATGGCTTCACATTATTATACTGTAATTATTGATTCTTGGTTTTGGCTGCAACATGCTCTCGGTTGGCTGTGATGCATTTACTAACACCTTGGCTTGGGAGGTAATACGGTATTATGGTATACCGGGGTATCTAAAAATAGCAACGGTATCAGTTTCACTACCGTTATACCGTCATAAAAAAACAATGCACTTATATATTACTTAGAGAATTTATATAATACCTGAAAATGAGCATGCGTGGTTGTCATCACGAGACAGCGTGGAGGAGAAAGAGAGAGGTGGGGAATGAAGGGGAGATGTCTTTTTTTTCCTTCAGCAACGTATAAAAAACAAGCACAATGAGCTTATATCTGTGTCCTGCTCTTCAGATCATGCTCATTTTAGTCGTTCTTGTTGCTTTTGTGCAGTAGATAAATAACAGAACATTTGTTTTTATTAAACTAATTTTTGATGGAGTCTGGCGAATAATTATACTCTCCCGCAAACAGCACTAACGTGATGACCTTGCTGCCCCCCGCCCGCATTCACCCATCAAGTCTTGTGCCGCGCTCGGTGCGTTGGGTCCCGCGGGAGTGCAGCTCTCTTTCGCGCACCAAGTGACCTGGTCTCGAAAGAGAACAAAGCTTCTGCATTTTGGCAGTATTTCAGGTTTAAACTGAACGAGAAGGGAGAGGCGGTAAACACGGACGATGCAATTTGCGCTTCTCTGCGTGAAAACCGTTCTGGATGTTTATGTTGATTTAATTCTGTTTGACTGTTGTATTTGCATTTTTATATAAACTGCTATTTGTTGCTAATAAAAGTTGTTAATATTATGTGCATGTTATTTTGTTATTGTTTCAGTATTTGTCACAGTCAGCTGGAAGTGGCAGCCCAGATCAGGGGATAGCACTTCAGTGCCCAGCGAACTCTCTGTGTTTTATGTGTTTTCATTCATGGACTCTCATCAATGAACTCATGTCTCCGCCCACTCGTTTGTTGTCTAGGTACTTCATTGTTTGCTCCACCCCTTGACCTACTTTCACATGTATAAAACCCGGATGTGTTTGTATGTCTCCACGGTCCATTTGCACTGTCGTATTGTCTTGTGTTTTCCCCGTGTTCTCGTTCCTAGTTTCTCTGTTTGGATTTATCGTTGCTGAAACCTGTTCTCTCTTGGATTATTACCTTTGCCTTGCCCCTCGGACTCTGTGTACTCCTCGCCCGACCAATGAATGGACTTTGACTACCCTTTTGCTCTGCCTCTGCCATTGATGTTAACCGGTGATGACCCTGACTGTCTGTCTACGCTCTGTGTGTAAATAAAGTAGCTTGCACTTAAATCCGAATGGTCCTTGCCTCCTCCCTCGTGACAGAATGGACCGTCGATCAGGATTTAGCAGCTGTGGAATTTCATGTGAGTACAGAGACTGTTCAGTGCCTCACTGGCAGGATTATAAATCTGTTCCCGCATCCTTCTTGAATTCCCTATTTCAGCGTGGGCGTAACATTGAGGATTGCGTGGAGGAATTCATCACTTTCAGCCACCGCGTGAGAGCTAATAAGGAAGTAGTTAAAGATCGTTTTTTTTCGGGTCTCGACGTAGAGCTGCTCTATAGTTTGCCCAATGATGATCCAGATTGGACGTTAGAGCAGCTTATATACTTTGTGCTGTTGTACTATGGATCTCCTTTCACTGTGGGCAAGGTGGAGGAGGACGTTTACGCTCGTGGCCCTGGGCGGAGGAATTCCTGCGCCGCAAACGTCACATTGAACCTGTGGCTCGGCTCTCGCATGGCCATACGGCACGCCCCGCTCCCCGTTCATGATGGTCGTCGAGTCCGGGTTTGCACGCAAGATCACCGCCAATCGTGGCACCACCACACACAAGATGGCTGCCGATCGCGAGACACCACTCAAAATGGCCGTCGATCGCGAGAATTCGCCCGTTCCCCTGCCTCAGCTCTGTCCTGACCCGGCTACGGAGCATTCCCCAGTGGTTGCTCACTTCTCGGAGATGTCGACCCAGGTCGTGGATTCTCAGAGGTCCCCACTGGTGGCTGTACAGCCTCTGAGTCGGCCCGTCGGGGCAGTTCAGGAACTTAGAACGGACCCTGAACTAATCACTGTGGCCTGTGAACTCGTGCTCTGCCCTGAATCGGCCATGGACGCCGTTACTGAACTTTTGTCTTGCCCTGAATCGGCCTCGGAGGCCATTGTACTGTCAGCCAGCTCTGAAACGGTCATGGAGGCCGTTGGTGAAACTTCGTCCTGCCCAGAGCTGTCCAAGGAAGCCCTGGAACTTGCGGCCGGCCTTGAATCAGCCGTGGAGGCCCTCATTGAGCTTTTGCCCGGCTCTAGATTGCCTAAGAAGGCCTTTGAACTGTCAGTTCGGCCAAGGAGGGCATCTTCGCTGATGGTTCGGCCCCGGAGGGCGTCTGCTCCACCCTGGAAGGCGTCTGCCTGATCTGCCCAGATGGGCGTCTCCTCTGCCTGATCCGCCCAGATGGGCTTCGCCACCTGTTCTGCCCTGCCCAGAGGGAGGTCTCCGCCGCTAGTTCTGCACCATTGGGCTTCTCCGCCGCCTGCTTCGCCCAGATGGAGGTCCTCGCCACCTGCTCCGCCCAGAGGGACGTCTCCGCCGCCTGTTCCACCCTGTTGGGCTTTTCCACCGCCTGCTCCACCCAAAGAGACGTCTCTGTCGCCTGCTCTGCCCAGGAGGAGGTCTCCACCATCTGCTCCGCCCTGGTGGGCATTTCCGCTGTCCACGCTGCTCAAGTGGACTTCTCCGCCGTCTGCCCCACCCTGGTGGGCAGTCCCTCCGGCTCCCAAGTCCCTTTGGGGGGGGCTATGTCACAGTCAGCTGGAAGTGGCAGCCCAGATCAGGGGATAGCACTTCAGTGCCCAGCGAACTCTCTGTGTTTTATGTGTTTTCATTCATGGACTCTCATCAATGAACTCATGTCTCCGCCCACTCGTTTGTTGTCTAGGTACTGTCGTATTGTCTTGTGTTTTCCCCGCTCTTGGATGAATGCGTTTGCCTTGCCCCTAGGACTCTGTTTACTCCTCGCCCTACCAACGCACAGACTTTGACTACCCTTTTGCTCTGCCTCTGCCATTGATGTTAACCGGTGATGACCCTGACTGTCTGTTTACGCTCTGTGTTTAAATAAAGCAGCTTGCACTTAAATCCGAATGCTTCCTCGCCTCCTCCCTTGTGACAGTATTAGTGTTTGGTATTCAGTTCCCGAACGGTTTAGGCACAAGCCAACAGTTTGGTGAGCTGTCTGAGTCTTACGTCATATTTTTTTTATTATTAACGGTAATACCATATACCGGGGTAAAATAGTCTATTTATAGTCTAGGATTTCATGATGCAGGACATATATTTCAGAAATCAGTAAATCAATTAATAAATCAATAAATGAAATAAATCAGTCAATCGTGATCAAGGATATATTGATTAAAGCAGTCTATACTGTAATATAAAAATAAAAATTAAAAATTAAAACTGCAATATTCAGTCTAGCGATTAATAACATAAAAGCAATGCTAAAATTAAAATGTGAAATTTTTTTCAACAAGGCATGATTAAAATAACGTTTTTAGAACACAATTTAAAGTCACACTTTCAGATTTTCTATTGATTTTTCTTTTCTTTTGATTATTCAATTTTACTACCAAGCATCTAGTTATCTTTCAGCAAGTTTTTGTTCTTTTAATCTATTATGATGACCATAAATCTCACAGTTTGATTTATCAATGCTTGTTTTATTAATGGCCTAGTTTGGAAAGTTCAACCCTAATCTCTTGTTCACTGGGCTTGTGTACGGTCCAGATAAACAACAATAAGATAAGCACCAACTCAGCGTGACATCTGAAGGTATATTCAAATAAAAGCTTTGTGATAATCCCATTATTTAACATGGTAATCCACTCAATGCTTTTAATTTATTTGTTTGAAAAGAATGCTTAAAACCCCTATGGATAGAGATAGCAGGAGTCAATAACAATTCAGTCTAGTTGCATTTTAATAGCAGTTTTAATCCAGTGATACTGCTGTTTCTCTAATGAGTGTTTAAAGGAGACTAGTCAATATTTCACCATACATGAGTTCTGTCAGATAGTGGCCTGGTTTGAACGCAGACACATCGACCTTTGAGTCTTACATAATGTCTACAATGAAATCTGTTCAGTGTAGGTTGTTTTAAACTCTCACTAGACTGTGCTATTGACTATTTTCAGTTTGCTTGCTTGTTTAAAAATAGTATGTGTGTGAATATAGTAGCTTAAGAGTGTCCATTTTTACATAAATGTTTGGATTTTTTTGTTTAGACGTAATATTTGCTGTGTATTACAACTACTGGTGCATTTCACTCTTGTTAATTTTTCTAGAGACTCGTTATTGGAAGATGTTGATGTACCTGTGCATGTTTAACAGTCCAAATGTACTTTCAACACCTTTACAATCGGCAAAATAAGCTCATACCAAGCATGCCTTAGCAAGAATATTTCTGCAACTCCTGAACAATAGAGCTGCTTTTTGTTCATTCAGAACAATTCCTCCATTGTTTTAACTTCTTTTAATCAAGTGGCTGGTCTACAGAGCTTGGTATTACCTGGTAATTACTGTCACATTTCCTGTAATATTAGACAGAGTGACCTTTTAGGTCACTGAAGTGATGAGTTATGATGCGAGGTTTATAACCTGCAGCTGGTGATTTGTTTTTAATAATGTATTACTATAATACTGTACTGTTAAAGTATACAGTTTAATAGGAGGAGAGACAAGCTTGGTTCCTTATGCTACAGAAATGTGCTTTAATTCCAATCATATAGTTTCTGTGTGATTACAGGAACAAGAATCTCTTATTTTGCTCTCTACAATTTGATTTTATTTTTCAGCTATTGCATACATGCTGTAGTGTATCATAAAAATACATTCTATATTTTTTCCCTGACCTATGTCTATTTGCTATGCGATGCTGATTTAACCCAGACTAACCTCTTAGATTTAGGGATGGGCTCAGGGCTGTTAAAAACCCTGGGCCCATCTGTTAAAAGCAGGACAGACCAAGTTAGAGCTCAGTGTCTGGATGTAGAGGTCAGCGTGAGGACACAGTCCCTCATCCACAGCATCTTTCACCTATTCTCACACACACACACACACACACACACACACACACACACATTTACACTAGACGAGACACTGATGGAAAGTGGCCTGCATAACAGAAGCTGTGAATGTGATCTTACACTGAGCTATTTTTAACCTCATCCATCAGTGAATTTTAAAGGGGTCATACGGTGGTACATGCACTTTTTTCAAGCTGTTTGGACTGAAATGTGTGATGAGTGTGTGTACACAACCACCCTACAATGATAAAGATCCACAGGTAGTTTTCTTTTGATGTAATAAAAATAAGTATAAGTTGCCCCTTCTGAAATCAAGCCATTCCCAAATATATCCCACCCACAATAGTTGATTGACAGCAGCGTGTCACACAGACTGAACTGGTTTTACCTCAGATCCGCCCTGAGTGAACCGTCATCAGACCGAGACGCAGAGACAAGCAAGACTCCTAAGAGATTGAGGTGTTTTGTTGTTGAATGTATTAATGAACAGAGCAGTAGTGATTTACTCCAGACATCTGAGTAACTGAAGACGCGGAAGATTAATGTTCTGAAGGGAAACGCACCCTTGATCAACAGAAATGCGTTTATGTTTGCGAGAATCATTCATGATCCAGCCTCACCTACAGATGTAGTGAGTATAATAATGTCTTTTAATGAATCTTTGCAAATCGTCTTTCCTAATAATGTGCTAATTAGTAAGTTTCACTATGAATACTGCTAAAAAAAGATGCTCAGAGAGCGTCCAGAAAAGAGGGGTGGAGTCAGCGGAGCTCTTTAAGATTTAAAGGGGAAGTACACAGAACAGAGTGATATCTAAAGAGCTGTTTATGACAGGGTAGAATTTGCATTTTTAAAACTATCTTTGAGAAATTTTAAAACAAACTTTCCATTAAGACCCTAAAGAATCATATTAGCTTGTTGAAAACTGGGTTTGTATGTCCCCTTTAAAGTAGAAAATGAAAAATAAAATGAATGTTTGTCACACCGAAGGGAAAATCTTGGTAAAGGAACATTTTTACCTTGATAATACATCACAGTGTGCAATTATGTAAAGGATAATGTATAGTCAGACAGTCATTATGCATAAACCCAGACAGAATGATTA
>JAUMHI010000070.1:13742012-13753540 GCA_032359435.1 Enteromius unitaeniatus | reverse complement strand
AAGAAATTGACTAAATACCTTCATGAAACATGATCTTTACTTACTATCCTAAGGATTTTTGGCAAAAAAGAAAAATCTATAATTTTGACCCATACTATGTCTTTTTGGATATTGCTACAAATATACCCCAGTGACGTAACACTGGTTTTGTGCTCCAGGGTCACATATGTATGTTGCACATGATTATTATTGCTGTGATTTTTGTGTTTATGTGATACATTAATGTATTCCAGGCCTGGAAACGCTGGTGTACACAGATCCTCTCTGCCCTCAGGTGACACACTCCTTCATTTGTGCGTGTGTGTTTTGTTCAGACACGAAAATTTGTTAACAAGCATGCAACTTCTTCCACTCATCAGTTACCTGCACTCCTGTGACCCTCCCATAATTCACGGCAACCTCACATGTGACACCATCTTCATTCAACACAACGGCCTGATTAAGATTGGATCAGGTATATTTCACCCCTGCACCTTTTGCCTTTTTTTATTTCGCCTCTGAGTGAAATATCCACTTTTTAAGTCTAATTTTTGAGTCAGAAGCACATTTATTGTTTGAATGTTTATGCAAACATTTAGATTCAATAAAAAAGCAAATGTTTCTTGACTGAAAAGTAAATCAGTATTCGTGGTGCACTTGTGCTCTTAAAATTAAGGCAGTAACGAAATCTGAGTAATCATCCATTGTCTTCTTTCATCTCTGTTTTTTTCTGTAGTTTGGCATCGACTTTTTGTGAATGGTAAGAGCCATTTCAACCAATATGCAATATGAAGAAATTCTCCATAAAACCAACAGTGATACAAACGTTTTATGCAATGATTAATGTAATATAGTTTGTTAATGAAAATGGTTGAAAACTTAAAACCCACATTTATTTTCAATAAAGAAATGTATTTTTGTGAGACCTTGACCTTCACTGATCCTCTGCTCTTACTAAGTGTTCCCTGAAGGGGGCGTCCATGGTAAACTACACCAAACCCGAGATGATAAGAGGAACCTTCACTTCTTCTGTCCAGAGTATGGCTGTGAGTGTGACCACATCTTCACTGCATCTTCTGCTGGATATTTGTGTAGACCGGATATACAAGTATTTCTGAGTTTATGTTTATTCTTCTCTATTCTCAGCTTGTGAAGATGACTACGCCATTGACATCTTTTCCTTTGGGATTTGTGCTTTGGAGGTGAGATTCCAACAAAGCATGACCTGGAGTGTTATATTCAGCTCTTAACAGCTCTAAAATGTGACAAATTCCTTATGAAATAATATTTAAACTCCTTCAGATGGCCGTGTTGGAGATCCAGGCAAATGGGGATTCAGTTGTGTCCAAGGAGGCCATATCCAATGCAGGTCAATCGTTAGAAGACCCGCTTATGAGGGTATGTGTGCAAGGCTGGGTTATGTTTAATAGGCATGCTTTTCTAAATGCAATCAGACACTTGATTTTCCTTTGGCAGGTGATAAAACAGGTAAACAAACACAACAGCGCAGACTCACATTTAACGAGGAAACCGTTAGAGCTAGTCACTTATATTTTCATCAAAAAATGTGTGCATCATATGTGAAACAGTAGTATTTATAGGGTTAAAATATAGTTTGTTGATAAATGTCTGAAACCTAAAAACCCAAATGTATTTATTAAACCTGCATGAAAACAATTTGACCTACTCTGATCATCTGCTCTTACCCAGTGTTCCCAGAAGAGGGCGTCCATGGCAAATTTTCTTTAGGAAAAACATTTAAAAGTGTTATTTTATATTAAAACTGAATTTTAAACTAAAACTAAAATCCATTAACAAAACTTTTTCATTTTTTTAAAATAAAATAAACATTAACAAGTCAAATCAGAAAACAGAAAACCTTAAACTTTAATTCTGCTAGCTGACAAAGCAAAACTAACTTAAAATTTCTTTTTATTCTCATTGTACTAAAATACTGTAATTAAAAATGTCTATTTAACAGAATGTAGACATGTTAATAAAAATGAATAAAAACAACTAATAACAGAACAAAATGACAAAAACTTCAACTAAATATAAAAATAAAATCAAATTCAAAATATTGGTTTAAAAACCAATTTTACCCAGAAATTGCTAGTAAATTTCTCAGACAATTAGAAAGCACCACTAAGAATCAAGAAATTAAACATGAAAAAAAAGTTTTTTTCTTGTAAAACTATGTTATTGTTAACTAAATCATTCATTTCACGTTGAATATCACTGATAGGAAAGTATCAATCTTTGATGTTTAACAGGAGTTCACCCAGATGTGTGTGCGTCACAATCCCAGACTTCGGCCGACGGCACATGACCTGCTGTTTCACCGCGTGCTGTTTGAAGTGCACTCACTGAAGCTGCTCGCAGCACACTGCCTCATCAATAACCAGTGTAAGCCTGCTTCAAAATAGATCAAAAATAAGAATGTATTCATTGTAACTGTCAGAAAATATTATATAGCCACTTCAAAAACATCTTCTCTCTTACTTGTAGTGAATCATTTCTTATAAAGAAGATGTATTTAAATATGTAAGAGATAATGGACTGTGACTATATATTACTGGACAGGAAGTTTTAGTTTAAATGATTTAATTTCTATGTGGGATATAAGCTGTCTGGCAAAAAGGTTCTACAGTTTAGCAGTCATTTTCTATTTTAACTGACCAATCACAATCAAGTATTCTGAACCATAATAATGCATCATTTATTTCAGGTAGTTTTCTTGTGAAGCATTACCTAAGATTAATGGGATTTCGGGTAAAATGGATTATTATTTCAATAATAACATCTGCTTTTCCATGTTATCTGTGTTTAAAGACATGCTTCCAGAGAATTGTGTGGAGGAGAAAACCAAATCATTCGACCCAAATGGAGTCATGGCGGAGATTATTCACAGAGACCGTCCTCGCGTTCAGCTCAAGTAAGTCTCGACTGAAGCTGCTGTTCAAGTTTGGGGTCAGTGACATTTGATTGTATTAAATTGAGCAGAAGTGACAGCAAAGACATTTATACTTTTACAAACGATGCCTTGAAATCAATTCAGTTTGAACTTAAAAAAAATGATCATGGTTCAAGCAGCTCAAGGGGTTTCAACATAAATGCTTCTTGATCAGCAAATCAGAATGATTTCTAAAGGATCGTGTGACACTGAAGACTGGAGTAATGATGCTGAAAATTCAGCTTCGCATCACAGGAATAAATGAGATTTTACAATATATTAAAATAGAAGATAGTTGTTTTACATTGTAATATTTAGTTTTTATTGTAATTCTGATCTTGAAACCTTGAACAATAGTACATGGTAACCTGATGATACGATATGTAATATGATACAATAAGCATGATACAATTTTATTTCCTTCAGGTATTCTCATGTTTCTCCTCTAGAGCTGGACAAGTTTCTGGAGGATGTGAAGTAAGTGTTACCAGATAAAGGTAATAATGTTAAAAAGTAGCTTATGGTTTGTAATGTGTACATGTGCATTTTATTGCTCAGGAATGGCATTTACCCTCTGATGAACTTTGCGTCCACTCGACCCCATCCTGTACCTCGTGCCCTCTCCATGTCCCAAGAGCAGGTGGAGACAGTGAAGACCCCCACGCCCGAGCCGCAAGAGGCTGAGACCAGGAAGGTGTGTGTTCTCATCCAAACACAGTGACTTTATAGTTCAGTTCAATCAGTTCATTCTTATTTAATCTTAAGTTGTTGTTGTAGGTGGTACAGATGCATTGTAACCTGGAGTCTAATGAAGAAACTACTAAAACCCATGTAAGTTAGTCTAGTATACACGCTATTTGGTTTAAAGATTCATCCAAGAGCTATCTTGATCAGCGACACAGTGGTATTAGAATGGGATTGTGATTCTCTGTTTAGTCCTTTGTCTCTGGTGATTCATCTGCATTTGTTTTAATGGTTATTAATGATAATGCAGACTACTATGATCATGTTAAGGGGTGCAACATCTGTTGAGTCAGTGGCAAATTAACTGATATTTGCTGTTTTCACAGCTCACTCTTTTCTTGAAACTGGATGATAAACTCCATCGGCAGCTCAGCTGTGATATTATGTCAAGTAAGTTTAACTGCGTTATTTTTTTTATCATCTCTTCACTTCATAAGTTAATGAAATTGAATGCCGCCCAACAATCCAGTTGTAAGTGACTACTGCATTTTTGGGTGGCATTAAATTTGAGTTTTTTTTCTTTCACATTATGGTATTTTAATCAGATTATGATATTGTGATTCCTACAAACTACTTACAAGAAAAATTTAAACTAAGTAGATCTAGAACCTAAGTTTAATACTAAACTCTTAAATTATGTGTGTTAGTTTTTTAGCACATGAAATAAAGCTGGAATAAAATAAATAATAAATATTAGATGGGAAAAAAACGTAAAAAATTTTGCAATTTACTTAAAGGCACTAACAGTAATAGAAACGGAAATAAAAACAAACAAAATAAAAAATTTGATTAAAAATAAAAACTAAAATAGTAATTATGTTGTACCTTTGTCATTTTTATATAAAATACAAAATCCAAATATTGATAAATATAATAATAATATCTAAAATAACACTGGTTTGGAATAACACAGAATTTACTTTTAAATTTTGTATCTAAATATTTAAACATGCTTATAATCAGTATTTAAATTATTATTAATGTTGATAGTAATAGTATAGTATATTAATATTAATGTTATTAATGTAATAGTAATGTTTAAATCACATTATTAATGTGACCCTGGACCACACAACCAGTCATACCAGTGTAAAAGTGAATAAATAAGCTTTCCGTTGATGTATGGTTTGTTATAGAATAGGACAATATTTTAGCAATGCATATTACTAATCAAAAATTACGTTTTAATATATTTACAGTAGGAAATTTACTAAATATCTTGGAACATGATCTTTAATTAATATACTTATGATTTTGGGCTTAAAAGAAAAATATATCATTTTGACCCATACAGTGTATTTTTGGCTAATTGCTACAAATATATACCTGTGCTACTTAAGACTGGTTTTGTGCTCCAATATTTTGACATCATGGTGTTCAGAGATTGGTTCAGTTTTTAAAGTATTCTGATATGTGGTCATTACAGATGACAGTCCCAGAGATTTGGTCAATGAACTTATCCATCATTCCTTCATCAGTGAGGTGAGAATTAAAGCCAAACTAATTTACACTACATACTGCAAACGTCCTATTTTGACTGTTCATCATCTCAGTATAATTTCTTGCACGTGACATAAAATCTCATGGAAGCAGCAGCTACAGCTAAGTGTTCACTTGTCTTATGCCCATATTTGGCCATCAATTTCCACAGGAGGATGGTGACAAGATTGTGACGTTCCTGGAGGAGGCTTTGAACCGACACCGTAGGTCTGCTAGTGCCATAACAACCATATGAATGACAATGGTCTGTTTCGATGGACATTTACATGCCAGTGGAACCTGAGAGGGAGCCCCGCCAACAGAAGGAGAAGGACAATGGAAACTAATGATCCTGTTTGTCAGTTAGTATGGATAATTGGAATTGTGATCAAAAAAGATAAAAACGTGGCATACTGGTTTTATGACAACATGTGATTGACCAGGTTAGGGGGCACCAGAAATGCCCATCTAAGATGATTGTGCCAACCTCCCCGAGTCTCCGTCCAGCACTTCCAGGTGTCACTGTACGAAGCGTCCTTCCCACAATCCAGTGGGATGCTTGAGGGCAATTCGGCTTCTCTTGAAGAAAGTCGTATGGGGTGTAGGTAGGAGGTGTCTGCTGTGGAGAGCTCAGTAGATGAAAAAAAAAAAAGTTTAGGAAAGCTGTTACTGTTCAATATTGCCAATCTTCATTTTGTGACATAAACACAGAAAAACTACTGTCAGGCCAGAAACCTACTCTACGCAAGCGTGCTAATACAGATGCCAAAACATTACAAGTGCATGTGCGTTGTTTGTGTTACTGTGGTGTTAAAAAACAGACTTCAGACTGTTGCTCTGCCATGAAAACTGTTTCCGCTAATGCTAATGCTTTGATAGTGGCAACGCTAAGAATGCAATGTCTGTTTGTCTTATGAACTGCGTTCAGCCACGTTTTTTTAAAATCAGAAGTAGCATAACTAGAAGCATTGACACTGACTTACTTGCGTAGATAACGTTACTGTCCTGAGGAAATAACAATCTTAGCATTAACGTGGCATTATTGGATTGAAGGGTCAATTAGAATGTACATTTTCTGGGGAGTTACCTGTCTTAGCTTGTCAGTTTTCCCAAAATGCTATCTTCCAAATATATCTTGTGAAAGAAATTGCTGTAAGGCCAATCAAATGAATGTGATTGTAATTCTCTCTTCTGTCTACACTATGTCAGCTATCACAAGAATGTCTTAATATGCCGTTGGAGTGTTTTGCATATACAGGAATGCCTTGTAAAAACATTGCTGTTTGCTGGTGTCTAATAACACTAATTGAAAATGAGATTCAGAGAACCACACATTTTATACAGATCGCACATGCAAGAAAGGTGAAGGATCCTGGTTAGTCAACCAGCTAACCAGCTGTCAAACTACATGGTTTTGGTGATGCAGTAAACATTTCTGTGGTATGCACTGTGGAAATTCTTTGTCATGAGAATTTATTTAACTGGATAAAGTTGAAATATCTAAAATGACTGAATTTATGTTTTTTTCTGTGATGTGAACCAAATATAAATGTCACGTACAGCCATGTTTTCATAAACGGATCCATAGAAACTATCCTGTTACTAATTTCCACACACGAAAAACTCTTTAGCATCTAAAGTATCGAAAAATCTCACAAAATCATGAAACAATGAAACAAGCCATTTGATATGATATGATTGGTGCCAAAATGCAGCCGCGAGAAACGCGGGCTTTCGCTTGACCTGTGCGTTTCGTGTTAGTTTGATTCTTAACCTGACTAAAAGATCAAGACTCGGAATCACTGAATAAAGCTAAATAAATTGGGAACAAACTAAATTGACAATGTCCAATT
Source organism: Enteromius unitaeniatus (assembly GCA_032359435.1). Taxonomy (NCBI): domain Eukaryota; kingdom Metazoa; phylum Chordata; class Actinopteri; order Cypriniformes; family Cyprinidae; genus Enteromius; species Enteromius unitaeniatus. Next base: position 13,746,532 of record JAUMHI010000070.1, on the reverse strand, counting down.
GGGTTGCCAGATTTTCACAACAAATCCCACCTAATTGCTACTCAAAAGTAAAGACTAGCCCATGGTGCTTCCGAGAGATACACGATTTTTGGTGAGGTTTACCCTGGTAAAATACAAATTGCAGGAGCTAATTATCACATTATTTGGGTCGCTTCAACTCGCGGCAACAGTGTTAAAGTATCCCAATTCCATGGGAAACCGTGGACGCAACAACAATAAGAGATTGGATTGGAACAGGATTCCTGAATAATCCCACTCATACATATGCATAGCAAATTTCACCTCAGGTTAACCTCCAATTTTTGTCCAGGACAGGTCAGTGACATTTTTAGTAGGCTACTATTCCTTTTCTTGGTACTGTTTGATATTGTTTTTAATTTTTTTTTTTTTTTCAATCACTGAAACATTGTGTTATTACCCTGTTTCACTTCCTCTCACATTTGCAGTTGATCTCAACAGGTTCTTTAAGAAGGTTTTTGTACGGGTCTTTATCACTGTGTGTATCTGTGACCACCTAAGTCACTAAAGCAATAATATTCCCCACTATCTTCATTCTGGGCTCCACTGATGACCAGCTGGAAATTCTTATCAGATCCACTTCCACTAAATCGAGATGGTGTGGAAGAATATCGGACATGTCCTTGATGGATGAGGAGTTTAGGAGCATCTCCCGGTTTCTTGAGGTACCAGCTAAGACAATATTTACTACCACACCATTTACCAACATCAAGACTGGTTACACATGTTATTGTAACTGATTGTCCTGATACAACAATCTTCTCCGAAGGACTTTGAGTCGCTGTTACTTCACTGGAGTCTGTTAATAGTAATACAATTATTAAGACACACACACAAAAAAATAAATATAACAAAGAAAATTAGTTACCTTGAACAGAAAAAGTCAGTGACATAAAAAAGATAATGAGAAAAAGTGAAAATTCCATTTTTGTCGTGGTTTGATTATTTTAAAAGAAGGCAGTAGTAGGTTAAAGTCACAGGATTATATAGAGACGGTATCTCTCCGCTGAAATGACGATGCAAATTGTGCTGTTCACATGAGAACTATTTTCACTTGAAGATTTGTGCCATTAAAGTTAATGCATATATCTATCTAAATATGAAGAAGTCTGTGTATTAGGATATTTTACTAACCTGTTTATCAGTGCACAATAAAATATTAGTATGAAGGATATTGAGATTTGCTCCTAATGTTGACCTATGATCATGTTTTATTTTGTACACCCTATAAAATTTAAGCAATTCAAGTTGTATTATATAAGCATACAAATTTATTTGGGTGTAATATTTATTTCTGTATATAGTATGTAACAGAACTTTAAAACTCATAATTTGACTAAGCAAGTAAAATACGGTATACATAAAAAATAATAATTTTTCATTCGTTTAAAAAAAAAAAATGACTAAATGACATTACAAAGCTCTAAATAAATAACTCATATAAAAGACGTTTTATTATTTTGTTGCTTCTAAGTAATCTTACTATTATTTTACAGTTATATTTGTAAAAATATTTGTAATATTTGCAATTATTCTCATTTACATTTTTATATTACATTCTATTTTAGAAGACAAATGGGCCAGGATTTAGCATGACAATCAAAAAGATTTAGCATAATTTATTGTAAGATAAAATAAATGGAGTTGTCATAATGGTGTTAATAATATTTAATATCTAAGGATGTTAGAGCGATTTAAATGTAATAAATAATAATTATATAGTCTTTTATCACAGAGAACAACATCTCAGTTCAAAAGTATAAATTAATTAATTAATAACACTGATATTTTGAACTGTAATTTAAACAATGTTCTTGATTCATAATCTATCAAAATCCCAAACTATATAAAATAAACTTTCTAAGATCTCTAAATCCTAAACTGTAGAGTGTTTCACTTCCTCCTCATCAGCACCTGTGGTGTGTATCAGTGCAGTGAGTGTGAAGGAGCCTTTATCACCGTGTAAACACATACTTATTGTCAATTTTGTGTCTGGTCATACAGTAATATTGTGCTTCGTCTTCTTTCTGGACTCAAGTGATGGTCAGATTGAAGTTTTAGTTACTGTCACCTGAGCCTGTAAAATTTATTAGAATTCTCTTCATCATGTCTGATTAAAAATATAAAGCATTGCTTATTTGACCTACCTTGAATACCAATGGCCAGTATGTAGATGGAAATGAAAACATAGCTGTTAATAACAGTCAGCTGTACTGTTATTAAATATTTCTCTTGTACATAAAACACTAAACGGACCAGGTTATAAAGACCAGTTAATGCAAATGATCCTGTCAGTGTTCATTGGGTAGTAAATTGGGTCAAAATTGTAGATTTTTTTAATGCCAAAAATCTTTAGGACATTAAGTAAAGATCATGTTTCATGAAGATTTGTTGTAAAATTTCAACTGTAAACATATCAAAATGTCATTTCTGATTAGTAATATGCATTGATAAGATATTCATTTGGACAACTTTAAAGATAATTTGCTCAGTATTTAGATTTTGTTGCACCCTCCGATTCCAGATTTTCAAATAGATGTATCTCGGCCAAATATTGTCCTATCCTAACAAACCATGTATCAATAGAAGGCTTATTTATTGATCTTTCATATGATGTATACATGGTCACATATGAGTAGATATCTCACAACTTCCTCTAAATTATACAGAAAGTGTAACATAAAGGTGAGAGATTTCTGAGTAAAAAACATCAATTTTACATGTAAGGAGGGAGTAAAAGTCCCAGTTATATAAACATAGCCACTGTGTAATAAGACCTTTTTTGACCATTTAGCAATTGAACAGGGTAATCTGTCTTTTGGGATCTACATTAGACTAATCTACCTTTTTGTAACTGACTTTTTGTTTTGATAAAAAACTCAGGTCACTCCGAGTCATCCTAATTCATTTGTCATATCTGATGTGACGTCTCCATTCCCTTCTTCAGGTAATGAGATTTACATATGTAACTGAGACTTTCTGTGCTCTGAAAAAATAAAGTAAGAGCTCAATACTTACAAAAACTGTGTATTGCAACAAGCAACATTGTCTTTAGTATTACACAATGCCAAAAAAATAGAATAAACTAATACATTTAGAAATATATGAAATATACTATATATATATATATATATATATATATATAAATAGATGACAAACTAGTCTAAGACTTGTCTAAGCCAATTAAGCAACACACACACACACACACATATATATATATATATATGTATAATATGAGCATATTATAATCTCACAGATTCTGTGCACTGTTTCAGTTTCCTTGAAATAGTCTTGATGTCTCTTACATTTTTTTTTGTTGCAGTGTTCATTTTTTAAGTGAGTTCAAAATAATGAAAAAATAATGAAATGTATCTATATTCTGCATTTCTCCATCATATGCATAAGATGTCATAGGAGACTGAGGCCTGGAGAAAATGAGCAGAATGGGTCATTCAGCTAAAGGAATGCTGGGAGACAGGAGAGCTGAAGGTCTGCAGAGTAACACATGACAAGATCCCACAAGCCTGGCAATCCTGATGCTTTCCAGCAGGTCCTGCTCTCTCCTGGGAATGAAGCCATATCTGAGTCCCCTATGACAGGTAGGAGTCGCATGCATCATTTATTTATGAATGTAAAATCGCGCTCCCTTTGGGGCAGTGAACATCTGGCACTGTGCTGTTCTATTCCAGGAGAATCAGTCCATTCTGCTCATGCAAATAGACTTTCACTTCTGATTTTATGTTCACAGGTTTATTGGTTAAATGCATTGGACTGAAACAGATATGTTGGTTGTTTGTTTTTATTTTTATTTAGACTTTTAATACATTTGTTTTTTATCATTACATCTGAAGCACATTGCCATGTTTAAAATGGTCTTTTAATGTAGTATACTAATTGTGTATATGGCTTTTTAATGTCAGGTTCCATTGTGACAGTGCCCCTTATGGTGTGACAACATGCCCCAGTAGCAGTCAACACTCAATCAAACTATCTAAGACTCCAACAAAGCTCATTATTCATGTCATTTTTGTTTTGATCTCCTGTGAAGGATCTTACTCATATACTGCCACTAGATGGCTGTACAATAGAGAAATCTATCTATTTCTATTTCAATCTATCTATCCATCTTCTATCTCCATAGACCACACATTGACATCATCCTATATTTAATATTTGCAGTTTTTTGTCATTAGATAAACACATGGATGGTCTAACTTCACTTTCAGCCTCTTTAACTTTCATTTGAACTCTGGTTAAAATAATTTCCCTTCCGTCTAACCATATCAAAACTAGAATTTCAAAACTAAATATTTGATTTCAGAGTGTGTGTGTGTGTGTGTTTTAGACAGAGTATGCTTCTTTTTGTATGTTAGTTTTTCCTTTCATCACTTATTTTTCACATCACTTAAAGGGATAGTTCCCCCAAAAATTAAAATTTGATGTTTATTTGCTTACCCCCAGGGCATCCAAGATGTAGGTGACTTTGTTTCCTCAGCAGAACA
>JAUMHI010000070.1:13722256-13741480 GCA_032359435.1 Enteromius unitaeniatus | reverse complement strand
TTTGCATGTTTTTACTTTGAAAGGTTTGGTGCCCATCCACTTCCATTAAGTGACTACCAGACTGCCACGGTTAAAGTAAAAACTCTTTGTTTTTGTTCTGCTGAGGAAACAAAGTCACCTACATCTTGGATGCCCTGGGGGTAAGAAAATAAACATCAAATTTTCATTTTTGGGTGAACTATCCCTTTAAGTTGTTTTCTAACTTCTCTTTTTTTTACCTATATTACCACTAGGTGGCCTCAGTACACTTCCAAGACTGATGTAAAATGTCTTAAAATAGTTAAATATTATGGGATTTATCAATATTTTAAAAACTAAAATGATGGAATAGTTTTAGTTATTAAAGGAATATTTTAATATATTAAAATTAATTGACAAAAAGCCTTAGTGAGCGTAAGAGACTTTCATAAAAAAAAAAAAAAATCTTACTGACTTGCCAAAAAATGTTATACAGACTTTATGCAATGAAAAATGTCCACAGTAAGAACTGCATTACAGTGCATTACAGCTTTCTTATCTGTTCCCCTGATTTACTTATACTAATGAATTATTTGGAGGTGCTGAAATCCCTAGATTCTGCGGATTAAAGCACTTTGAAAAACACACACCCGTTTTTCATTATTTTCAACAAAACTACCAGAGGAAAAATCACAGTCTGTGTAGGGGGCCTTTCGAAAATCAACTCTGACAAATGGAGACCTTGGAGTTGTAAAGGTTGGGAGCCACTGATCTAGAGCGGTCTAAACTGTCAGAGCTTCAGGCTACATTGGCCAGCATGTAATAATTTAATTTTCCAAGCAAAATAGCCTTTGGGCTGAACTTCATTTCAACATTCATTGTACAGGTAGAGAAAGATTAGGTAAGTTTGTCACTGAATGTTCTCTTCTAGTTAAAAGCAAATTTCCAACCTTTTTTTCAGGCAGCAGTGATGAAGAGGTAAAGATATGAGCTGCGATAGCGACAATTGCTTTTCCCTCCTTTTCTATTTAACATTTTTTTTCATACATGTCATTTTAAAAAATTACATTGTCATGCATAATTTTGCATGTTTAATTCAGAGCTGCCTCTCTAGAACTCTGAATGCTTCAGCTGAAATGGTTTCTTTTGTTTATTTGCCTTTTTATCTTCAAATGGAACATACTAGAATAGCTGGTGGATAAACAATATTATTCTTGGAAATGAAAAAAGGAGCAGAAAATGAAATTTCACCTGTTTATTATATTCTCAAACTCGTTTAAGAAGCTTCCCGAAGACAAAACAGCACTACTGAGTAGATTCGAAAGCCTTAAATGTTCTCAGAGTGCAAAATCAATAAACACATCTAAAAGCATTTACCTTAGACCTTTTATGTCTGAAACAAACATCCAAATAATGTGCACCATTCCGCATTAATGTCAGTTTTAGCTATGGCCAAATCTGCCATCGTAATGTCTCAACTCATATGATGGCAAATTCACGGTCTCCCTGAAATGGCTTAAAAATGCCATTGCAGGCATTAAGGCACTTCGATTCATGCAGGAGAGCTGCTTTACTGTCATCAGAATCCTGAGAGAGCAGTTGGAGAGGTGGAGATAAGACAGGATACTGTACACAGGCCACAGAAAATTCCTCGTTCAAGCCTCTCTTTTATGGGAACTGTAAATCCTCAGCGACTGCAGCATAGATGTGTCCCTCGTTCATTTTCAAGGAGTTATCTTGCCATATGAAGATTTTGTCCTCAGATGTTTGCCTGACATTACCTTAACGATTTCTGTTATTTAATAAAACACAGTTAATATTTGATATTAGACCAGTCAGTTGCTCAATCCCATGGTCTGTCTAATATTCATTGTTGTTCATGGCAATGCAATGGAGCATGAAACGGGAGCTACTTTCAGGGTACTTGTATCACACTGACTTGAATGGAAGCTTGTTTCAGCCACATAATAAGAAAAAAAACTGAAGAAAGACAAAAAATAGAAATTGCAGCTTTTTTATCTCACAATTAAGTTTATATCTCACTTTTTAAAAAAGTTTCTGCCATCTTTCGTATTCATTATGGATTATTATGAAAAAGTCCTCGGATGACTTCAGTACTGAAGGGGTCATATGATGTTGCTAAACATTATTTTGTTTAATGCAATTTATGTGGTTATGGCATTTAATGTTACAGAAACACATTATGTCCCATATACTATCTCTTCTAAGCTCCACCTTCGAAACGGGTCAATTTGTACAAAGCTCATTGTTATAAAACAGCGAGGTGTGCTCTGATTGGCCAGCTATCCGGTGCACTATGATTGGCTAATTATCTCAAGCATGTGACGGAAATGTTACACCCCTTACCATAAGGTGATGCTGTAATCTAAGAAACAACAAACACTAATCTTTACTGCTATAAACTTGTGCTTGAATAGTCAGTAGCAGGTTCTTTTAATAAGAAAATGTAAATAACTTGTGAGTCAGAAGCACCAGACTGTCCTTGCAGAGGTAGAATTGCTATACTTTTTAATCTCTGTGCACAGATTCTCTGCAGGTTTTAGGAATTAGTTCTTCGTAAATGTGCTGAACACAATCGAATTTTAGAGTTGAACTATTCTGGAACCAAGGTTATAATAGATTTGGATTTTTCATTAGTTTTAGTTTTTATTTAGTTTTGACTTTTTGTTTTCAAATTCATTTAGTTTTCATTAGTTTTTAGAGGCAGATTTGCTAGTTTTTATTAGTTTTTATATTTTGAAATTGCTTTGTAAATGAGGATATTTGTCAGGTGCATGAATCAAAATCACTAGAATAAGTATTGTATAATACTAACTTTTGTTTTGTATTATATTTTGTAAGATAATATAATATATGTATAATAAAAACTATAACATAACCATTTCACTGATATATTTAATGGTTTCTGTTGTCAGAAAAATGGAATGAATATGAAATAGTGACTGAAATGCATCCCATTATTAGGCCTTCTAAACTAGCTCTATTTTACAAGATGTTAAATCTGGATTAATCTTGATTTATAATCAAGCCGTTGGCTAATGAAGTCAAGTACACATAAGATATAGACAATGGATATGCTGTGATTTTGGCCATATTTGCATGTAAAATCGAGTTAGACGCAACATAATATCTATTTTAACCAAAAGCTCTGCTCCTCTCAGCCACTCGCTGAACAGAACAGACGCAGAGAGAGGTGTGGGGAAAACAAGAGCTCTATCAGAGACTAGCTGAGGTTTGTCCAAGAAGTCTTTAGATTTGTTGCTTTTTTGGGGGGAGATTTCAATCAGAGAACCAGCGTAATATATCGAGATGCGCATAATATATAATTTTTTTATATATGGGACTCTGCCGTTTTCTTCAGACTTTCGCTGCAGCCATCACGCTAGCTGGCGGCGTCGCGGACAGACTGTTGACACGTGACGTCACAGATTACGTGGTGCCTTTCGGGTCAAACACCTGGCTTAAAACTGTCAACGGGAAGTAAATAGATTAAATATATTGATAAAATAGAACGGGAAGATAATAAACGTTTAAATCCAAAAGGCTTATTACAAAGACGAAAATGAAATACGTTTTTGCTATAATATTAGTTTGTTTAAGTTCGTTTTGTAAACACACAAAACAGTTTCAGTTAATTTTTGTTTTTTTTTACCTGTCGTTTTTATTTTTATTTCAGCTAACGAAAATGCTTTTTTAATTCTAGTTTTAGTTTTGTCGTTCGTTTTCATTAACTATAATAACCTTGTCTGGAACAGTGTTGTAAATACAACTTAACCACCGATTTCTAGTTATTTCCTTTTTTGGAAGCAGAAAGAAAGTAGTTTCACTTTCACAACAAAACACAGCATCTCCAGAACATGGCGTCTGCAGCAACACTATAGTAAGAATAATAGCTCCGCCGCCTTTCTTTGCCATTTAGGTGGTGTTATGAAAATAAACCCACTCTGTGATGTAGAGAAGTGGGGTTTTGGTGGTGTGTGGACAAGTCATAACTTTTATACAGAATATCTTATCTATGCACTAACAACTTGTAAAACTCCAAAGAGAAGTATGTGCATCATATGGCACCTAATAATCACCACATACAATTTCTGCTGGTCAACACAATAAATAAGTGTGACTAACTTAAACGAGGATTACTAGTGTAATGACTTCATTTTGAACTGCGAAAATTCGCCAAATAACAGCTAATTTGACTGTGCCTTTAAGAGAAGCTAGCACGTTTTGCATGTTTAAATAGAAAAACTATGCAAAAACAAAGCAGTGAAATGCAAATATGCAGTTAGAGGGTATGTAGGATAATACCTCTTTTTTACCTCAATACATATCCTGAAGTACATTGTGTTATGGCAGTAAAATTACTTACGAATGACTTTCCAATATTTTGGGAGGGGAGTGTTGAATCATGAAAATTAGTGAGATTTGTGGCTACAGCTTTTGGAAAATGATAGTTTTCAACATTTTATCTGGAGCTTAAAAAGCACAAGACACCAATTTACTGGCTATATAGAGCTTTTTGATTTTGAGGGAAGACAGGTCAACTGTGAAATAGACTTACTGATAAAACCCAGCCTTTACAAATATCACGCCGGGTCATGGAAAAACTTGTTTAATTTCAAACTGAAAAAAAAGTCTGTTTATATGGCAAAATGTCATGTCAGATGATTGAAAATGGTCTTGGATGTTACGGTCTCCATCACAAACTCTTTATTTTATTATTAACCAGAAGATGGCAAAGGTGAGCTTTCAGACATGCTGTGAATGAGTGAGCATATGTGCATCTCCTCCCAACTCTTTCCTTCTCTCTCTGTTTAATTAGTGATCACTTGAATTTCTTAAGTCATAACATCGTAACTAAAAACACCTGTTTTGTCTGGAGAAGTTTGAATCCAATCCTTAAGCCTATTAAACTTTATTGCATAACCCATCCCACGCCATTTGTGCTGCAAATATGAATGATAGCTCAAATTGTGCAGTTTGTTGAGGAGTGGTGTCATTACTAGTGGGATTGCTGATTTCGGGTGTAATTTTAACATTTAATTAGCTGATATGAGCCATATATGAAACATTACTCGCAGTAATGATCATAATAATTATCCTATATGAAAATGACATTATGTAGATTGTCTGTATTACTGATATGTATCCTGTCTTTGATTCTGATACATGTACAGTGGGATCCTCTTAGAAAATGAACAGGAGTGGTTGAAATTAGTTTATACGACAGAAATAAATCCAAAATGCACCAAAAATGCCAACATCTCTATTTAACAGCATGCACAGAAAGACAATAGAGTACAAATTTGCTACGCAGAGCGATTCTTATGCGTGTCTGTGATTAGTTGCAGTGGGTACATTTTCTGAGACACAAACAGCCAATTACCACTTCATTGAGATGTATAAATGTTCATCACGCAATGGCTTCATTTAACTAGAAGTTAAACAAAGATTTAGACTTTCTCATAACAGACAAGCACACATTTGAATGGCAGAGCCGTGAATGATGTTCTTAATTAAGATTTTCATTAATGAGTCAATAATGAGCACTCTTTCAGAGTGTGTCAGAAGACACCCAGCGGGCAAATAAGAATCTGTTCATTAAGTACCGTGGTTTTATACGAGGAAGAGTTTCTCTTGATGTTAAAATAATCAATTTGTGAGCGTGCCGGTTTAAAATTGGGTGGCGAAATTGTGAGCTGAGAACTTTGAACTTTTAAATAGTCATTTTGTGAATGAAGGAAAGTCATTATCGTTTTAACTCGCATAATGCGCATTGTGAATGTCTTAATAGTGCTGTATAATTTTGCTAATATTCCAGAATATTGGCTTGCACCAGTAATTATCGTAATGCTCAATGAAAAAGTTGCATGAAATGCTAATTCTTATTATACTGCTAAAGCTTTGAGTTAATGCCTTGGAATAACAGCGAACCTCCTGTGTCACTGAAACACTTTACATAAGACCTAAATTAACACCTACCTACATGAATAATGATGGAGAGGGAAAGTAGGTGAGATTGAGCCACTGTAGTGTGTGCTGTAATTTAATAATTATTTTATGCGTTTGATGATATTAAAAATTGTGGAGATAAGCCATACGAATTTCAAAATTGTGTGAGTTGAAATATTCATGAGGACAAACTCCTAAACTAGAAAAATGGGGTCATTGCAGACTTTTGTGTTCTGAGTGGTTAGTGTGTTAGTAGACAGTTCATTCACAAGCCTTTATGATATTCTGTTTTTGGTGCTGTTTATCATCTACCAGGTGAAAATTGATTGCTGAGAGCTTAGAAAAGTAGTACAAACAGTGTGGGGTAACTTGGTTTAGGGGTTTTACAGGACATTTGTAACTACCAAACAAGGTCATGCGCTATATTATATCTCTAATAACAATATGGGCTGTTAGATAAATACTCCATTTCACTAATAATACATTATACAACGTTTTCCTCCACAGCTTGAGTAATGCACTGTGATGAATTGTGCTTTTGAAAAATGCAAAGTTTACCGCAGTCAGTCAACGATCTACGTCTTCTCACTGAGCCTCAACGCACTAAAGACCAGACCTGAATTCCCAGCTTCAAGACTGGCTGATTCTGGCTGTTTTAATGCCGTGTAGATGGACTGTTTCCCTTGTTGGCATCTCCTTAACAGGCAGCCACCTAGTTTTCCTAGAAACGTCCCTGTCTGTCTGGGATGAAAATCTTCATTTAAATCTTCTAATCTGCACAATCTGTCACAGCCTGCACTTCTTGCATTGGCATTTCGCTTGACATCCAAAACGTACAGAACTTCAGCCGCTCTGAGCAGTTAATGCTGAATACCAAACTGCCTCTTTGTCTTTATAGCTGTGCTTTAGACATTAAAATAAGTGAGGAATATCGATTACGCTGTTGCTTGTGTGAAGGGGGACAGGTCCTTTCCTGACTAATTTGTAGGAAAATGCACCTTGTGGCTCCTCCCTTGACACAGTGTTTATTCAGCAGAAATAATTGGTAATAGCTGAAAGGTAACGTGAGCAGAATGATCATATTTTTGCCTGTGCCGGTAACGTCTCATGCATTTTTATGCAGTACAGGAGCAGTATTAGAGCCGATAATGTTCAGTAATTAAAGCTGCATGAATGGGTGAAATGGAGCCTGTACTGAAAATCATTGCCTATTTCGTATAGTGCAGTGGTGCTTATTTCACTCGCCGGACCATTAAAAAAAGGAAAAGGCCAACAAACATCCCAAATCTCTTTGGTTCATATTTCATTGGAATTCACTAAACTGCACTTCAATTTGCAATTAAACTTCCAATATAAGCATGTACAATCAAAATCAATTAAAAATCAAAGAAATTATTTAACTGTAAATTTTAACTAGAAAAGCGAAGTTTGTTAAAAAATTATGATAAATATAACTAAAGCAGCGTGTTTTCAACATTGATGACAATAAGAAATTAGAATTATTTCTGAAGGATCATGTGACACTGAAGACTGGAGTAATGATGTTGAAAATTAAAGTTGTTTTAAATAGCAAAAATATTTTACAATATTACTGATTTTACAGAATTTTTAATCAAATAAATGTAGCCATAGTGAGCATAAGACTATTATCAACACAAAATCTCCCAACTAAAATCTTATCAACCCCAAACTTCAGTACCTGTCAGACGTTTTGGGCTTTCCCTCCCTCATGTTTTCCTATGCCCATATTTGGATTTCCTTTTCTCGTCTTAGTTATTTTCTCCCAGCTGTGTCCTGTTCATTTGTTCCAGGTGTTTCCCCTTCATTATGTTCTGTATTTATAGTGTTTTTCTCTGTGTATTTCTTGTCTGTTCTACTCGTTGGTTGCAGTGAAACCAACCATTATACAGTGTTGAAAGTTCACACTTTCCACGGTAGCAATTGCTAACTTACAGTAATTGACGTATTCTCTCAGAAAGCACCTCTAGTAGTGTCAGAAAGTATAGTTTTGGTACAAGATCTGTGGACCACTGTAGCGGTAGACCAATCATAAAGGACTGTGCCATCTGACCAATCACAGCAGTGAGGGCTCATGGGCAGGGGCGGACTTAGCCATTAGGCAAAGGTAGGCAACTGCCTTGGGCCCCCAATAGTTAAGGGGCCCCCAAAATGATTTTCACGAGATGCGCATTAAGCACGCACACGCAAATGGTAATGGTGTTTATTACCACGACCATCTTCTGTGTTCGAGTTGAACGTGCTTCGTGTGTATCCTGCTTGTAGCAAGCGAAAATTTTATGTATCCGAGCGTGAGGTGTCCCGATCTTTCCCGCTGGACTCCTCTCTCTGCGTCTGCTCTGTTCAGCGAAAAACTTGCTTACATTAGGTGCGTTTTCATTTTAAAAAGCATAAATAACTTTAAAAGCATAACATAACTTTATAACTTAGCATAACTGTATCTCAACTGTAACATGTTGACTACAACATGAAATAATAAAAGTGTCTGCTAAATGAATAAATGTAAATTCTAATGAAAGAATTATAATAAGTACATGAAAACTGTAGAAACACTGGACATAACTACAGTATGGGGCATCACTGTGCAGCAGCAACTTTGACAACAAAAAAGGGAACCTCAAGGTTTATTGAAGTAAATGTGTGCAAATGTAGGGCCCCTATATTTGCCTGAGGCCCCAAATTCACTAAATCCGCCCCTGGTCATGGGAAGGAGGGGTTCTTCAAACTGCTTCACACGAGTTGTTTACGAATCATTTAGAAACAGGGTAAAATTAAATCTATTTTTGGAGAAAACTAAAGCGTTTTTTGACCTTGCATACATGCAAACCTGTTTTAAGAGACTCATAAAACAATATTAGCAATCTTTAAAATGGCCTAATAGGGTCACTTTAAGAGTTTCCCAATTCGTATGGATTTGTATGAATGAACCTACCAATCACTGTTGTCTACACCAATCGTACCAATATGTATGAATTATCAGTTTTCAGCCCTGCTGGTAGAAGTCGTAACTACACCGTTATGTGGACATAAAGCCTGTTTTCTATATTAAAGGCCATTCAATTTCAGAAACTGAAGCTTTGACGCAAATATGACAGCATCCTAGTGAATGCCATAAAAAAGCTAGCTAAATAAATACATATTAGTGATTTCTTGTTTGTGTTAGAACTGCTAAACACAGACATATTTGATCCATCACACCACTTTTCAATCAGACGTAATTTGCAAGTTCCTTTTTCCATCGAAACACTGTTGTGAATCTTAAAATCAAATGTTGTGGTTTATTGCTAATTTGGTTCAAGGGTTAAAATTGTTTACAGACAAAAATTTAGAAATGATTATATAGGAAATGAATGAGAAATTAAGCCTGCTTCTGAAACCCAGACGTGGTTTCTGTTGAAGCTCTATCTTGTCAGTCCTTCTGGAGAAAAGATTTGTGTGATTGATGATAGCGAATTTGATTTCCTTAATTCGAATTTGATGATCATAGTTGGAGACGTTTTACCACAACAAATTACAACACAAGTACCAAACGAGGAGCAGAAAGCAGGTCGGGTGTAATCCGACTCATCCCACAGAAATAGTGTACTGCAGTGATGAGCCATTCTAAAATAATGTGGCTGATCCAGGCCAATTTGTTTTGAGTCGCTGGGATTTGACTACGTCTTGCTTAGTGATCCTAAAATAATGGGAGTTGTCATGGACAAAAGGAAGAGACCAAATAAATCCATGGGAATCAGGACTGGCGCTTGAAAGCGGATCGGGGTCTTTTCCTCCATCTGACATTAGTACAGTAAATCCAGGCCATGGCTGATGTTTACCGCTGCTGTCCAAACTTCCTGTCAGAACCATTTGTGTACACAATGCCTTGCTGTCCCTTGATATGTTTTTCTGTCATCGCTTGTTCAAAAATAGGTTTCTGCTACCTACTCAAGTTACTTATAGAATGAACTAATGGAGCACAGTTCTTTTTCAGGCAGTAATTTCAAGTGATAAAGTTTATTTCATCTGTTTGCGTAGAGATTACATGAATCATGTTTGATCATTTAGGCAGGGGATTTCTAGTTCCCAGAATTGCCGTAATGGGGAGAATAAATGCTGAAATTAAGTGTTATTTCATGTGTTTTGAGTAGGTTGAGAAAAGAGGGAGACTTTTATTGTTGCAAATGATCTGTTATGTTGGGATTTTTTATCTTTTTGGGAGCTACCTTGTGGTGAAGAGTGGAGCTTATGTGTGATGCTGAGTATTAATGGATTTTTTTAATAAAGCTAATTGTAGAATCATTTGCGAATGTGCATTTTTATTTTTATTGCATGCAAAATAATATTTTAAGTATGCTAATGGTATTTGGAATTCATCCTAATCTTTCTGAATCTTTGAATCAATGGTTTGTGAAATTATTTTAATTGTTTGGAATACTGTACACTGATGACACCTACTGGTCAAAGCAGTTTGTACATATTTTATGAGGTGGCTAATTCGTAGGATCTCTGTCGTACAAATACACCTTTTTGTTAAAACATGCATGTTTTACAAGCTGCACAATTATTTTTAAATTGTACGAATGACGGATACCTAACCCCACCCCTAAACTTGCCCATCACTCAAATTGTACAAAATCGTACAAATTAGGTCGTACAAAGTCACCTCGTAAAATATGTGTTGGTCAAACAGCTTTTTTCACTGCTAACTTTTTCTGAAACTTTGCTCTATATGAAATTGAAGTATTCTAATTAAAAAAAAAATCTAATTAATAAGAGGCTGTGTAATTAATTAATTAATTAAGCAACAAAATATTGGTTATTTTTGTTCAACCAAGTCCAACAGACCAGTGCAATATTGCCATTAAGTGTAGCAATAGCTAGCTGCTATATGTTTAGAATTGGGGTGATACTTGAGGCTCGATGTGCTGCGGTGATGTGCGAATTCCTGGTTGTATAGCTTGCACACAACCATGCTCTTATCGACGCTTCCATCCATTTGTTTTTTAATAACAAAATTTCCCATCCACAGGGCCAACCAAAGTGGTCTCATCAGCTTCTTTGTGACCACTTTGTGACCACTTTTTCCATGTTCACTATGGTTTGTTTTTGTCTGAACGCTAGTTGGTGCTCCAGTATAATCGGTCGCCAAAAAAGCTGAAACTCATCCAGTGAGAAACGTTCCGTGGTGCAAAAATGCGATTAAAATGTGTTAAAATTTTTTTTGTATAATTAATTAATCTAAATTAACATGTTAAAGTCCCGGCCCTACTTTATATATACATGGCATTTTAAAAATATTATTTAATATACACACTACCGTTCAAAAATTTGGGGTCTTTTATGTTCACCAAAACTGCATTTATTTGATCAAAAATGCAGATAAAACTGAATTATTGTATAATTTTATTACAATTTAACATAGTTTAATATTTCGCTTTTGATATTTTTAAAAATGTAATTATTTTTGTGATAAAAGTTGAATTTCCAGCATCGTTACTGTAGTTTTTAGGAAATGCATATATTTTTTAGAAATGTAGAAATGTTTAACTATCTACGAACAAACAATGAAGTATTGTTCATTCTTAGTTCATGCTTACTAATGTTGTTCACTGATTGTTAACTAATGCAAGTGTTGCCTTTATAATTTCTGATCAATTAAATGCATCCTTGCTGAAATATTTTGAATGATAAATATAGAATGAATGCATGAATAGGACAAACAAGAGCAATTATTCCTGAAAAGAAAGTAAGAAATAAAGAAAGCCATAGCTGGTTCTCAGATCTTACTACTGTTATTCGTCAGTTTTCATCCTCTTGTTGTTCAGTGCTTGAACAGTCCATCAATGCAGCTATGGAAATTCAATCATCCTGGCTTTTCTTGTGAGCTTGTGAGTAATCAATCTGGATGTGGCGATGATTCCGGTCTGGACATTTGCAGTGTGAGCTACCAGCATTTCCTTTTCCTGGGTTTTCATCCATGTAATCCCATTCTGCCGTAATCAAACCAGGATTTCATTTAATCAATGCTCTAAACCTCAGCAAGTCAATTCAACGCCACATTTATTTCCTTCTTTTCCTCTTTCTGAAAGTGTTCCTTTAGGATTCACATCCCTACAGTTATCATTTAATCTATATTTAATTTATTCCCTATTATTAATCCTCAATGTGAATGCGTCCCGATCAATAAAGAGTTTTCTTTTCAATAGATTCAGAAGAAAAGGACGCCACACTCAAAGCCCTCTGCTATCAACATGAATGTAAAGTCCATAAGAATCACATTCAGATCAAATACAATATAAGTATGCGATGAGAAAGATTAGAGGTGATCCTGGCTTTGTAGTGTGGATACAAAGATATTCCCCTCATAAACACCCAACAAAATTCATATCGGCATAAGTTCAAGTAAACAAGCCAAAGTTGTTGTTTTTTTCCACAAGTCGGTTGGTTTCAGTAAACACAAGATTTTATGAATTTAAGTGCCTCTCAAACTCTGAAGGGTCACTAGGGATAAAAGTGGCACATGGCAGATGTAACCTCAATAATACATCTGTGCAGTGCATTGTGGGAAATATTATTGGGCGAAGTAACACGGTGGCTTCTGTTGAGCCAATACCATAAAAACACATGGATAAAGAGATGGACGTGATCTGTCTTTTCAGGTAAAAAATAAAGAAGGAAGAAAGGATTTAGTTCCAAGATGTCTCATTATTTTAGATGGAAGGTTTGTTTTTAACATTATATTATGACATTTACATTTCTGTCCACACTTTCAATAATAAATCAGGGGGGAAATGAATAGACAAAAACACATATCACACCCTTCAGACTGCAATTTTCAGTCTCATAGCTGAAAATAGATTTTTTGAAAATATAAATTACATCTCTAGTCATGTGTGAAAGATTCAAAGTGTTCATTAGGCAATTGGTGCAATGACTGAACATCATAATTATTCTGTGGCTGAATACAGATTGGTGAGTGTAATTATCATCACCTTTGACCCTCAACAGCCGTTGAAGTTGTGCCCCCTGACCTCTAATCCCTGGGGAAAACGTTGTACTGAATTATATATGGAGTGATTCACGTTAATTAGTGCCAAAAATAAAGCATAGAATGGTTTTATTCACAGTTAATTTTCCAGTTTGAACTAAAGGAGAGACTGTTTGGACTCATTCTGAATGTCTAATGTCACGTTCATCTGATGTTTCACTCATTAGTGTTCATCAGTTATTAGATGCATTGTGTGTCCAGACAGGGATGAATCAACTCAAATGTTATTTCAGCCATAATTATCTGTTTTTTAAACTAAAAGGCCATCTATTAGGCTTAATCAAAGGCAGCAGACAAGGGAAATGATTACAATGAAATGATTACACTGAAAAAGTACTCATCCTCAGGTCATTCAAGGTACTGTATACATACTGAGTTTGTTTCGTTATCAGAACAGATTTGGAGAAATGCTACAATAAGTCACTTGATCACCAGTGGAGTGAACGGGTGCCGTCAGACTGAGAGTCAAATAAAATAAAAAGCTGCATAAGAAGCAAATCCATTATTAAACTATTTCGACTTTAAATATATAGTACTATATACTATAGTCCAGGCTTCATCAAATCTTAACCTGGAGGTCCAATGCACTGCGGAGTTTAGCTCCAACCCTGATAAAAAAAAAAACCTCACCTACCTGTGAGTCTCTAATGATCCTTATACACTGATTAACATGCTCTGGTGTGTTTGATTAGGGTTAGTTCCAAACTCTACAGTTTATTGGACCTCCAGGGTAAGATTTGATGAAGCCTGCTATAGACTATAATTGATTGATTGGAGTGGTGTGGATTAAATGTTTTGCAACCCTTTATTTTGATGGTTCTTTTGAGCATTCTGCTGACAGTAAGTAAGACATTGCACCTACACATAGTAATATCTGCTAATTCTTTATTGTGATGTTGTCCTAACAGACAATTTACTGACTATAGACGTTTTCATTGGACCTAAGTTAACTTCCGGTCTGTGTTTGTTTATTTTCTTTACAGATGTGAGACTCGAAATCAGACACACATCAAAACTTTAAGATGATTCGCAGCTTATTTCTCCGTCACTGTAAGTTATCGAAACACACATGCAATCACAACTAGTTATCCAGCCCTCTTTCCGTTCACACAGTGCGTGTGTTCTGAGAATGCGGTTGTGACTCCTGAATATTTACTGGTGTGAGTTTGGTTCAGAATGAATTTGTCACACCCGTTAACAACCGAACTGTGTGTGAACGTAACCGTATTAAGGTCTCAAATACAGGACTGACAACCGTATTCTGCTTCTATAATTAACTTGAAATCAATTTATTCTACTACTAAAACTACCAGTGTGCGAATACACTACCAACACTCTAAAGAGATAGTAAGTAGATATATAGGTACCAATGTTATTAAAAGTCAACTGAATGTGTTAAAGAGCCCATTAAAATAAAGTGAAACCAGATGTTTTTATCAGCTGTTTGGACTAAATTGCTAAATTCTTTTGAATCTGTTCTGATGTAACGTTTAATATATCAATATATTTTAACATAGACTTCTTTTGAAATACTCTTTATTTCCAGCATCTAAGCAAAACCTGGGCATATGGTTGCAGTCTAGTTTAACTACTTATACTATGCTATAAAAATGTGCACTTTTGAGTGTAGCAACCATATGAGTATCATTTGCATATATTAGCATATATCTAAATTCATTATATCTTTACTTTAAAGGTGCTTTAGGCTATTTCTTTTTTTTATATCATACTTTTTGGGATAAAATTATAGCTGTATTTGTAAAACTGTGGTAAAGCAATATCCCACTTAAAATTGCGCCTAAGGGTAAATCACAGTGCATGCTCACATTTGCATGGGCGAGACTGCCTAAACATGCACCTGACACTGAAAAAAGATGATAAAGTATAGATTTTCAATTATATTATCTCCTGTTCTCCTCTGTTTTGTTGTTACCGCCTTCTCAAACATGGACAGCTTTGCCTATATAAGAATCTAGCCTTGAGTGTAGTTCTTAATTGTATAATAGAGTCGATGTCATTGATCCAGTCTGCGTAAATAACATGGTAGGTCCTTTCATTCAACAGTGATTATACACAAAACCCGTTAGATAACCGCTACTGTTATTTAATGCAATGACAGAGCTGTGCACTGAGTATCAAAGTACAGCCTTGTTTATTGCCTTTTGTCTATTTGTTTGTTTTGCGGTAATGGGAATCACATCTAGTAATTCCCTTCACAGCCAGCAAAGTGAAGAAAACACTCGGGGAGTGTTTGGAACACAGTACGGAAAATTCTACATGAAATATTCAGCGTGTCACGCTCATATGGCGCGCCGTTACGCTTGTGTGCATAAAGCGTTTCACTCTCCCTGATTGAGTGTGATATATGAAACAGTCTGGCACTTTCTCATATCACCGTACTGCATAAATGAAGTACCGAAGACGATACTAAAGACACCTCTGTCTCGGAGCATCCTATCTGGAGCTCTTTTGGAGCGATCTGCCGGCCGTTCACATCCAGTGATTTACATATTGATAGATACACCGCGAATGGGAACTCATTTTAGCTTTGAAGATTCGGCTTAGAGCAAATGTGAATTAATTTAGATTCCCATTTTCTGTGCTCATAAGCCCAGGACGACCCTAGACCCACCAGAAGGAAAAGCGAGGCAGCGTGTCACAATGATTATGTTCACTCAATAAAGATAAGAAAGTGAAATGTAAAATACAACAAAAGGCTTTTTCATACAGCAATATAACAGCGTTCTTGTCAGTAATCACAGGTATTCGTATGTTAAGCTTGGTTCTGGCACACGTACATTCAAGCATTTGGCATAGTAAAAAGTACAGATTGAAAAAAAAATACATTTAAAAATGTAAGATTTGAGTTTTTGAGATATACACTGCAAAAACATTTTTTATATGAGTTATAAATAAAATTGATTATTGGTGCACGTTTGATAATAAAATACTATTAAACTCTTTTTTTCTTGTTTTTATTTGATGTTTGTGATATATATAAATATTTGTGAAATGTATTTGTAGTTACTGATTAAAAATTCTTTCTACAACATTTTTTTCAGGCTGTTTATAGCAAAAATGAATGAATGAATGAATAAATGAATGAATGAATTAAATATTAACACAAATAAAATAACACTGATGACTATAAAACATCATAGTGAAATATTATATAATAAATATTTTATACAATATAATGAAATAGTTGGAATTTATGTTACTTGCAGAATGTTTATTCATTCCTTCAGAATACATGGCAAATTTTTAAATGAAATAGAAATAATTAAAAAAAACATTAACTGGTATATTGTTGTTGTCTGCAAGGACATTATCCAGTAATTTTACAGATATTTCCTATTTAATTTAACAATGCATTCAAGTGCAAAATTCAAAACACAATCTAAAAAAACTCTAAAAAAACAAACACTGACAATTAATTTATATTAATACAGTACATTATTGTGCCCTATTAAAAAAAACTATCAAAAACAGTAGCTACAAGTACTTCAACTACACCAGCTTTCAACCGCTTACACTATATTATAAAAATGTGGAAAAAAAGTAAACATTAAAACTGATCTTATAATTATAAAAAAATAATATGCTAATTACTTAATTGACTTTACTGACAAACCAATAGCATCTTCAGCTCTCTGCACTGAGCACAAAACAGCTATACTGTATTTAGATTAGAATCAACAGTTTAGGCCTTAACACTGCCAGTCCTTAAATGGATTTAGCTGATAAATGACTTTTGACAGTTTAGTAAAAATATACTTCAGCTCTCTCCATGCCCTGAGCTCGAAATTGTTTTATCTTTCTCCTTTAAAACTTTGGAGTGATGCCACACTCTCAGCATGGCGGAATTGATTAATTATTTATTAGCTCTTGCCATTCACCGACTGTCAAAGTGAATCTGAAACACCAGCAAATGTAACGCATCATCAAATCATATTGAAATGCAAACAATGGGGTACATGCATATGCAAATTGATCTCAAAATTGACCCAGTGTTGTGAAGGCGCATTGAATGTGGCAGATGGAATTTAAAAGCCTTCAGTTTTACTCTGCTAAGCAGCTTACTGCTAATTATGGAAAATGATTTCCTTCACTTTTGTTTGGTGCAGTAACGCAGCGGTTAAATGAAGCGGATGGCCTGATAGGAATTAATTGATTTATGGGTTTGCGTAATGCATGGACATTAACACCCAACCTGTGTGCAGGGGATGATATGATGATTAATTAGTTAAAATAAGTGCTTCTGGTTCATTTTAGCATCATTGTGTTGATCTTAACTTCTTGTTCAGCTAATGTTTTAGCAAAGTTATGAAGAATCGTTCTTTCAGTAACATTGATAAAATTGATAAAACAAGTTCCCTGTCTGTCAGTCACTATGACGTTATGTCGTGACAACAGACTGGGGTCATTACTTGGGAGCCCTGATTTGCTCTGATAGAGAGAAAACGCCAATCATGCTTTCTGAATGGCTAGTAGAATTTGCATGCTAAGCCACTCCCCGCAGAGGGGATATAAATAGGCAGCAGCTGCATCCACTCTTCAGATTTTGCTTCGGAGCCGAGAGCTAGCCATGTGTAGTTCTCTCCCTGAACGCAGTGCAACGAGAGGAACTTCTCTGAGCGGAGGCTGTTTGGTTTGGCGAGACAACGCATTCAACGGAGTTCCTGTGATATTCAGCGATTCCCTTGGGCATTCCCTTTTAAGGATGCCGTTCTGGCCGTGTCCTTCTGGTTGCAGTCACTACCTTTCTTCGAACGACGGCCACGATCGCTGCCTTCAGTGTCCGGGGCTCCAGCATGTTGATCGCAGCATCAGGGGACGGGTTTTCCCTCCGGGCAACGAAGGTCACGGCACGGTCCCTCGGGCGGACGATGTCCACACTTGTGGCCCAGGAGCGCTACCTATGGCTGAAATTTTGCACAGCAGTTTTCCGCAGTGCAGAGACAGACCGAGGCTATCCAGCACATCCTGCCCCAGCGTGACCCTCCAGCTGTTACCCGTCCGCCGCAGGGCCAGCCCCGTATCGTCTCGTCGCCGAGGCAGCTCCGCAGAGTGCTGAGACTATGTCGAGGCCTCAGCGTAGAGCTCCGCGCAGGAGGGTGGCGCAGTCCCCGTCTCCAGCGAGCTCTAAGCCCTCGAAGAAGACGGCTAAGAGACCCTGAGACAATAGGCCCGGAGAGGCGAGTAACTTGTTCTTGGGAGGTGGTGGCCGCACCGCTCCCTCCACCGAAGGTGGGCCGGGTGGAGAATCCTTTGTTTCCTTTTCTTTGCGTTCCGCCGCAGACCTCAGGGCCTGCGGTACCCAAAAGGTCAAAGATAGAATAAGCACATCACTCTCTGGGCCCCAGTGCATGTCGCATGATAGTGAGCAGTCTACCACTGCCTCACGGTCGTCCACGGCACCTCGCTTTGCCAGCGGCCAGGAAGTCACGGTTCGCCGTCGCCAGGCTGTCGTTCAGAATGTTGATGCAAAATCGCATTATCAAATGCGTTCAGCACCAGGATTGGTTCGCAGCGGTCAATCTGAAGGATGCTTACTTCCATGTCTCAGTTCATGTTTCACTTTTCATGTTTCTACGGTTTGCGTTCGAGGGTCGAGCATGGCAGTACAGGGTCCTCCCCTTCGGGCTCTCCCTGTCCCCACGCGTCTTTACGAAGGTCGTGGAGGGCGCCCTTGCCACATTAAGGGATCCGTCCGGATCCTCAACTACCTCGACGACTGGCTCATCATGGCCCATTTGCGAGAACAGTTGTGCGATCACAGGGAGCTGGTGCTTATGACAGCGCGCCTCACGGAGGAACGCGCTCAGTCAGTGCTGGCCTGCCTGAGTTCCCTCGAAGGGAACCCGCGCCCGGACCTGTGGAACCTCCATGTGTGGCTCCTGGACGGGACGCCGCAGACCTGAGTGTTCTTCCACCGGCAATGGTTAACACGATCACTTCGGCAAGAGCCCTCTCTACGAGGCGAGCTTATGCTTTGAAGTGGCGTCTGTTCGCTGACTGGTGTTCTACTTGTGCAGAGAACCCCCGATCATGCACGATTGGAGTAGCGCTTTTTCTCTTAAGACAGCGCTCCTGACCGCGCTCACTTCCATCAAGAGGGTCGGGGACCTCCAAGCATTTTCGGTAAGCGAAGAGTGCCTTATATTCGCACCGGCCTGGATACGTGCCAAAGGTTCCCACCACTCCCTTCAGGGACCAGGTGGTGAACCTGCAAGCACTGCCCTCGG
>JAUMHI010000070.1:13688335-13705993 GCA_032359435.1 Enteromius unitaeniatus | reverse complement strand
TAGATCTGAACATTATTATCCATTTTAAATAAATGCTTCTCTTTTTAATATTTTAATGATCAAAGAATCCTAAAAAAGCTAGTAAGCAGCTCAACTGTTTCCAACACTGATAATAAAACATCAGCATATTAGAATGATGTCTGAAAGTGCAAATGTTTACAGTTGAAACCTAAATTTTACATTTCTGAACATGATGTGCAAGATGAGCAGTGAGGGACCCGTATAAATGCTTACAGTCGGAGGTGTTTTTTTTTAATGTGAAGTGTAATGTAGGCCACAATCATTTATTTAGAGATGCAATATAGCACGTTACATTACTGTAGGCTAATTAATTAATGAATAACATGAACCCCTAGAGTGTCAAATGGGGCAATTTCAGTTTCTTAAAGCTCCTTACTCATAATGCCTTTTACAACATCAAGCTATATCCAAAATAACCACTGTTGTGTATCACCAAATGACTGGCCCATATTTTCTTTGTCTGAATCTGGACTCTGAGATCATTTAGAGCTGAACTCATCGGATGCGTTGTTTCATCCAGTATAGTATAACGTTGGTTACAGGTTGTTCTTTACACAGTACTATTGACTTGCTTTTGCTCTTAGTGTAGACATGCAGTTTTAGCCTAAATTTTTCTTTTTTCTCAAATGTTTCTTAATAACATTTGGCATTCTGATTCCATAAATAGTGCCTGGTTTGCTTAATGTCACAATTGATCGGAAATTTATTTTGTAGTTTTATTTATTTTATTTTTTCAATTCTCAGTTAATACACTGAATAAGACAACATGACTGAAGAAAATACAAACCTGATTCAGATGTTTTTGGGTGTTTAAAAAAAAAAACATATTTAGTAATGAACCTTTTTATTTGTAAACATTTGTCGACATTAAAAGGAGTATTTCTGCAAATTGTAAGTAAAATAAAAAAAGATGACATTTAATTGCTTTTATTCTGATTAGTGCATTAAAGCTGATGCATATAATCTGAAACGTCTTCCTATTTTGTGAAAAATGAAATGTTTTTGTTGATATTTTTGATTTCAGCATCATTAAATTATGCAGCAGCAGAAGATGCAGGCCTGTGTTAATATTTACTAATACAGTGTTTGTTGTTGATTTTGTCAAGTTTTTTAACTTGTCTCATGTGTTCAATATTAATGTAATGTCTGTAGTTTAAGAAAATAAGTAGGCTACTTTGTTTTCTCATTTTCCATGACATGCATATTATATGCATTAAAGAATAATATTCTTATTTAAAACGTTGTAAAAAAATTTAAACAATATGCATGGAACTATTTTCAGTAATCTAATGCGATTTAGGTTATTTACTGTTTACTCAACAATATGCGTACATAAAATAATTAACAAAGAATGCAAGACATGAGCTGGCATCTCATTGTTTTGTTTTAAGCAAAGAAAGTTGCTGTAGCAATGTTTCTTTTTTGAGGCTGTGCAGCCAAGAACATGCAGATTACAAAAAAAGAGAAAAGTTTACAATTTCCTCTTTGACACATCACAACACATAACACTTTGTCTTTGTCTTGCTCTAGCGATTTTTTCCCTCTTTGGAAACTCTGAAAATAAAAAACTGTCCTTTGTGTTTGCAGATAAAGTGGAGTCCCTTTTATCAAATCTTTTGCCTTGAGGTTGAGCCAGTGAATATTTCTTCTGCTGCTGCTGTAAATGCTCCGCTGCAGAGGCTGAAGTTCATCTCTTGGCCTTTAGTTCAAAGATGCTTCAGTGTTGAAGTTTATAAGACAACAAGGCGCTTCTCTTATATCTCAGTCCCAGCAGGCTCAGCGTGAGTCCCGTGGCAGATTCCTGGTGGATGTGCACAGCATGTGAGCTTATTCATAGTTCCTCAAATCAAGTGTGGCTTGAAGTCTTTACAGTTTTAGGTTACAGTTGTCAGCATATCATTGCATAAAACAGTAGCGTTTAAACCATGCCCTGAGCACATAAATGCAACCTTTTTTTTCTGAAACTCAACAGTGCATATTATTAAAATGTAAATTTCTTCCTTAGAGGATGTTGTCTTACCAAAGCAAGTTGCAAGAAAGATCTTTTACTCTGTTGTATTGATTCCTTCAGGAACCAAGATGAATGCGTGCGTAGAATAATAAAGAATCAACGAAAATTGAATGGCATTAATAGAATAGACAAAAAGAATTGTGTTTGTGTTAGGGTGTGACAGTCTACACTTTATGGATTGATCATGGCTTGAAGAAGGCCAGTGATTGCATGTAACATCTTAAAAATTAATTTAGGCCAACTGGGAGATCAGAGCAAATGTGTATTGCTTTCATGACTTTGAACGAGTGACCTGCTAACTATGCGATTTCAGTGAAAAGGTCAGGTGTCCACCTGGGCATTTTAAGTTGTGTGCAGTTGTAATCCCAGATCTGATGTTCTGTAAGAGCCAGGGTCAAGGTCATGCGCTGTTAACACCACTTGTGTTTCAAAACCTGTAACATTTCATCAGCTCATCATTTTAATTTATTTTAAATGGAATAGTTACCCCAAAACGAAATTTGTATGAAATCTTCATGTTGTTCCAAACTTGTATGGTGTTCTGTCTGCGCTGAAAACCAAATGTATTATATATTTTCTATAGATGAAGATAAAATGTTTTCCATTTTATAAAGGTAACTTATCAAGTATAATTCTGTATGTTTTTAAGAATAAAAGACAATGAATATATATATATATATATATATATATATATATATATATAATATTAATTTTATATAAAAAAATAAATAATTAAAGATAACATAATAATATATAATTAAAATCAAAGATATATTGTAGTATTAATATTATTTTATATTGTAATATTCTATACAAAGATAAATTAAATGTGCAATTATATTTATAATAAAGCTAATTTATAATTCTTTGTAAATATTTTAGCAGATTTGTGTAAAAATCATAAAATTATCATACAATTATGATATAAAATACAATATTATATGTAATTGTATTTTAAAGATATTAATATAACATAAAATAGTATAATATAATATATATATATTTTAAAATACATTAATTCATTCAACTATATTTGCAGATTTCTGTGTTGTATGCACTTTAGATGGACACAAATGCTACTCTCATTCATGGGCAATGGATTTTATTTTTTTGATGAACTAAATCTTTCCGCTTGGAATGCGTTGCTGTCTTAGAAGACTTCAGGACTCTGAGCTCTTCCTGATTAACCGAGTCCGTGATCAAAAATTCACTCTGGGCTGAGGAGACGGATTGGGACAGCTCCTGCTCCTCTGTAGGCTCACATTTGAAATTCAGTCCTTTCTTCTTCTCATCTCCGTCTTTTCTCTCTGAACCGTATCAGCGAAAGAAAACATAATAGGACAAGGATAAAGACGCCCACAGCCAGGCACATCTCGTCGTTTCCCAGTTAATGTAAAACTAGACTAATGAAAGTTCATTTATCATCACAGCTGGTTCTGTCTTCCCCTGCTTCTAATTTAATCAGTTGCTCTTTTATCCGTGTCTTGTCTCTTTTATGACTACAGAGCCATGCCGTGAGTGACCTTTGAAGATGCGCAGATCAGGGGGAACCCTTCACCAGTAGAACCACAGGCTTCTTCCCATGGGAAGCTGACACTTCTGCTTTCATCTGCAGCATCTCTTCGGAAAGACTTAACTGTTACATATAGTAATGTCTGTCCCCATCTAACCTCGCTACTAAGTCAAGCAAACCTATTAATGTTCACGTCTTTATTAATGTCTCTGATAACTTAATTCTTTTGCATTTAAATCAGTGTTGCACAACCATATCCTTAGTCTGTTCATCACATTGCTTACAACTTATTCTGCTAAAAATGCACATTTGAAAGAAGATATGAAGTGACTAGACATTTTATTTGATGGTTCATCACATTAATTAGCATGTTTACCTTTTAATTAAAAGTTTCGTCTTTTAAATGTTGTCAAAAGCATTTAAAAGTTTATTACGGCTCATAACCTTAACCATAACTTTTTTTTTTTTTTTTTTTTTACAAATTTTTAAAGATTTCACATTTGCTCACCAAGGCTGATCACTAAAATTTAGAAATATTACAATTAAAAAGAACAGTTTTCTATTTGTTTATATTTTCAAATGTCATGTATTCCTTTGAAATCACTCTAATATGCTAAATAAATATTTATTGTTATTAATCTTAAAAACAGCTGTGCTGCTTAACAGTTTTGTGATATCTTTTTCTTTTTTTTTCTCAGTATTCATTAAAAAATATAAAGTAAAAAATGTCTAATAATTTCACTTGAAACTACTTGCTAAATAGAATAATTAAGTTATTTAAAAAAAAACTGACCTCAAACTTCTGAAACATAGTGTAATTTATAGTATATAAAATAAAACAGCCTATACAAAACAAAGGTCTTTATCTTTGGGAAATCGTAATTCCATTTTTCATCAAGTCCAGCAGTTATTTCTTCTTATAAAACACTTTCTGTACCAACTTGAACTTGTAAACCCCTTGTCTCCCCATAGATTTTGAGCACCCTATACTCTCTGACTCAGAAATTTGCATTCAAGACAGCAAAGCAGATTTACACTAGCAATTTCAGCCAGTCCACACCATTTTTTGTACGATATGCTCCAAAAGTAGCAATATACTTTGAGATGTGTCATCTTAGGATATAAATCTTTGCTATGATAGTGCATTACATATTCATATTCACTGCATTGAATACATATTCAGTACATTCTTTGATGTTCAGCATTACGGGACTGATGTAGGTTCAGATGTGTGCGTGAAGAAAGAGCCCCGACTCTGAGTCTGTGGTGTATTGTCATGAAGGTTTTCATGTGGTTTAAGGTTATGTAACTTTCATGCGGTCTTCAGCTCGTCTACACACCCAAATAACATGTTTATGCAAGGAGTAAGCATTAAGAGCAGATTTGAGGGAACATATTAAATGCAGTGCTTCCCACACAGGTATATTAACAGCTGCCCAAGTATATTTGGGGGCAAAATTTTGTTTTTATCAAGTCAAGTCACTTTTATTTATATAGCGCTTTTAACAATACAGATTGGTGCAAAGCACTGAACATTAGCAAGTAGGAGAACAGAGTGATGGTAATGTATAATGACGAGAATTAAACTATTTATTTAGCAAATGCAGAGATGGTCTCTGTAGTCAAGACGATGATGATCACTAGAAATCAGGTGTCCCCAACTATTTTTAGAATTATTATTATCCTCTTACACTTGTTTGTATTTGCCTGAGGTAATGAAACCATCTGAAATCGATTAAAAAGTAGAAATTTACAATGCAGTTTAATATTGCATCTCCAGTCTTTCCCTTCGTTTCGGGCTGCAACAATCACCTGGATTTTTTTTCCCATAACAGGTACACATTGACAAACCTACACTGTAAAACAAAAAAAAAAAACTGTAAAGTTGATGGTAAAGAAACGGCAGCTGTGGTTGCCAGAATAAAACGGTAGCGGTATTTTTTGCTTTACGGTTTTAACTGTGTTAAATTTACAGTTAAATACACTAATTTCTAATAATAAAATGGAATAACTGATATAATGTTAATACACCAACCTAATAAAGTAGTGAAATGTATTTTGTAGATAACATAACTGTTAACTTCCAAATGCAGGAGGTGATGAGCAAGTCTCATGATGAACCAAGGCCCATCACAAGTAGCTTTTAAATAATAACATTTATAGAAGGAGCTCAGTATCATTCACACAAACACTAAACACCATCATGGTAAGAATTATTAAACTGAAATTTGCAATAAACATTAATTTCACAACATTACATGTAACCTACAACCCTAATAAACATAACTGATAAGAAAAAACAGATATTGCAAAGAAAAAACATCAAATTTAAACAGAATTTAAAATGCAATGCAGTGGATTCTGGGAATGTCAGTTTACAGTGTTTCCCTGTACATTTAACAGGTTTTTACCATAGTATTTTCACAGTTTTTTGTACAGTTAAAATCATCTTTTAGTTGGCTGTACCACAGCAGACTTGTCACTAATGGGTTAGTTCACCCAAAAATGTTGTCATTAATTGCTCACCCTGATGTTGTTCAAAACCTATAAGACCTTTGTTCATCTTCAGAACACAAATTAAGATATGTTTGATATCAGAGAGCTATCTGACCCTTCACAGACAGCAACACAACTGAAATGATCCAGGAACATCCAGAAACATAGTAAAAACCGTGGTAAAACAGTCCATGTGACATCAGTGGATCAACTTCACTTTTGCCATGCTATTAGAACCCTTTTTTTGTGCAAATAAAACAAAACAAAAAAAAAACCTTAGTTTACCCTATTCATTCTTATCCTGTGACTTACATGTTCCACCAATTTAAAGAGGATCACTACATATGTCTACCCTTTTCCTCTAGGCGTAAACAATTTGTGTTCTGAAGATGAACGAATGTCTTATAGGTTTGGAACGACACAAGGGTGATTAACCCTTTAAATAATTAAAAAAACAGTGTTACCAAGCACCTGTCGCTTTTGACTGTTTGGACATAATTAGTCTGTTGATATTCTTATAGTTTGTTACTTAGACGCAGAGTGCGCTAAATGAGCCGAAACCACAACATATAGTCACCTTTTTGTGTAAGTTAGATATATTGATTTTATCATGTTATAAATCAGTAGAACGGGCTTGGGACTTTCCAATTGACTGCCAGGCAATGAACACTGTCAAGGCCCAGGAAAGGTATGAAAGACACCGTCAAAAATAGTCCATCTCAGTGGTTCAACTATAACGTTACGAAGCACCGAAAACACTTTTTGTAGAAAAATAAAACAAAAATAAAGACTTTATTCAGCATCCTAACAACATGGGGGTAAGTGAAACTTTTTATTTTGGCATGTAGTAACCCTTTAAAAACTAGTACAGCGAGGAAGGAAAATCAGGTGGACTACTTTCTCTTCCAAAAAATCTTCAGTATACTTTTTAAATAATCAGATGTTCTAATTTGCCATATGCTCAAAAATAGTTACCCTGACAAAGCAAAACCTTTTAGATAAATTTGCGTTCGGTTTCAAAGCTTGCAAGGACAACCTCCCCCATCTCTACAGAAGTCTCTTCTAAAACATCTGTAGACGCTTTGATCCACATTCAGATTAAAATGTGCCTGTGTGTGTGCAGCGCAGATGAATTTATTGGTAACTTCTTAAGATAGATTGTGTCTTTGATCAGTCTGAACTTGTCCAGGCATCAAAAAGGAGGAGGAAAAAAAAACTCATGGTCTAAAAGACCGAAGTGAAGTGCTTTTGCCATGATTATTATGATTGGAAGAAATAATAATAATAAAATCTCCTGAATGTCTTGACATCTAAAGACACGACTTTGGGGTAGTCGAGGCCTAATGGATAGGGGGTTGGACTTGTTGACCTAAAGTTTGAGGGTTCAAGTCTTAGGTCCGGCTGGGATTGTGGGTGGGGTTAGTGAATATCCAGCACTCTCACCACCATCAATACCACGACTGAGGTGAGACCCTTGAGCAAGGCATTGTTTCCCAAACTGTTCCCTTGGCGCCGCAGCAATGGCTGCCCACTGCTCCGTGTGTGTGTGTGTGTGTGTGTGTGGTTGTTTACTTCTCACAGCTGTGTGTGTGCACTTGGATGGGTTAAATGCAGAGCACAAATTCCAAGTATGGGTCACCATACCTGGCTACAAGTCACTTCACTTATTCACTCAAAATAAAAATTTTCTTTTCCATTCCGATCTCAAGGTCTGGGAAGACTGGAGAAGTTACAAATAAGACAGAAGAAGAATCACTCAGTGATTTTTAAAAAAGCAGACAGCAGCGGCTTTATGAATGTCGTTCGCCCTGACGCATTAGGGAGTATAGCTCACAATTTAACGAATATTTTCCATATCGCATGCTGATCTGACATCAAGGAGATTGATGGCTGTTTGAAATATAGGCATGTTCTTCTGCACGCAGTTTACCATTCAAACTGTGACGGCTTATTAGAACAAATGGCGAAATATAAGTCGCAGGCTTCATAAAAAAAGCATTCTTTTATTTTAATCACTTTATGTTTTAGATCTTTATTGGTTTGACTACGATTATACATACTTTCCTCAGTCTGTTTGAAAGAATGTGAACTGAAGTAGAAAGCAGGTTAGTTAAACTCGTATGTGCTGTATATGCTTACAGACTTCAATTCCCTCATGGCGCATGCAGAGATGTATTCGATTAGTGGAAGTGCCTCCCATTATAAATTCTTTATTTAGAGGTCGTTAAGAGCCAACTGGGACAGTGCCGTAGCGAGTCGAGCCATGGAACTGTAAACAGCGGCTTGAGACAAATGCACTCAAAAGGTATAAACCCTGACATGCCGAGAAAGGCCATTAATCAACACCAGGGGCGGATTTAGTGAATTTGGGGCCTCAGGCAAATATAGGAATGGGGCCCTATACATTTGTACACATTTACTTCAATCAACCTTGAGGTACCTTTTTTTGTTGTGAAAGTTGCTGCTGCACAGTGATGCCCCAT
The DNA here is from genome assembly GCA_032359435.1 of Enteromius unitaeniatus. Taxonomy (NCBI): domain Eukaryota; kingdom Metazoa; phylum Chordata; class Actinopteri; order Cypriniformes; family Cyprinidae; genus Enteromius; species Enteromius unitaeniatus. Next base: position 13,697,469 of record JAUMHI010000070.1, on the reverse strand, counting down.
ACTGTAGTTATGTTCAGTGTTTTTACAGTTTTCATGTACATATTATAATGGGGTTCTTTCGTTAACATTTATTCATTTAGCAGACACATTTATTATTTCATGTTAGACCACGGAATAGCAATTGATTTACAGTTGAGATACAAGAAGTAGTCAGGATTATACATTATTATATTACTTATTATATTTACTGACACAAACCTGTTTAGGCTACACATAGCCTAATGTGTCCTTACTGTATTCTGATGCAGCTAAATATGTTTTTTTACGCCGGGAAAGATCGATATACCTCTTGTTCGTGCAGCAGTCAGTATCAGATACATAATATTTTCATTTGCTAGAAGCAGGATACACACGAAGCACGTTCAACAAGCAGACAGTCATGGTAATAAAGGCTGTAACCGTTCGCGTGTCCGTGCTTAAAGCTTATATAGTGAAAAGCATTTTGGGGGCCCCTTATCTTTTGGGGGCCCAAGGCAGTTTCTTACCTTTGCCTAATGGGTAAGTTCGCCCCCGATCAACACCACACATCCTATTACACCAATGTGATTATTTAAACCTCGTCCTGCAGGGGGGAAAAAAACACTCTGGCCACAACTCTTTCACAGCGTCTCTCAGAAAATGATGTCTCTCGGCCATTAGTTCTCTAGTTCTGCAAAAAAGTGGAACAGCGGGGTTGAAAAAAACTCAAAATGAACTTCAAAAAAGATGTAATCTACAGTTAGCCACTCTATTCAGGTAAAGCGATGCCCAAAGCTTAGCTGTATCTATATTGAAGCACTATCTCTGTGGTTTGGTTCCCTGCCGGTTTCTCTTATTAGATTTTCACTCGTGTTTGATTGTGGAATAATAGCAAGGGTCAAAAATTGCATTTGGACACTTTCAGAGGGGATGTGTCATAATAAAGTCATGCAAGCTGTGATTAGTTTGTCAAAGAAATTGACAAGGGCATATTTTGTGCAAACGTCAACATCATTTTTGGTATGAAAACACTGAATGGACTGCTTAACAGTTAAGCTCTCACTGTTGAGAAAAGAAGGAAATCTAACTGAAATCATTCAACTGCTGTTTAAGGTGGTAACACTTTATTTTGATAGTCCACTTAAGACATTCAGTACTGTAGTAACGTTGCAATTACATGTCAACTAGCAGTCCTTAGAGTATTAGTAGATTGCCTGCTTAATGTCTTCTAACACTTTATTTTAAAATGGCAGTCTAATTAGTAAAATGGAAAATGTTATTGCAATTTTAAAACCAATGCTTATGATCATGTATTTAAAGATTTGGGTCACCATTGACTTCCATAGTAGGGAAGAAACACTATGGAAATCAATGGTGACCCAAAACAGCCAGGTTACAAACTTGCATCAAAATATCTTCCTTTGTGTTCCCAAGACCAAAGGAATTCCTACACGTTTGGAACTACTTGAGAGTGAGTAAATGATGACAGAATTAACATTTTTGGCTGAACTATTCCTAAACTAAATGGGTACTGCAATTCCAGCGTGGAATTGCAGTGAATTACTGGCTTCAGCATTATACTGGCTGCACACATAACAGGTTTCTTAAATATCTACAAACATGTTATTTTTTTTGCTTTAGAAGAGTCAATAACTTACAGCAGCTTTAATGAAGTTTTTCTGCAAAATGTGTTAAACTAATGCAGTTCCTTTATATAGTGACTTGATTTTATCTGAATTGCATATCCGCTTCCCATCACTCTAAATCAGAATCCTTCCAACTATTGACCTGAACGGGGGCCAATTGTTAAATGCTGAATTTTGCTCAACATACCCATGGTAAAGTTAGACAGTTGATGTTGCAAAATGAGTCCAGTGACTCTAGAGGACAGTGAATGTGCAGTAGCCTTAAAATAACAGTTGCAAAGCAAAGCTTAACAGCCAAATTGACAACTCATTGGTTGGCAGCTCATTAAAAGTCACATCCTTCTTGGAAACTGACACTGGCTGAGGTGAATGTTCAAGTAAGTTAGCAGGACCTCTGCTGACTTGACAGCTTTGGAGTATCTTTAGGACTTAGTCGAAGAACAGTGTTACCGGATCTTATCTCTTATGTTTTTGCATTAAAAAAATTGCTTTTGCATCTTTTGATATGCCAATTACGTTGATGATTTGCATTTACTTCCACATATGATTTAGTTTGGTTGATTTGTTGCAGATATATGTTAATAATAGATTCATATAGGCATCTTCACCGTAATAAGAAGCCATACGACTCTAAATTCATCATCTTGAAATGTATGGCTCTTTTCAGATCTATTGATCCTCATGGATTCTCGCACTCAAGAAAGAACACTCTCGTCTTCTGTCAGACTGAAGCCTTTGATGGCTTTGTGTTGGGTGTGGTGTTGAATATGGATTGTTTATGTTCACAGTACACTTGAGGATAATAGTGTCTAGCCTGCAGTATAACACCTATAATCAGAGCCTTGCAGACGGGTACAAGTGTCCTCCACAGTACAGGGCAATTCACGATTTGTCATTTAGTGGACGCTTTTTATCCAAAGCAATTTGCGATACACGAATTGCTGGGAATTCCCGGTGGATAAACTTGGTGCTGGAGTTTCAATTGCCATTGCACTGTGATTTAACCAGACATGATGCGATAGGATTAAAGCAGCAAGTCAATACTGGACGCAGAAATGAGACACAAACACAGCCAATCAGAACATATTTGATGTTTAATATACAGCTGTGTGCACTGGGATTTTGGGACGTTAAGGTGATGAACAGTGGGGCAAAAGAATAAAACCCATGCAATGAGTAAAGTTTTGTAAATGTGTATATATATTGTTTTAGTCTCTTTTATGCTAATTAAACAAGATTTCATTGCTTATTTTAAATATGTAATTGTAAATGATTTTTTTTAAATTTGTCAACTAGTTGACAACTAGGCATACAGTATTTTTAACTACTGCCTATATTTATTTTTTAATTCTCATTGGTTTATTCTGTATTATCTTGATAACAAACTATTCTTTATCTATTTTAACAGCTATTCTCTCTTTTTTTCTAATTAATGTAATTAATGTTTTTTTTATTTCAACAGCTTGGTTGAATTGTTTAATCCAAAAACTAGAAAAAAACATTTTTTTTACTTGCAAAGACTCCATTTATTTGATCTAAAATACAGTAAAAACAGTAATATTATTATAACATTTTAAATAACTGTTTTAATGTATTCTGAAATGAATTTATTCCTGCGAGGGCAAAGTAATTTAATAATGCATTAAATATTTCCATGTAAAAATTTTATTAGTAAAAGTAAATAAATATAGTGAATAACATTTGTTTTTAAAAGTCTAGTCTTGCAATGTTGTGGTTCAAAATAAAAATAAGTAAAAAAAGGTTAAAAAAAAGTCTTTAAAATCATGTAATACTTCATAACTCATTCTAATATGATGATTTTTACACTCAATAAACAATCATTATTATTAGTAGTAGTATTAAAAATAGTTGTGTGTGGGTAATTTTTTTATAATATGTCTATTTTTTTTTACAAAATTTAAACATAGCTATTATGTTTTTGTAACATTATGTACTACATAAATTATGACCTTTGACCTGTTTTTTAAATAGTTCTCTAATTTCCCACAGAATGTGTTTTTCCATTCAGTGCACTCTAAATACATGTTAGATGGATGTCTATGACTGTTGTGCTTGAGTCATATTTCTTTTGCAGCACATAAGCTCTACACCATGTTGCTCATTAATGTCATTTTAAAGCATTGCAAGCATTTGATTATGGTAGCAAGTTGGCACGGCAGCTGTTTCATTTGACAGCAACATGGCAGAGAAAGTGTTCTGTTCTTCCATTCATTTTACATGCAAAGATGCTTTCTGTGTGAACGGCCCCTGTGGCTACAGGCGTGCTGAAAGTGAATGACATTGCATCGTAGATGAACCTGGTAGATTTCAAATTCTAGATCTACCTTACATTAAAAACTTGTGATCTAATGAAGCGTGAGGCCAGTGAGAGTTTCAGATGAGGGTGATCTTACCTTGAGCGTCAAAGTCTAATGCAGCGGTTAGGGCATAAGGCTAAGACATGCATTATTAAACACAGAAGAACCTGATCAAAAGAAACCTTATCCACAGCTAATCCTGGGCCTGTGAGGCAACATAGTTCATTTCAAACCAGAACAGACAGACCACGTTATTAATTAACTTGCAGCACCGATGGGTGTTTTTGGCTGTTTATTACCCCGACTGACACCCTTAGACGTGCAAAAAACCTACCGCGCATGTCGTCATCTCTCTAGCGAACATAGGCTCCGTGCTGGTTCTTCACATGGTACTGGCAGCCGAAGGGAGCAAATCCACATGAATCCCAGCAGGATGATGAAAGGACATTTGAGTGTTTGATTCATGTCTGAATTTACTGGCCGAGGCACTGTAGTGTTTCTCAGGTGACTCAAGTAACATTTATATCTAGACGTGTCAAATCCTATTTAAAGTGTGAAATCCCATTTTTTTTCGGGCAGGTTGGAGATTTCTGGGTTATTTTTTAATGTTTCATTAAAAAGATCTCGATCTGGGCATGGACTCCACTCAGACATCATCTCTGTAGAGGAAAAGTCTTAGATGTTTATATCAGCCTCATAAAACCTGTGTTAATACTTATAACACTGCTTCAGCATTATGAGAATTTAACAGCATTACAGGGCATAATGGCATTTTGGGACTGCTTTCATTGCTGTTCTTTTTTTCCTTATAGCAGTATTGATTATAGTAAGAGAGGCGAGTTGTTTCCCAGGTGCTCTAAAATTACAGAGCGGACCGGACCAGATTTATTCTTTCATTACACAAGGGCACAATTTCAAGACTCTCAACCACGTACGGTTTGTTTTTTGCTTATTTGCAGTGTTAAAAACTACAGCCAAGCTACACCAATGTGAGCTACAATACTACAAGCTGCTAATAAAAAGAGCTGTATATGTTTACAATATATTTTTAAATGCACTGTAAAAATGTTTTTCATGTTGATTATTTGTTTTACAAGAAAATGCTATTTTAGTCTTTCTACTTAAAAATGTAATGTTTAATACATTTTTTTGCAGTCAGACCAATATTTACAGTATTTATATTTTGAACCATAAATACTGTAAATATTAGTCTGATTGTAAATTTTAGTTTTGTAATGACATACACCTTTGTCAAAGCTTTTGACAAGTTTCTATACATGACAGGATGTATATGGAAAGTAAAGGAGCATATTTAAATTACAACATGTGATGATGAATTGACGTAAATTTCAATTTACACTCCAGTAATAGAGTTACAAGCTTGCTTTTTGAACCCATTCTTTGTAGCTCATGAAGCTGCATAGTGGTGTGTTACTGGATAGTGATTGAATGTATTTATATTACAACGTAAACAAGCAGTTTGCTTTCCAACATTCCAATAATAGAATTAGAATTTGGAACTGATTTTATGCAAATGAAACAACTCGCCAACATGATTCATGAGTGTTTGAACATATATAAAGGGTTAGTTCACCCCACAATGAAAATTCTGTCACTCTTCGGAACACAAATTAAAATATTTTTGATGAAATCAGAGACCCATGTTACCCTCCATAGACAGCAATACAACTAAAATGAGCCCAGTCCATTTGACATCGGTGGCTCAACATAAGTTTTTCAACGCTAGGAGAATACTTTTTTTGAGCAAAGCTTATGCAAGCTAATAAATTCTTATGCAAGATTAGAAAGAAAAACATTTTGCACTCATGAATCAAAATTATGAATGAATAATTGTGTAAAAGCAGATTTTCAGTTATTCCCTGCAACATTCTGCTTGTATTCTCTCCTCGCCGTACCAGCCTGGGCTCTGGCTCTAATCTGTGCATCGCTGGTTTTTGATATCGATATGGGCCTGGAATTATTCATGTAAAAGGACAAAAAACATTGACTCGCAAGTGTAACTGTTGAGATTGTTCATCCAGTCGCTCAGTCACAGGCGCTGAGCAATATCAAGGCCCGGCGTACTGAATTCATCATCTTTCAATTGGTAGTCAGGAGGCTCCCTGTCATAGTGATTTGTTAAAAGCAGTTCTTGCAAGAATGAACGGATGCTTCAGGAAATCAAGGCATGAGGCTGGAATACACACCCCATAAAAGCCAGCAGCCATCAGAACCATCTCTGTTATCATTCAACACCTCAGTTTTTTATTATTTTAGAGAGGGTTGTGTTTGTACTGAGTGGGAAAAACCAGGCAGTGCCATTCCTTCGCATTTATTAGGCTTTGATAGATCTTTCGCCTTGTTCTTGGAGGAAGCTTTCACACGTAGCTTGATTTAAAGACCACAAAAGAAGTTCTACATAAGCTGGTTAATTGGTCCTGGTGCCCTGATTGATATGAAGATGTAAAGCGATGGTTCTGGTGGGTTGCAAGTCTTTTTAGATAGGGCTGCAAACAGCTGATTCATTTGAGTCAGCACTCAAAAGTGTCCCTGCATGCATTTTTAACACCCTTTTTTTGATTATCAGTAGATAGAAGCTGTTATTTTTAACTGTTTGCTTCCTTAAGCCACAGTTTTACTCCCAGATGATGTGATTTTAACAGGTTTTGCAGATTTAAAACACTGCTTCTCTATTGTTCGGCTAAAAGGCTGGTAAAGTTATAATAGTGGGGTTCATGTTAAAAATCGTATGTGTCAGTGCACTTGATGAAACACAATAATAGGCTTTAGATATGTCAAATACAACTATCTTTGTGAAAGCAGAATACAGGAAGCTTTGTGTTTGAACTTTATGAACTAAAATCAGTCATTTGAAAAGCCAATTTAATGACTCAAAAGTGTCGCCCAAATATTCTCTTATGCCTCGTAAGAAGATGTTTGCCAAAAATAATAGTGGAGTTCTGGATTCTGGTTATTGGTATCTCTGCTCACTGCCTGTATTAAAAGTTTAATTATATAAGAATTGCAACTTTACTGAATTTTGGAGATTTGTTTGTGTTGTGTTGTGTTGGAGGCGCTGCATTCATGCGTTCCTGAGCAGTTTATTATTACACCATGAATGACAATAACTGTCCTCTGTGTGCCGTTTGTTATTAAAGAAATGGTCGCAAGCCAAATTAAAAAGTTATACTTGATGAGAATGCAACGGTTATGAATATAGAGTGAAATGGGGAAAAGAGCCGTTTCAACAAGTTAAGTGAATTGTCTTTGTTATGCTGATAACGTGTCGGTCATTGTGAGTGGAATTCTTTCTGCTGAGAAAAGACCAGTGAATAGGAAGCAGTTTAATGTGAGAACTTTATGAGGCCTTAGAATAAAATGTCTGATTTAAGCTTTTGTCTCTTTTCATTTCAGTAATTCATCCATAAAATGTAATGGCAACCTTTGAAGTTTTACATTCACTTTATTGGTGGCCACTTAAAGATGTCACTTTTTATTTTTTTTGAAACCGACAGGTCTGACAAAACAGACGCTAGTCTAACCAATTAGACATATCTCGCTGAGTCTTCACATAAGGGTCGAAACACTGTCACAGTTTTACCTGCCAAAAATAGCAGAATTCCTTTGAAATGATTCCGTGATCATTATGTTCCTAACACAAGTGTACCATTTCATTTTTCTCTTCATTTTAAGACATAATACAAGCCTATTCTTCTAGATAGAACACATATAGTCTTATAACATATGTACAGTATTTTAAAGTTATTGGTAGTTATCTTTTCTGTGTCACAGATGTGATGTGTATTAACTCCACCACAACTGTAAAAAAAAAACATTAAAAAAATCCCAAATAATTCAAGTATATTTTTTACAGCACATTATTTTTTTTATATTTTTTGTTTCGCGTTTGTACTAGCAGATCTATTCCACCAAGACAAAATACATTAACAAAGTCATATTATTACCATGCTAAAATTTTTTCATGATAGAAATATGGTCATGATGTTATTTATACAAAGGACTTTAGAAATATTTGATTGGTGACCAGTGCAGATGGTATTTATTATTATTATTATTATTAGTAGTAGTAATATTAATAAACATAGATAGCATGTCAGAACATGTAATTTTTTTTTTAATTCTTCAAAATGCTAAAATCAGATTTGTACACTTTAAAATGAGTAGCACAAATTTTCACTCAGTTATTGATAGTAAATTTAAAAATTAATAATATGTTGTTTTTTTTAACATAGAAAGAAAAGTATTTTCTTGCATGGAAAATGTACAGTACACCTATGTTATATTTTAAGTACATCAGAAATATGTTTATTTGATAAGTGACTTAGATCTATTGATAAACTGATGATAGATTGCAAATCAATTCCAACTTTAAATTCTTCTAAAATCTAGTTTTGAGTCTGATTTAGAATTTTGAACCCCATATATATCTGGTTGTTTATCACATTTTAACACACACACACATTCCCCTGCAGGACGAATGCCACTCTTTGAATCTATGACCTAAAGACACTGGACGCTGCTCTTCATCCTCACACACACACACACCTGTGCACAAATCTTTCCAGATGGAGGGATTTCTGACTGGTAGGATAAAATTAATTAGGGAGTGGGGGGAAATAAGCTGATCTTGTTGGCTTTGGGATTTGGTTTTTGACAACAGGGTGTAATTGTTTAAGGTGCGGAGCTTTTGGCTCCTGATGTGTGCTGGACAGGTGTGGGAGAGATAAGGCACGCGTCTCGTTGTGTGATGAGGGCGCTGGCGAAAAAATAAATCCAGCTCATTGCTCACTGAAGGATGAATTTAGGGGTGGAGGACGGGTCTTAAAGTCAGTGGCAGCAGGGTGAAGCCAGCGCCATGTCAGAGCCGCAATAACACAGAGATTGGGGACCAAAAGAGGGACAGAGCGATATTTGATGCTTTCTTGAATTCATCTACTATAAGTGCATTACCTACAATGCGAATATAAGAAAAGCAGCTTATTTCTAGTGTCAACAGTGGAACAGCTGGAGTGAAAGATCAAGAAATATTATTTTGAGTCACACAGGCAGAAGACAGATTGACCTTCTGATGTAAATTGTATATATACTGTATACACACACACACACACACATATGATAGATAGATAGATAGATAGATAGATATGAAATCAATAGCAATCTAAAAGATGTTAATAAGTATGCTAGTTTGAAA
>JAUMHI010000070.1:13676725-13688235 GCA_032359435.1 Enteromius unitaeniatus | reverse complement strand
GATAGATAGATAGATAGATAGATAGATATGAAATCAATAGCAATCTAAAAGATGTTAATAAGTATGCTAGTTTGAAAAGTCTTTGTCTAAACAAAGAGTTTCAGCCAATGTTGCTGATCTAAGTTTTGAGCTCCCAGCATGCATTGCTGCATAAATAAATGATGTGGTTTCTGTAATAGGATTATTCTATTTGCAGTTCAGAGACTTATTTATGATGCTGTTGTTTTTGTCATCACTGATGTTATTTGTTGTGTGGTGAAAATGTAACTTGATGTTTGTTGGTTTGAGGTTTCAGTGTTGAAGTGCATGTACATTTATATAAATTGTTGCATATAATATTTTTGCTTTGCAAAATGTTTTCTCTTGTGAAGACAAAGCTTGCAGCACTTCTTTGCTTCATGTTTAATGCATGAATAAATACATTTGGATGCATAATCACAACTGAAATAAAAATATTAATGTTCTCTTATTAATGTTCACTTCTTTTAATTTGATTATTGGGGAACAAGGATCTTCAGCTGCCCTGATGTGAATATATTCTCTTAAAAATGTTTTAGCAATATAAAGGCAATAAAACAAAAATATGACACACATTTCTCAAAATCAAAATGCGACTACTTATTTATATTTGGTGATGATTTTACAGAAAAAAACATTTAAAAAAAGTCGTTGAGACTTGAGACAAAAGTTGTTGAAAGTTGTTGTATTTTTTGTGGTTGTAAATGCCTAATATTATCTGAATAGTTGAAAACTTTGGTTTTATAAATACAGCATCAAACAGATGATGAAATGTTAGCATGCTGTTTCACTTTTTGAAACGTGTTATTGAGATATTTTCTGTTTATTTGATGTTTTAGATTTAATGTTCTATTCCGGACAGTCATATAATTATATATTTTCTGAATGTTCTCTAACATGATTTTGATAATGTTTCCAGTCTCAGTGCAGAGGCGTGAGGAAGTCTGTCCATCTGTTTTGTAGTCAACAGGCATAAACAGTTGAAATGAGGCAATTTTGCACAAATGGAAGTGCTATTAAAGTTGAATTCTCATCTTTAATAGAAAAGTAAAAAGATGAGGAACACACAGTGGGTTGCGCTCAAGTGTGAAATAATTCCCATTTTCAGTGAAAAAAAAAGCTGAAAAAGTTTGCCTTTAAAAGTATTAAAATATGTTTTCACTTCATAACAAACTATAAGAAGGGTCTTACATATTTGTTTAATAAAGTGGAATCATCTAACAATAGCGGGTGATAAATTCATGAACTAATATGTTAGCCACACTCTTCCTCTGTGCTGAGGAACAAAGAAGATACAGAATGTGATAAAAATGTGCCTTATTTCACACTTAAGTTGTTTATATTCATTTTAGTTTTATTGTTCTGTTGTGTATACGTGTATATAGCTTAAAGCACAATTCTTTTCATTCTTTTTTTTCCCCTGAGGTTCACTTATAATTCATACATTTTAATAATTCATAGCTATTTTGCTTCCATCCGTAATCCATAATAACGCTTCTTCCTATGAAAAAAGCTCCTGTTTTCCTCTCACATCAAATTCCACCCATATATTTGTTTAGAACTGTTTTGGACTTCTGGACTGTGCTTATTTCTCTCCTGATTGAGATAAGATGTCTTTTTACTGGAGTAAACAATATTCTGGATAAATGAGTCATATTTTAGATGGAAGCAATGGTTTGATGTTGAAAGTGTCTTGATGGTGGATTTGTTGTAGGTAATTGATGCACTGGAGTTGTGTGGGTTATTGGGTTTAGTGGGTTTTTAATCAACTATTTGGGCTCTCATTCCAACCTGGTCTAATAAAAATATGTACCTCTGTGCACTTTTTGTGTAACACCATTTTTATGTACACTGCAGTTTTAAAGAAAAATGTCCATTAAGTGGTGCTAAAACACAGGTTGAATCCTGACACGTTTTTTTATTATGTTGATATAGGTACATATTGCTGTGTTTTTATTATGTTGCTTCAGGTGCGTGTCGCGACAGTTCAGAATTCAAATATCCATGGTTTGTGTCTAAAAGTTAATGCTCTATCATGTTATAAATATGTTCTACACCAAATCCAACCCTAAACCTACCCAATAGTGTTAACAAATGCAAAACTGATTTTTTTAGCTCTTTTGAGCAACTGAACAAACTGTCTATGAAAAACTCACATATGAAACTGGATATGTGTGATTTTAACATTCAAAAGCATCAGTTTGCAAATCACCCAGCATATTAATGTTGTTTTGAAGCCATAACATGACATTCTTCAAGTAAGAGTTTTGTGCGAAAATCACTTTATTAATCGAAACTGAAATTTGTGTTAAAACAAATAAAAGGTGTCTGAGTTTTACTGCCTTTAGTGTTCATTTTTCATTTAAAAAACTGCAGTGATATGTACTTATTGGTACGTATTTCGTGTCTTGCTAAAAAGTGCACCAAGATATGTTTATGCCATGAGACCAGGTACTCTCATTCTGATGGCACCCATTCACTGCAGAGCATCCATTGGTGAGCCAGTGATGTAATGCTAAATTTCGAAAAAATATATTCAGACGAAGAAATAAACTCATCTACATCTTGGTTGGCCTAATGGTGCAAATTTTTATTTTTAAGGAGAGTGATCCAAACATCTCTTTGACGACTAGAGTGTTCCAGTCATGATTTGTTACAGACTTTTCCCCAGATTTTCTACTACCTCCATGTGAGAATAACCAACAGAATTTCATTATCATTGCTGCTGCCTTGTAAATGACATCTTATTGGGCTTTTCACTGAAGTAGAGCTTGATTGATCTCCACAGGTCGGATTTCTGACCTCAGGCACTGTTTCTTTGGTCATTTTTTAAGTACAAGGTGGAAGAAGTTCTGAGCTCAACCATCCATCCTACTTCCTCAATTACTTCCTATTGACTAGGTGGGCCAAGCTGCCAATTAGGAGCCATTGATGTGTAAACACGGGTGTAATGTGTTAATGCTTTCTTCTGTTGGCCACTAGAAAGTTTGAACAGTTTGGATTGAGTTCTTCTAACAGTTTAAATGATCTTTTTGGATTTTAATTAAAAGGTTTCTGCCACTGGCATGATCTTTGTAAGAAATAAATCTGTAAAAAAACATTTATTTGATACTTATTTTAGGGCATTTTATAACATTCAAATACTCAAATGACTTCAAATCTTGACTCAAGACCCCTAAAAGTCAAATTCTTTGCTTTTTCCAAGTCTATTGTTTTAAATGAAGGCTTTGGGAGTTTTTTATGTGTATTCTGTTATGGGCTGAATAGAAGCTTTTTCTCATATTCAACCTGTGATGCGTTCTCATTATAAAATACATTTTGGCTTTGGTGTGCAGAACAGCTTTCAAAACCCTCACAGAAATGTCATTTAGTCACACCACACTGACAATATAGAGCATTCCTCCCATAAAAAATCGTCTAATTATCTGCTTTTGTCAGCAGGGGAGCAGAAACTATTAGAAAATGTGTGGGGGGCAAAATCACATTTTTCCGACTGCCTTCAAAGTAATGAACGTCCTGAAAAAATATCATATTACTTGAAATATAAATGCAGGCTTGAGTTTATTCAGATGGAATGGCAGTTAATCACAAGTCTTGCCGTAGCCGTCATCTAAAGCCCCTCAAGTCATGTGATCTTTATTCCAAGCCTGTTTTGATGTTTTGTCCATAATCAGCGGATGGCCTGCAGGAAAGCTGAGAGGTGTGGGTAGTTCATCAGCCTGCTCGATGTGTGTTGTTTGTCTGGGAGTGAAACTATTAGACAATGACTGCACATTTTATGAGCTCATTTCTGCCCATACTAAACACACATTCGGTTCCCAGGATGCTCTGCAGAGGAAGGCGGGGGAGTCTGCTGTCAGTGAGCACAGAACCGTGATCGGCAGTGAATGATAATTCGCATTAGGTAAGTTTTGGATTTTTTTATTTGACAGAGGACTTTAGCAGTGACAAATTAGATTTGATGGATTTTGTGTGTGTGGTAAAATGTATTAGAAATCCATGAATGCATGTTATATTAGCAATAGACTGCAATAATTGCCAGGCCTATAAACTTGTGATAGATCTCCTTTGAGTACATTTTAGATTTGTTTTAGATGGATCACGTTCAATTTCAAGTATTTTAGTAAATTTAAGAGAGAAAAGAGTGATGTGCATTTGTAATTGTGCATGTATATAGCTTTTATATTTTGGGGTTGGTAAGATTTTGAAAGAAGTCTCTTATGCTCATCGAGGCTGTATTTGTTTAATCAAAAATACAGTAAAAACACTAATATTACCATTGGTCTAATTTAAAATAACTGTTCTTTTAAAATGTAATTAATTCCTGTGATCAAAGCTGGAATTTCAGCATCATGACTGATGACCGTTTCCACCACTGAATTAAAAAAAAAGGTTATTGCAACTTTTTATCTCACAATTTTCCTTTTTTTTCTTAGAATTGTGAGAGATAAAAAGGCAGAATTGCATAATATAAGCTCTCAGTTGTGAGTTATGAAGTCAGATTTGTGAGATAGATATAGTCGCAATTCTGAGAACATTTTTATTTTATACTTTATAACTCGCAATTGGGTTTATATCTCACAATTCTGAGAAAAAAATGTCAATTTTTTATTCAGTTGCAGAAAAAGGCTTCCATATTCTTCAGCGTCACATTATCCTTCAGAAATCATTCTAATATGCTGATTTGCTGCGCAAGAAACATTATTATCAATGTTAAAATCTAATTTGATCAATTAAATGCATCCTTACTGAATAAAAGTGTTAAAATCTTTTTAAAAAACTTTAATAATTTGTATGATAGTGTTTATTAGTAACTTTTTTGTTTCTTTAAAGCAACATGCATTGACAAATAATTCACAAAAAAACATGAATGTATGCTTAGAAAGTAATCTGGGTCAATTTTGGGTTAATGTTGATCTTATGATGGAGAGAAAATTAGAGTCTGAAATAGAGCCTGCATGAACCAGAGAGCTACATCTGAATGACATCTTCAGATCAGCCACAACAACATTCATCATCAGCCCCACCTGGGACCAAAGGGTCTTATCACCATGGAGATAGATGGATGTGTGGGTGGTGTGATCAGTTTAGTCCTGAACAGCTGAAGACACAAACAGGTGGTTTAACATCCTGCATTAATGGAGGAACTGTGCCTCATACTGTACTTACAGTCTGTTCCAGCTCCAAATGATGCCTGAGATCTCACAGAAATAGAATCACACATAATTAGATCTTCAAGGACTTCTGAAAACATTGATCTTGGGGTTTGGAGGCCTGCCTCCTTCAGATAACCACAACAAAAAATAGTAGCCTCTTGTTTAAAATAACAAACATGCGACCCCGGGATGATTTTGTACAGTATGCACGAGAAAGGTTTTTAGAAAGTACATTTCTTTTGATCTTTAGAAATGCTCAGTTGTTTGTCTTAGATATCAATGAGATGAAAAAAGTATTATTTATTAATGTAAATTAGAATTTTTTTCAGAATTTTCAAAGTGTGCTAATCAAAAGTCAAAAGATTTCAGTATAAACTTAAGCAATTTTTGTATTTCTCATTTAAAAATTAGTAGGATTTCTCATTAGATCCTTACAAGGCCAAATTATTTGACTCTCCACAATCAATTTTCATTGGTCCATTCACTATTGTGTGCAGGCATTACTGAGGAGACCACTTCTGCTGGCAGAGAATGAATTTGCATTTTCAATAAGCCCTTTAGCAACATATTTCTGTTGCTCACTCTTTCTTTTTTTCTGTTTTCTGCAGCACTGTTCATATTCTTTATCCTGACTGAAGCGCTGCTTTTGTTTCAATCTGTAAGAATAATAAGTTATAGGCTTAGTTAAACATGAATATTAAAAAGGTGACTTTGAGATTTTTAAGTTTATTTGATGGTGACTTCACATCTCGTTTTATGAAGGATAAATAAAAATAATAGGCAAATATTCATTTAATTAACCATTTTTGTTATGGTTTTCTAGACTTGGCAAATACATTTTTCAGAAGTTTGTGAAAAATCCTCCAATTCCAGATATATATGATGTATACAGCTCAGTTTTGTAAAATTGTACCTTATGACTGGTTTTGTGGTCCAGGGTCACATATAGACTACTATAATTTTAAATTCTGCTACTAATCTTCACACTGTGGGACAGCAAAGACCTCCACAAAGAATGCAAACAGTGATACACTACTGGTGTCTTTAATATTGAAAGTTAGGTAGGCTATTTCAGTATAATACAAACTCACAAAATACAAATTGGTGCAATAACATCCCATAACGTTGTATAAAAATAAAACATCAGGTCATATTTAAACTAGATGCATTCGAAACCTTATGCACACATTTAACTTTTTCGCTGTTTTAAAAAGTGTTGACGTATTCTACAGTTGTGGTGCGCGCAGGCATTAGGGCAGGTCAGATTCCTCCGTTTCCCCTTCATGCGAGATTCTTTTATTAAGCTCCTTAAATTTTGCTGCTTCCACTTGTAGGCTTTTGCGTCTTTTCTCCCACAGCTTCTCTGCACCCCCCTTGCTCTTTTCTGGTTTATCCATTGTTATAGACGGACTCATCTCAAACTCCGGTCGAACTCTACATAGCAGATGAAGGGGAGATGAGGGCTGGCCAGGAGGGAGGCAGGGCGTGGCCTGAGATTTCATTGGACTAACTCAATGTCCTTTAAGACAGTCAACCAATGGCCTGCGATTCGTGTCTCAGACACTCTACCGTTGCGGTAATAAATAAATTGGCCTACTAAACTTTAAAAAAAATATTTAATTAATTTAAATTAAAAATGTGTGTCGGCCCACCAGGCATTGCCCAGTATGCCCTACGGTCAGCCCAGGCCTGGGATTGAGAACTACTAGCCATGAAGGCACCATTTGAGGAGTGGCGTCACTGTTTATAGGGCGCAATAAAGCCTTTTCTGGTGAACAGATCACCGGAATCTCGAGTACATCCGTTCAGCAAAACGCCTAAACCCCAGGCAAGCTCGATGGGCATTGTTCTTCACCAGATTCAACTTTACAATAACCTACAGACCAGGTTTAAAGAGTGGGAAGGCAGACTCACTCTCCCGCCAATTGGACAGTCAAATTCACAACCACCTACCAGAACCTCTGAATGTCCTCTGATTCATCACAATTATAAGTTGTATGGAGAACTTTTATTATGACTTATTGGCGCTTTTGTAGTTTGACTGCAGGTGAAATATCTGTTTTTATTTATCACAAAAGAAAGAATGAAAGAAAGAAATACAGCTTTGAATCCCTGAGAGGGTGAGTACGTGATCAGAGAATATAATTTTCTCGGTTTACTGTGCCTTTAAATTATACATAATTCAGCAGAATGTTTATATTCAGTGAATTTTTATCGTTAAATCTAGTGGGCAGAACTCTTTCTCCTTTGTTTGATATACAGTCTCCCTCAGTCTGTATGACAGAGACCCAGTCCTAATCAAATTTGGGATCTTCTCTAAATGACTGAAGTGACCCATGAGTCTAATTCTGGAAATCTTGACATTTTCAGGCAGACCGAATCCATCAGCGCTCATGGGTAATATGTAGTTGGTGAAATGAGTGTCACCTATAACGCCTCGCCAGGTCTTTGTTCAAGTGAATTTCCATTTCACCTCTTGTAGATGGTAATAAGTCCCAGACCGAATGGAGATGTGCGTTTTTCTGCTCATCGGCTCAGCTGAGGGCGGCCGTTCCATCGGGAAATAACTCAGCGTCGCTCCCAGTGGAAGTCGAGTTTTCAATTTCCTCAGCTTATAGAGATGTATTGGCCAATGAGTGCTCCTTCGTTCCCCTGTTGAGCCTCTGCCAGACTCTAATGTGGACTCTCCTTCAAACTGTCACACTTATACCTGCATGATAGCAGTGAAACTAATGATTGTATTAGCATAAGTGCTGGTACAGGAGGTCAGCGGTAACCGTGTAAAGACGCCGAATGCATGCGGCTCAATGAGGAGAACGCTAGGCTAATGTAGACAAATATGTGCCCGGCGCTTGTCAAGATCCCGTTTATCACAATATGTGCCGTTATGTATCACTGAGAAGAAACGTTCCATATGCTTTCTCCGTTTGGTGCACAGCTTGCAAAAAAGTTCATTTCAGACTTTGCTACACATGATAAATCTTAGTTATTGTAGCCCGAAATGTGAGGCATCAGACTCAAATTGGATTTGTGGGGAAATGGAGGGTTTGATGAAACCGTGATAATTCTCGCATTGATCATCTCACTGTCAGTTATAATCCAATTAAAACAGATCGCCTGGATCTAACCTGGTCTCGCCTTTGTCCTCCTCTCTCGTCCTCTCTTTGTAATTAAGGATTAAAGGAAAACTCTAATGAAAGAAAAAGGCTGAGATGAAGCATGCTGGACATGCAACAGCTCAGTATGTACAGGGCTAATTTAGACTTCAGAGCAGGAAAAATATGACATGATACTCCGAACTGGGTTATTATAGTTAACTAAAAATAAAAATGCACCAAAAACTGTGTTAAAAAAAAGTTACTTGAAATAAAATAAATGTCTCTATTCGTATGAGTTTTTAACCAATGACCTACACCTAACCCCGCCCCTAAGCCTACCCATCACTGGGGTTTAGACAAATCATACAAAATTGTACGACTGATGTTGTATGAATTTGCATAAATTAGACACTTCATAATACGTATGAATTGGTTGTGAGACTGTGTTGGATATGCAAAAGCCAATAAAACTAAAACTCAAAAATAAAAATGAATACATAGACCTATGACAAAATAAATGAAGAAAACATCAATAAACTAACTAGTTAATATACATGTTAAAGAAAAAAAAAGATTTAACACTAAAGAAAGAATATAATTGCACAACTTAATATGTTTCATAAAAAAATTGCAATTAATGCACATGACCTGTGTACATTTACTTTTAATGTTTTTAAAAGTATTTTAACATTCCAAAATAATACATATGAACTTTAGCATCTAATTATGCATGCTGCTATATTGAATTAAACCACAGCTATGCATTATTTTGTGACTGGCATACTGTAAGTGATTTGAATAAAGGATATGGGAAAATAAACATGCATATAGCTAATAGAATATGCATTTGAACACTTACCAGAAATTAACTGCTTACTATAATGAGGGTTTTTATATTACACCATAAAGAATCATCAGTGCAAATGGGCCAATAATGCAACTGTGTGTGTGTGTGTGTGTGTGTGCCACTGCACGTTAGATGATGGGTATCAGGGCAGATTAAATGTATTCATGCTTCGTTTAGTTTCATTACCCTGACAGTAAAGTTCAACAAACCAGGGAACTTGAATAAGGCGATGATCACTGAAACCTTCGCCCATTGCAGGCTGATCAACACTTTCATTTAATTCAGCCCACTCAATGCAGAGTTACTGCCATTAAAAACACATTTAAATTTATTTAAACTTTATTAGAAAAATTCCTCATGTCCTAATTACTCCATTTATCACAGTCAAACTGGATATTTGTTTTAAAACTTTTTGTGAAAGTTAATTAGTTTCAGAGCAGCACTCTTTATCCTCAAGAAGATGTGAGTTTTTTGCCCATGCAAAAAAGTATTATAATATATACAAATATGTTTTAAAATGTATGCATTTTAACATCGGAAGGAGGAATGAAAAACATTTTCGTAATTTGAATGCTGAAATAGAATTTTTTTCCTCCTCTTTGCTCATAACTTTATTTACTTAAATTCTTTTTAATATTACAGAATGTTTTTTGTTTTTTTTACATTTTATAAATTTTAATTTAGTTTTGTTCATTATTTTTTTTCCTGAACTTTTTTGTCCATGCAAACCTTCTTGACACCATGCTAGGATTTTGCGAAGTAATGCAAATAACCCACCCACAGGTCTCTAATAATCTGGTTTCTAAATATGAATTGGATCTCTCCTTCAATGTAGGGTATATTTTTGCTAGTTTAATCTACTAAAATAATAGTAATATATCCACTATTTTCAAAAAGCAACAGTTATGAGAAACTTTGAAGGTGTTTTTACTGACTAAATCTTGAATACACACAAGTTATATTACGAATTCATCAATCATAGCTATAACAAATTCCTCCAGCAGTCCAGGATATAAGCAGCTTTTCCATGTTTCACGCTTACACAATGTGAGTTAATTGTCGTTGGTACTCTGTGCCCTGTGATGGACTAGGGGGAGACTCGCGCTATACAGCTCTTGTGTGTGGAGCCACGGTCTAATTGCATTTGGACAAGAACAAAGCTACTTTCTTAACACACTCTCAAGCAGATGGAAGCAGGATAGAGCGTACAGTAATTAACAAATCTGATGGAGGACAGTTAGCGAATAGCATTCATTATGCTGCAATTTTCTGTTCCTTTTAAATAAAAGCACCCAATACTCCAAGCATTTGGGTTTAATTGCAATTAATTAAATTCTCAGTGAATGCCGCACATCAGCTGGAAAATGATGTCAGCTCATGGTAATTCTGTGTTTTGTGTGTAATTTTAAACAGAAGTTGTTTTTCTAGAAGCCAAAAGATACTCGACGCTAAACGAAAGAGCTATTGTTACTACAAACCAAGTGTTCCACCCTTCATATAGATTAAAATCAGATGGAAAATCTGCGGAATTGCAATAATGATCAAATCAGCTAAATATGCTAATTTGTGTGAGGAATTATGATGTTTCATGTTGAGCTTTTCATTACATTTCAGCTTAAATTGCAGTCTATTTTTTGTACCATGTAATTATATGGATTTAGAAGATTTTTTCAGTTGAATCAATTTTTATTTTTTTTTGAGTTTTCTGGTTTTATTTAAATTGTATAAGTTTTAGAATTTTAGAATTTTGAATTTTTGCAGGCGTTTTATCATTTTACTTGTTATCTATAGTCTATATAGTCATTATTTTTTTTGTAAATCATGTCGTTTTATAGCTTAAAATAATGCTACTATAGACATTGTCCAACCCTACAGTGTTCATTTTACTTGTGCAGCTCTTTAAAACGTAAATTAAATTTAGCCTGTAAATAATGAAATAAAATTCTTTCATTGATATTTGTGTATTGAAAATGTTTTTACTGACATTTAGACATATCTAATTGTCTTTATTTTAATATATATATATATATTTATACTATGGGCCGTTGAATGCTTGAATCTGATTGGCTGACGAACGTACTGATTTGTGCAATTATTTTCAGGGAAACGCACAGCGAACGTAGTTCCATATCACTTCGCATAGTTACCTGTAATAATCACACGTCCTTGCACACGCACACCATGGTCACACACTCACACAAAAACTTGTTGTCAGCGCTGCCCTGGCGATTTTATCAGTTAGCTTAGTGTAACAACTTAAAGGCTACACATGACATTTGTCACTAGCGAGGTAATAACAGCGCTGCATATTGAAGCAGACTTACAGTTTAGAGACGGTGCTTCAGAACACTGTTGAGGGACACAATCCATACAAGCTCTCTCTCTCTCTCT
>JAUMHI010000070.1:13659580-13676625 GCA_032359435.1 Enteromius unitaeniatus | reverse complement strand
TTGGAACTAGCAAAAGAGTCGTTGGATGAGATGCGGAAGAAATAATCCTACTCACAATAGCGACATAAGTAGAAAAACCGTACGAATCCCTTGAAATATATCATCTGATTGATGTCTTGAGGTGTGGCAACCGTAGTATAAGCGGAATAATTGACTCCGTGTCCATGACTGACACAGAGCATATAGACTTGAACAGAAAACACAACACATGACCAGACTGAACACAAAGGACCACACCTATGGCGTTACACTCCAGACCGTTGAATTATTAGAAAACTCTGCTTCACGTCGTGGCCGCATCACCACCTCGGGTGTGCATTATTTTTCTAATAATTCAACGGCCTGTCGTCAATTATTCCTTACATATATATATGCTAGTTAATTTACAAAATGGATTAAAATGCTGATAAATACAAGAAAGGATTACACATAAGTAAGGAGGAGCTGGGATACTGAGATCGAGATACGGAAGGAAGGAGATCTGATTATTTAAAGGGCAAGGCTAGATTTGATAGGGAGATGAGATAAGTGGAAGATTGAAGAGGCGGAGATCGGTAATGATTACCTACACGCACTCCTCCTGAAATTGGTTTTATAAACTACATTTAGAATTTTTAAACAAACTGTATTAAGACTCTAATGAATCATATCAGCTTGTGGAAAATTGGCGTTATATGACCCCTTTAACATTTATTTCAAGAAACAATTTTATTAATTTATTTTTTAATACAGTTTTAGTTGACTATAATGACCCTATGCACTACCTTTTATGTTTTTATATATTTTGTTTTTGTTGAAAAAAAAAGGGTCACTTTATGTTTAGATATGGCCAAGAGCAATGTGCAGATTCTTCAGAATATCTCCTTTCATGAAGTTTTATATATATATTTATTATTATATATAGAATTAAATATATAATATATTATTCAGAACAATATAACAGTGAGTAAATGATGACAGAAATTTCTATATAAACTATTTTTGTTTCCTCAGCTGTGGAATTCTGCAATGTGCCTTCAAAATCCCAGCGGATGCAGTTGGTCATCCATTTATTGTTCACTATTTTTATTCATGAATGTTTCGTATTTGTTCATCGTACTCATCTGACATCCTGCTTTCTGCATAATGTGTGGCAGGGAATGTTCTGCATTTAAAATCCTTAACTTCTTTTTGCTTTGAGCTCAGTGTTAAAACACTGGCGGAACTACATATGACAAACTGAGATATTTCATGTGCTGCTCCTGATTCACATTTGGCTAAATTATCATAAGTAAGATCCATATTCATCAGGAAGAAGAATAAAAGTGGGACAGTGTGGCTGATTTGGGCCGAACGCTCAGGGCATTTATTATGTACTGTTTGCACTCCTCTCAGCAGGGCTTCTGCCTACAATAACGAACTTCTAACCTGCCCATAGGGAAACATTTGTATTCCACTATCAGTATATGAAAATAGGAAGTAAAAGTAAATCAAACTATTTTCAAAGTAAAATAACAGCACTGTAGGGAGTCTGGAGTTCTGCGCTCTCATTCAAATCTCCAGTTTAACCACATTCGCTCCATTGCGTCCTCTGCAGGGACACCGAATGTGACGTCCGTCCAATAGCTTTTTGAAAACATGCCGGACCACCAGCATGCTGAATTCATTTACGACTACTTTAAAACCTGCGGCTCTTCAGTATCTTCAGTATAACACAATGAGCTGGGTTGAGTTGTTTTTCCTGAAGTCATCTGAGTCTCAGCAGGGATAGGAAGCGCACAGACTGTGGAAGAATGTGCTTTCATATAAAAGCAATTGACGTGTGCGTGTAGACAAGACATTAAGTCTAATTCTCAATATTATTCTCATTTATAATGTCTTGCAATTGCAGTTATAACTTTTGCATATTAATTGATCAGGCATACACACACACACACACTACATACATTATGTGTGTGTGTATTGGGGTGGGCATAGATACATTTTTTTCATCTAGATTAATTTTGAAATTAATCTAGGTTACAATGGCTCATTTGAACTCTGCCAAAGACATTCAGAATATGTGTGCTAATTAAATAATGACTACAAGTAAAGCAAAATTAAACATGGGTTTACCACAGATAAATTTCATGATAGTTGAACTTAAGTAACCACACATTAACATGGTTTTGCTATACTAGCCATTTAGCTTCACCATGGTATTTGTGATTATACTAATTGTAATCAAACTGAATGACTAAAGCAATGCACGCATACAGAGCATGTGATCTCTGTGGGACAAAGATGTACAAAACAGACCCTATCACCTCTGTAATAAACACGGAGGCGTTAGTCCCGTCTGAAATGGGATATGAAGATCACGGACAACAGGTGATAAGAATCGAAGCTCACACGTACAGTAGTTTAGAAAACTAGTCCCAGTAGCAGTAGGCTATAGACAAGCATCTTATTCCTGTATTTTCCAGCGTTCTTCTCGGAACACTGTGTGTCATGTGCTTTGATTTATGTCATTACCAGCATACTTTGTATATTATTATATATACTTCTGCTTTGTGCAGTGTGAAACCAACGAAAGTCATCATACTGTAGCTTGCGTAGTATAGACCCAGCTTCCAACCCAACTTTGTGAATAGATTAACGGCAATATTTTTTTTATGGCGCGTTAAGAGTCTCACATTAACTTACCGATAATGGCCCACCACTAGTATATATATATATATATATATAAAACACTTGTGAAAATACAATAATTACATTTAAAAACAGCTTACAACTTTGTCATGACCTTTAGCTACCCATCATTTATTGCTCCTTTCTTCTGTAGCCCCGATTCATTTTTAATCTTTATCAACTGTGAGGTTTCAAGCTTGCAGCCTTCACACGCTCTATAAAGCCATCAACTCTCAAATCTCAACTCAATCTGGCTTTGACATCTACGTTCACTCACTGTGAAGATGATGTCTCCGTGTCCCGGCTCGGCTCAACTGTGGAGATCAGAAATAACAGACAATTCCTAACACGGAGTGCGCAAAATGTGCCGTGCATTCATGCAGCTAATAGCAAATTAGAATTGTTTAGACTAGAATATAAATTACCTTTGACCTTTGCTTAAGTCAAGAAGAAATACTTGAAAGAACTTTGTTGTGTCCTTACTGAATTTATTTACACCAGAGTACAGTAGATAATGTTCTTCATTAAAAATGTTTTGAAGAAATGTAGCATTGCAACATTTGCTCACCATTGGATCCTCTGAAGTGAATGGGTGCCGTCAGAATGAGAGGTGATTAAAAACATCACAAAACTAAGTCATCCACACCATTTCAGTCTATCAATTAACATCTTGTGAAGGGAAAGGATGTGTGTTTGTAAGAACAAATAATCATCAAGGTGTTTTAACTTTAAACTGTCTGTCCTGGCCAAAATATAAATCCGTAATCCATAATAACCCTTCCTCCAAATGAAAAAAACTTTTCTTCTCTCTGAAGAATAAAATCCACTGAAGTATTTGTTTAGAACAGTTTGGAATGTTTATTCTGATGGATTTTTGGATTACTGTGATGTTTTTATCAACCGTTTGGACTCTCATTCTGACGGCACCCATTCACTGCAGAAGGTCCATTGGTGAGAAAGTGATGCAATGCTAGATTTCTCCAAATCTGTTCTGATGAAGAATCACATCTAGGATGGCCCGAGGTTGAGTAAATTTTCAGCAAATATTAATTTTTTGGAAGAGAACTATTGCTTTAAGCATGTTGCTATGGTGTTCCAGGTGGTTTCTTACTGGCTCAAACCCAAAGAGCCCACCAGCAAGTCTCAAATCCCTCTTCAAGATTTTGGCAGTATAATTTTCCAACAAGCAACAAGCCTTCATAACAAAACTACCAATCTCCTCAAAAGCTGCACAGTTTGATGTATCGTTCATGCTCATACAGTACAAATCATGCAGGAAGACGTAAATGCTAAGTTAAGTTTAATAAACTACAAGTTTTGTTCAGCCTTTTTTTTTTTTGCAAGCAATATTAATAGTGATGACTGCCTTAGCAAACACGCAAAATAATTAACTATGAAATATTCTGTTTTTGCCAATGAACTCAGAGATTACAGAGATTGTATGCCATCTGAACCTGGTCCAAATTAAGAAACGTCTAGTCAAAACATCAGAGACGTTAGCAGAGAGTCGCTTTGATGCTATCAGCTCTGAGATTTAGAGTCTCAGCCGACCTTGCGAAGGTAGTAGAAATAACCGAGATAGTTGAGCTGAGATCCTTTTCAATTTGCTATAACTTTGTTTTGCTTGTTGAAAATCTATGACATAGCTGGAGTTTGATCCACGGGATGATTTGATTTCACTCATTGAAACTTTAAGATGAGATTGGCTTTCAACATTTGACTTGTCTTCTCCTTTAAAGCATCAAGTCTGGAAATCAAGAACTTCTTTATTCATGAGCAGAAGATTGGATATGTGCAGGAAGGAAAGGAACCAATTTGTTTCAAGTGCTCTTACAACCCGTGGAGGTTATTAGATGTATCTGCTTCAGAGTTATATTTAGAGCGTCTAGATGCGTCCTCATCCTTTCAAAAGGCGGCATTGTTTCCGAGCGTCGCATGGTGAGCTTATAATATGATTTTGACAGCAGAGAAATAGTTTGACAGCTGGCTGAAAGGATGTGTCTTGTGTTCTCGACGCCTGTCAGATGGAAGGTAAACAAGCCACTATTAAAGAGGTCATGTTTATGCATGCATGTTTTACGATATCCGTGATGCCAGTGCATCTAGACGTCAATTTTCCTAGCGGTTTGATGGATTTTATGTTTGATTTAAACAGTAGCATGGGAAAGTATACTTGGTGCAAAATGTAACTATGAATTACAGTCATTGTTACTCTGGTTTTCTTTGCACGTTCACACAAATCTTTCTCAAAACAGGAGCTCCTGGTCTGACCAGGACAGGAAAAAGCAGGCATCACCATTGGCCTCGTTTTCCCTAGACAGGTGAGATGAGTCAGTCCAGCCCCTAAAGCATCAGCTGCATTCCGGCCTTTGTTTAACATTGATGGCACAGAAAGTGCAAGTGACGCTGGGTTGGGTTGAGCATCACAGTTGGACATCCATCTATCTTTTCTGTTCCCGCTATGCACCATTTAATATGCAAACTAGCGTAGCATTTCTGGATTGTATTCTTACTACACGTTTGTGTGTGTGTGTGCTTTATATGCATATAAGTCTATTTTTATATGTATTTGAAAATTATTATACTCAAGGATACATTTATTTATACAGAAATGTTATGAAAAGTTATGATATTTAAAATACAGGTTTTCCATACATTTTAAAATGTAATTTTCAATGTCAAGAATATAAAGCTAGGTAGATTACTTATTGTATATTGTTATATTGTATTTCATGTAAACATGTATAGCAAAACATTTTTTAATGCAATACTCTTCTGTGAGAAATGCTTGATTTTCTGGAGAAATCTCAAGGGTGCCAACAATTTTGGCCATGATTGTATACACACAGACAAGTAACTGTAGATACATTTAGAATGTTAAAATGTAACTTTAAATGGTAATTTGAATTATATTTCATTTATTTATTAGATACAGATTAAGTTAAGATGGTGTAGGAGAAAGTAGACAAGATTTTAGAGTTTGCTGAGCATTAAAGCAGATCTGCAAATCACTAGATAAACGTGTAACATCTAACAAAAAAAATACACATAACATTTAGATTTAGATTAAATTCAAATTAAACTTGGACTGAAAACACAGTCAAAATTAAGAAATGTGGCACACTGCTTTGAATGGAGAATTTTTCTGATTAGGAATAATTACTTGAACATCAAATGCCACCTTCAAAGGGACGTTATTTCTAAATGTGGAAAAAAAATGGAGAAACTCACGTATTTATCTACTCTTTGAAGCCAACGATAAAGGTTTTTGCGTTTTAATCCCTCATTTTTATTTCCTGGCTGTCTGCTCGTAGGTGCAAAATGAAAGAGAATTGGTGATTTAGTGCTGCTTCTCTTCAAATGGTGAGTATTTCTTTCCCTGACAAAAGTGAAACCAATTAAATCCAACTCATTCTGCTGCTGCCCACAACAGAGTCCATGATGTGCTCGAACTTCAGCCAGTGAGCCATTCAATCATACGCATGTTTGTTTCGATGCCACAATTAAACATGCATGTCACAGTGTGATGCCAAGCAAGATACAAAACATCATGAAATTATTTGTGCTGTACTGTTTTGGGAGTTTTCTTTTTCTTTGTCACCTACAAGAGATGCAACAGAATTGTTGATGTCTTCTAAGCTATGCAAACCAAACATCCTCTGTGAATGCCAGCTAATGATGGAAGTGGAAAAAACACTTCTCCAATGTGTGCAGTGTTACAGTTGATCTGATATTATGTTCTTACTGGCATTTTGAGCATTATTTAGCACTCTTAAACACAATTTGTGAATCATAGTTAGAAAGCAGCTGCCATGTGCACAGCAGATGTATACAAATGTGAACTTTAGTTTACCTCTGTGCTAAGCTCCACCCCTACTACTTTTACTCTTTCAGACAAAATGCATTGAATAAAAATGATAGTGAAAATTATGTTCTCACCCTCAGGCCATTCAAGATATGTTTCTTTCTTCATGGGAACAGGTTTGGAAAAATGTAGCATTACATCCCTTCTTCATCAATGGATGCTCTGCAGTGAATGGATGCCGTCAGAATGAGAGTCTGCTAAAAATACCACAATTACCTACATCACTCCAGTCCATCAATTAACATCTTGTGAAGCAAAAAGCTGCATGTAAATGAATTCAAAACATTTTTAAGCTTTAAAAAATTGGCTAAGAGAGAAATCTGGTCAGATCAAGTGCTGTTTACGAGAGAAACAAACAGTTTTAAACAAACAAGCCGGTGTATTTTGACTCGGTTAAATGGCAAGGTATTTGGATCCTATGGTGCTTTTTATGCTGATGGGGGGAAAAAAATCAATCTTACAATTCATGTTTCATCAACAAAATGACAGCATAGCATGAGTATGACATGCAGATGAGTAAATAATGTCAAAATTTACATCTCTTCCATGTTCAAGTCACACAACTGTTTTAAATTAGCTGCAGGGTTGTTCAAAGCAGCTCTGGTGACATCTTCGAGTTGCAAAATGTGCTGTATATATGAAATAATCAACACCTTTGTGCTTACAGAAGCCTGCAAAAAAGATCATTTATTAGTCTAAATTAAGCTTCCCTCTCTTGTGGCATATGAATATGAAATTCAATTCACACAGATGCCACAGAGCTGGTATGAATAATAAAAACAGTTAATCTTTTCTTTAATTAAATGTCTCTCTCAAGCCTCGTTGCAGTGTGGGAAAAGACCCACTGGTGTATAAAACAAACCTAATTAATTCAGATACTTTCTCAACGGCAAGTTTGTTTACTTGCGCAGTGTCTATCATTTTGAGTGAATGAGTGTCTTCTGGTCTCAAAAAAAGAAAAACGAGGGAGAAAAAAATTCAATTTGGGACAGCGAAGAAAGAGACATTGGTGTAGAACGCAAATGTATTTTTCTCTTCACTTCTGTGCTCATCATGTTTTTGAGCACAGAAGAGATGATTTAATTAAATCATGTTTGAAGGATGTTAAGAGATAGATATTCCTAATTGGTCTCTCTGAAATACGTGCACGCATACGACATTCAGCTGCTGTGTAAATCGGTTTAGTAGAACAAGGAGAATAATATTGTGCAAACTTGTAGCTGTCTGCTCAGTAAAGCTGCTCTAAAGGACAGAGAGCAATGCGCTTTCTTTGAATCCCTGTGAGAATTGGCGAGTGAACGTGCTCGACGGTGCAACTGAAACAATTAATTAGTTGAAATCCAAGTCTGTGCCGCATGTGTCATGCTTTACAGAATTAATTAATATGTATGTATTCAATACGTTCCCGGTCTCCATGGGCTTGTACACTGTTTCTCAGGTCACCTGCAATAAAACCGGCAAGATAAAAATCACCAACATCCAAAACACAATTAGCTTTTTTCCCTTTCCGGTATCAGAAATGGTCCAAGATGCCCCTGAGATGACAGTCTTAATTTTTCAATGTAGCCTGACCATCTCCTCCACTCACTGTGTATTACACTAAATGACCTGGGACTGCAATTAAAAAAATCTGTTTAAATTTTCTTCACTAATGTTTGTATGTTAGTTAAGCCACTCATTGTAATTGACTGGGCTTAGCAGTAATATTAGGGATGCACGATACCATCGGACAGATATCAGAATAAAAAAAATAAAAATACAAACATGACACTTGTAAATTAAATAATTTTATGCATAATGATTTATTTATTAATGTATAATATATTTTTTATTTACATTTATTTTATTTAATTCTGAAGGAGGGAACGGAGACGTTACATATGGGAACTCGCATGAGAGACCTGGCTGACTGTGGAGTATAAGGTTTTGTAGCCACAACCTACTGGGCGAAGGAGACCCAGTAGGAGCACAGTCGGAGCTACTCCGCATCTAGGCCCTGTGTCAGTTCAAAAGATATTAATTGGTACACTAAAGATGTTTTTAGCAGCTGTTTGGACTCGCATTCTGACGGCACCCATTCACTGCAAAGGACCCATTGGTGAGCAAGTCAGAATCTGTTCTTGTGTAGAAACAAACTCATCTACATCTTTGACGGCCTGAGGGTGAATACGTTGTTTAAATTTTTAAATGTTAACTATTCTTTTACAGCCTAACAGCCTGGTTATATGTTTTTGTTTTGAAATAGCAGCATAAACTTTGTATAAAGAATTTTCTTTTATGTTCCACAGAAGAAGAATAAACGTATATGGGCTTGGAGCAAGATTAGGGTGAGTACATTAAGATTTTTTATTTTTATGTGAACTAGTCCTTTAAGACTTCTATACATAACATCTGTTATAATTGGCCAAGCTGTTTCCACATTAAATGCTTTCTTAAAGGATTGAAGGAATTTAAATTTCTAGTTTAGTTCTCTAATTAGTATTATACTTATTTATTTGCTTTTAAAAAGACAATCTTGTTTTTCCTTATATGTCCCCTTTAAGGTAACAACAGCTGCTGGGAGTGTAGATGAGATTTGTAGCATCTAAACTCCATATGGGTGGATTGTTCTAAACAAGAATTTTCATTCTGTCTTCCTTCTAAAATACTTCAATCATTATTGGTGTTAATTAGCAGTGGATCAGTCAGAGGAGCATAATCCTATCTGACATGCTAATTTGAGAGCTGGAAAACTGCCAGTTGCCACTAAGTAGGTCATGACTGCAGTTTGGGTGCAGCGGTGCGGCAGGTCAGCGAGTGAACGGCCACCTGCTTTTCTCAAAAAAACACCTCCTTGATAGAATGCATGATAGGAAACTCTGAATGCAATGGACTTATTGTTCTTAAAATGTCATTTAAAAAAACGCATGATTACATGATGTGGGTGATTTAGCATGGAAATGACTTTTTTAAAAAGCAAACAGCTCTGGAATTTAAAATAGGAAAGCAAAATAATGAATAAAAGTATTTTGATATCCTTACAGTAATATTTATGCACTTGGGTTTCGGAGACAAGTTGTCTATGCACACCAAGTCTGCATGTATTTTTTAAAACATACAGGAAATACAGAAATATTATAATACATTATTACTTTTTTAACCAACTGATTTATATTTTAATATATTTAAAAATATAATTTATTCTTGCGATGCAAATCTGATTTTCAGAACAATTAATCTACAGAGATAAACATTTTTTTTTTTTTTGGTTGTTTTTTATCTCGCGAGGACTGAATAACCCAGAGATAAATGACTTTAAAAACCACTTACCTCCTAAAATTCCTAACATTTTTAAACCTTTATTAACTGAATTAATTGAATCCATTTTTCAGGTCAGCATGAACCCTCCACCTGCTTACAGTCAAGGAAGAGACTTGTGGAAAGGAAGAAATCTGATTTAAAATTATTTACTGAAAAGCGAAGGCATCCTCTGTTTTTCGCCGTGAGTGAGCTTTGAGGATGCAAGTGGCTCACTGCATCAATCAAGGGCACCAATTTTTTTGTCAGATTTTCATTTTATAGAATATATGAATATAATCATCTCACAGAGAGTCTTTCAAACTACTGTAGTATAAACCCAACACTTTGTGGCCACAGCTGACTGACAGTAGATATAACCTTGTTTGATCAGTTAGTTTGGGATGAAGGTTTTTTAGTAAAGCATAACATGTTCTAATAAAGAAAAAAAAGACTGAATAAAAGAAACATTGATAAAATTCCCTTCATGGCATGTTTCTATGGCAACCAAAAGCCCTCAACAGTGACAGAATGCAAAGAGAGAAGTGCACTTTGAACGACAGAAGGGCACTTCTGATGTCACCGGGAAGTAATAGAGTGGTTACTGTAATGAACTCCAGAGGGAAGGTTAACCGAGAGAATAAACCCATAAATACTTAATTCCTTACATAGCATTTGTCATTTAACTGAATCTAGTCTTTTTAAAGTGTGTGCATCGAACGCGTTCTGAAGCTCAGCAAAGCTAAAAGCCCCTAAATGAGGATATTAAAACTTGGCGGAACAATATTGTGTAGCCACGCCCAATTAATCTCCACTTTGTTTCAGTTGGACCAATTTCATGCTCCTCTGATCAGACAAAACACTTGCAGACCTGCCACTTTACCAGCCGCTGAGAACCCCGACCAGGCATCGGTGATTAGTGAGGCTGCATTTCCAAGAGTGGATGTTTTACTTCCTTCTGAAGCACGTTGTGCGCCATATGTTTGCGAACAACTGGAGCAGCGACACTGGCAGGAGGAGTCCAGGTTGCAAGCCCTGAGAAAAATCCAGAACGCACAATGTATTACAGCAAAAGACCGTTATCAGGATTGAGAAAATAAACAAAAAGGCTTCTGGGGATTCATGAGTTGATCAAATCTAATAATTAAGTTATAAAAAAAACTTTTTTAAAATAACAATCGAGTAAAAACCCTTCCTAAACACATTTTATCAGTACATTTAATTAATATTGTATGTGTTTGCATGTCTTTTGATCTTTTACCAACATCAGAGAACTGTTACTATGCAAATGTGTTGTTAAATTATTGAAATATTATTTTGAGATCTGAATATTTTAGGCAGATTCCCTTGACAATAAGACAATAAGATTTTTCCATAGGATTGGATTTTGGATTATTATAGCAAAAAATAAGTTCAATCATAGTTAATGAAACCTACACGTTTTGTCCATCAAGATCATTTTCACAAAAAAATAAAACTTTTATGAATTTTGAAGCCTAAATAAAAAACCCCAGAACTTAAAAGCTAAACTAAGGCTATAAACGAACTACAGCACCACCGCACTCCCGACAATTAAATTCAAACTTATTTATAATGTGTTCAATAAAAAGAATTTAGTCTGTATATGAATTTTAATCCACGCTACATGAACCTTTTCATAAAAGCGGGAACGAATACAAAACTAGAATCAAACTAAAACTGAATTTGTAACTAAACTATAACTAAAAGACATATGAAAGCATATATTTCAGTAATAAGGTGCATTAAAATCCTTGATTAATATGAATATTTTAATTAAAAGCTTATGTTCCCACATATTATTAAAAAAATAGTGCATTTGATCTATTAAATAACATCAGAGTGAGTAAGTCTTTGGATATGGTAAGATTAAACTTATTTTAGTGAATAAAGTGCCACATTTTAGCTATAGTTTTGTTAGGGTGGGTACACAAAATGTTATTTTATCCTGGCTTGTAGAAAATGATTATTCTATGTTTGAAAAAGGCTTAATTTTAACGTGGCTGTAAGCCCTATGCATAATTAAAGTTTCACTTTCATGGCGACTAAGTCTGATTTTTTTTGTATAAGTTTACCAGAGTTACCCAAAAACAGGCATCTTCCATCCGAAGACTTGTGTTGCATTTCTGAGCAAAACAAGAAAAAACATTGTTTAAGAACAATATAAAATACAGGAAACTATTAATTGGTTATTCTACAATTAATTGTACTATGAATTATACACTATGATTGGAAGATACTGTTAATTAATAAACTGTTCAGCATGATGATGTTTAATGTCTTCAACAGCGCCTGCAGTCCCATTTAGCAACTTGTTAAGTTTAAGAAATGTAACAGTACAAATCACAAGTGGAGGGGGTGTAGCTGGTGTGCTTTATATCAGAGAATTAAACGGGACAGTATACTGAGCTTGTGTGAACCACAAACCTTATTTTTGGGGATTTAACCAGGCTCCCAACCCATCAAAAAACCCATTGACTCTGGGGCGATAGAACCGGAAGTGCTTAAATGCTAACTCACATCCGGGTTTTTGGCAGGAAAAATACTTTTTCCTTTTGTATATGAAAATGCAAATAGCTATTTGATTCTGGAGGTTAAAATCATAATTTATATCACAAAGTTTAGTTGTATTTTCAATCACATGAAAAACAAAATCATATTTGACTCACAGGATATATGTCAATATGAATGACAGGCGAAAAATTTTGTATTAGTAATTTCTAGGCAAGCTGTAATTTTGTCAAATCTTTTGACATGCATGCAATTGTGTGAAATTACAGTATCCCAAAATGGTTAAAAATGCAATTTCCAGGACAGAATGTTGTTTCACACAATATAGAATTTTGTATATTGCTTATGTGCAGGTTAAAAGCATAAACAATAGGATACATGATAAATTATATGAAGTGGCCTTGAAAGTATCAAGAAAATAAAGGTCATGAAGTATCTTTCCTGTGTCTAATGATGTCTTTGCAAATCGCTCTTTTTTTTCTGGACTGCCACAGTGAAGGGCTATTATAGGGACGTCTGAATGAGAACATTAGCTCACAGATACAGCAATTAGCTTGATGATGGCGGACATAAAAGCCTTAGAGCGGAAACCGGCTTTGCGACACTCTGTTTTGGCAATCTGTCCTGCTTTTGTCATGTAGTTTCCATGGAAATGTTGTGATATCCATTCCCTCGTTTGTTTACTTCAAGTCCTTACATCCAATTATTTTACTCATCAGAATGTGACATTGCGAGTTATTTTGAGAAATGCTGCGTGTCAGTGGCTGACTTCAATTAATCCCGTGCTCAGGAGTTGCTTTTCGCTCCAGTATGCTTTCTTCCTAATTAATTGGAAGCAGAATGAATTTGTACAATCTCAGTATGGCACAGGGACAATAAATTGGCATTCTGGAGCGTACCTGAAGAGGGGGGTTGAAGCAGTACCTGATGGGAAGGAGGAGGGGTTTCACTGCATAAGCAGGGCAGGACAGAAAGAGAAAAGTGCTGATACAAGCTTCAGTTTACCTGCTTCAACCCTAGCAGCAGCTCTAATGTGAGATATTAAGCTCTATCAGCAGCATTTGAGCCATCATGTGGATTACCAAAGAATCATTTTCATTACTCTCTCAGATTTCCCAGTTTTTGTGATTACAGTAATAGACGAGAATTTGAATTATTCTGGTTTTGTAATAAACCTAAATAATTTCTAGAAGTTGGACTTTGCACGATGTAGATGTTGAACATGTAAACATCTTTGTTTTAAAGTTACATAATTTACCAAAATTTGACACTTGACAGAGAAATTAGAGTGCCATCTAAAATAAATACATACTGTACATATATATATATATATACACATACATATACACACACGCACATACCAGATATATGTATGTATATAAAGACATACATGATTAATTAATTAATTGTATTTAAATTATTGTGTTATTATTTTGTTTATTTTATGTAAGAGGATTAGGGCCAAGCAATAATAAAAAAAATTAACTGTACCGAACTGTACCACTCAGTGATACTAATAACACTCATGGCGTTTTTTTAACTATATATACTGTAAATAGCATCTATGACAGTGTAGACAGTCTAATCTCCGGCCGTAGGCCAAATACGGCCAGTGGATGAATTTCAAATGGCCTGCAGCTTATCTATTGAAATGTTCTCATATGCACTGTCATTTCTTGACTGCACAAGAATTTTAGTTTGAATCCTAGTCGATTGCATCATATGCTTTATCCAAGTGCATTACTCTCCGAGCCCGGCCACTGCAGACACTGTTTAATGCTGTCCAATGACACCAGTGTTTATTTTTCGCATTTTAATTCTATAAAATATTGTTTATATGTTTATTCTCAACATTTTATTATTATTTTTTCTTTTTCTAAGTGTAATGTTTTTTGTTTTTTTTAATTATTTAACAACTTTAATATTGAGATTTTTTTAATTATTATTACTTATATATACACACACACACACACACACACAGATTAGGCTCAAATAAAACAAATGTAATAATAAAATATACTATACATTTTGTATATAGCATTTAAGTGTTTTTATTTATTTATTTATTTTTTCTTTTGTTTTATATATCTTTATTTTCATCTCTGTTTTAATTTTTGCGATTACCTTTTCAGTAATGATGTTATGATGCTAAATGTTTTACTTTATTTCTGGGAATTGAATTGCTGCTGATAGAATTTTACTTAAAAGAATTTGTTATAAAGTTTCCTAAAATACTATGAAAGAAAGTATCTGTATGCTGTATTCCTCTGTGCTGTTTGTGTTTGATGGGAGAACCATGTTTACCCCATTTGACACCAGCACGTCCTTTTGAATTCAATAACCAAAGTGGAGGTGTTTCACAGAGAGGAAATCCCACTATCAGCATGTATATAGGAATACATTTTAATGTATCATAATCCTTAATCCTGTCAGGTAAAGAGCACAAATCCCTTTAAATATGACAATAGTGATAAGAGCACAAAACATGTTCATAACAGAATCGCAGGTGCTGGATTGTTGGACTAAGGGAGTTTTGGGAACATGAGGCCAAATTAGAGGAAGCTCATTAATGAAGTGGCATGCTGATGGACGAGTGTCCCGAGCGGCACGTTTGCTGTTTGTTAAGGGCAGAACCTTTGAAGATGGAGAGAGGAGCTGGTGTGGGTAACTGCCCCTCAGCAGGAGGAATGCTGGGACTTCAGTGCAGTTGTCTTTCATCTCTCAGAGCCAGCTGAGCTTTAGTGAAGGTTTGATTTTAACAAGCGCTGTTAGAGAGAGGGACCTTAACTACCTAAACTCAACCTAGCCGCAGGAATCCAGCACTGTGCATTTCTTTGCATACTGTAGTCAGTTAAAATTCATTTAAGAAATAAAAGCTCTCGCAGTGGGTGAACTAAACCGAAAGAGCTGAGAACAGGATCATTTGCACTACATTGATGTCTGAAAATAAAAAAGAGATGCTTCTAATTGAAAACTCAAGACTTTTGCATTCATTCATGCAGCTGAAATATAGATGAATTATAGATTTTTATAAAGTACAATATTAAACTTTATATTTAATTGTGCAGGAGATGCAATATTATTCAATATAATGAAAAACGCAAAACAAAACGAGTGTGGGTTTATTCATTTTGCTTTATTTTATGTAGTTAGAATCTT
This sequence comes from Enteromius unitaeniatus, assembly GCA_032359435.1. Lineage (NCBI taxonomy): Eukaryota > Metazoa > Chordata > Actinopteri > Cypriniformes > Cyprinidae > Enteromius > Enteromius unitaeniatus. The sequence continues at coordinate 13,661,147 of JAUMHI010000070.1, read as the reverse complement.
TTTTTTAAACACTGGCTCATGCAAAAAGCACAGCCAAGGCCATGTTTATTGTTTTATTGATTAAATAAGTTAAAAATAATAAGAATATATTTTTTGGTATTTTAATGGCTGTTTCTCTTTAAAATTAGAGGAAAAATGTACTAATATGTTTATATGTATTAATTAAAATTAAAATAACATGTAAAAAATGTTATTGTTAATTTTATTTGGAATGCACTGTACCATTCAAAACAGAAAATGGTAAATCTTAGAATATTTGTATTTAACAAACTAAATTATATATGTTCTTATTGTTAATTTATAACAAACATTTAAACATAGCAAAATTAGTATATATATATATTAGGGGTGGGAATAGATTTTATTATATCTAGATGAATTTTGAAATTAATCTAGATTAATCTAGATAGAAATGGCTCATTTGTATTCTGCCAAAGGCATTCGGAATATGTGTGCTACCTAGATAATGACTAAAAGTACAGCCCTATTATATTTGGGATACCTGTGTGTCAGTTCTGCCCTCTTAAAAGTAGGGATGTGAATCTTGGTTTGACAATTCAATTCAATAAGATTATTATTATCAACACAATGGCCCAGTTTCACAAACATGGCTTAGTTTAAGCCAGGACTAGGCCTTAGTTAAATTAAGATATTAATGCATCTTTTACAAAATTGTAAGATATGTCAGAGCAAAATATTTTCAGCTGAAGCAGTTCAAACATGCATTTTCGTCTGTGACTAGCTTAAGCCTTGTCTGTGAAACCAGGAGAATATCACATTCTCATTTAGGATTACTGCACATGGCTACATTTTAAATACAATTTATTTTGTGCAAAATTTACATTTTTTAGCACTATATAAAGAGGCTACTCTTTTAAAACTATTACTTATTTTAAAAAGTGTTCTTTAAGTACACGAAAGTTTACAGAAATAGTTTTGACTTTTAAAAGTTGAGTTTTTCCTTTTTTAATCTCTGCATTATTGCTGCTTGATTATTTCTGATAAGATCATAGACAGTGGCGGCTTTAGGCTGCATTCAGACTAATGCACAGATCTATTTCGATAAATCAGATGTTTTGCCCGCCAAGACTGGTAATACCACAAACTTGATGTACCACCTTAGCCGCGCTCACCCTTTGGAGCACAGCCATATTCAGCCAACAACATCTGTAGCTGCAACACAGCACAAGCAGCAGACCACCATGGAGAGGTACTCTGCATCAGTGCCTTATGACAAAGAATCTAAATGGTAACGTAACAAAGATATAACGGAGCCAATGGCATTATGTTTACATTATTGAGTTTTCCAGGGGATTATGAACAGAGAAAGGTTAAGTTTAAAATAAAAATGTTTAAATGAAATATATTTTCCTTCTGATCTTCTGGTCATAAAAAATATCAGTAATTATCGATATCGACTGATATGAAACAGATATAGTGATAGAGTTTTCAGCCATATCACTCAGCCCTACTACATAGAATAATAAATGCTTAAGCATATATATATATATATATACACAGGGTGGGCCATTTATATGGATACACCTTAATAAAATGGGAATGGTTG
>JAUMHI010000070.1:13639400-13655621 GCA_032359435.1 Enteromius unitaeniatus | reverse complement strand
ATCAAAAGGGTGCTTCTACTAAATACTGAGCAAAGGGTCTGAATACTTAGGACCATGTGATATTTCAGTTTTTCTTTCAGTATGGGGTGCTGTGTGTACATTAATGAGAAAAAAATTTACTTAAATGATTTTAGTAGATGCAAACAAAGAGTGAAAACTTTAAGGGGGTCTGAATACTTTCCCTACCCACTGTATATATATATATATTAAAAAGATAATTATCTCACAATTCTGGCTTTTGTTTAATTCTCAAAATTGGGAGATATGAACTCACGATTGTCAAAAAAAAGTCATAATGACAGTTTTTTGGTTTTCTAAACAGTGACATTTAAAATAAAAATATAGAGAAATAAGTCTAAATTACAAGATGTTAATTTTAGTCCAAAATTTAAGTTTAGAAATCTTGCCATTTAGACTTAATTTTTCTTAGGGAAAATTAAAATGTATAATAATAATAATAATACACATTTATTATTTCCCTATGAATCGTTATTATTTTACATATATTACTTATAAATATCTATGTACAAAAATAGAGATAATCTGTCACTTAAAAATGAGACAAAAAGTTCAAATCTATTATTTATATTTATATATTTATCTATAATTTATATCACACAATTAATATAACTTATTTTTAACACTTTTTCCATTTCGATGCAGTAGCAAAAACAGGTTTCCATAAATCAGGGCTATTATAATGAAATAAAACAAATTAAAAAAAAAAAATATTTTAAATGATTAACTTTAAAGGAAAATAAACATGAACTGAAAAAAACCCACCCAAAAAAAAAATACGCGACCAAAGCATATCAGTGATATACTAAATATCAACTAAAGCAACTATAAGTTTTAATGCCTGGTAAGTTTTGTCACTAATAAGAGCAGCTGTAAATCTGACCATACACTCACTACTAAATCAATGGCCGGCCCCTGTTAGAGCTGTCCTGTGTAATTGTCTCCCCCTGCTGGCCCATCTACTGTAACTAATTAGCTGTGAGTGTCTGAGAGCTGAGGTGGGATTCTTTATCCCTGGGCTCCTGAATCTCATGTCCTTGGAAGCTACAGCTCTTCCTGGAGTTAGTCCATACTGTTCATTAGCGCTTGGCAAGAAAATGCAAAAGTAACATGAACCAGGCAGATAAACTTTTGATACAAAAAAGTTTTGCTACGCTTCCCCGTCTCGTGGGAGTAATGTTATTTTCTGGGCTTTGATAGAACTGAATTCTTTCCAGCTTTATTCACAATGGCAGTTGCTTCCAATGTTGTGAAAAAATAAATAAATAACACTCATTCATTACTTTAAAAAGCTGGCACGAAAAAGCACAAGATTGATTAATTATCAACCCCTGGATACTCTCATAAATCAGACGACATAAGCATAATGATAAAGGAATGAATGCAGCACGTACGAATCCTCATCTTCTGCGTCTTCATCACATTCAGCGCCGTACTTGCAGTTGCTGCACTTTGTGATTTTCTTGCCTGAATCTATGCCTGATCCTTCATATTCTGTAAAACAGTGAGAACACAAGTTAAATCAAGGTTATTTATAAAATTACATTTTATTAAAGCATTTTCATTAGCATTTTCACTCTGAATATCTATTGCTGCCTTATTTATATCAAATACTTTAACTGTCACAGTTGTCCATTTGATTATAAATATAAAAAAAAACGATTAATTGCGATTAATCACAAGTTTTTGTTTACATAAAATATATGTTTACGGTGTATAATATTATATGTACTTATATTAACACACACACATACATTTATATATTTAAGAAAAAATATTTTATATTAAATATAGTCATATACAATATAAATTAGTGCTGTCAAATGATTAATCGCGATTAATCGCATCCAAAATAAGAGTTTTTCTTGACATAATATATATTTGTATGTACTGTGTATATGTATATTAAGTATGTATAAATATAAACACATGCATGAATATATTTAATGAAAATATGTTAGGTTTATATTTTAAATATATTTAGATATAATATATAAAATGTAAGAAAATATATAAATGCATTTACATTTCAAAATATATACTGTATGTGTGTGTTTTAATACAAACATAATAAATAAACACTGAAAAAAAACTATTTTGGGTGTGATTAATCGCTATTAATCTTTTGACAGCACTAATTATAAATGATCAAATTTGGCAGATTTTTTTCATTAGAGGCACTTTGAAATATTTGAAATCTTAAAAAGAAAACTTGAAATATAAAATATATGAAACTAAACATTATAGAAACTTTTATGTAATAAATATGAATGCAAAATTAAAATAAATCTTTTTGTTACACAAAATGAATAACTGCACAGAGAATCAAATGATCTTTGAGGAAATTCTATTTTAACAATATACAGTTATTTGTATATTTAATAAATATTTTAATATACTTTTTAAATGTACATTATATTATTACTATTATTATAAATATTCTAAATAATTATAATTTATATATACATATATATAAAAAAAGAACGATGAAAGTGGCATAGCATAGATTTCAGAAGTGGCCACTGAGCAAGTACATACTCAGCAGCACTAGAGTTGTGTTCCTGCAGTGGTCTGTAATTTGCTGTAATGACAGCTTTAGATCGGCCTTCATCTTTAAACCCGCACTAGGGGAGGTTCAAACCCAGCGCAGAGCGGGGTCACTCTTTTATCACACAACTGGCAACTTCAGCATGACGGGGCTAAAAATAACCTCAGATGGCATGTTTTGGCTGATCTACAGCGCTCTACAGTGATGGGACCCCTTTCTGGGATCTTTTGAAGTCTATAGGTCAAAATCCTAGAAATGACCACGTTTCAATTTCCTGGATATTACACATTGCTGCTTTATGGTCAGAAAAAAAAATAATAAAAAAAAATAGGAAAAGAAAACAAACCTCCATCTCCAGATCCCGAGCTGCTATCTGGAACAAGAAACAAGAAGGAATAATTATATCTTTCCATTTATAAATATATCAATATATGTTCATACAGCGGTAGCAGCAGTGCACAGTCCTTGAGTTATGTATTATTAACATGCATATCAAATTCTTATGAGCCATGACATGTAATTTGAGGATGAAAAGTAATCATGAGATTAATTAGCCATAAAAATAAAGGTTGTCGTGTATCAGATCACACTGCTCATTACAGTCTGTAATATAAAGCCTCTGCATATTCACAGGAGGTTAAAACAGCATTTCTGAAAAGAAAAAAAACTATCTAATATGCAAGAATTGTTCATCTTAATATCTCTCGATGACAATTTTGTCACCAGTGGTCTGTTAGAGGCTCATCAAAAATGTAGTCTAAATAAAAACCAGTCACATTATTTGAATAAATATCTTGATAATATGCATCAGTTACATAAAAAAAAAAAAAAAAAAAAAAAAAGCATTTTATTTTTTATTTAATTTATAAAATGCAATGTGGGTCCAACATTATGGACATTATGGACATTATGGACATTATGGTCACTGAAAATGACAGAAAAGTCCCTGAAATTAATAAAGCTGGATAAAAAAAAAGTCTGTACATAACTTTAAGTGCTGTCAATTCATTGATTAATTACATCCAAAAGAAAGGTTTTGTTTAAATAATTTATGTGTATGTACCATGTATATTTATTATGTATATATAAATACAAACACATGCATGTATATATATTAAATAAAAGTTATTAAAAAAAAATTAAATATTAAATATATTTACATAGCATATAAAATAAAACAATATATGGGTCAAAGATGAAAAAGAGTTTAACCATTAAAATAATAAGTGTAGTACTGCTTTAAATAGTTTTTGTTCCCTCCCCCAATGATTTTCTGTTTAAATTAATTACAATTTTGTTTTTGGCTTTCTGAGCATTTTCCCTGATTTACTGCATTTACCAACTAAAATGTCATTTGGTGCAACAATCGTCATATTTACAACAAAAATAAATTTATGACATTCAAGTCAGAATAAGCATGTAGTTTGAATTTCATTCACATTATTTCAACCAAGTTTTGATATTTTATTCTCCAAAAACTTATTCGAAACCTTAAAAGTAGACCTTACTTACATTAAATTTGCTTTCTGTGGACATAAAAGCACTTTTGTGATCTTCAACGTTCAACGACAAGTCAATATTTTCCAAAGTGTGCTGTGTGTTTTTATATATACTCATTTGACAACACTACCTTTTTTTTTAATACCAGCCACCCCAAAATATCCCCCATGTTAGAAATGTTGATTGCTGCAGCATCTTAAAAGAATGCTTGAGACTTGTTCTACTAAAACACACGCAGTCAGTGTAATTCGAACTAAGGCAGAAGATGTCAGGTTTTCATTTCAGGAAGTGGAGGAGACGCTCTAGACTCACCAGGATAGCAGGGGCCCTCAGAGGCCAGAAAGATGGGTCTCTGCTGGGTACAGGCAGCTTGTTTCAGATAGCAGTCGTTCTGATAGGTGTCTCCGTTTGTACCGCATACAGGGATGTAGCTCTTAGAGCACTGCGGCAAACACAATACATGTGAGAGTATTCAGATACTGCGGGGAAATTGGTGGTTTTGAATGCACTATTGAGTTCAGCCACTTTGATATGTTTGAAATGGCTTAATGATCGATGATGCAGGTGAATGCTAGGCATTGATTCAGCGTTATAATTTGAGTGCTTTCCTGAAGGCCAATCACAGAATATCCCAGTGTTCTATTATTATTTTTTAGAAGATCTAGAGTGTACAGAAGCCATGATAGGCTGTGAATTAAAAGAATAGTTCACCTAAACATGACAATTCACAGAGAACAGACTCAACTTGAGGATATCGTAGATGTAGGTGAATTTGTGTCTTCATCAGATTTGAAAAATGGAGCATTACTTGCGCTGCAGTGAATGGGTGCCGTCAGAATGAGAGTCCAAGCAGCTGATAAAAACATCACAATAATCCACAAGTGATCGACACCACTCCAGTCCATCAGTTAACGTCTTGTGAAGTGAAACAAAGCTATCATTAATAGGTTATTAACAGTCACTTATGTCCATAATCAATAAAAGTGTCAAGCATAATCATCCACAGTTTTTCCTCTCACACCAAAATCCTACATTTGCTTGGAAAATGAGTCTTATAAACTGTACATATTTCTCTCTTCATTAAAATGAGACTTTCACAACTATATTTTGGAGAGAGGACTATTTTAGCCAGAAGCAATCTAAATGAATAATTTATTTCCTACGAACACACAGCTTTTTACTTCACAAAACATTACCCGATGGACTGGAGTAATGTGGATTAATTGTATGTTATTGTGATCAGCTGTTTGGACTCTCATTCTGACAGCACCCATTCGCTGATGAGGATCCACTGGTGAGCAAGTGATGCAATGCTAAGTTCTTCCAATGAAGAAACAAACTCGTCGACATCTCAGATGGCCTGGGAGTGAGCAATTGTTCTGAAGGATTGGTTACAATCAACAGTATTATAAAGTAATAAATAAAAGATATAAAATGTGTACCTGAAACTCGCATGAACATTTGATGTCACCGCCATTGTTTTGGCAGAGTCCATTGTAACGGCACGTGGTGGCGTCACACACTCGCAGGTCGCTCTTCTTTTCTGACAGATCTGATAATAAGACATAACAGAGACTGATTAAACCCCAAATATTGACAAACCGATCATTTCACAAGCTGTGAAACTATTTTTACCTGTATGCTTGTTTCTATTTTAAATAATTATTGTGAAACAAAAACTTATGAAAGCCCTTCCATGCCACAGAATGAAAAAATAAAGGTAAAAAAAATACAAATGATTTTACTTTCTGAGTTAATATTGCAAATAAACATATGTTTTATCTCGCCTCTTCAGGACTACCACTGGTGGCCCCTCAAAATACTACAAGTTCAGGTAGCCAACAAATGTCTGTGTCTAAATGTGGTTATGTTGTGTTAACGAGGGTCCATATGAATGCTCACCCATATACCATAAACCAGCCGTCTAGATCTTTATCCACTCATTATCAAAGCTGTGAAACACACTGATCTGAAATCAGACTGAAGCCCAGGAAGCAGCTGTACAGAGCATGTGTCCAACAGCTGACAACAGTCAACTGTCATTCATATTTCAGACCACTAGCTGTGAGTATAAAGCCTATTAACAGAAATTAAATGAGGCCAGATCCTCCATCTGACACACAGCTGGGACTGACAAACCTTTCGAGACTGAGTTCAAGAAATTGTTCAACCAAGAATGAACCAACCAAGTCTTTCATTATTTATTTATCCTCATTTTGTTCCAAACCTGTATGACTTCCTTTCTTCTGTGTAACGTAAAAGAAGATATTTTGAAAAATGTCATCCAGGTTTGGAACCACAATAAAACCAATATATATATATTTATATACAGTACTGTGCAAAAGTCTTAGACCCCTAGTATTTTCACCAACAAAGATGGTTTTAAGTGGGTTATTTCTATCTTTTGCGGTAGCGAGTCAGATGGAAATATCAGTTTACATTTCCAAACACTATTTTTGTCATTAATTGTAATAATGCAGTGAGATTAATGCTCCACACAGAGATCTGATCTGATCATCATCCAGTCTGTCTGGAATCACAGGAAGTAACAGAACAAACTGAGACAGACTCAATCCAGAAGAACTGTGACGTCTCCAAGATGAAGAGAAAAAAACTGGAAAGCTCCAGCACTGTTCAAAGTTTTAGACACTTGTGTAAAAATGCTGTAAAATAAGGATGCTTTCAAAAATAATGCCATAAATAGATTTATTTGATCAATTAACTTCTATTAACTAAATCAAATAAATATTTGGTGTTACAGCTTTTGGTAAAACAGCTTCTGTTCCGAGGTACACTTGCCCAGAGTTTTTCAGGTAGCTTTCCAGGTAGATTTTTTTCTTCATCTTGGAGACGTCAGAATTCTTCTCAGTTTGTTCTGTTACTTCATGTGACTGGATGATGATCAGATCAGATCTCTGTGTGGAGCACTGACTGTTATCAGACAACAATCTCACTGGATTATTACAATTAATGACAAAAATAATGTTTGGAAATATAAACTGATATTTCCATCTGACTCGCTACCGCAAAAGATAGAAATAACCCACTTAATCCATTTTTTTGTTGGTGAAAATACTAGTGGCCTAAGACTTTTGCACAGTACTGTATATATTTTTTCCTGTCAATTTGAATACACCTCAGATGCTGCCAAATTTTTAAGTTAAACCCAGCTGTCCAATAGCGAGAGTAAATGTCTCATTGAATCACTACATGATTCCTGGTGCTTATTTGGACTCAACCAGTTATTTAGTCTCATGTTTTCTAAAAGCAGTCCTGTTGGGCCACAATTTTCTTCCACAGTTGTGCAGACTGCTTGCTGGGCTGAGTTTTGACTTCAAAGTCAACATTAAATAATAATACCCGATTTATTAGTTTCTTAATGCACATAACAGGCTGAAGTCATCAGTGCATGTAATTCCAAATTAGACAAATTTTGAAATGATTTTATAAATCCTAATGCCTCCTTTCCAAGATCCTGCCAGTAGTTAATGTTAATCTGACAGCATATAATGCTAGATATGAAAGTGCATTATCATTGAGATGCTCTTAAAGGTGAATTTGACCTTCAGTCTTCATCAGCAAATCTTCTAAAATGCCAGGAGTTGTTTTCAGAAGCCACCACTGCAATTGTCCAGTCAAAGGTTTTTCTTGTTGAATATTCTAGTGGACTTAGAAATAAATCACGTTTTGTAGAACTAAAATGAGTTTTGAATTCTGCTTCATGTTGACTTTCCTGGGACTGTTGAGAATAATGTATATTAGTTTCATTAGGCAGGAAAAAGAGTTGCTGGCACTGTTTTGACTTCTTTGCGCAGTTTATAAACCGGTAAAAATACCACCGTATGTACACACATTCAACAAGCACATTTAACACAGCACACAGCAGTTTGAGATGTTTGGCAAGTTTGCATCAGGTCCAATCAGGTCGTGCTGTAAGTGTTGTATCTTTAGGTTTCATATTAAAAATGAATAAACCAGGAACCGGGATTAAATGTAAATAAATCATTTTGTTTTACTATACTGTAAATGTAAAAAAAAACACTATCACTATAATAAAGTCTAATTTGGTAAGACTTTATTTTGCTAGTCCACATTAGACTACCACTACATTAGTCTACTAACAAAACAAGTAACTTTTTAACTACATGTCAACTACCAGTCAGTATTAGTAAATCTGTCTGCGTAATATCTGCTAACACATTAGTTACTTATTCTGCTAACCCTAACCTACTAGTACCACTTACAAATAGGTAACAGTCGTTAATTATTAACTACGACTTTAATTGATTGTAATTGACTGCTTATTAATAGTTAGTGTGGTTGTTATTAAGTGTAGGTATTGAGTAGGATTAGGGATGTAGAATAAGGCATTAATATGTGCTTAATCAGCACTAATAAATGACTATAATATTCTAGTAATATGCATGCTAATAAGTGTAACCTTAAAATAAAGTGTTACATGTTTACTAATAGCCTAATGACAATTATTTGCTAATTAATGAGGGTTTCTTGATATGCAGTCAATAGAATGTCTGAAGTGGACTAGTAGGATAAAGTTTTCACCTGGCTGCTATAAATGTGTTGCTTTTTTTGATCAAATGTGAGCGGATGACAATGATTTTTACCATATTTTGGTGCATCTGTTTCAAGATGAGACTTAATTAAAGGGTCAGTTGAGCATCAGAGGTTCCTCTCTTCTTCTTCAGAGATCTTTGGAGCTCATTATAATCCCCAGCGTTCTCTTACATCATGAGCTTCAGCAGATTTCCAACAATGACTGGATGCATTACTGGATGCGTCTGTATCTGATTCAGGCAGCATGTCTCTTACCAGGATCAGACTAAGCACACTCATTAGGAACGAGATAAAGCTAATTACTATCAATACTCTGAAGTATTTATGGAAATGAGTCACTGCAATTAGGCAGCTATACACAAACGAAGAGAATCAGAGGCTTAGTTAGGAAAGTCGATCCACATTCAAACAATCTGACGGAAAACCTATTTCGATCTCTAATTAGTACGAAAGTGATTTTGGCACACATGTGATTCATATGCATTAATCCATGGATAGGCTGTAGGCTTTCTGCAGGAAATACATATTAATAATGTATGAAGCCCTTGTTGCTGAAAATGGGCTTTTCTTTTCAGTGAGCTGAACCCATCGTTGTGTGCATCAAGTACACCAACTCTTTTTTTATATCTAATAATATTTTCTGCTTCTGAAACTATTTGTTCGGTTATTGTAGCCAAAATAACAGAACAGAATTGAAGTTTTCATAATGACTTGAATATATTAATAAATTAATTTATTAAAAAATTAATTGTATTATAATAAAAATACAATCTGAGTAAAAAATCAGCTTTTTTATCAAATAAATAAATAATATAATTTACATTAAAAAAAATATATATATATATATATATATATATATATTTATGTATATAAAAGTGAATTGTTATTTCAAGTTGCAATAATATTTCACAATATTACTGTTTTTACTGTATTCTTTTTTTTTTATAAATGCATTTGGAAGGGTGACAGACTGCATTTATATATAAAAAAAAAGTATATTTTGGTACGTTTCAAAAAACTGTCCAGATGGCTAAAACCAAATCCATACTGAAGTTACATTCATGAGAGTCATTTTCTATTTTTCTGCATTTTAGAAATGTGTTTTTGTAGTAGTTAGGATTGCAACTAACGCGAATAAATTGCATCAAACACTCAAAACAGACACAAAAGGCGAGTGTGCATGATAAAACACTCTTTCACCGAGCAGGTGAACAGGAAATGCACTACTTCTGTGTTTCTCTCATCGCTATAATGCCATCTGTCCAGTTTCTACTTAGCTTGAGTGCTTAGACCCACAATGGACCTAATCCAAGTTCTCCCATCATTTGGATATTATTTACTAATAAGCATCTGCCGCAATAAAGCCTTTTCCATTTAAAAAGCATATTTAACACTCCCATCACCTTTAATGTTTATTATATATTTGTGGCACAGTGCGTTTGTTTATGCATTTTCAACGCTCTGAATTAATTCACTTGTTTTCATTTCTGCATCCAGTGTATCACTTCTCCATTTGATGAAGATGAAATTGAGTGTGTGAGATTATATTGAATGCCTTAAGCAAACTAATGTGTGAATTGATTTGCTGGGGAAGATTGTTCTTGCCGGCTGCTGGCAGATGCTTCAGCCTTCATTTGCTCAGTTTATTTTCACTAAAGACAGGAAGTCTCTCAGTACTTCAGAGTCATATGTACTTAGTACAGTCACAGTGTACCAGACCTAATGATCAATTACAGTCCTGCTGGTGTTTTTGACAACAACAAAAAAGGCTGCAAGGCTGCATTTACAAATACATAAAAAACTGTAATATTGTGAAATGTTATTACTATTTATATAGATATTTTCTATTTGAATATATTGTCAAATGTAATTTATTCCTGTGATATATTATTTTATATTTAATGTAATATTTTTGCGACATATATAATATTTTAGTGTAAACTGTGAATAGAAAGTCCAAAAGAGCATGCATTAAAAATAAAAAGCTTTTTAAAAATTATATATATATTATATAAAAATAATTGAATTGATCAAAAGCAGCAGCAAATATATATATATATATATATATATATATATATTTCTGCTTTTGATCAATTCAATTATTTTTTGCTGAATAAAAGTATGCATTTCTTAAAAAATATTAAAATACTGATAGAAGTGTAGATCCACTAAACTTTTAGGCTTGCTTTCTTTCTTGCTTTCTGTCTTTCTTCTCTTCTATTTTCCATCGTGTCTTGCACTCTTGGAGGTAAATTCTCTTCTCTCCTCTTATCATGGTGGTGTATTGGAGCCCAAAGCACCGGCCCGACTGAATGAGACCAGAATAATTCAATCAGATTGGCTGAGATCTCATTTCAGGCTGTTTGCAGGCCGCTAAGCACAGGCTTTGCTTCTGTCAGAATCCCACACAATGCCCTGGGACCGCTGATTGACAGCTCTCAGGTTCTTTCGGGTGGAGTTCATCATTGCATTCCATTTTTCCTGGAAGTTCTGGCCGTTTTCCGTTGTGCCTCCGTGGCTTTCACATTACCCTATTACCAGCGGTGTGTTTGGGTGAGTTCATCCATGTCTACACGTATGTGAAAGTAGCGATGCTTTTACACTACGCTGATTGCTGGAGCAGTCCTCGCAGAGCAACCAGAGGTTAAGTGCCTGACTCAAGGGCAGCTCACTTCTGGGAATCAGGGTCACAGCGGGGACAGAATAGACAGGGAGGAGACGGACCACCGGTTAAAAAAAAATTAATGGAAAAATGAGATATAATGGTCTTCCATGTGCATTAGTTTATATGAATTAACATTAACTGGACCAGACCTTTTTATAAATATGATTTACGAAGCTAAATTTGATACCATTATTTTTCAAATATGAAAAATGTTGTGTAAAAGGGTATCTGCAATGTTTTTAAGAGTATGGCAATCTATTATCTATAAAAACATGATTTATAGTTCAGATGCAAGATTTTACAAAAATAAGAAGTTTTATAAAATGAAAAATATCAGCCTAAACAAATTTATTCAAAGCATCAATTAATAGTACTTTTAAACAATTATCAGTCAATTAGTATATGAATTAATTAACATAAACATATATTCATCTATTAAGACTTATTTTACCATTTTTTTTAGAGTTTTTTTTACAATATTGCTTCAAAAAGGACCATTTTCTGTTTTTGAGATGCATCCATGCAGATTTCATTTTTATCTTATAATATATAATCAAAATGTCTTGGTCTTCCAGTGCTTCTTGATTTTCCAACGTTTAATAGATACAGCCAAGTCCCTCTCCCTATATTTTTCTTTCTTTCTTCTGTTTGTCATGACTTTAAGAGCTACTGTAGTATTGTTATGTTTTTCTGTCTATGGTTCCCTTGTTTAGTGTTATGTGGACTTTTATTATAAACGTTTGTGCCTTGCTTCCCTTGTGTTTGTGTCTCTCATCTCAAAATTCTCTCATCATTTACTCACTATCATGTTGTTTCACACTTGTATGACTTTTTTTCCCTTTGCTAAACACAAAATAAGAAATTCTGGGAAACTGACAATATTGGAGCGCATTGACTTCTATAGACAAAATAATAACTCTTTTTGTGTGTGTGTGTGTGTGTGGGTATGTCCTGTTTAAAAATTCAGCATATGCTGGTTAGGTATGATTTGAAGCATGGCTGCTGGTTTGTCCTGGTTTAAGCTGGTCATGTGCTGGTCCTAGTTGCTTAGGTTTTAGCTCATGATCAGCTAAATCCAGCAGCCATGTTTCAAAACATAACCAGCATATGCTGTTTTCACAACAGAGTGTTTTTAGATGTGTCATTCATATTTAGAAAATGCATAGTAAAATCAGAAGTTGTTGTAGGATAGGTGTGATTGTATGGGTTGTAATTTGGAGTGCATGGATAAGTGGTCCAATCAGCCCAGTATGCAACAGAAGGTCATGACCCGTGAGCGCAATTATGGTATTACGCAGACAACATTCATGCACTCAGAATGATCCACAAAAAAAAAAAAAAACAGATCTGAAATGCTCTGGGATGGAAGGAATTAAAAATTGAGGCAAATCTGCTTCCCAGAGTGCTTTGCACTACTTTGGTTTCTTTGAATGCTCTTGAATAGTGCAAACAGCTCGTGACTGGTGCACATCTCAGCATGCTTTTACCATGTCTGCACTGAGCCACAAACCCATCTCAGAAATAAACAGCCTGTGTTGGGTGTTTGATCTCTTGATCGCTCTCTCTCTAACCAAAAGAGCTCTCTTTCTTTTCTTTAGTATATGCTTCATGTTTTTGAGAGCACAAATGTGGAGAATACACATGAATTGGTTTGACGTTTATAATATTCACATTTGTGTACGTACAGGAGTCACAGCAGGAGCCCTATTTATTTGAGGACAAGGGTTTGCTGGCTTCAGATCTTCTTGACAGAAACCCCTCTCATCCTCTTCCTCTCTTTCATGCTGTTGTTTATGACATTTTTAAACTTTGTAGTTAATTTTCTTATTTCATTTTTTATGATAATGCACTTGTGCGGGACTGTGTAAGTGCTGTTTTTGGACGCACACAGACAGTCTAGCTGTGCTAGTGTAAATGTTAAGGTATCAAGAAAAATCTAGTCTTTTTGGACACTTGATTCTTTTTTCTAATGTAATTAGAAATGTTTAAAAAAAAAATTTTGATCGATATAGTTTTAACCCTCAAAACCTCAATTTAATTAATTTTATGCTCCTAAGGCTCTGATTATTTTACTGTGAAATATAAATTAATTTTTATGTGTAATTGTATTTCAATTATCAGTGTTAAATGATCCTTCAGAAATGATTCTAATATGCTGATTTGGTGCTCAAGAATAGTTAGCTAATTATTGATTTTGACATTACATACAGTAATAATAATTTTAACACATTAAATGTCACAAATTTCTTTAACTGACCCTAATTATTGTATCTTATAGAAGCCATTTTACCAATGCCTATAGATATATAGAAATACTGAATAATTGTTTATAATTATTCTAGTCATTACAAGGCAAAAAGACGGTTTGTTTAATATAATGCTGAGAAAGTATACAGTGACCCAAAAAAGGATTTTACGAAAATAATTATTAAAACAACTGGAAGTCAAACACACTTTCTCTAGGTCATATTTGAAGTTAATTCTAAAAATACTGTATTTTTATTGTAATAACAAAGTGCGACTTCTACCTGGTCTCATGGCGTAAAAATACCTTTGTGCATTTTTTAGCAAGACATGAAATTTGTACCAACAAGTACATATCACTCCAAAAGAAATGAACACTAAAGGCAGTAAAACTCTTATTCCTTTTCACACAATTTCACAATTTTTGATTAATAAAGAATAATTTTCGCAAAATTACTCAAAGATTATCATGTTATGACTTCAAAACAATATTAATATGCTGGAAAATTTGGAAACTGATGCTTATGAATATCAGCATCACACATATCCAGCTTCATATCTATGGGTTTTCATAGACGGTAGGTAGGGCTGGGGGTAAGCGATTATTTTTTAAACGATTATTCGGCCGATTATTTTATCGAATAGTCGACTATTCTAATGACTAATTAGATGATTTATCTAGCTATTATTTTTCTGTTGCATGATAAAAAAAACATATAATCACTAATTGCCCCTAAAGATTAAATAGATGTCTTTATTATACAAAAGTATCAAAAGCCAAACATCTTCTGCTTAAAACAAAATAACAGCAGTGTTACACAAAATGTTTTTGTTAAACAAAACTCTTTTATAGTACCAAAAACTCAAGTTTAAAGGTTTTTTCTCGTTCTGTGTTGGCCAATGTAACCCCAACCCGGGAACGTAAGCTCTATGTGTCTGTGTATTCGCTGTATTGACCGATTAGGCTAGTTATGATTGTTTATCCCTGATAATCTATAATTATCAGAAACACATTTTGATGAGACATCGTACAGAAGAGAGTCTAAAAGGGTTGGATGTTATAAGGAGAAAATTACAGAGTTTGAATTCTGTGTGGTCACTCTTCTTCTTTTCCGTCTATTTGTCCGCATGAACTGATTTCGATAAGAGTCAAGCTGAGCGGGTGATAAGCCGAACCCGCGGCACAGCACAAAACGTCTTCACCGGGGGAAATGAATGGCAGCTCCCAAAGGGACTGTTTGTATTTTTTAGCTCAATTTGTTGACGGAAATGCCAAGCTCCATGGCTGGCTTCTATTCTGTCGATCAGTCGTTGGTATGTGCGGAGATGATTCCTTAGCAGGCCAATTTAGAGGTTCAGGTGCCACGTATGCAGAGACGACAGAATGAGTGCATGGGGGAAAAAATATGAATGCCACGGCAAGCCACAAACACAAAGCAGGGAATTTTACACGCACACATTTTTTTCTTTGTGGTCGTCTGGCTTTGTTTCCTAAATCCTCTCCCAGGCAGGAGTGCAAGGCCTTCAATGCCAACTGGCTTTTTATCTTGTGACATTTATTTCTTTCCTCTCCTTTGCTTTTTTGTTTTTCTGCGAGGCTCAGCAGCTGTGTCGGTGCAGATGGGCCGAGAGCAGCACACCTCGTTGTAATAACACTATCTATTTCCACATAAACAGACTAACAAATGTCAGCAGCTTGGCTAACCATGTGAGCATGGCAACCTTTCCAGTGGCGGGAAGAAGAAGGTTGCTGTCTGTGATGAGATTGTGCTGTGTGTGTGGGGGTGGGTGGTAAGGGAGATTGACAGTCTAACAGATGTTCCTCATTGGCTCTTTGGCTGACGGTAAGGGATATACAGGTCACGGGCATGAGGCGGGCATAGGCTGCTGGGTTAATTCGCCATGTGTTTCTCTCCCCCTCAAGCATCCATTATGTTTTTTTTTTAGTTTGGTACTGCACGCATGTCTTCATTTGCCTCTAATATTTTTGTTTCATTGACTAGGTTTACATATGCACTTGTTTAGTCATACATTGAATCTGTTTAGTAACATATTTAAGATTCCAGAATTAACTTCAGGCAAAAACACAGTTTTTTCAAGGACCAATTTCCTCTTTTTTGGCTTTTTGGTTTTTCATAAAGTGTTTCAGACTAGCAGAAAGAAAATATCCAAACAACACTGTTAAGTGTTTCTTTTCTAGCACTTTATCTATTTGTGTCAACAGACATTTTTGAAGGCTGTTTTCTCAATGGTTTTTTTCCTACACTGAGCCATAAATCTCCTTTTCAGTAGCGCTTATACACACCAAACTTTACATTTGTATTCCTGTCTGTATCCTGAAGGTTTTTACAAAAGAGTTTGTTCATGTATTGTTTGTTTGATTAAATGCAACATTTTATTCCTGAAAAATTGAGAAAAAAAAAAAATATATATATATATATATATATATATACTATACTCACACGATTGACATATGCACTTTTTTGTGTGGAAAGCCCGCTTTTATTAAGCAACTGTAGGAAGGTGTTTGGAAATGACAACAGATGTGAGCATCAGCGCACACGGGGCAAAAAGCGCCGCTATAACACAAACACATTCACGCTGATGTGACCGAACCTGAGCATCCTTTCTAAATATCTGTCTGAACTGTATCCATCTTCTAACAGGTAAA
>JAUMHI010000070.1:13601121-13639300 GCA_032359435.1 Enteromius unitaeniatus | reverse complement strand
GAAAGGGAAACACACTGACGTCACATACGGGGCACGAGGCTACATTGCGCATGTCATGAACCGTCGAACCGTGCGACACATGCATGCATCGAACTGAGACAAGCGAACCGAACGGTTTGTTTGTTTTTCATGAACCGTGCCACCCCTAATATATATATATATATATATATATATTGCTTTCTGTATGTACCAAGTATTTTCTTAATCATGGAGCAGCAAAATTAGATACCCAAAATGCTTTTATATATTATAATTACAGGTGCAGATTGTCATTTAATAATTAAGACTTTATTTGCGCAATACTATATTATGAACTCAAGTACTAAGGGTACATTTACACAACACCAAAATGGACAACTTTAACTTTAAATGAAAATAGCATTTTTGGAGGCTGGAAATTTTTTTTTAAAATTGAAAGCAGGTTTTTAGAGTGCAAGTTTTTTTAAATTCTAGCATTATTGTCATTATTGCATTATCAGTGTAAACTACTGTATTAAATGCAGTGATGTCATGTGCAAGTAGTATTACTGTCCTGACATGCTTACTGTAATAACTTTTTTTTCTATAAGTGAAACTTTTCCAAATTGTAAAGTGCACTCATTATTGTGTAAATGTATCCTAATACGTTTTGATGTTTGCATCACATAGTCAGCTAATGTAGTAAAATTGCTTGTTAGCGCACCTGACACAGCACTGCTCTTGTAGAACTGTAGAAAATTGAACTGTAGAACATTGTAGAAAAAATGGCATTATTTCTATAAAAAATTAGTTTTTTAATCTAACATTTAGTTCTATTAAGACTATCAGAGCTATGTTATTTTTAATAATAATAATAATTTTTATTTATATAGTGCCTTTCCAGAGCTCAAGGACACTTTACAATGAATGTACATGTAACAAAGAAAAGATAATCCAAACAGACATAAAAAAACAACAACACGTCATTAACAATGAACTCTGATTCACATGTTCTGATTCATTCTTGTTTAACCACATTATATAACCATGGTTACTTTTGATTTTGCATGTTGTTTGGAGCGGGTTTCTTCTGAAGTACATCATACCATCATTTTTTACTGAGCAATTATCTAGCATTGTTGCTAATCAAATAGTAGAGCATAGTGCTGGTAACAACAAGATCACAGGTTAATGCATGAAGTTGTAGTTGCTTCGGATAAATGCATCTGCCAAATGTAAATGCAATTATTCTTAACAAATGAAATAAGATCTACTCTAGTAATTTACCTGAGATTGATCTCAGGGCAACATTGTTTTTCTCATTTTGCTTGTGGTCAAATTGTGGGTAGACTTAATTGCAGCAGGTCTAGTTTTTCAATCGTACACCTCTGTAAAATAAAAGTTGGTATATCAACACTTTTTTGTCTTAGAGAGTGGCAATACTGTAATCAATCACACATAGAAGCTTTTTTATTCAGCCTCTCTCTATCCCGCTCTCTCTCTTTCTAATTTAAGCCTGTTCGTTTTTTAATCTCTCCCTTGTCAGGAGTCCATTCTGCCACCCTGTTGTTGACATGCCAGATTGTGGTTCAGAAGGCCCCAGTGAATTGTGGGAAAGGTGACCTCTGGTGAATGTCTTTTGTGAACCTCACCTTGCTCTGAGACGATAACACCTAGTGCCACAGAGGAGGAGACAGCTTTTTGTTGTGTGTGTGTATGTGTGTGGACAAAATCAGAGAAAAAAACAGCAAAGACCCAAATGCAATACATATTATGCCAAAAAAAACATAGTTTTCAGAGCTATATTTGTTATTGTATATCTTGTAAGATATATGCTAATTCCAAACCTGCACAATAAGCATGGACGACGTATGTCATATATTGTGAATGCATTTAAATTTAGTTAAATGTTTTTTTAAGAAAAAGGTCAGGTTTTTATAGACGAATCACACAAAGCCTGACGGGAATACGTCCTGGCTATATTTCACCCAAAAAGAAATAAAATCTAAAGAAATAAGAACATTTAAAACAATTACAAGAACTACATTTGCTTCAAAAAAAAGAAGGAAAAAAAAGAAAGAAATTTATGCATATATATATAGTTTTTCTTTTCTTTTCTTTTTTTAACAATTATGCACATTTTCCCTAAATATTATCAATACTGTATGCAAAAATAAATCATAAAATAATAAAAAATTTTAAACATTTGTGCTTCTTAATACATTTTCATATTTTTTTTTTCAAATATATAAAAAAAAAATTATGATAAAATAAGTGTTTTATTGTCACTGATCAATTTAATGTATCCTTGTTAAATGAAACTGCTTTTAGAGTAATAAATTACAAGTAATACAGTAGTGAGAATCAGTATTAAGCTTTGTGGGTATTTTATTTCATTTCAGTAATTTTGGTGACATGTTTGGTGCAAACAATTTTAATGGTCCTGTATTTGTTTCTTAAGGCTAAATATAAATTTCTTTCCAGACAGTCTGAATGCGAGCTGGACTAGTTGTTGTGGGATTCATTCATACTTATGTGAGATTTCACATAATTGGTTTTTTTTCTAGTGACATCACAAGGACACATCACTCATGTGATGCAGAAAACCGCAGCATTTTCTGAACTGGAGTTTGAGTGAGAGGTCTGGGAAAATGACATTGTGCCTATCTGTAGCAGTCAGGCTTGATTTTCCTCATTATTTCCTTCTTCCTGTAAGAATTAATGAGCTCTGAATCCCACGCCTTCTCATCAGCAGTAACGCGGGCCACCATCAGTAATAGCCAGTTAAATGAGAGTCCTGCGGTCTAGACCGGAGATGATGGACAGACGTGTCAGAGACGATGTGAAAGTATTTCCCACAGCTCTGCTCTATCTGACCGGCAGCACCGAAGGCCAACCTTTTTGTAGGTAATGGAGGTGGATATGTAGTCATATGAAACCAGACTTTAAAGAAAAATGAAATTTGATCTATATTGCTAGTGTTTTGAAACTATATGATAGTGTTATGTGAGGATTATGAGTGAATAATGTCTCAGCTGTGTGTGTGTGTGTGTGTGTGGTGCTGAAAGAACATTGTCCTGTGTTTCTGGATCTACAGTGAAAGATTAATTAAAAGGGAGCTGCAAACACGATGGGCCTTGCGATTGCTGTCAGATTCACCAGCATCACTGCATGTGTTCTGGTCCAGCCTGGTTTCACTAGCATGAGCAAACTCATGTGATTAAACTCTACTTGAGTGGAAGGAACCTTTCAGAACGAAAGCCCTCCTGTCAGAGCAGACTTAGCTTTTGAGAACCTCTGACAGCCTGTCGGGCTTCAGAAGGAGATTTGCCAGGGTAGTTTTTTTCCTCTCATGTGCAGTTTCTCATATTCTGGTCTTTTCTTTTTTGCTTGGGAGATCAACAGCAGCCAAAAAAGAGTGTCAGGAAGACCAGAACTGAAAGTAACTAAACACAAACTACACAATTAGCTAATTAAATATAAGCACATGCCTGTATATATTTAAAAAAAAAAGTGTTATGTTTATATACTATATATATAGTTATATATAAAGTTTATGAATATAAATATATACATGTAAATGTTTTTTTTAAATACAAACTGTATGTGTGTGTGTTTATATGTAATACACAGTACACACAAATATATATATATATATATATATAATAAATAAAACATTAAATAATATACTATTTTATAATAGAAAGGATATTTCTTCTGTTCTCTTGCTTGAAACTAAATATATTTTAGACAAAATATTTCCAGTTACTTGTCTATTTTAAAGAAATTATTTCCAAACAATAATGTAATTAACTGTTGTGTGACTCAGAGTATCACATACAGTATAGTGTTTTTTCTCAATTAAGTTTTTAAACATAATTAATGAATTAATTAAATAATCCTTTGTTTCTTTCCCAAATGATCAGTGGTTCAATTTATTGGTTCAAACGACCAATAAAGATGCTTGCCGCCACCAACCTGCATGCAAATAATTTTATATTTAATATTACCTTGAATACCTTGCAGTTATTTTTTGTAATTTTGGAAAGCTGCAGTTTCATAGTATCTGCTGTAAACAGAACAGGTTGATTGTAGGTCGCATGTTTATGATAATCAAGCCATTGATCTGAACCCAGGCTAGGAAATAAGTACTGAATTCCAGATAAGTGTGGAGGGTCACTGCGAATCTGAACCCCATCTCTGCACCGCGATGTGCCCAGACACCAAATCAGAACGGAGTGTGCAGCGCTCAGGCATCTCCAGACAGGTTCCTGCCCACAGCAACGATCTTCCTGCCAATCCACTCTGCTGCAGATACACAGGTCATTTAGTTATACACTCGCTCTCACAAGCAGACAGATCGACAGACGTGACACCCACCCTGTGTGGAGATGTCGAGAGGAGGGGCAAGGGACTCTCTTCAGAGTCTTCAGAATGACAGATTTGTTTGAGATTCAGGGAGGTATTGTCAAAGAGAATGAACTCCACTTTTTTGCAGCCCAGGACTGTAGAAACCACAATAGTTTGTTTTTGTGTGGAGATGTTGCTCTGAATGTGTGTGACTTTAGCTGGACAATCGCACCTCTGATTCGTGTGTCCCTCTGTGATCCAGTAAGTTTTCAGTGTCAAGATTTGTTGCCTGTCCTCCCAGGTTTGTGCTTTATTTGATATTGAATTTACTGTGTGTTTTAATTCTAAATTAGAATATACACTGTCAAAAAAAACCTTTAATTTATGGTAATAAAAACAGCAGCTGTGCCGGAAATTCGACCGTAAAAATACGGTAACGACAGTTTAGGTTTTACGGTTTTAATACCGTAAAAAACTTACAGTTAAATACAGTAATTAAAGTATTGAAATCTGTTTTTAAATACACTGATCAGCACCAAATGCGGGTGGTGATGAGAAAGTCACATGATGAAACAAAGCCCTTCATAAGCAGCTTTCTGTTGCTCTGTGTCATTCACACAAACACTACACACCATCATTGAACTGAAATATGCAATAAACCTTAATTTAACAATATTACATGTAACATACAACCCTTATAAACATAACAAATTAAGAAGAAAAAAAATGCAATGCAGGGAATTATGTGAATATCAGTTTACGTTTTTGCCTGTAAATTTTACAGGAATTTAACATCAACCATTTAACAGGTTTTTACCTGTAGCATTTTCAGTTTTTTATAATTAAAATCACGATCTTGTTTGAAATGTTGAAACTGTTTTCTAGGCCTACATGACATTTATTTTATCCCTGTGATGCAAAGCTCAATTTCAGCGTCATCAATCCACATGATCCTTCAGAAATCATTCTAATATAGCGATTTGCTGTTTAAGAAACTGCAATTAATATTATCAATGTTGAAAACCTTTTTTGTGGCAACCATGATAATTTTATTTGATTCTTTTTATGAAAAGAATAGAAAGCTCAAATGAACAGCATTTATTTGAAACCGAAATAATGGTTTTATATTATTATGGTAATAATTTTTTATTTATGTATCTACTGAATAAAAAAAACATTATTATTATAATTTTTTTTTTTATCTTAATGACCCCACATTTTTTACATAATAAAGATTTTATATCATAAATGCAATCGGTAAACCTAAATAATATTAAAACAGACATGTATTTAATTCTAAAGAAACAGGAATGACTGTGGGTATGTCACACCGACGGTTTACTGTGTGACTCACATCAATAACCTTTAATGAGAAGTTGGAGTTAGAGAGCGTGCAATCGACAGTCTCTACGAAACAGCTGCTAATGCATGAGCAATATTAAATATAGCAATAACATTAATTTAATTAGCCTGTTAAACTTTCCCTCCAGTATAATTGATTCTCCGCACTGAGCTACTGGCTCGCTCTGCGTTTGCTCTCTAAATGAGAAGTAGGTTCAAACTGTCTACTATAAGCAAAAAGATTAGACTTCATAGTCACCACTGCAGGGTTTTCACCCACACACACAACAAAGCACATAAATGCATTAAAGGCTTTCCTCAACTTGCTTTTACAAACCTCAACTAACGGGTTTATTCTGCTCCTGTCATTCTCATTAGAAAACGAGGATGTGTTTTCTTCGAGAGGTCGCGTAGAGCAACCGCATGTTTATATGTGGCCACAGCTGTTTTCCAGAAATTCCAGTCACGCCGCCGCTGGTGGACAGAGCTCAGAAACGCATATGAATTTTCAAGCTGTTTACAGACCCCGCTTGGTATCTGTGAAGCAGCAGTGGCTATTATCATATTTGAAAATGCAGAATATGTATTTCTTTTTTTGGTTTAATGTATGAACTGGTTATGCTTTGAAAGTGTTGCTCCTCAAACAGAATTTTACAGCTTAGCTTGATTGCCTCCTCAAAATTCATTACGCTTCTGACCCACCCGAACCGGGTCTGCTGCAGTGCACGTTTGCTTTTTTCTTAATTGCACGTTGTCAGTCAGATAGAAACGTAGCCGACGGCATCATCACATCGTTGACCGTTCTGCCACGCAAAGATGTTTAATTGGATTCATGGCCTTCAGACACATCTATCTCATGCTCGCTAAGTGGAATTTTTTTGCATTTATGAGATTATCAAAACTGTCGATATACCCAGAAAACAACCGGCCAGACTTTGCCATTTCAGAGCTGCTCAATAATGCAACGCGGCATCCCACGTTAAGCTTAAGAGGATTTGAATCTTTAAATGGAAATCAGACGGAGCATTCGCTTTCATCTTCCAAGAGAAGCCGTTAGTGTAAATATTATTAAAGTGGGAGTGAGTGCAACTGTGGCACAAATTATTAACTCTCTTTCAGCAGCTCTGAACTGTTTTCGGGCCTTCGACAAATCTTGAGGTTCTCGCGCGTCACAGTTAATTTTAGTTGTCTGCAAGCTAATTATGATCTAGGAGATTTGATTAGTGCAGGAAGCGGATTTCGTCCAAGTCGGAGTTGTGAAACTCCAGTCTAGTTGTTGGAAAACGTTAAGAGGGAAGCATCCAAAGCCATTTCCTGTTTTGCTCGGTGACTGACAGCCGTAAGTGCTCGCCTGGTGGTCGGACTGGATTGAGTGCTTTGATTGGGCCCATTGTGTCCCTGTGTGAAGGAGATTGACAAAAATTACAAAAGCTGCCATTTTCAAACGCCACTTAAAAGCTCCGTCTGCGAGCATCTCTGTGTTTTCAGCTGTTTTGTTTTCTACGTTCTCTTTTTGCATTTTGCCGGTGCGCTCGCAACACTGTGTGAAAGCGTATATGTGTGCATTGAATCAGCTTCTACTGAGTTTGCTAAAGATGTCAGTGGTATCTGTGCTCTGCCCGCCAGCTCATAAAGTAGCCGAAGAAGCAGCCAGGCTGATATACTGGCTGATCTGCATGCTTGCAGCACAAGCGGCCCATGGGGATGGAGGCCTATAGACCTCCACTTGCAAGAACTCAATAAATATTGAGTAATGAAGCAGATTTTGTAAGACTATGACTCAGCAGTGGCTTTGTTGACAGTCTGAGAAGCCACTCTTTCCTCAGGGCTTCTCTAAACTTGTGTTGCTTTCACATCAGAGAGTTTGGTGCGCACCATTCACGTCCTTTAATAGTTTTGTGCACAATTTTAACCGTTCATATTTTATGTGTGTTTACGTTTGGCTATTCTTATATTTATAATTATTATTATTTAAATTATCAGGTTTATACGTGAATAAAAAGATAAGTACACATTGTCCAAGTAATAATTAGTACATATTGACCAGATAATATTTAAAAATATACATTTATTTAAGTGCTGTCAAACGATTAATTGCAAAAAAGTTTTTGTTTACATAATATATGTATATACGTACATGTGTGTATTATGTATAGATAAATACATGCATATGTAACGCATAGGAAAAATATGTTATATTTGTATATTTAATATATACATGTAAACGTGGTAACACTTTATTTCCACTTTAGACATTCTATTAACAGTAAATAACTTTTGCTATTAACTTTATCAACTAGCAGTCATAGAGTATTAGTACACTGTCTGCTTCATATCTTCTAACATTGTATTTTGATGGGTCCAC
This sequence comes from Enteromius unitaeniatus, assembly GCA_032359435.1. NCBI lineage: Eukaryota > Metazoa > Chordata > Actinopteri > Cypriniformes > Cyprinidae > Enteromius > Enteromius unitaeniatus. The sequence goes on along the minus strand of JAUMHI010000070.1, from coordinate 13,631,286 downwards.
AACATACTGACTATAAGAAACTTTGCAAGTATATTTCAACTTATTCTACTAACCCTAATAATCTACTCTAGTTGGTAGACATTGTAAGATCTTGCATGATATTGGTTGCATTTATACTTAAAGGGATAGTTCACCCAAAAATGTAAATTACCCTATACTTTACTCACCCTCAGTTCATTGTTTGCGTATATGACTCTCTTCTTCTTTTAGATTAATACAATTGGCCCTTTATAATGGCAGTTGAGATTTTGGAGCCCCAAAAAATGCATCCATCCATCATTAAAATGAAATAATTTGTCATTGTTTACTCACCTTCCCAAACATGTTTGACGTTCTTTTTTTTTATTCTGCATAACACAAATGAAGCTATTTTGGAAGTCAGTGGGGTCTAAACAACATTAGATTGGACCCCACTGACTTTCATTAAAATGGACATTAAATGGCAATTTTCTTCCTTTTGGGTGAGCTATCCCTTTAATTGTGGTTGTCACTTTCAAAACTTTGCACTCTTATATGTTATTATCTCAGAAATGCCATTATCTTCCTTATTATACCCATTTAATTTGGACGTCACTTGAATGTTAAGCAATTAAATATAACGCATTTACTGACAGTTTTACTGTTCCTATCTTCGACTTTCTTTTGAAACCCTATTAATATGACCTCAGGGTTGATTAAGTTTAGGAAATCAGCATGCTCGCATCTCAGGAGCCCCGCTGATATCGCTGAGGTGAAGTTTGGTGACTTTATTGAGTCTTTCCGCTGTCAAAAGAACTTGATGTGTCTTTTTTCTCCTGTCTGAGAGCGGCACAGCACATCTGGCCTATTCAAATCCCGCTGCAGCCCCTGCTGCTTTTAACCATTGAAATTATCAAATTAAACAGAGTGGTAATGGTCTTCACAAAGGTACTGCGTTTGGAAAAGGGTTGTGGTTTGAGCTCTGGCGCTCTTGCACGAGGTGACGTTCTGAGAGGGACAAAAACATCTCGATTGTGATGCCATTACAAAACATGCCACATGCTGTGAGAAAAATGTGAATCACTGAGGTGATTAGAATAAGACTCAGAAAGACTGCTAAAGAGAGAAGACTTGTCAAGGGCTTGTTGTTACCCCGTTGTTGTTACTAATTAAGTGGGTTTTTTGTGCTATACAGGATGTGTGTCTCATTTATTATTAGCACTATTAAATATTAAAGACATCACCTGTGCATTCTGATGCATCAGTTTTGTGTTTTCACTAAAGTGACTGGTGCCTGTTGCGATAGCTTGAGGCTGTAGACGCTGAAGCTGCACGTCATCTCTGAATGTTCATGATCTCCTGATCAATCATCTGCAAACTCAAAGCTGGACTTCAGCCACAGGAAAATGGATGAATTATTCTGTATATACTTTATTTCTCATTGGAAATGCATATTTCATTGGATTTTTTGGGCAGCAGCAGCGAGACCATTTTATGTGAAAAATGTTATGTAGGCCTAGTTAGCAACAAAAAATGCTTGAAGTAGGATTAAAATATGCTATTAAGTACAGTCCACCCCAAAAGGAAAATGTTGTCAGTATTTACTCAACCTCATGGTTCCACAATTCTTTCATTTGTTGAATGCAAAAGATATTTAGAAAAATGCTGGTAAACAAACAGTTGGTGGTACCCATTGACCTACATTTTTTTCCCCATTCATTAAAGGGTTAGTTCACCCCAATAAGAAAATTGTGTCATTAATTACTCACCCTCATGTCGTTCCAAAACCATAAGACCTTCGTTTATCTTCAGAACACAACATTTTTATTAATTTTGATGAAACTGGAGAGCTATCTGACCCTCCATGGGATAATTTTTGTTGTAGGCTGTCTATGGAGGGTCAGATAACTCTCTGATTTCATCAAAAATATCTTCATTTGTGTTCTGAAGATGAACGAAGGTCTTACAGGTTTGGAACAACATGAGGATGAGTAATTTATGACAGAATTTTCATTTTGGGGTGAACCAACCCATTAAGTCAGTGGATACCAGCAACCAGTTTGGTTACCACAGAAAGTTTGTATAAATAGTACTCCAAATAAAAACAAAAAAGTTATCTTGATGAATGTTACACTCAGTCTCATGAAGATGCATATAAATAGTATGACAAATTAAAACAAAAACTTGTTGCATTGATACGCAAAAAAAAAATTATTAGGTTTGTGACTTTTATTTGGCTTGCTATTTATATGCATTTTCATGAAACCAGGCTCAACATTCATCAAAATATCTTCTTCTGTGTTAGGTTTTTGGCGATACCAACATCATTTTATGCAAAAAATAATATTAATAACAATGTAACTAAACTTACACATGATTAACTATGATAAAATATGGCTTAAAGTACTTGTAACCATGAACCACATTCTGATGCTTGTATAGTTCACCCAAAAAGAAAAAAAAGCCTTAATTTACTCCCCCTCATTTCAGTCCAGAGCTTTACTTTTTTCTTCCACGGAACACAAAAGAAGATATTTTAAATAATGTTGGTAGGGTACGTCTCATTGACTTTATAAGTATGCACCAAAAATACTATGGAATTCAGTGGCCACACTGTTTGTTTAACAGCATTTTTCAAAATATCTTCTTTTTGTTGCACAGAAGAAAGAAATCCAGAACAAAATGAGGGTGAGTACAATACTGGATTTAAATTAAATAAATTAATTAACATTTCAGTCAGTTGGGGGAAAATATAATGACAGTGATACAAGAAACAAGGCATCTGTGACCTGAAAACTCGCTCTGTTAATTATGGGAGCAGTGTAGTTTTTTATCACAACTGCTGTAAACACAACCTTGTTGTGATAAACAGTTGTTATGCAATAGGACAGAAAATGATGAGGACAAAGGAATATCGAAATATTACAAGCTGGTTCAAACACGCAATGCCTGTATTAACGGGTAGCATCAGCAGTCACTTTTGTACCGTATAACTGAAAGGAACCGAAGATAGTTCAGTCAAATGTATCAAGAAACTGCATTTAGTGCACTAACCAGTCAACCAGTCATTGCTTAGCAGGGCTTGAACCAGATCAACAGGATATTAAGAAGCCATAAATACAGTTTTCCACTCTCTTGTCAGAAATCAAAGAGAGTTGGGGATTTTAGCAAATCGTTCTACTTTTAAGCTCTTTTGCGAAGACTGTGGTCCTCACACGAAGCCTGCATAGTCTTCTAAGATGACCTCATTTTGTCTAATAAGACATTCACACAAGGCAAACTGAGAATTAAATTATAAATATGCATGCATTTTATTCAATACATCAAGTATCAATTAAAAATAGTTCGCTTTAATTAAAAATGGACAACTTTGCTCCTATATTTGTATATTTATGGGCCTATTACTAGAGTATCACATACTTCACTTAGCAGCAAATTACCAGCAAATCCAGCTTGAATCATCTGCTATTAGCTCGAGTTCCTGCCTACATGTGTATAGAGCGTTTCAAATCAATTGTGGTTAGGGCGTTCCTTTAGAAAGTAGCTTCATATGTAGGTAGCGGATGTGGCAAGGCAGCTAACTTTAATTATAAAGTCTTGCTTTGCGTGGCAGAAACGTCAAGGACAGACGAACGAGTGATCAAATCTTAGATATTAGACGTATGAAGCAGCTTTAGATTATGATGTTTAGTTTCTACCTTTAATCGAATTTTAATAAAATGATTATGACCGCAAAACAAAATTCCACCTGTCATTTAATCTGAAATAATGATCACTGTCTTTGGCACTATTAAATATTACATTCTGTTAATATTTTTCTCACTTATATGCAATTCAAAAAACTGTATATTTCATATATTTCAAATATATAATTGCAGCTGCTTTGCCATCTACACGCTCTCTCTGTTACAGAAAACATCCTTTATAAAGCTGCTCCAGAGAGTCATTAATTACTGGAGAAAGCCAATTCATATCTAGCTCAGCTTGAATAATGAGGGACAGGGGAGTCTCATACACACTAATAATAAATTCATAAACGATACCCCGTCTCACCCTTGTCCTGGCCAAGGATACTGCGGCCTAATCATTCCACAACTACCGTCAGCAGCCGTTCTTCATTGCTATTCTGCCTCTAACTCTGTAATCAGCACAAACATGGATAATTGGCCCAGTCTTTAAGGATGAGTTGTTATTTCAGAGGAAAACGTTGAGCTTTGGGAAAAGAGATGGAAGTAGAACTGACCAGAGGAGAATTAAATTGAGTGTGCACTTTCATAACTCAGGAGATTTAATAGAGTGCTCATTGTTTTGTTTTGCAAGTATCACGTTGGATTCAGATAATTCTACTAAAATTTCTTTTCTGAAAGACACAAAAGACTCAGATGAGACAATTTTTGTATTTGAAGGATGTAGTTAATAGTACACACTTTTTGTGTAAATTTGATTGAAGTTGTAAAACAAAATTGATTAAGGAAGAAACATTAAAATGAAATTTCAACTGACACCATTTTTTTTTATTTATTGTGTATTTGTTAGTATATATAATGTAAATAACATTGCTACTCATTTTGCCTTCAAATGATTTTTGATTGCAAACTTTGGAACTTAAAGACACGTGGCCTAAGAAATTATTGTTTTTTTTAAACATTATTTTTCAAATGTATGAATAAAGATTGTTAAAGTACTAGTTTTAAAAGAAAATACTGCTTTAGTCTTTTTGCTTTAAAATGTAGTGATTAATTTATAGGGGTGTGACGAGATCTCGCGAGATGCGATGTGTCCTGATGAACTTGGCCATATCATTGTGGTAGTGGTATGATGCGGCGCAACAAGTCTCTGTCAGAAAAAGGCTGCCGCGTTCTTTTTATGACATGCTCACACGAATTCCAAATGGTTTTCAATGGTCGCTTTATCGTGTCCAGTGTAGGCAGACCGTAGGCCGGGGTTTACTTCACTTTCCACGTTTCTGTCTCGTCACAGTTTTCAAATTATCCTCAATCACGGATTAGTGCGGACAGACGAGCTCGACACATGCGCAATGCTTCCTACTTGAGTGGCGCTCTCAAGGACTTGAAATAATGCATGCACGTGTCCGCAAGACCCTCCTGATGACGATAATGACCTAATGCAGACTGCTGAAGTATACTCTGTCCTTTAAGCTGGTGCGGAGTTTGCTGTTGACAAAGTTTGTTTAGGTACTCGTCCCGAGTAAAGCTTTTTCGAAAAAACGCTTACCCTGCTTTTAAAGGGAGTTCACAACTTATTCACCCATAATTCACACATCACTCATTAAAATAGTTTAATTTCAAAAAGTTGATTACAAAATGCACCTATGTTTTTGGAATGTTTTTGTTGATTAAAATACTATTTTTCCCAATATATTTTGTCATTGAGGATTTATTTAAAAAAAGTCTAGTTCTCATGAACCCAGTGTCTTGTCTCGTCTTGTGGCATAATTGCCTTGTCACACCCCAATTAATTCAATATGTTATTTGTATATTTCTAAGTAGGGTTGTTAATAGTTAACTTAATCTTAAACTAGCACCCATAAATGCTACTTCAGCTTGTTACTTTGACTGAATATTTCATATCTTGACTAATAATGAAGTGTGTACACACACATACACACACACACGTTGGTTTTTGTGATTTATGGAGACTCTCCATGTACAAACTGTATGTGGTATTGCCCTACACTGACCCTACACCTAAACCTACCCCTCACATGAAACTGTGTACACTTTTTGAATTTCATAAAACACTGTTTAGTATATTTTTTTAAGCCTTTTGAATTACGGGGACACTGAAAATGTCCTCATGAAACACCTCCATATTGTAATACCCATGTCATACCCATGTAATAATACAAATTTGTGTCCTCATAAACCACATAAACCCGCACACACACACACACACATATATATATATATATATATATAATTTCAGCTACAACATTTCTCTACAATACATAAAACTGAAATAAAAATTAATGAAAATTAAAACCAAAAACAAGACAATTTCTAAAGATTAAATTAAATTGTATACTGTTTTTATTAAATTCAAAATAGTAAACTATAGAATACAATAGTTTCTCAATGACACTGAAATACCCTGTTTCTAAAAAATATTTCTACACCAAAATGTATTTATCTTAATTGTCTTGTTAATTGTTTGGCTTCACTTGATCATGGCTTTCTAGAAGAAACCGTTAAAATATTAAAGAGATGTAAAGAGAATAAACTAAAGCGATTGCAATTTTGTTTTTGTTCTATTTCTGATATGAAAATGAAAACACGAGAAGCACAAAAATGCCTTTTTTACATGGAATCAAATGCCTAGTGCTCTTCCAGACTCACAACTCCACAATATTCAATAGGATGTGTTTACACTACCATTGTTGCCAGTGTTACTATTCAGAAGCTCACGAAACATGAAAGAGGCTTCAGATTTGGTTTTCTTTCTTTGCTCCAATTCTTATGACAGCTCCTAAACTCTGTGTGTCCTGGCAGGCGTCCTCCAATTCAGCTTAACAATAGAAACACGTGAGCTTTTTGGTCCTGACTGTGGGATTAAGCTGTGCATGTCTGAATGGGGCACAATGACAGCAGGTCTGTGTAAATATATGCTGGGTTACAGTATCTTAATCCTGTTGTGTGTGATCGAGTGTGTGTGTGTGTGTGTGTGTGTGTGTGTGCTTGAGCTTGAGAGGAAACATTACATTGAGCACTAAGGCTAGAAATATGCTTACGCAAGATATGTTAATGCGGTGATAGCAAATGTGTGCTAGAGTTACCTTTAAAGCCATTAAGCCAAATAGGTTATTCATGTAGCTAGAATAGCTATAAACATGACAGTTATATTATTATTGTTATATTTCATGCAGTTTCTCTTGATAAATAGACCTTAATATTAATAGACAAACCTGGTAATGTAAAGGTATGATATTAATGACTTGCTCTCTCTTTCTCTGCTGTGACATTAGTTGAACAATACTGTTTATAATTATCAAAGATGCACTTTGACATGTTTTGAAATGCAAGTCAGATTGTTTAGCTATAAATATTTGCATATACTGATGAAGAGTTTGATTATTTGATTATTATTATTTTTTTATTATTTTATTTTAAAATGTATGTTTCTATATAGCAAGTGTGTATTAAATGGATCAAAAGAGACAGTAAATGTTACAAAACATTTCTATTTCAACTAAATGCTCCTAATTTTCCACAGAATATTAAGGGACACAGCAAAATCCGATATTAGAATAATTTGTGACAAGACTGAAATAAGGATGCTGAAAATTCAGCTTTGCATCATAGAATAAATTACATTTTTAAAAATATTAAAATAATAGAATAATATGATTTAATATAAAATAATAATAAAACAAATATAATACTAAATAGTTATTTTAAATGATAATAAAATTTCTACAATATATACTGATTAAAAATGGAGCCTTGGTGAAAATAGAGACAGTAAAAACGTAAAAATAAAATATTTACTGACCCCGAATTTGACCGTTATGCTATATATAATTGGATTGGCTTTCATAAATCTCATTAGCATTTAACAATAGTTGACTTACACAAGTCAAATCAAACCTGATTATATTTGAGATTGCACCTTTTTACTACAGCGTGAACTAATAATATATATATATATATATTTATTGCTTTGTTTCTATTACGTTGCTTTAGGTACGTACTGTATAGCGTCAGGTTTGAATTCAAATATTCAGGGACTGTTGCTTAAAGTTAATGCTTTATCAAGTTGGAAATATGCCCTACACCAAATCCAACCCTAAACCTACCCGATAGTGTTAACACATGGAAAACTGAATAAACTATAAAACTATAAAAAACTATAAAACTATAAAAAGGCATTTGTTGATGCAACCGTGTCATTTCTACTTCCTTTTAAGTAAATCTAAAGTCTATGAAAACCCATGGATATTAAGCTCAATATGTGATGCACCAGTTTTCAAATATCCCAGCATATTAATCTTTTTTTGAAGTCATAACATGATATTCTTATTAATCAAAACTCTGTAAATTTGTGGGAAAAGGAATTAAAGGTGAGTTTAATGCCTCTAGTGTTCTTTTTATGTATAAACTGCAGTGATATGTACTTATTGGTACATATTTTGTGGCTGGCTAAAAGTGCACCAAGGTACGTTAATGCCATGAGACGAAGTAGGACAGTTCTGTTGCTTTTCCAATAAAACAGTTTTATATTTCCATTAATGTCTCTAAAGCCCTCTATTCTTGAGCTCTGGCATCTTTCCTTGCCAATATTATTGTTTGCAAGTGGACAGAAAAAAGACAATAGAAACCCACATTACTCAGAGGAGCAGAGAACGTTCACTTTAACGTATGCTGTGTGTATCTTTGCAATTTAATTATAAATGATCCTGAGGGTCTTCCTCTGTATCCTGACCTGCTGTGACCCCCATAAATATTCTCCCTCTCAAGTGCTCCCATAATCTTCTTAGTTTCCTTTTTTCCATCCTTCTCTGTGACCCTTCAAACTTTAGATTCTGGTGTAGCAGAGACACAGAAACAGAGAGCTGACACAATATTTAGTATTTCTAAGACTATAATCCGTTAATAACATTAATTCTGATTGGTGCTGTTTGCGGGGAAGTGGACGAATTGTTTTCCCTCTTGACATCTTTTCTTGTGGCGTCACGTAAAAAGAAATGCAGCAAAAGGAGATGTCCATCAAATAGAGTGATTTTAGACAAACAGACTTGAGTCAACAGCTTCTGTGACAGCAAACAAGCTATTTAAATGAGATCAAGAGTGCTCTGACGGCACCGTGGTAATTACATTACCCAGCTGCTAAACTACTGTACAGCTTCACTCGATACACTGCGTCTAAACAAACATCATTACCCACAATCCCATCAAACCAGGATTTTCTATCTTTGACAGTACTTTTCTTTCTCTCGATCTGTTTCGCTGCTACTCTAGCCAACTGTTTTTAGCAATATTTTAGCCAGTTACTTTTAGCTGCTGTTTTCACAAGCAAAGCAAAAATGCTTGAAAATATGATGTAAAAGCTTTTGCAAAGCATTTTTATCTTGCTTGTGAAAACATTTCAGTGTTGTGTAGATAACATTAGAAGCTGACTGAGCGGTATGTTAAATATTTGCAATATACTTAATATTACTACTGTATGTTCACAGGATACAGTTAAACAATATTGTGGTTTTAACACATTTTACTTTAGCCTTTACTTTAACTTTCCTAAAGCCTGCTTAGTTGTTTTCTAGGAAATCAGTTTGGTTAAACTGTCTGTTTCGTTGAAAGCGAAAAAAAATACTTATCCAAATGTTTGTTTGCATTCACTTGAATCAGTTATAAAAGGTGGTATTACTGTAAAAATATGTGGTTTGTTACTGTAAAAAGTGGCAACCTGTAATTATCTTAAAAAAGATGTTTCCATATGTTTTATAGGGATAAATTAATGTATTTAGGTTGATTCTGTAATGTTAAATAATATTTTGGACTAGATTAAAAGCAGTTAATTTAAATTGCACAGTCTCTATTTAGTTTTTTCAGTCAGTGTGGTATTTAGGAAGTTTTAGTTAAATGATGTTGTAAATGCAATAGCTTATTACTAAGTATTGTTATAATTGTGCACAGAAACCATTTTTTTACATTATATTATTAGAAATAATGCTTTCTTGCGTGATTTATTTTTATTGTATTTAGCTACATCTTGAATGCATTCCAAAGTACTTGAAATGGTCAAATTGTTGATTTCAATGGATATTTCTGATAAATTATGTTGTAAATATTGCAACTTATACCATGTATTGTTACTTTGGTGGATATAAATGCTTAAATATATGTATTGTTTTATAAATAAGATAATTGTTGTGCTTTAGTCAAATGAAATTCTAAATAAAAAAAATTCTTGTAATAAAAACTAATAAAATTAAATAAAATTAAAATAATTTTTTATAGTGAAATAAAAAAATGGTAATTTAGTTTTAATTAATTTAATTTTTTAACTTTATTTGCGTTTATTCTGTTTTTGTTTTTACCATTTCCTTTTTATTTTTACTGCCTCTAGGACATTTTTGAATGTACTTGGTACAAATGACTGTCTAAATAATGATTACGATTCCTTTTGATTAAAAGAATATTGATTATATATTTAGGCAAAAAAGTTAGCATTTTTGAAATATTGCCCAGTCCTGTTGTCAGCTAACATAAATATTCTATTAACAATGCTCAATAATGACCATTTTCCTGCTCAGATTTGGTTTACTTGGGTGCTTTTGATATCAATGCAATCAAAGCTTTAGCATTGGAGCTCACAGCAGCTCCTGATTACGGCCACCTGCAAACACATTATGCACTTCTGTTATACAGGGCAAAATAACTGCGTTTGCCAAATGGAAGTTCATTTACACTCAATTATGCAGCTACAAAACCATGAAGCGTGTTATTTTTACAGAATCCAATGTTTGCACAGGATTTTCGATGGGTATAATACACAGATCGGAGACAGAGCCTCTACTTGTTGAGTAGAAGAGGAATACAAATGCGTATGCAGTATGAATCTGAATATAGATGTGTTTACCGTAAAGCATGTGTGTGTGCTGGAGAAGGAGTGATTGGCCTATTCCATCATAATCAGACACCCAAAATTCAATTCTTTTCTCCTCTGCGTCTCACCATCTTGTCGAGATGCTGGATTGTTGTTGATGTATCTCCTCATTTTAGCCGCTGATGGAATTGTCCTCTGTTGTAACATCTTAATTAGGTGAAAAAAATGCAGGGGAATTGCATTTAGCATGCTTCGGAGGGGGTTGTGTACCAGTACAGGAACTCCCAAGATGGATGATTCCTGCTGCTAAAATGCATCAAAACCAGAGATGCCATTTTGTCTAACTTGATATTCATAGCCTATTTATAACCTGTATCTGTGTGTGACCTGTCTCAGTGTGCTGGATACAAATACGGCTGCCAGACATTTATCTAGATTTTATGACTCACTTAACGTGAAAGTGAAATCAAAATTGACGTTATTTACTTTCTTAATGCACGTTTCTGCTCTTATTGTGAAAGATTCATTGGTGCATTTATTGCATCTCGAGCAATAAATATTCCTAAAGTCACATTGCTTATTTAGGATGCATGAGATACTGAATAATTCAGACCATAGACAAAAAAAAAAAAAAAAAAAAATATATATATATATATATATATAAATGTATTATTTATTTTTATAATGTATATATAATGACTAAATAAACTAAATATTGCATAGATTGCAAAAAAAAATGAAAAATGTATATTTAAATAAAAATACAGTCACATAAAATATAGTGAAATTGCTCATTCACATATTCACTTACATATGCACATACATACATTTAGACCATGGTTTCTAAAACTAACTAACTAAATAAATAAATATATGAATCAATGAAGTAATTAATTATAATAATGTAACAAAACAACATGTACAATTTCAAAATAAAATAATGCAAGCAAATATATATATATAAAAAATACAATGTTACTTATTGTCTCTTGCATCATTATGATCATATTTTGGGGTCTGTGGCATCTAAAATATAAAAAACCCTTCATGTAGACAATAGCCTTATAACTACTTGTCATTCAGTCTGTATTCAGGCTGCTCTGTGATATGAAACAAGTGCACATTGCTTATTTAATTTCATAGTTATCATGCATATTGGCATTTGAAACTACGGCAAGTTATGTTTGAATTTAGAGACGGAATCTCTTGAAATTTAATTGAATTCTTCTGACATAAAATGCACAGAAAATAGTTTGAAATGTGCAGGATATATTCGAGTTTCCCCAAGAGAGCTCTTCTTTCCGTCATTTTAACTCAGCACAGTGCTATAGAACGGCAGAAATATTCAGCGGCCCATCTGATAAGGTCTTAAATCCCTTTTAGTGCCGTGTAATTCCTATGAGTGCGTGCTGTTCAATTTTTATTAAATCTATATTTGGTGTGTTGCCTGCGGACCTAAAGAGAAAATTATGCTCAATTAAATTAGTCATGTTGAAACCCCTAATTAGCTGTGTTCCCTGATAAGAAAACCCAATGTGAGATACGCCATTTAACCTCATCTCACCCTGATGCTGTAAATCTCAATCCACCCCAATTCACACATCATCAGAGGGGCGGCTCCCTCCATCTGGGAATCATTACCATACTTACAGGGAATGAACTCGATTGATTGGTAATGACATCAGAAACTGGGGCGTGGCTATGGGTGAAGTGGCTCCCTTCCCATCCAATAGACAATCAGCAAAATTGAAGTAACTAAAATTGGCTTATGCTTGTTGTTTTAACTGATTATTTCAATACTTTCATTGTTTCACTTTTCATTTAGTAGCCTTTTGTTTGTCTATTTGCCTTATTTGTTAATACACATACTTAACAAACTGCTTAGAAATAAACTTCTGGTACACTTCTGTTATCTGATATATATACAGTAAGTTAAGATGGCATTACCACAGTTATGGTTATTATATTTAGATGTGGATATACATATGGATTTTAAAATTAAATTCCTGAATTTGAATTTAATTTGAATGGATGTAGCAAACAAGATGCAGAATTGCAATTTTAAACTGTTTTTTCAAAGAATTTGTTGTGTATATATAAGGTAGATGGCTAGATAGATAGAATTTGCTTTATATATAAATTATATATATGCAATATAATTTTTTTTTTAATGATGGATATATAATTTATTTTATATAAGATAGATATTTTAGGCCAATATTTTAATTCTATATTCTATAGTGCACAAAGTTCTTTCCTTCAAAACGTTGATCATCTTTCTTTATGATACTATATGGGTTGTAACACTGAAACATGTATTTTCAGTAATGCTGCTTTGAGACAGTATATACTGGAATGCACGCTATATAAATAAACGGGAATTAAATTAAAACCTTGAAGGGCCTGAGTGTCCTGCTTAAAAAGAAGAGAAGGACCTTCTTGTGTGTGGAGATAAAGCCTGAAGAGCAGATGAATGCTGAGCGAGGGGGGCTCTGAGAGGGAACTCCATCATCCATCACTGGCTACAAACAGGTAGATAGCAGAGCTACACAGCGCTAATTAGCTGAATCAGTTTTTCAACAGAGAAACTGACTCTGAGCCAGTGGTCCAACCCTATCTCAGCCGACCAGGTGAGGAGAGACTTGGGTAATCTTCACACAGGGATCTGCCCCGGGGGGTAGGAGATATGCTCCAGTCAGCTCTGTTGAGTGTTCCAGGACTTCATTCCCTCCATTAAAGTCTGCAGAAGGTGCCCCAGGTCTTGAAGACTTCCTGCTGTGTTCATCTTAACAACCCTAAAGACTACACACCAGTTGCTCTTCCTTCACACATCATTAATATCGTTGATAGGCTGGGCCTGAAGTAGCTCCGTCCCCTAGTCACAGACCATCTGGACCAGCTGCAGTTAGCTTACTCCGCACAAGTAGGTGTAGATGACAGCTTGACATACTTAAATGCCACGATTATAAAACGCTTGTATGGGATGATTTTATCGTAAAGGTCATGGATTTGATCCTGCTTTGACATTTGAGACTGTATTGAGTTCTGTGATTTACTGTAAGTCAAACTATGTCAGCAAAATACATTAATATATGTATTAAAATAATTTAGTATGTAGGCTATTTATTAGTTTATCGGATTGATGTTTAGTTATCTCCTACACCTATACACCTATACCAAAAATTGCTTGGTACTTTGTAATCGGTTTTGCTTGTTAAGGCAGACATCATGTAAAAAAAACTAACAAAAAACACACACACATATATATACAGGTATATATTATTCATAAGTTTGGGATTTGAACAAATCCTTAAGCCCCAATGTTACATTTGGTTTATAACTCATCCCAGATTGGCTTCATCTTTTATTTGTAATTTTACTGCTTCCTATTTGGCAGATATACATATAAAAAAGGAATTCAGCACAGTTCGTTATACAAGACCAGCTCAAGGACATCAGCACATACAGTTCTCCAGCAGCTCAGGTCAGCTGCTCTAATTTGACTGTCAGAATGTAATGTACTTGCACAGGTCTCAGTGAGGTCATCTAGCGAAACGTTTGTGTACGTCTGTTGAAAGGACTTCATCTCGGAATGGATTTTTTTCTGTCCGTCTATCTATTGTTTTGTTTATGTCTTTTCTAGTCTAACTTTTAAATTTAAGGGCTTTAACATCTACCATTCTATCACTATATCTGTTGTTCTATTGTTACAGTTATCTATCTGTTGTTATATTGTTATATCATTATATCTTTGTCCTGTTATTATATCTATCTGCCATTCTGTTGTTGTCTGTATCATTGCCGTTTTATAAAATGTAACCAAATTTTGCTTTTCTAGTACTTGTCACGGTGTGGGTGACGAAAGCACGAAGGCAGAGTCGGTAGTTCAACAAATAACAAATCCTTTAATATTCCAGGAGAGCAGACACATAGGCAGGGTAACTCACACGACATCCAAAGTAACCTTAATAACCGGACAACACAAACTGAACTAAACCCAATTTAAATAGAGCAGACAAAAACACTAATTAAACGAGACACACCTGAACATATCGACAGAAACTAGGTCACACTGAGCACATGGGGAAACAACAACAAACACGTTACAGTACTGCTTTTCTAAATGATTAATTACAATTAATTGCATCTAAAAAAAAGTTTTTGTTTACATGATATATGTGTGTGTACTGTGTATATTTATTATGTATATATAAATACAAATACATGAATGTATATATTTTTAGAAAAGGGTGATGTTTATATAATAGATAATATAAAATATAAATAATTATGCATGTAAATATTTTTAAAATGTATAATGTATGTGTGTATTTATATATACATAATAAATATAAACAGTACATGTATATATATATATATATATATATATATTATGTAAACAAAAACATTTATTTTAGATGTGATCAATCACGATTCATTGTTTGACAGCACAATTTTCTAAAAAAAAAACTGCATTTGATTTACAGATGATATTTACATTTACATTCATTCTGCGTCTTGTTTGCTACATCAATTCAAATTCCCTGTAAATCCAGTAACTGTAGGTACTGTTAGCTATACTATTAGGCTGAATTGGAATAGCATACTAGAAGCATACTATTTTTACCTATCATTATTTGGCAGAAATAGTAAGAGGGGTGTACAGGTATGCTATTCTGAAGTCAGCCATAGTGATGATGCTTAAAAATGTGTGACATAAATCCCCAAGTCCACTTCTCAGACAGATTCCAAACTTTTTGTCTCTGGAGACCAGTGAAAGCAGAAGCAAATAGATTGTGATGGCACATAAGCAAGGGAGAGAGAGGGGAATGTAGGGCTATAATTTGAGCGCAGGAGAGAGGGAAAACGTTTCTTCTGCAGTGAGTTGAAGAGCGAGAGAGACTACAGAGACCCGTTTGTCTGAGTTTGAAGAGCTGCTTTCTGCCATTAGGACATTTTTTGGGGTAATGCAATGAGCAGATCCACATGATGTGGCCGCAGGGGCCTCTCATGCTGCCTCGGGGGCCACCAGGGGCCCCTCCAGGCCCTGCAGTGCTCAGGAATGGCATCACGGACCGTCCCAGGCTGCCAGCTTATTGCTGGCCCGGAATGATTTGTGTTTGGTCAGCTGCTAGAAAAGCAGCTAATTAGCTCTGTCATTTATGGCTAAAAAGTTGACTAAACGAGAAGCCGGATGGCCGGAAACTCTCTGAGGGACAAACGGAGAGACATGTAGCTCAGCGAGACACTTCTGATTTCATTAGCCTCATCTAATTTGCCCTTTTTGATTTCCCTCTCTCTCTTACTCTCTTGTGCATCCTTCCACCTTCATTTCCAACCCAGGCTCATTAGAAAAACGTGCCTGTGTTGACATTTCTGCAAAATGATTTCACATCAGTTCTTGCATGTTTTGCTACACTTTTAAAGTGAAATATCCATTAAATTATGCTAGAAGCAAGTTCAGGTTTATCCAAAACAGATGAGCATTAATCTCACAACATGCTATGTACAGAAGTTCATACTTTTTATAATGAAATTAGGGCTTTTAGGCAATGTTATACAGCATTGGTTGATGTACATATTGTGGTAGCTTGTAAATGAAATGAAATTAAAATCCATTAAAAACGGTCTTAAAAATAACACTAATACTTTCAATAAACCAAATGATAATGTTACAAAAATATAGTATTAACAAAACATATTTGCTGATGTAAATGTGCTATTTGACAAGTGTTTGAGCTCTGTACCAGGTGTGCTACCGAGCAAGTTTACAATGTCAGAAAAGCCATACAAATGTTATTTTACAAATCATGCACTATGGTAAATACATTTTAAGGTCATAATATAGCATTGTTCACAGAATCAAACAATTTTTTTTTTTTTTATAAAAATCAATAATCTGCCCCTTAATCATTATTTGTGTGAAAAGGGACGAAGTTATTGATGTTTCACTGCCATACAAGCCATCATTTGAGCTAGAAATTGCATTGAATCGTATGTAAGGCTATGTTTTTGTAGTTTTCCACAAATGTAGGCATAGGCACGTATTTCCAATGAGCCTGCCTAGGTTGTCCATTTCCTCCAGTTTTCATTTTCCTGTGCTTTAACTCCAGCCTTGAATTACCCTGTAGCCGTCAATGAATCCACCTCAACTAATAGATTCATCTCTAGCATTGCTGTGTCCGGGTGTGTTATGAAACATCAAGGTCTATTTCTGCTTTACTCACATGAGCGAAATGCATTTAGGGCTGCGGTAATCCTGAAAGCGTGGCGAAAGAGAGATACTACACCAATAAATAGAGCCACCCGGCTCAGGGATCTAATTAAGAAATGAAGCACAACATATAATTTAGCACCAAACAATGTGTAATTTCCCCTTCAACCTCTTAAATTGGTGTAAATGATGTCACCCTGATGGCCAACCGATCTGGCAGAAGGGGTTGATGTCGGGTTATGAGTCCATTACTACTAACCTCGTCTACCAGTTGCTCTGTGTATTTCTAAACCGCAAGCTTAAATGACTGAAATGGCGTGTGTTGAAAATGAGAAATAGGGAAAATGATAGAAAATGAGCAAGAAGTAGAGAAAACAGTTGCACAAAATCGGTGTGCTATTTACCAACCACCCACATACCTATTAAACTAGGCACTATCTATGCTGGTATAGCGCTGCATCATGCGTAAAATTAACTGTCATCGTTATCACACACCTCGCTGAATTTGCTTTATTATATGTACAGAATTATTCAAACTAGCTAATTCGCTATTTGCACAATTAATTTTATTTTATTAAAAAGAGATTAATTTTGGATAAGTGGGCCATTTTATCCTAGGCAGCTTAATAGGAAAAAATGCCAAATTTTCCTAAATTCACCCTATTTGTGTATATTTTCAATTGATCCAAGCAACATTTTAATCATAAAATGTTTTTTTTACATTTAAAAATATTAAAATTGAAAAAAAATTTTCTATGATATTACGTTTTCTATGAAGTTTCTATGAAAATATTTTCAGATAACTACAACAGCACAGAAAGCACATGCAAATATATAAATGAATAAATTAATTGCATTAATGTTTTATATCATCAATCAGAATAAATGTTTACTTAATTCAGGTACATTTTTTCTAAATGAATGCATTTAAATTAAGCTTTCACATTAATTTAACACAAAATCTTTTCATTAACCAGACTTTTCATTTTAAATTAACTTTCTTTTTTGAGTGTTTCAGTGGATACAGTTCGCTGTTAGCGAAATCCTTATTTATATGTATACCTTAAAATGGTGAAAACTGGAAAATCATAAGTAAAAATGTTAAATAGATTGTGCTAACACTTTATATTAGATTTAAAGGAATAATTCACTCAAAAATGAAAATTCTGTCATAATTTATGACAGAAAATTATGTAGTTCCTTCAAGTAGTTCCAAACCTGTAAGAATTTCTTTGTTCTGCCGAACACTAGATATTTTGAAGAATGTTCTGTTTTTGGTCACCATTGACTTCCGTAAAAAAATTATGACAGAATTTACATTTTTGGGTGAACTATTGCTTTAAGAGTGAATATGTGTTTTGTAATCTAAAGTATTACCAAGATTGGATCTTCACAGTGGTTGAGTACTGCTTTCACTGTCCCGTTTCAGTGCCATTATGTATATTTAGATTTGAGTAAAGCAATTACTAACCTCTCTGTGGAGGAGTGACTTGTCCTAGCATGCATCATGCCATCTAATTAAGAGCTGTAGTGGTGAATCAGTTTTGATGGAGCATTTAATGTTACGTGGTTGTGTGTTTATCCAGACTCTAACCAGTCTCCAAAAAAAAACCTTCTCTCAGATTGAAATTTGAAAGAAAAAGAAACAAAAAACTAGACAGCATCTCTACGAGACATTCTGTTTAGAGCCTAGTCCTGCCTTTTAATCATCATGGAAAAACATCTCAAGGGTTGAAACATCAAAGAGCTGAAAGCATCAATCACGAGATTGCAAGACGAGAGTGATGGAATAAAGTATCTGAAATAAAGAAATTGAAGATTTTCTTGTGGGCATACGGTGGGCGGATGGGTCGGTATTTTGTTGGGAATTCATTATCTGACTGCCAATAGCCTTGTTCATTTACATGCATTATTTTCTACATAAACAGTATCCAGGTATTCTGATGAAATAAACATTTTAATGGAAAATCTCGCTTTTTGCCATTTCATCATTGGATGAATTACTGCTGTCATGATCAGAGAATTTACGCAAACATCCTTTTTAAACGAAGCCCTGTGCATTAATTGCATCAAGCAAAACGTGCTGACTTTTAAGAACGAACTGCAATCTGTAATAAGCTTAATTTGCATATAAAGAATGTGTGTTTGAGCAAAGAAAGAATGACAGCGGCTTAATTTAAATATGCAAACAAATCCATATCAGTGCAGATGGCGCTTTGTTAAACTGAATTGTGGGTGGTTAGTAATTAAGACGCGAGTATCACGCACAAAAGTGGCGCAAGTGAATGTCTCCTCGACTTTCAAAAAGTCATTTTAAAAAGCCAACGTGAGATCAAAGATACAGGAGGGGATAAACAAAATGTCCTAGAGTCGAGAGACAATGTGACGGCAGGGACAATCAGGGTTGGGAAGCAGTCCTAAATCACAACACAGATATTTATGGGAATGCTAATGACAACAAGTCGCTCTTTAATGTCAGGTCTCAACCTGTGATTGCACACTGGGTTGAGTGATTTGGACGTCCCGACAGTTGTAATTATCCGAGTGTCTTCTGTCAGGCTGGCAGGGGGCTGAATCTTCCTCAATTAGACTGGCTAATGTTCTCCTTCTTGCTCACTCATTCCCTTCGCAAACATTTTTGTGGTTTCACGAAGAGCAAGAAAGCACACGGCCCTGTCGGTTATGCCCTGCCAACGGCGGACGTGTCGTTGGAAATGCTTCCCATTTGAGATTTTTTTTATATCCTTTGGGAAATGTCGGGGCACTTGGTTTATGGACAGCCCTTTTTGTCCGCTCATTTTCCACTCAAGTTCACGTTGGGTTCTTGCGATGACTCAGAGCCACTAATGTGTTCGACTGAGGTCAGACCTTCAAACACTAGCCTGCTCCATTATGTGTGCATCTCTGTGCTTCTTCCATCATTTATGTGTCTTTGTGGACGGCGTCTGAGAGGACAGACTGTTCTGATTCAGAATTGTGTTCACAGCATGCAGCTACAGTATACATTGTTAGAGCTATTTGCTAAAGAAAGCAGCACTTTTGCCATTGCTCATATGGGTTAATGAGGGGAAAAGGGAAAGAAAAAAAACTACCTGTATTTGGCAGACGCTTTTATCCAAAGTGGAAAGGTTGAATTTTGACTTAGGACAGTATCCAAACATGTGTCCACTATCCAGAACAACATTTATTCTGTTGATACTTTGCTTTTTGGTTGGCATTGGTTCTTATTACCATTTCATTCAAATAACTTTTTTTGGAAATTAAGAGCAATCACTTTTAATCACACACTCACACAAATAGCATAATTATTATTTATTTATTTATTAAAATGATTAATATTCTGGTATATTATGTTGATCTATAAGTAATCATACTCATGTGGAAAAACACTAAATATTTTCAAGATTATATTTCTTAGTTATATGTTTTTGTTTACATTTATATGTAAATATTATATATTTATTCATATTTACTACGTATTATAGACTATACAAATCTAGATTCCTCATAAATGTAATCAAATCAATTAAATCAGATTATCATTAATTTCACCAAAAGTCAAAGTAAAAACATTTACGATTTATGATTACAAACGATTTCTGTTTCAAATAAATGCTGTTCATTAAAGAATCTTAAAAAAGGTTTCAGTGGTTTCCACACAAACATTCTATTCACCACAACTCTTTTCAACATTGATGATAATAAGAAATGTTTCTTAAACAGCAAATGAGGATATTAGCATGATTTCGGAATGATTTAGAAGACTGGAGGAGTGATGCTGGAAATTCAGCTTTGCATTACAAGAATAAATTACAGTTTAAAATGTATTAAAATAACATACAGTTTATTTCAATTGTAAAAATATTTCACATTGTTTTTTGCTGCATTTTTGTTAAATAAAAGCAGCTTTGGTGAACAGAACATGAACAAAAATGTACTGACCCTAAACCTGTTAAGTGGTAGTGTATACCTGTGTGTACCAATCTTTTTTAGTAAGTGTATCATCCCATTTCAGGGTCAACAAAAAGTTTGAAAACCCCTGACTCATTATACTCAGAAAGAGAGAGTGTCTTCTCTAACTAACAGACCCACAGGCAAGTGTAGAGCAGGTTTTGCACATAAATATGCATGCATGTCCACACACACACACACACACACACACACACACACACTCTACCCCGTTGTATTGCAGTGATTCACTGCATTCATTTCAGCTGTGGAGAGCAGTTGGGTAGTGCTGCATACTGCTACTCTCCCAGAAACACCAATTTCTTCCTCAGAACGCAAAAAGTGAATTATCTGAGTGACAAATAATAGTTTGTTCCTTGCAAAAAGCTACCATATGACTCATTTGGACTACTTTTATGGTACTTCATGCTGCTTTTTGGTCTTTTAGAAATCTTGACAACTTCTGGTGACTACTTCTGTAGGCCATTAAGGATGAACTTTTTCTCGTTGTGTGAGCACAGAGCTCACTAAACCTACTCATCACTCCAATTGCACAAGTGAGGTCTTACGAATTTGTATTAATTAGCCCCCTCGTAAAACACATACAAATTAGTCGTAAGATTCTGTAGTAGATTGTTTTTTAATGCTCTTTAATATGATGTAACAGATTGCAGTTCACCTCAAAGTGGCATGAGTAATGAGAAAATCCCATACAAACCACATCCTATCGTAATCGTGTGTTTATAATAATTTGTAGTGGTTTCTGCCGTGTAAAAGCCGTAACATGTAAGCTCTGGCTGAAACTCGCGTTTTTTGTGATATTATGAAGACCGCCTCCTCTCCATAATAAGTATAATACACATTAGTAAAAGGATCTATTTTCATTTTGATTTGTCTATATACACTTTGGGTGGTCGCGGTAAATTATAAAAGCAATCCAAAAACCGGCAACCCATGCACAGCTCCAGTGACAGCATTTTCAAAATAACCAAAGTGTGTGGGAAAGCAATGACCCTGGCAACCATAGTTCGCTGTACCCTTATCACAAAGATTACCTTCCGCACCGCGATGATGGCAAGAAATTGGGATCAAACTTTATCAAATTATTAATTTGAGTTTAAAAAAAATATTAACACATAATTTTTTTTTTATTAATTGCATGCAGCATAAATATATGTACATTAGTGCTATCAATCGATTAAAAAAATTCAATTAAATGATTAATCACAATTAATCGTATATATATATATATATATATATATATTAGTGATGTAAAATGATTAATCACGATTAATCATAATCAAACTAAATGTTTTTGTTTACATAATATGTATTTGTATTGTGTATATTTATTTACACACATCATATATTTAGGAAATATTTCCATGTGTTTCATGTATATATTTATATGCATATAATTTATATCACATATAAATATATTTATAATAAGTAAACATCTTTTTTTTACCTAAAATATATACATGCCTGTGTGTGTATTTATACTTTTATATATAGATAGATAAAAATAAACAAACACAGTACACACACATATATTATGTAAACAAAAAGTTTTATGTTGGATTAATTAAGATTAATCATTTGACCGCACTAATATACATATATATATATATGTGTATATATATATTTATATATATATATAGACGCTTGCGTATATTGCCCTGAAAAATATATTTCCAGGCCAAGACTTTTACACTGTAAAATCAAAATAAATAAAGAAAAACCATTTTATCTAAACATTAAGGCTGTAGAGCTGTGTTTACCCGTCACTTTGAAATGCTTTGAATTTTTGCTTTTAATATGCAAGGCTGTCATTACCCTGAGCCGCGTTCCACTGCCAGAATTTTTACCCAATTACCTCAGAGTGCCTTTGCTTCTCTCTCCAATCAGAACAGCTGATAACAAACATGTCATCAGACTGTCAAGAGTGGCAGTGCATATGAGCGAGCAGCTGCCTCTTTCGCTGTCAATGTTCAAATATTTATATACGCTCTTCTTTAGTGCACTATAATGAATTTAAAGTCTCTCTTTGTCCTTCGTTTTGTGCATTTTGAGATTAAACACAGTCCTTTCCTCAGCTGTCAGTCTGTAACCTGGAGTCTTTAATATTTTAAAATCATTTAAACAGTACATAAATAATGATGAAATTGCTGTTTAATCTGAAGTAACTTGTTTTTATGTGGGTGTTTGTGAGGATTGAAAGTTCTCATTATAAGCAGCGATTATGTTTTACGTGCAGAGCTGAACATAAACAAGCTGTAATTCGTTCTCATTAAAACCTTCCCTGTGATTATTTAGCATTCACCTGTATTTCAGGCGGCTGCGTTAACAAGTTTGCGATAAATGAGTCAGGAGTGCGCCGAACAAGACATCAAACAGCTGTATGATCGTGTAAAACATTCGCTGTCATTCTTCTTGCATGTGATTAAGTCATTGTGTCATGTTTAATGTCTGTTTGTCTCAGGTACACAATAGAGGCGCTTTTCTGCAATATGCAACAAATTAGTGATGGTGGGTCAATCTCAGAAAACAGGACCATATGTAGAAAAAAAATATGTTCTTTTTAATTTAAATATAAGATGAAAAAAATAAATTTAATTGTTTTAGTGATTCTTGTCTAGCTAAAATATTAGTATTATTGTGTGATTATTATTCATTATACATATTTGTATTATTTATTAATTGTAGTTATTGTTTGCTTGTGTTTGTTATTCTTTTTAAATGTAAATAAATAATAATAGTGTAAGTGCTGGTGGGTCAGTCAAGTTTTTTATCATTTAATTACAAAATGTTTATTTCATTTAATATATATATTTATATATATATATATGGGGGGGTCATTCTCAGAAATCAGGATCATTTATAATTTTTATTTAAATATGTTTTTATATAATTGTAAATTGAATATGCACGACACAACTTTTCATTATTTAAAATAAATTTTTAAATTTAAATATAAAAACTAAAATAAAAATAGGACCATATATGGAAATATATAAAACAAAAACATATCGAAAAAAAAAAAGTAATACATTTAAATATTTTAGGTAATTAATCTGTAGTTATTAATATAATTAATAATTCATTTTATATATTTTCTCATTTTATCTGTGTTTGGGCTTTTTTTAAGTTTTAATTTACATTTAATTTGACATTTTAGTATTAGTCTCAATCTTCTTTTTTTTTTTTATAAATTTGTTACAAATTAAAAATTGAATGAGTATTAGTGGGGGTGGGACAATCTTTGTGTGAAATATAAGTGTTTATTTTAGTTTATTCTAGTTTAAATGGTTACTGCAGAACGGAAGACAATCACGTGACATTCTGATAAAAAAACAAACAAACATTCAAAAGTCATGGGGGCACAAATAATTTTTCCTGTCACTTTGAATCCATCTTTTTTTGTGTCACTCTCCCTAGATCTCCCAGTTTGTGGATTTTCCCGGAAATATCGTTGCAGTGTGTCAGAAACACAAGCCAGGCAATTAAGTCCCGTCATTGACAGCATTTCTTCAGTGTCCTTTTGATAAGAGCGCTCTCAGGCAATCAGAAGCTCCATCACCACAGTCCGTCACCCACCCCCCCCCATCCATCCCACCCTCTAAATCAATCCCCCTCCGTGCCTGACATCAATCCCCTGTTGACGGACAGCGTCATTTGCTTCCATGTCGACTGATGTGGTTTGGAAAGTGTTTGGAAAGTGCAGAGACAAAACTGTTTTGGTTTATTGCCAGGATGCTGCTTTGTGGTTTTGGATGGTTGCTAGGTGGCTGCTTATTGGCCTAATGCAGAAGCACTGGCCCTCGAGTCTCTGTCTGGAAATATGGCTCGGGTCCCTGCTTCAGTGTAAGTCTAGAGGATTTTTCTTGCTCAAAAGGTGAAAATCGTGAGGAAAGCAGAAGCACGATTCATGATGGCAATTATATCCAAAGTTTACTAAGTTTCCCAAGTACTAATAGTGATGCTTGATTTGGCAAGCTCTACTGTATATACAATTCATCTGTTAGCCACAGCTCTTCCGTTCAGCTTCTGATGGCCTCGGTCAGATTTTTGGGCTGGAATTATTCATTTCGTAATGTTACGACTGACGTCATTTGTGCTGGGGACGGTGAGAGCTTGTGTCGACGATATTGTTCCAGCACTTTGTGAAACAGCTTGCGACAGGGATGTATGTAATACACTGGCATCTTGCTGAGTGGCTGTCAGCAGTGAAGGAAAGCGACAGCTGCAATGTTTTCTGGCGCAGACAGCTCTGCACTTCTGTATGGCATTCCCACAGCTCACTATTCAGTGCAATTTTTTTTATTTCCAGTGCAATCCTCAAACAAAGTGCTGTGTGCAGATGCTGTTTTGATCAGCTCAAAAACTTATATTAGAGAGCCTTGGTTCACTTGCCATGTAACATTTCATTATAAACACCCAATTAATTATTCACTATTTTATTAACATAATCTATGAGATGAGTTGAACATTTGAATGATGTTATTAAGTATATTTCAATTTATATCTATATGTTTTTAATCAAATATTTAGAATTCAGTTTTGACTGATTAGCTAATATTTTATTATTATAACCACCTGATAAATTATTTCATGTTTTATAGACATATTGAGAATTAGTATTACTGAGATTAGACCTAATAATAAGTTAAATATGAAGAAGAATAATATATCATGAAATATTTTTGTTTATATATTATTTCTGTCAAACAATTAATCGTGATTAATCACAACCAGAATAAAAGGTTTTGTTTGCATAATTAATGTGTGTATACTGCGTATATGTATTATGATATAATATGAATATAATATTTATTACTATATATATATACACATAAAGTATTTGTTTTGAAAATATTTCCATGTACTTTAATGTATATGTATTTATATTCACATAATTGATATTATACATAAATATTTTAGTGCTGTCAAACGATTAATCGCATCCGAAATAAATGTTTTTCTTTACATAATATTTGTGTTTATGCTGTGCTTATTTATTTGGTTTGTATTAAAACACACATGTACACATATATATTTTGAAAGTACTTGAATGTAAATGCATTTATATTTTTTATTTTCTTATATTTGATATTATATCTAAAAATATTTAATATACAAGCATAACATATTTTTATTAAATATATACATGCATGTGTTTATACACATATATTATGTAAAAAAACTTATTTTGGATGCGATTAATTGCGATTAATCATTTGACAGCAATATATATATATATATATATATGTTTTTTCTCTCAAAATTCATGTTCCAATTAAACAAAAAACAACATTATGAAAACAAGTCACTTTTCTTTCTTTCTTCGGTTATTTATTAATTTATTCTTACTTTATTGCATTTATCATTATCATATTATACATTCAGGTAGTTTTTGAGTTAGTTGATAAGTTTTTTATTTAGTTTGGGTTGGTTATACATAATTATGTTTAAGTTATATAATTAAGTTATAATTAAGTATTTACTACTATTATTATCATCAAATCTAAATGTATAAATACTCAGTTCAATCCTACAAACCAGCTCTCTGTTTCAGCACTTCCCATAGGTTCTTTATAAAAACAGTAAAATAACATATAAAAATGTTTGAGCATAACCTCATTAATATACATGAAGTCTTTGTTATGCTGTGATATGAAGATAGCATGTTTAGTTTACAGAGCGATGCCTGATTCTCGCATACGTGCACGTCTCATTCTAACCAGCGGCATTATGGGTATTCCTGCCAGTGCGTGATAGTGACTCAAAAGCCAGGAAGTCTGAGGAAGCACCCGGGGTGTTTGGGTAACAGTCGGGTGGTTTTAACCCCGTGGCAGCGCTCGCTGAGCAGGCTGTGGTGGACCATCACACGAGGTGTAACGTTCTCTCTCCTGTCTTCTCTGCGTGTGATTGAGGGGCTTTTCAGGCTGATTGCTGCCTCAGTGCTCTAGTGTTGCACGGCAGGGTCTCGGCAGAGCCACACACATTCGCTGAGTTGGAAATCACACAGGATGTCAATTGGAGGGGATTCTGAGACTCTTAATGAGCTCACAGAGCGGGGAGGTTTTTAAACTTAAATCCTTGTCTTTTGTGGTTCATAAGCTGCCTGCTCTCAGATCTAGACGTGATGTTACTGGGACTTTACTGTACCATAAAGGGCTCCTGCAGTGTGCGGTTTAACACACACACACAAACACATACACCTATCTTATTTGAGAGGGCAGCAGTGGCAGTTCTGGCTCGCTTGGTGCCCTTGGCGAGATAAGGGGGAAAAATTGTTTTTAGGAGTGCTTTTATGACAGATAGTGTTTTCTGGGCAGAATTCAAGGGAGCTTGTTTTCAAATCCTGACCAAATATATTAGATGCTCTTTTTCAGACAAACAAACAAACAAATATATGTTATTTATTTTATTAGTAATAGGTCTAATACTTATTTTGATATGAATAATATCACTAATTTATATTATTTGTGGATTTTATAAAAAAATTAAAATGAACCACCTGCACTGACTGCACTTGAAATTTATTTAATTTTAAAATATATTTAATTTTAATAATAAACAATTTGTATTATTACTATTTTAAATATTCTATAAGTCTATAAATTACAATTAAATAAAAAATCGAATCTCTAAATTATTTTAAGTATTTGAAATATTTTTTTTAATTGGAAAACAAAAACTAATTTAAAAACTAAAATATTTATTAGTTTGTTTGTTTTTTTTATTAAATAAATGTAAAATAATGATCACATTAAAAAAAAACAGCAGCAGCAACAACAACAACAATGACAATAATAATAATTATTAATATTATTATTTTTTCTTCTTCTGAATTTCATCCATACATTTTTATTTAAAAAAGTAGTATTTGTCCAACCACAAATCGCATGCACTTTTTTATTAAAGATTATTTTTTTTTTTATTATATTATTATTTTATTATAATATTGTACGTATTTTACATGCAGCATATTCATTATTTAGCATATTTAAAATTATTTTAAATTGAAAAAAAAAGTTATTTAGTAACACAAAAAAATCCAACCACACACCATCTTCAAAGATTTATTTTTTAGTTTTTAAATGTTATTTATTTGTATATTTATTAATTAATGAAAAAAGAGCATCTTTAACAAAATATTGTGATGTATTTTTCAGTATGCTTAAAACATTCAGAAGTGTTTCAATAAATACCACTAAAAGTTCATTTATTCAACTAATTCCTAAAACCAAAAGCTTGATGGTAAAATTCAAGCCTTTATTTCCATGCACTAAATATGCTGAATTTCAATAAGCACAGCATCACTTCAGCGCAGATGGTGGCCAGCTCCACTGGATTGCGGGTGGTTAGTGAATAAAGTAATTCACCCTTTAGCCTCCATTGGTTTTTTGCAGATGTGTGATCAGATCCGGCATGAAACGAGAATGAACGTGCGGACAATTGAAAATCCCACAACCAGCTGCCGTAAAACACAGACCAGCGTGAGATCAGCTGGCAGATGCTGGACAATCTTCTACAAACGCTCTACACAAGAGATTTATCTGATAAGAGGGGCAATTTAACACATCTTTGCTGATTTGCGAATGTTCTCGCCTCCCTGTCCAGTATCATCAATACGGGTGCCAGTGCAGAGGTTCTAAATAACAGGCTGCTGATTTGCTGAGGAGGAGGAGGAGGGAGAGAAGGCCTCTGTCCTTCTAAAAGATGGAGGTGGTGTAAAGGCGCTAACCTCACAGCACTGTAATTGGGCTCAGACATCACTCACAGGAATGTTCTTAAGGGGACAGTATATTTGCTATTGTTTATTACAGCGCTTGTTCTCTGTCAAACTGCTTTTTTCTTGGAATTGGACGCGATTTATCAGCCGTGAAACCCCCAAGAGCTGCATACCCAAAGGAGAATGTTATTGCTCAAAGGTTTCACAGCGCTGGAGACCTCAAGGAATAGCTCAGGCAAAAATTTAAATCCTGTTATAGTTTCTTCGCCCTCATGTCCTGCCAAACCTGTGTGACTCTGTCCTTCGTGGATCACCGAAGTAAATATAGAAATAAACACTACACACAACGAAAACAAATGGGAACAAAAAGCACCATAAAAGTGTCCCAGGTGACTCGTGCACTATATTCCAAGTTTGAAAATTTTATTAGTCATTTTCTGAAAATCATCCCTTCATATGTAGCTTATCAAATCATCATTTGTTGATTTTTTTTTTGTTCCAGGACTTGATATTATGATAGAAACAAAGGTTTATTACATAAAGAAAGGGATTTTATATTTAAAATATAAAATGCATTGGCAACAAGATTTATTTGCTTACTATGATTAATTGAAATAAAACAAAATAAATGAATAAACTATTATAATTATTATTATCATCATTGTTATTATTAAAATCTTCATAATCATCATCTTCATAAAATTATATTATTTATTGTATATTATATTAAATATTATTTATAACTGGGGGAATTAAAAAAAAAAATTTCATCACACGATCAACATGCATTTTTTCAAAACTCTATGTAAAAGAGAATTTTCTAGATGCTTTGCTCTATGTTTTGATGTAATAATGGACACGAATTTATAGCTTATAAGGCTATACAATTAATGTGGACCTTTTCTTAAGAAGTTCATTTATTCTATTCAAGGGATGCATTAAACCAATCAGTTTTCTGAAGTTTGAGATTTTAAATAATTGCCTTTTTTTGTTGTTCTTCTTTTTAAATTGCTTTTGTTGGTTGTATTTTTTTCTGTTCATCAAGGAATCCACAAAAATAAAAAGCAACACAACTGTATTAAATATTGATAATAATCAGAAATGTTTCTTGAGCAGCAAATTGGCATATGAGAATGATTTCTGAAGGACCATGTCACACTGAAGACTGGAGCAACGATGCTGAAAACTCAGCTTTGCATCACAGGAATAAATTCCATTAAAAATTCCAGTTATTTCAAATCAAATAATATTTCACAATATTAGGCTACTGTTTTTGCTAATATTTTTGGTGCCTGCACATCTTTGGCACATTGTTGAGATCTGTTCTGAAACTCGCATGTGCTATTTTTCTCATTATAAATGATAGAAACAAGAGCTATACAGTAATTGGTGTTTTGGTGAGTAAAACCCACATGGGGTCACTAAAGATTAAGCTCCAAGGTTAAGACTCTGAAGTTGAGTTATACTATACATAAAAATCCACTTAATCTCATATCTGTGTAGGAGAAGCAACTTCAATTTCAAAGAATAATTACTGCACTGTTCTTTCTGTGGGCAGAAGCACTGCAAAAAATGAAAAGTTGACTTAACTTTAAATTTCAAGGCAACTCACTGCACGTCTTTTTTGAGTTTTCTCACTCAACCCAAGTCACTGAGTAAAGTCACGTGCAGGGGCGGATTTAGTGAATTTGGGGCCTCAGGCAAATATAGGAATGGGGCCCTACATTTGCACACATTTACTTCA
>JAUMHI010000070.1:13582822-13600425 GCA_032359435.1 Enteromius unitaeniatus | reverse complement strand
TGTAGCCACATAATGTATTTTAATGCAGCCAAATTCTCAATATAACTGTTTTCATTGATATATTTAATGGTTTCTGTTGTCAGAAAAATGTGAAATAGTGACTGAAATGCACCCCATTATTAGGCCTGCTAACTCTACTACTCTACCTGATTTATAATCGAGCCGTTGTCTGATGAAATCAAACACATAAAATATAGACAATGGCTACGCTGTGATTTTGGCTGTATTTGCATGTAAAATACAGTTAGAAGCAACATAATACATATTTTAACTGAAAGCCCTGCTCCTTTCAGTCTCTCGCTGAACAGAACAGACGCAGAGAGAGATGTGCGCGAGCTGGGAAAACAAGTGCTCGTGCTCGTGCTCGCGCTGTACTACCAGCGACTGAAGTTTGTCCAAGAAGTCACTAGTTGCTATTTGTCGCTATTTTTGGAAAAATGTCGCCAAGGGGTCTGAAGAGTCGCTAAATCTAGCGACAAAGTCGATAAGTTGGCAACACTGTATACATATAATGAAAAATTGTCATAAAAATCCTTATTAATGGCAAAAATTACTTACATTTATGGGTCTGCTTGCTCTCTTAGCCCTTCGTTTGAAGTGAGGTTTCTGAAAAATCTTTGTTTGGAGGGCTATCTAGCCCTTCCCCTTCCCCCTCCAACCAAAAGAGAATTGATACACCCCTACTCCTACACGTGAACGCGCCAAACGTGTAGGGGTAAGGGGTAGAATTGGGGTCTAGGCCTGAAAACTAGACACACTAACCTCATAAACGGTGGCAATCAACAACTGTTTAAAAAAATGAGCTCTTTACATCACAGTACATACTATAACAGTAACTGCATCATTATTCATGCTGCTATGCATGCTGGTAACTCACAAAGCCTGATCATTTCAACAACATGACATTCTTTTTTGACAGCTGACAACTGTTTTTGACTGTTTTGGGACAACATTTGGGGTCATTCTGTTGGTCTGACAAAGGTTTTTATAGTATTTGAGACTCAAAACTGGAAAATGTTCAAGTCCACTTTTTTAAGTGAGTGAAAGAGAGGAAGTTGAAGAGAGGACTAGAAAAAGAGGGATGTAGAGGCAGTGCAGGTCTGTTCACCGAAATGATCCCTGTCCAGCATGAAAGAGTTTTTGCTGTTTTTATGGCATGATCCCTTGGTCACATTGTGGCTTGGGAAATTACAAAAGGGCATATTTCACTATTCCAATTTCTGTCTCCATGAATGACTGCACACACGAGAGCATGAGTGTGTCGGCGCGTGTTTGAATGTGTGAGCCTTCAGCCAGCAACGTTCCCAGAATGCAGGTAACCTTGGCAACTAATCCTATTTACAGAGTATTGGATCCATTATTCAAGCATTTGGTCCCCAAGATAAATAAATCTAATCTTCATTTCTCAGTGACATTAGAGAGCTTTAAATTCTAACTGGCGTTTGAAGACGTCGACACAAATTGCTAGTGTCGTTTGGTGATCAGATACAAATCTAGGTGTGACACGATTTTTGTGAGTTTTCCTGTTTCGCACCGAACATGAAAGCAGAGAGTGACGTATGTTGAGCTTGAATTCTTGGTTACTGTATTTCCTTTTAGTTATCAGACATATGCTATTCAGTGTTATGATAAAAAATGACTAAATGATAAAACTATTCTAAATCAATAAATTTAGCTAAAACAAATATTATTAAATATAAAAATATAAAATATTAATAAATAAATAAAGCTAAAACAAATATTAAACAAAACAACTGAAACAAACAAGTGCATTAAAACGAATAAGATTAAAATTGAAATAAGAATAAATTAAGACTGAATGGAAATATTACAAAGCAAGAAAGAATCGTAAAATAAGTTTGAAATAAAACTAAACTAAACTAAAAATAAATGAAGATTAAATAGAAACATTAAAAGCAAAAACTAATAAACAATAAACAAACTAAGAAAATTTATAATATTAATAAATCCTATAATAATATATAAATAATACTAAAATAACACGGATGCTAAAAAAACAAGAATTGCAAGATGTAAAAATGTGAAATTTGTGTGTATATATATATATATATAAAATCAATGGCAGAAACGATGAATGTGATGATTAATAGCTTTATAGTGCCAAAATAGTTGTAATAGTAATGTTAATTCTGATCCGTTTTTGCCAACAATAAATCTTGTGAAAGCTATGGTTACGCAGGCCTCCAGAAGCATCATGGCATCAGGACAAATGACCTGTCGACCTCCAGCGATTAAAATCACTGTCAGCGTGAAACTCAACACTCCTGCAGCTCAACAAATACCAAGTATATATTTGTGCAACTCAATGCGTCGTATTCGGTCAGCGCGTTTGATTCAGACACACTGTCTCGCTTGTGTCTCCATGGAGCTGCGTGTTCATTCTTGCTGTCTTGTGAGAGTAGGTCGTTGACAGCGTGAGAGACAGAACATAATGCATCTCTGTCTCAGACAATAGCAGTCACTGTCTCTGAATGTGTGTGTGCGGGAAGGGGAGTTGGATGACACCCAATGGGAGGATCTCGCTGCTGTTCTCTGATGTGAAGACCGACTGACTGT
Organism: Enteromius unitaeniatus; assembly: GCA_032359435.1. NCBI lineage: Eukaryota > Metazoa > Chordata > Actinopteri > Cypriniformes > Cyprinidae > Enteromius > Enteromius unitaeniatus. Next base: position 13,597,848 of record JAUMHI010000070.1, on the reverse strand, counting down.
GTGTTCACTGAGTAATACGGAGACTGCATAAACCTGAGGCCTTCATTTACTCTCTCTCTCAGCCGTGCGCTGCTCGCTTTCTCGCCTTCACACCCGCGCACTCGCAGAGATTGCTCATATTCTCGCGCATTTATAGACACAAGCACAAATAAACACATGCATCTCTCACGTACACACACCAGCGCTCACTCATATTATCACATATTCAGTGTAGATGTTAAAAAACGATGGTGCTATCGCTTACACAATCTTTTTAAAGAATGAGGAGGAACAAGTCTGTAGGCTATATACCATAAAACAGCAGTTTAATTATTGTTATCGCTCCAATAGCTGTTCTTTTACCATGATAAGGAAACAATACAGTGTCTTATCCTAAAATCTTTATGATGGTAAAATGTGAAGGTTGAGTCAGGGACGTGGAATACACTGCAAGTGCTTTTAGAGAGCTTTTGGAAAGTTTGTTCCACTTTTTGGTAGATAAATGTAATATTATGTGAATAGCTTACCAAAAAAACTGAAAATGTATACTCACCCTCAGGCCACCCGAGATGTAGATGAGTTTGTCTCATCATCAAAACAGGTTTAGAGAAATGCAGCATTGCATTACTTGCTCACCAATGGATCCTCTGCAGTGAATGGGTGCCGTCAGAATCCAAAACAAAACAATCCAAAACAGAGTCCAAACAGCTGATAAAAACATCACAATAATCCCCAAGTAATCCACATGTACGTCAATTAATGGCTTGTGAAAGCTGCATATTTGTAAGAAACAAATCTATTAAGATGTTTTTAAACCATAGCTTCTGGTCAAAATATCCATGATAACGATTCCTCCAGTGAAAAAGTTCATGCTCTGTTGTACTCTAACATCATAAACCTATAAGATATTTAGTGTTTTTGCTTGTTAGCAGCACTTGATCTGTGTATCTTTCTCTCCTAATGCAGATAAGATGAATTTTCCACTAAAGAAAGCAATTTTGTGGATAGAGGACAGTTTAGGAATGTTTATTGTACCAGATAACATTCTATATAGAGTATTTACCTTTTCCATCATAAATGATCTCCAAACAACTTCATTGAGCCAAGTGGGAGATGTTCCTTGACATCCTTGGTTGGCTTTCAATTTTCCTAAAAATAAGCCTGAAATTTGAAGTCAGTTTTTTTAGGTGAAACAGGGTTTGCAACAAGTATAAAATGTTGAGAGGTACTTGATTTTGCAGTATAATCGGGATGTGATTGAAACGTGAAAGTGGTTTCTAGTGTAAATCAGGGGTAGCCAGAGAGAAGTGGCTGAAAAATAAGAGCTGGAGACATATTAAGGATACAAACACAAAAATCTTTGCATTAATCTCACTGATAAATCATTCTCAGTAAGATCAGAGTTTTATTATATGTATTATTAAAGGAATGAAAACTCTGTCGTTATTTACTAACCTTTATGTTGTTCCAAACATGCTTTTTTTAATCTAACGTTACTAAAATATTTACCTGTTTCTCAAATCGATCCAATCTCAGATGCCTGTCCGTGTGATGTCACACACACTAGCCCCTCCCATAATATTTATTTTGAAAATAGTTATTTTTGGTTCTGCACTATAGAAGAGAAATATTAAAGGAACAGTTCACCCAAAAATTACAATTCTGTCACTATTTACTAACCCTAAAGTAGTTACAAACATGTATGAACTTTTTTGTTCGGCCAAACACAAAGGAAGATATTTTGAAAAAACTTCTGGGTTCTGGGTCACCATTGACTCCCATAGTATTTTTTTCCTACTATATAAGTCAATGGTGACCCAAAACAGCCTGGCTACAAACTTGAAAGTGTATGAAAGAAATTCATACAGGTTTGGAACCATCCTGTTACAGAGCTTAAAGAATTATATCAACATGTGGAAAATGGGCATCATATGACCCCTTATAAACATTTCTACAATGAAACAGCCTTTAAATGCTACACGCAGACACATTCCCTACATCAGGTGTGGTTGATGTCGTTCCCATCATGTCTCTGCTTTACAGGAGAAGAATGACCGGGAAGAGTCAGACCAGCAATGTCACTAACAAGAACGACCCACGCTCCCTTAACTCACGGGTCTTTATCGGAAACCTCAACACCGCCATTGTGAAGAAGACTGACATCGAGGTCATCTTCGCTAAGTACGGCAAGATCGTGGGCTGTTCGGTGCACAAGGGTTACGCTTTTGTCCAGTACATGAGTGAAAGGAACGCACGGGCGGCCGTGGCAGGCGAGAACTCCCGGATCATCGCAGGACAGCCGCTGGGTGAGTTCTGTTCTGCTTTACTGAAGCTGTGCTCGACAAAAACGCTCTTTTTGCTCGGCTCTGCCGGACTGACAGACTTTCACAGGGGCCCGCTTTGCCTGAGGCGGATATGCAGTGCGTTTGATTTGGCTTTGTGATTCTTGGACATGAAGTGTTTTTCAGTATTTTGACAGTCGGTGGGAGAGATGAGTGCTGTGCTGCATGTCGCTGTGGTGGCGTAAAAGTGACATTGCCTTTATTTGGGGTTTTACTGTAAATATACTTGAAAAAATGGCAGTGGAAAAAAAAAAAATTAAAGATGAAGTGTGTAATTTTTTTGATGCTAAAATACTTAATCGTTCCAAGTTAATGTGCAGAGACAGCTACTGTAGAAGAAAACCATTTGTAACTTGATTTTCCTGGAAAGTGTAAACACTGTGGCCTTGTGGTGCCTTTAAAACTGAAAAAACAGTTTTGGCTGGTTGGTTATTTATTTGTTTGTTGTGAAAAGACTAAAATAAATACATTTCTTGCTGTTTTGAAAAAACACATTTATTGAAAAGAAAAGGGCAAATCAAATTGAAATTAAATTTTAAGACAAATGTGCGATTTTTGTCTATATTCTGTCCAATGCGTTTATAGATTTGATTGATTGATTAAAGTGAGTGAGTGAGTGATTGAAGGATTGAATTACTAAATATATATATATTTATTTATTTATTTTTTCATTTTGACAAACTGAAATGAATGAATGAGGGCAAAGACATTAAGATGTCTGCATTAAAAGAAAATTACAAAAGTGATTTTATGTCCATAGAAAGCACATTAAATGTAAGTAAAGTGTCTACTTTTAAGGTCTTAAATAAGTTTTTGTAAATTAAAATGTCAAAATGTGGTTGAAAATAATGTTTTAATTTAGTGCACCACAAAATTTATGTAAAAAGTCAAAAACGTGCTTATTCTGACTTGTACTGAAATTTATACAATTATAAGGGAGAATATTTTTTTTTATTTATTGTTTTAAATTATTAAATCAATCACAAATGAGCAAAACCTATAGACAAATAAAAAACAAATTAAAGGTAAAATGACAACTTATTAGCATTTGGGTTAAAAATAATAAATAATTTTTTAATATGTCATATGACAAAATTGTAACACTGAATGACATTTTAGCAGGTGTCTTCTGTAAATCAGGGGAAATTTTATTACACGGCTCTCTGGAATGCTTGATTCTGATTGGTCAGTTGAGACATTTGCAGGTATATATATAAATATACATTGTGAAGTTTTTTATTTCAGTCTTTTTCATTTTTAAGTTGATTTAAGATGCACTTCCATGATTACAACATAACAAAAAAAGCAACTTTATGGTTGCAAGTTGTTACCAACAAAATTCAGCGGATCTAAAGACTATAGTTAGCTAACAATAGCTTTGGGAAAGGCACCCCTGATCACCTCAAACAATGTCTTGAGAGTTGGGGTGGCTTTGTCTGTTTTCCCAACCAATGGCAAACAGGGAGTAAAAAATAAAATCATTTTTGTGCCTTTTTGTTTGTTGGCACAGACATTACACATTTCTCTTCTCATTGAATGCTTTAAAATGCCACCATTTTGTTATTTGTTTCCCAGAGTTTGATTTCTGAGCTCGTTTAAGCAGCATGTTTAACTTCGATCCATTACAGCATGTGCGGCATTGTGTGTATAATCAATAACCAGTGGACTTTCATTGTCAAATGACTATAAAATTCTGCTATAACACTCACATATTTGTAACCTCCTGGGAGCAGCGCTATTAAAACACGAGGCCTGACACATTACTTAAACCTCTCTCCATCCTCATTATACCATTGACCTGCTTTAAAAAACACGGTTTTATTTTTGCAGCAAAAAACATTTTATACATAATGCAAAATATGGCCAGGGGACCCTCATTAGGAATGGCCACAGAGGACCTGCTGAGATAAAAATTTAGCTGGAGGTCAAGCTGTAAACATGTGCACTGCTCCACAATTGGGGATTTATGCTAAATTAGATGTTAACAGTCAACATGAAATTAAAATTGAATGTTTGCTTTAACACTTTACATCTAAATTCAGTAACTTGGTTGACATCATCAATCTATCTCATTTTTCCATTCCCATTCCCAACTGTCAGTCTCATATATCAATTCATGATGGATGATATTAAGGCAAAGTCTATTTAAACTGAATATAAAAATGCTATTTTCACTCCTCTACAATCCATCGACCAGATTCTTTACCTACCTAACAATACTGTGCAACTTTTATTTTACACTGGAAATATCAGAAAGTTTTGCACAAATAAGCTTTTTCCTATTTTTACTAACTGTTTATTATTTTGTCTAACATTGCTAGTACATTTTGGGATCAATAAGGTACTTTTAAATGTTTTTAAAATAAATCTCTTATGCTCAGGAGTGCATTAAATTGATTACAGTAAAATACAGAAAAACTGTAAAATACTATTACAATTAAAACGGCTATTCTATTTAAATATGTTTAAAAATATATTTGATTCACATGATGGCAAAGCTGATTTTTTTTTTTTTTTTCTTTCATAATTTTTTTTCAAAAACCCATTTAATACAATTATGCAAGTGGATTTTCTTTTAAAGACATAATATATTTTTACATATATACATACATACAGTATATACACACGCATATACATACATACACAAACACATTTTTAAACTTTTAACTGTTCCTCACTTTTACTTTCTCTTTCATTCCTTTTTAAAAATAAAAGTTTTACAATAAAGTCAGTAGAAAAGAATCATTAAGCATAATTTATCCAGTATAGATTTGATTTGATTTGCTGATTAAGAAACATTTCTTATTATTATAAATGTTGATAACAGTTATGCTGCTTCATATTTTTGTGGCAACCATACAACAAATACATGTTTTTTTAGGACTCTTTTTGTTTTATTCATTAAACAGCATTTAATAATGACATCCACCCAACACTTTTGTTCTCATTGAATATCCATTTATAGCATTTATACATATACAGTGTCACTTCAGATTGAGATCTGAAAATTCAGAAAGTTTTCTTGTAAAACTCTGACACCTGCAGTATTATTTATTACACATGGTCTGTATTTCTGCATTCAGATACAGCTTGCTGGAGTTCAGTGGAATTAAACAGAAGGCGGAATTTATGCATTTTCAACACCCAGGCGTGTTGCCAGTTATCCATAAAGTATCATGCAAATTAGCATCAATGTGATTCGTCGACTACCAATAGGAATGCAGACAGTGATGCTCATGTGATCTGCCTCCCGATACAGTTGGATTTAATCCGTGCCAATGCAAACACAGGGACTACAGTCAGGTTTCTATGCAAGGTGTCTGGTGTTTTGAAAAGCTCTTTGCTGCGATTCTTCTCAGGTCTATCTCTCGGTTGTGTCAGCAGCACACAGAGGCTGATGTACGATCCCGGTCTCTTTCCTAATCTCCTCGTAGTGCAGGCCCAGCATGAGGAGTAATGTAGAAATGCTGATATACTCCTCCGGCTGAACAACGAAGGCGAATTCCTTCATTACCGCAGGTTTGCTCTGCAGCCCCTACCCTCCAACCCCCCAAACCTGACCTGGTAATTCCCTAATGGAAACTAGTCGAACGCTGCAGATAGCATCACTCTGCTGGGCTGCGATAACACACGACTCACTCTCCTTTAGGAGGCACAACTACATCAGAGAGAGAGAGAGCCTTGCAGGATGTTACATATTAATGTTAGCCAGCACTCTGTACTGATAGCAACAAGGATATACACAGGTATAAACATACAGACATATTTCTGAACCGTCCACTGCATGGGCTACAAACATCTTTGGCATTGTATTCAGGACAAAATAATTTTTCTGACAACCAGTGATTGAATTGTTGTGTTCCCTTTCAAAAGCTACTCTCAATGCTGTGCTAAAAAAGCGCTAATGAGAACATTCTTTGTTAGACCGGTTGTGAAGCATGTGTGCCAAACACGCCAAAAATCGGCTTAAATAACCTCAGTAGGTGACGTCATTTGATTACGTGCACCTGAAGGCAGGGCCGGCCCTGGGCATAGGCGGAATACGCGAAAATGCTATGGGCGCCACCGATCCCTAGGGGCGCTAAAACGAGTTAAGTTTTGTTTTTTGTTTTTACAATTTCTTTTTTAATTACAAAGAGAGAGAGATTGTCCCACAAAAAATAACTATTTTATTGCTCTCCCGACTCGATGCATGATCTATCTTTCCTTGTGCAGCCACTTTCACATGCATCAGTTACCTGATAGTGACAATTTAGTCAGTGAACATCTACCATAATGTCAAAAAGACTGAAGCCCTCTGATGCCCCGGGAAGAAAAAAAAGAGGAGAAAAAGAATAAGAAAAACGAGACAAAAACAGAGGTAAAACTTTGTAATGAATGATGATGATAATATTAAACTAGATGAGGTAAAAATTTGGAACAAACTTTATGTTGGCCTAGTCTAGTTCAAAATGTAAAAATGTCTGGAGTTCCAGAGATCTACGATTTTGTAATCGTGTATTTATTTTTTTTTCCGTGTAACATAACGCATTTTAACCCTCTGGGGTCTGAGGTGATTTTGTGAGGTAATATTTGTTGTGTAGTAAAAAAGTTGTGTAGTATTTCGGGATTTGTGGCATTACAACACACTTTTAACCGGAATTTCTATTGTTCAAAAAACAGCAAGACACCACATTAATGTATAAAAACTACCGCAAATCAGCTCTATTTTCTGTTTGTGGTCAGTTATTAGCCTTGTGTGGCATCCAAGTTTGTAAATGAATACTAAATGACAGCTTCTAATATAAACAGTATGGGTAGAGTGATTTATTTAATTCCTCTCGCTCTCGCTGGGGAACCTTGTATGTGTGACGTGTTCAAGTGAAGGCGTATTTAGGGCAGGTTTTACAGAAGTGTTGCAAGGCTACTGACCCAACAGTGCAAATGATTTTGGCCTCTGTGTTCCAGGTCCAAGGCTAATAGCTCCGCCCGGCTCGCTCTGGACAGTGTTCCTTCTACCAAAACATATATCATACTGTTTCAGCTATTAAAATAGTTCAGATTTTTGTTTAATGCCAAAAAATAATGACTTTTTTTTTGTTCATTTAGAAAAAGACTTGGAGCATTTTTGTTCATTAAATATAAGTTTTCGTTTTTTTAAAAGTAACATACATTTTATTTTCATCAATTTAACCTTTTCAAATCATCACAACTTGCCTAAAATAAAAGAAAACATTTCAAGCATATAACACTGTTTAAACGTTGAACCTGCGCTGTAATAACACATGTGCGATGGTATGATGGTATATTCACTTTGTGAGGAGAATCTAAAGCAGGCTCTTGCAGCACACGGAGGAACCAGTGCAACCACTTGCATTTTTTTCCAGTGGAAACAAAAAGGCAGACGGCGTCATTTTTTATAAAAGGCTAAAGGTAAGAGTAATACCTCATTCAGAACTGTAAAGGGACTACTTTTATTTTGTCCACGCAAAAATAAAAAAAAATCACAAAAACCCAAACCATTGACCACTTAACGAAATAAAAAAGAAATCTAAGACAAAACCTCTTTCATTATAATTTTAATCCATAAAGATGACTTAAGGTGCATTAGAGGAGATGGCGAGTCAGGAAATTTATCTTTGTGACATGGACTCAGAAAACACTAAATAATTAAAAATATCTTCCTACTATTTTCCTCTGAAATATTCCTGGTAATTAGGCTACTTTTTCTGATGCTGTGACGAGCTTTAGTCTATTGCATGTATTTGAATGCAGAACTCTTCAGCTGTGCTGACAGCACGCTCTCTATAGTTATTTTGGTGAGAATGACTTAAAAGTAATACAGGAGTATGTAACGCATTGCAATTTTGAATCAGTAATATTGTAATGTAAGGCATTACTTTTAAATAACAGTAACAAGTAATATATAATATATAACAGTTTGGAAGTAACTTTCACAACACTGTATATATTTATATATATATAATTGGGCTTATTAAGATTTTATGTAATCAACTTTAAAGATACATGTTTCTCAGTTGTGGTGATAACGTTAGAAAGGGCTAGTTTAGTCTAACAGCTCTGCCATCTACTGGAAATCGAACACTTTTCATTAATAAGGTTAATTTTCAATAATTAAATAACAAAAATAATAAATACTGTTACAAATGTAATGTCCATTGTTAGTTCAAGTTCAACCTGTCCTCCAACTAATACGCCTGTATAGGTTGTTTGTACAAATATGTTGACATAGTTTGGGGTTGATGTAGCTCAGGGCGAATTCCAAACAGAAGTGAGCCTCCCTATGCCTGCTCCATTGTGCACTTGCGTTAAGGGCGGCGACCGTGAGCAATGCGATTTACTTCCTATTCGCGTGCTTCGCATTCGGCTCGCAGTCTCTTATGAAGAACAAGCCGTTGCACCCTCATTAAAATCGCACTTTGATCTGGCTGAGGCAGGAGAGATGAGTCCCCCCTTTCTCTCATGCTCTAGTCAGATCGGCAGATTTTTACGCCTGCATCCAAAGCCTGCCCCGGCATTTCGTTGGAGCAGTCAATGAACTGCTGCAGTTTTCGCTCTTTTAAAATGGAAATTAACAGCGCTGTCTGTGAGCGCTCCTCCCGTGATTATGAAAACAATGAGGAGTTACTCAAGGTGGTGTCTCATACAGTGTGAACAGGTTGAAGCAGATTCACCACAGGAGTAGGAGACCCCTAGACACTCCAAACTAGACTGATTCAAAAAATAAAGAAATAAATAAAGACAGGTTTCTGTCTGGTGGCAGCGGAGGGGACCTCCGCAATAGTCTCTCTTTGGTGACCTCTGTGATAAAAATAATTTATGGAGTGAACCATATTTAATGTTACCTCAGGTGGTAGAGACGCTAGTCAGCTATCTATCCTCTGGGGGTGTATCGTCCCTTGAAAAATCAACGCTCCTTGCCAAGCCATGTAAAGCAATATCTACACGGGTAAGGAGAGTGTATTATGCTGGTGCTGTCCTGCACACCATGGTGGTTCTGCAGGCATACCAGACTGATATTCATTAAGATCTGACTGAAATGAGACAAAGGGGCTCAAATAAGCATTGAAATTTCTCCCCTAAGTGCTCAGGTGTTGGGCTGTTGGCCACGCAGTCCCAACACTGTCTAGCTCCTCTGAGGCTTGGAGCCCAAAAGAGAGAGTGTGCGAGTCATACACCCCTTGTAAAGACTGGGTAATGGCTTGTAGCACTTAACAGCCAAAGAGGAAGCTAGTCATTACAACCAAAAGGAAGTCCTGAGTATATGTCCAGGACAATGGGTGTGTCCCCTCGGGAAGAGCCACAGGAAACCGAAACAACCTTCGCGGCACCCTTAGGGGTTTGCTGTATGACTTCTGTCACCACTGGTGTTTCGTCCACTGTAGATATCAAGGACGCATTAAAAAATTATTGAAAAAAATACCACAATGCAGGAAATTCCTGAGGTTCGCTTTTGGGGGAAAAGCTTACCAGTATCAGTTTCTTCCATTCAGCATAGCCTTATCAACCCGCACATATACAATTGTGGAAGCGGCTTAGCATCAGCAACTGACTGATTTACCCAGTCTTTAGAGCATGCGCTTCGACATCGGGATGTTGTCCTTGTTCATTTTAATCTGGGATTGAGACTCAATGCCAAGGGAAGCATTTTCTCTCTTTCACCGGAGATAAAAAATATAGGGGCTAATAGGACTTGATCATAATGTGGGCACAGTTGTCTCCTACACGTGTCAAATCCAATCTAAGCACGCTGAAGGAATCTAATTACTTTCAGAAGGTTCGAAGGTCTCATGCAAGCGCAACCACTTGAACCTTTGGATGACTTTTGCATGAGACATTGCTGTTGTGGTTTAAACCCAGGGGATTTAGAGGGCCAATCCCCAGAGGCATATAAGGGTTACGCGCCAGAGGCTTTGTTATCTTTCGATGTGGTTCAGATCCCGGTTTTTAACTTTGGGTCCCACTTTAGGCACGTGTTGTCGTCGCAGGATGCTTATGACAGAGGCTGTCCGGCCCAAGGGATCTGGAGAGGTCATCTTCTCGGATGGCACATCAATAGCCTCGAAATGATGGCTGTATTTCGGGCCCTGAAATACATCCTCCAGCAGGGGCTACCATGTCCTAGTGCGGGGGGCCAAGACAGCATGTGTGTTATGCGGCAGGCTGTTCCAACACATTTGTTAGATTTTATAGTCTGGATGTCCATGTTTTTCCTGGCTCTCATGTCCTTGAGTCAACATCTCAGAGCCATGTCTGAGAACTCTTCAATGCTTGTGCGCACACATTACACAACCTGGAAGAGTCCAGACACTTCCAGTGTGGCGGCATTGGTGTTCTCGTTCCCATTACTGCTTTTTCAGTGCAGCATCGAGAGTAGTGTTTGATAGGCAACAGTCAAGTAACCCGAGGTGTTCGTCTGTGTTCTGCTTTGTTTCCTATCAGTATTGATTTTTTTTTTTTTTGTACTGTAGATACAAAAATTTGGACATGAAGCCACATTTAGTTTAAGCTTTATTTGTTCTTCAGACTTTCCTCTTTAAAATTAAATAAGTTTCAGCTGTTTGCAAATTGAAAATGAAAATGTGAGGAATTTAACTACATATTTTTTGGGGGGGAAAAACTATGTAGGACCTTAAAAATTAAGATATCAGAAGAAAGAATTTAAGAACCAAAATAGATAAGGATATCAAGTACCTTATTATTTACAGTATGCAAACCTTGAGGGAGGTTCCTTTTCTTTCCTTTTTCAGAAAAAAACATTAACAAAATAAATAAATAATAAATGAGCAGTCATTTCTGAAATTTGGTCACAGAAAGGCCTAGGAATGTTTTAGAACAGGTAAAAAACATAATTGTATGTATAGTACAGTTACAAATAAAAAATAATAAATAGTATGCATTTACAGTTACAAAATTAATCGTTTCCACGATGCATCGCGATGCAGACGAGGACGATTCTGTATTGGTTCAGTGATAGACCATAGCCGATTATAACGTACTGACGCTTTTCTGAGGTCATTTGCCACATACGTGCTTTGTTGCAGTAGAATACAATAGCTATTGGAGGTGGATCTCAAGTGTGAGTAATTAAAGATGCAACTAACTTCAAAAGCCGACATCTGGGCACATTTTGGCTTTTATGAACAGAGCTACTGTCTCAGGCTGTCGAGGAATGTAGGTATCAGATAAAGATGTAGTGCTTGTGACACAGAATGCATCAAACATGATCGCTGCAGCTCAATTTGGAACATTCCCACACATTAAATGCTTCGCACATACAGTGAATCTGGCATCGCAGCATGTGCTTAAAGTGGCTGTGCTCTCCCGGCTTTTGGCCAAAATCCGCAGAATATCAACATTCTTCCACAGCGAGCCACTGTCTGAAAGTCAAACAGCAGTGTCTTTGCTTGAGAAATCACAAGCTGATAACTGATGTCAGAAGAGAGCAATCTGACAGTGTCTCTCATTGCTCCTCTAAATGCTAATTTCATTTTTATACATTTGTTCAAGAAGTGTGTTTTCACTGAGAAGGTAAAATGTAAAGTTTCAGTTCATATATCTGACTGTTTGTGTTTATTAAAAAAATGATATACATGTGAATTAAAATGTGAAAATGGAGTATGCAGTGCATCGTCAATGCATCGTGATGCATCGAGATGCTGTATTGAACCGAATCGAGGACATAATTGTAACCGAACCGAACTAAGACCAGTGTAGGTTCACACCTCTAACGTATAATAAAAAAATACATAAATCAATAATACAATAATACCTTTTAGGTTTTTGGCTTTTGTTTTGTTTTGTGGTTTGACTTGGCTTGGCTTGTTTTGTTTTTGTTTGGTTTTGTGTGTTTAGTTTTTTGTTTTGTTCTGTTTTGTTTTAAGTTGCTGGCTAAGCTTTTAAATGGATGGATAGATGGATGATGGATGGAAGGAGAAAAAAATAAATAAAGTAAGCAACCAAGTTTTTTTCCCCAAGCCAAGATGGCTTTCAAGTGAAACAAGATATTTTAAAAGTCCTTTGAACTAACTGAGCAGTTACATATGTATGTGTAGGTGTGTGAAGGATCCCGGATGAGAGTGTGACGGACAGACAGACAGAGCTCTGAAGGAAACAGGAAATATTATCTGCTGGCGTTCAGGCGTTCGTGTAGGTGAAACTCCATCTGTGCGTTAACAGACCCAACAGTGAGAGGAATCTGAGATATTTCCATAATTTTAAAGGTCAGATAAAGGTCAGTATTGCTGAAAGCTATTTCTGCCATTATTATCAGATGATGTGCAAATCTCAAGTCGGAGAGGAAAATAAATTCCTGATTGCCAATTAAATTCACACTCGCTCTCATCTTACTGAACTGACATCTTTTATTAGTGAGGCTGAGACCTGCTCTGACTTCCACTGAGGCAGCTGGGTGTAAGCCAGAGCTTTCCAATAATTTCCACAAAGCAATTGCTGTTTCTTGCTGTCAATGAATTGATCACTGTAATGGGACATTAGCAGAAAGGTGTGGATTAATCAGTGAGCCTGACTCATGTGAGCAATTTCAGTTTGTTGTAATCTCAAAGGTAGAGTACAATGAGATACAGACCTCCCTTAAAGGAAAAAAAAAGCTTATCATATAAGGGTGATTCTATAATTGCAGGTACATTTGGTGTCCGATGTCTGTTACCTTCAAACTCTGTTACCAAGGAAGAGTAATAATGCTGACAATAATGTAACAGAATTGACAGTTGTATTTTATTTTTACCAAAACTCCAAAATCAAAACTTTTGATATTGTGGTAACAGAGTTAACGTTCTACAAAATAACTCTTAATAAATTTGTTAGATTAAAATATTTTCTCAGAGAGAGCACTGATACTTTTCAGTGCTTCAGATTTTATCAGTGAGTGAAAAGTGACGGAACTCAATTCTGAGAGATAATTCCACCAATTTAAAGGCAAAATATGGTTTGGTAAAAGAGTTTTTTTATAATTTGATGTTATATAATTAAGTAAGTAACTATTTAGGGCTTTTATAAATAAAATAAATAAAATGTTGCCAAAAGAACTGTACTATAAAATAGTTTGATTGCCTATTGATACGTGATGGAAAAAGTAGACTGACTAATTCGGACAAGAAGAAATCACGATTTTCAGCTGTTTAAGTCACTTTTTAAATAAATAATTATATTGTCATGGACTGTAACATCTTGTAATTCATAACAATTAGTAAAGAATAATAATAAATAAATAAAAATATATATAACCATTTGAAAAAAAAACAAGAAAAAATAATGACTTTGTGTGTGTATAGTGTAGTTTCTTGCAAAAGTATTCATACCGCTTCATCCTTGATTTTTTCACATTTTGTTATGTTGCTCTTATGTTAAATTGCTTTAAAATATTTTTTTTCCACATCAATCTACAACATATATACCATAACAGTACATCTTTGAAAATGTATTGAAAAAAAATGATTCCATTGCATAAGTATTCATACCCTTATCCTTATTTGTTTATATGTGTATATACTTCAATTATTTTATATAGTATTTTCTAAAAAAAAAATTGTGTAAAAAAAAGCAAATGGAAATCTAAGTTAATGAGGGTGAAATATTTACTTCACCATATGCAAATATTTTTGATTGAACACAAGTAGTTTTTTAAATAGCATTTTTATCAAGTATTCATTCAGAATGACAAAGGGTGATGCATTTAATATTCATATCATGTTATTAAAATGTATGAACGTGATCATTTTAAGCATTGTAATTTATTGTGAACTTAGCGATGAGGGAACTTACTCCATGTAAAATAGCAAAATAACAACATGAATATTATTTAAAAACATGCTGTTTTATTTGTGTTTAAATGTAGCACTTGTTTTTCATAAGAAATAAAAATGTAGAGTTGAGCTCTCCATTAAAATCAGCCTCACCGCAGGAGTGTTGACTTTCTAAATGGACTGTGTCAGGCATGTGCTGCTGTACAAAACCTAGGTGGAGAACGCTAGAGAGACATTTCGTGGCCTGCCAAGCTTCATCTGTTGTTTATGTATGTGGGATATTCCATGAGAAAGAGAAACTATGCAGGGATCCACATTCACATCCTGAGAGTAACCTTGTTCCTTACTCCTTTTTTTCCCCTGGGAGATAAAAGTTCATGTTCCACATCCTTATTAATTATACATGGAAGTTTATAAGACTGCTTTGAAATTTGCATCTTGTTCTTTCTGAAGCTGAGTCATGATAGAATTCTCTATTGAGACCTATCCTGATATACAGTACATGTAGGGAGACCGGGCAAGTTGTCATATTTGAGTACTGTTAGATTTTAACTGAAAGTTTTTCATGAATGTCTGAGTAAGGCAAGCTGTCAGGTATGTATGCATATGTATTTATATATATATATACAGTGGTTACAGAAAGTATTCAGACCCCCTTACATTTTTCTCTCTTTGTTATATTGTAGCCATTTGCTAAAATGATTTAAGTTCATATTTTCCCTCATTAATGCACACACAGCACCCCATATTGACAGAGACACACAGAATATTTGCCATTTTTGCAGATTTATTAAAAAAAGAAAAACTGAAATATGGTCCTAAGTATTCCGAGCCTTTGCTGTGACACTCATATATTTAACTCAGGTGCTGTCCATTTCTTCTGCTCATCCTTGAGATGGTTCTACACCTTCATTTGAGTCCAGCTGTGTTTGATTATACT
>JAUMHI010000070.1:13545292-13556970 GCA_032359435.1 Enteromius unitaeniatus | reverse complement strand
AAAAAAGTCTGCGTAAGTACATTTCTGCAGCATCTAATAAATCAATTTTCATTTCATCTAATAAGTCAAATTTCTGCTTTGACATTTACATGTTAAAAGGGATAGTTCACAAAAAAGTTATTTAATTTAATTTAATATTAAAAAATTATAATTTTAATAAATTAAAAAAATTATAATTAATTATAAAATAAAATAAAATTATAATATGTGTTTTTTTATTTTTATTTATTTTTTTATTTTTTTATATTCACTGCCCAATTTCTATTCTCTTTTATTGTATGAAAAATAATTTATTAAGTAAATCAAATAAAGTCATTTAATAATGACAGTGATTTAAATATAAATATAAATATTTGTATATATATTTTTAAGAATATCAAATAATTGAATAATTTAATTTAAAATAGTTTAATATAACATGTAAAAAATACATATATAATTTATATGTATTGAACCGTACTTTTATTTATAAATCATTAGGATTCTCTTGAGAATATATCTTCACAGTTCACACTATGGAAATAATAAAATAAAAAAGTGCTGATTTGTATTTTCCAGAAGATGGCGCTGTTGTGTTTCCAAAGTGCTGCTGGAAAACAACAGAAATTGACTACCCTTGTATATGCTATTGCTATACCAATGTTTATGTAATTGTGAACGATAAAAATACATAATTGAAGTCAAACTACACACAGAACACTTATTACTTATTTTAAACAAGATATTTCTCAACACATGCCTATGGATGCATTCATTTGCACCTTACACTTTCTTTATTTTCAGTTATTAGTCAGAGCTCTTTTCACTTCTGTCCTCTAAATGCTCAAATGAAAATGTATTTTTAAATAAGATCAGATCTATTGATGTAAAAAATCCGTCACTGTCCTGCTTTTTGAGTAGCAGTAATTGGTCGTGTGCATGGATATGCAGATATTGCCAGCATTGTTCCGGTGTCTTTCTCACTGCAGTCAGTTTTTGAAAAGTACATTTCGATGCTATTTTGGTCATAACAACCCACACACTGATAGCCATGCACTGACAGCTAACTGAATAAATCCCACATTATTAGAAGGATAGGACTGTGCTTTTTCTTTCTCTGTCTCCTTAACAACAGTCGCTTGCAGCAGAAAACATAACAATACTGTTAGATCATGATCAAGATCATGCTTCAGAGCGATGAAAATTGTGGGGTGCTTTTAGGGAAGAGCAGGCATGATCGCACTGTATCTGATCCCAGCACCTAAGGGCTTTATGCAACTCTATGCAAATGTTGGCAGAAAAACTATATTGAGTGTAAGATTGAAATGCTTGGATCACATTTAATGATGCTGAATGTGAGGAGAGAGTGATGCCAGTTTGTAATGAAATTGGATGCTGGCAGCTGTTCATTCCTTATTCTGAGAATCTCAGATTAGATATTTTATCTGTGCCCAAAGTCCAGATATTTTGTTAGATTTGCCAGGGATTGGTCACGTTGGTTTTGCTGAACATCTACATAGGCAATTATATATGTGAATATTATTGCATGCAAATATGCCTCTATATTATTAGACAGTCTTTGAGACTATTTCAAACTGTATGGAAAAAGCAAAGCTTTTTTTTTGAGTAATGCACGATGCAGTAATTGCATTCCTCCAATATATTTATTTATTTATTTAAAATATATATTGAACACATAAATATTAAAATAAAATATATTTCAAGTTCTCATGAAAGAAGTATTACATTGAATATTCAGGAAAAGTCATAAAGTGAGAATGATGTGAATA
This sequence comes from Enteromius unitaeniatus, assembly GCA_032359435.1. Taxonomy (NCBI): domain Eukaryota; kingdom Metazoa; phylum Chordata; class Actinopteri; order Cypriniformes; family Cyprinidae; genus Enteromius; species Enteromius unitaeniatus. The sequence continues at coordinate 13,555,201 of JAUMHI010000070.1, read as the reverse complement.
AAAAAGTGAATTAATTATTAATAATAAATAAAAAAAAATTAAATGCAATTTTTAATGAATTATGAAAGTGTTTTTTATTTTTTATAAATATTTAATTACTTTTTTTTTTTTTATAAATACTAATGTGAAAGCTACTTTCTTGTAGAAGTTAGAAAAAATATACTTATAAACTATGGATATAAAGTAAGCTTTATAATAGTCGTGAGGTGTTATTTTAACGTCCATACATCTAAGCAGCTGCATTAAAATTACATTTGGACACTGTACTAAAATATGTTTATAATATATAGCCTAGTCTACAGTATATAATCGGTATTATTACTTGTACTGTCCATATACAATCTACTATTTATGTAGGTGCATACAAATACATCAAACAGGCGCTGGAAATGTTAAATCAAGAGAACTTTTATCTTGAATATTAAACGTTAGTGCTGACGTCGAGTGGTTTCCGTCCAATTGTCGACAACTGAGTCATGAATATGAATCAACAAACCTTCACCGTAGTTGGAGCAGCATCTTATCTAGATATATAAAAAGCGCCCCTTGCTAGACCCGGTAATGGTAGCGTCTGCTCTGATAGTGGGTCTCGGTTCTTCACCTTCGGAAAAACACATCTGTTTGTAAGGAATCGGGTCGGAGGTTCTGTCTTTTCTTTCCGCGGTCGAGCAGGATTCTCAAGCCGTCAAACTGGAGCCCTTCAGAATGAGCATGTTTAAAGGGAAACGTCGAAATCACCGGTGTGAGTTCACGAGCATCAGTGCAACTTTGGAAATTCAGTGCATTATTTGCATAAGTGTCCTTTCTGTCAGTCTCACCTGTTCTGTTCAGTTGCATGTGTCGTGCATGAGAAGTGATACAAATGTCTACAGGCTCCTGAAAGATAACGCTGAATCCATTATACTTGAGTCGTCTGATATGTGCATTTGCTATCTATTGAAACCCTTGGCAGGTCTATTATGTGTTATTGCAGCATGATGGTTGTGTTTTGATATGGTGTCCATTCAGGAGCTGAAATGATCAATCTTGACCAAATGGAGTTATTCTCCTTTAATGTTATACTGAGCAAGAATCAATTTAGAAACTTAAGCTCCATCAGTGGTACTTTTCATGATCATTATCATCCTCCTCTTTTGCTTCCTCCTCATCATCATGACCGATCGGTGCAGGTATCCATTAGCAGCAACTAAACTTGAGATGCATGTTAAACAATGACATTATGCACATAAAATAAAACATTTTAACTAGTAACACTGATTATAGTAATGCTTATATTATGATTAAGACTTATTCCTAATCCTGTTATTATTTTAGTTGCAGTCATTTTTTATGCATGAAGCTTTAATGAGCTTATGGTTATGTAAAAACTACACTCCGTGTTTGCACTTATTAAAAACTTCACACTTTGAGACCATTAAAATAAACTATCAAATATAATGCATATTCATACACACTAAAAACCTTGGCGGAAAACAATTTTTGCATCGAAATTGATCGTGGATTTCAGTTATTTACAAGGGAACAGCATCGAATGTTCATAGATAGGTGTTTTTCACTCATTTATGACTCTCATTTTTGTGTTATTTACAACTCGATGTGATAATACTCCAATTATGTGTATATAGTAGTACTTTAATTTGAGCAAATGTGTTAATGTGACCATATCTGACATCCTAAAACAGACCGGCGACAGTAATCTGCTGCTGCTGTTGCTGTGTGAGCCATACACCATCTATGCAAACCTTTTGTTAAACAGAAGCTATACATATCTGTATCTCGAGATCTTTGACACCCGTAAGACTCTTAAAACTAGCACGTAGTCATTTCTAAATTTACGAGCAGCCCCACACTACTTTGCATCCCTCTTGACATTCAGAGGTGCATTAGTTGGAGAGAGTCATATAAAGAAAATGATCTAAACAGTTGCTGTTTCTGCTCAGTTGCTAATAATAGAGAGATTTCATTGTGCTATTTTTACTAGGAGATCTTTATGAAACCTCCGAGTTCAGAATAACAGTTCCTTCCGGGCCTGTTGTCTATTGTGTGATAACCCTGTCAGTGCAAGTTTATAGATCTCGGAGCCACAGTGCACATGAGACGGATGGATTTGACCTGGTCATCCCACTGGGCTGTGAGGAACGGGGCTGTGAGTGTGACGGTGATGAGTGTGGACTTGGTCCCAACCGCTGTTTAAATTTCACAAGAGTTCCTCGTAGTTGAATGTCATCTGGCCTCGAGCGAAATTGATATACACAGACAGCCAAAACTGCATGCTTTTATTCATAGAGTATATGTATAGTCCTGACTAAACCTCTGCAGATGTTCTTGTTAGTTAATTGGTTTTATTTTAGCTTAGAGTTATATTTCGATCTGTCATCATCACTTAATCGTGTAATGCATGGCATCCTGATCTTTTGTGTCTTAAAGCCCAGCTGTTGTGTCTGTTGGCGCAGTTAAATTCCTGCTAGGTATGGCAGATGTGTTATAGTGCTATATCAGATAGATTATTTCAATAGTCACAGGAAAACAAAAAGCGTTTCTTAGGAGACATGGAATGGAGTAGAAATGCTCTATGAGACATCCAGCCCAACAAATGAAGCATCCTTGGGTTGTTAATGCAAAAAGAATGTGCTCTCCCAAGATCAAACCTGTGCTTTTATTCACCGCGTCTGCATTAATTAATTTTATGGAAATCCTAGCCAATTAGAGAATAGGCTATTTAGAGGCACAGGCACAATGCAAGTGGCCTTGATCTGTTTTGTGGATTAAATAGATTAGAGTTTTTCTTCTAAATTGTGCTATTATAAAATGTTACACACTTCCACAAAATTCAGTTAAATTTACATTAAAAACTGGCAGCTGGGGTTTAGAAATAATGACCATTACAGGTGCTATAAAATTTAGTGACAGTTTTTTTCTTTTTACAGCATTAACTGACGTGAATGCCAAGTTAATTGAACTTTGTATACATTATAATTTAAAGTATTTAATAGCATTTATAATATTAAATGAATATTTAGCAATATTTTAAATTAACTTTTTTATTTAATCTGAATTTATTTGAACTTTTATGCACGTTTGTTTGAAAAAAAAATCTATTTAACTACAGTTTGCTTATATTTCAGTGTGTAGATGTTATATATATAATTAATATTTTTTTAATATATATTAATTATTACATTATATTTATATCTATCTATCTAAATATATATATATATATATATGTTTTATTTTATTCCGTTTTTAGTTTTAACTAACGATAACAACATTGCAAGTATTTCTGTGATTGTTTTTTAAGGTTTTTAATTAAGGTGCTCTTAATGTTAATTAACATTGTTCTTAAGGAAATTCTTATTTTAACTATATGTATTGTCTTATATTATTGTTATTATATTTTATATAATTTAATCAAATAAAGATTTCAAGCATAAATGATGTGGTATTAAATTTTTTTTTTTTATATTATCTTCCAAAAATCTGGAAAAATTAGTTAATTGTTTTTTGGTTGGTACATGTTAATTTTATAGTAAAACAATGCATATGCTTTACCCTAATATTTTGATGATATATTTATATTTTTTTCCCCTATGTGTCACATCACGTTAAGGCAGCCAGTCACCAGCCCACGATTATAAATTCAAAGTCTTAGCTGGACTTGAATACTGTGGTTTCATTGTAAAAACCTCTCACTGATCTGCGAATCAAAGCGTGGTAACAGGATTTTTTTTATGATGACTGCTTTGCCGTAACTGATTTAGTGCAAAGGAAAATTCTTCAGCCCGATTATCATCAAAAGGCATGATCGCCTCATACGCCTGGATTATCAGAGCTGGAGATGTTTATGTTTGCTTTAGCTGCTCACATCTTGCCACATGCGTCTGATCACCGGCTATAAACCCGTTAACACCCCGATCCCTCAGGCGCCTACAGTGCTTCATTATTTACTCATTTAAAGCAGAGTTTGTGCTTGATGTCTTGGCTTTTCAACGCAACATCACATTGTCTGCTGCAGAGCTGAGGCCCACGGAGGTCCCTGCAGTGCTGAGCTTTAACATTTCACTGACCAACTCATGTAGATGCAACTGTACTTCAAGAAATGAAGTGCAGATGAGTGTTGCCAGACGTGGCACATTTAATTAGGTCAGTAAAAGAATTGGAAATGAATGCATAAGTAAGCCACGGAAAATCTCGAAATGCACGGGACACTACTGAAGGAGCAGTTCATGCAAAAATGAAATAACATCATTTACTCACCTTCATGACTTGCTTTCATTCATACGACTTGAAAGATGTTTGCATGTTCGTGCTGATCTTTTGTTCAGTTTCCAAATAGCACGAGATGAGATTGAGATGCTGTGTTTTGCTGGCAACAACAGTGAGAAAGATTGACATGTACACCACATTCCATGTCAAATCATCAGATGCATCAACATAATTATCAGTGCACCTCCTGCTGAATATCAGGTTTTAAATAGATACCACATGGAGATGTATATGGCTGGTAGAGAGTGTGTGTGTTAGATTAAGGTGTGTGTGTACCTTGTTGTTACTTTCAGACGTGACGGTGTGCTAAGTGGAAGAAAATGAAGGGTTGGCTGTAAGCAGCAGTCTGCTTGTTCTTCTGTTTAGCAAGCAGTAAAACAGATGGCAACTGAGGATAAATCAGCACCCAGCTGGGGTGTATATGTATATATGTTAGACAGCTCACTGGAATACTTGATTCTAATTGGTTGGTATATCCAAATGTTATATTAAATTACTGACAATTGTCACTAACCAAAGTTACATCTCCAGTTTCTTTCTTTCTTAAACTTGAAATATCCACTGAATCTATTTTAAAATAATTCATATATAATATATCATTCAAATATTTTAAGTTTTATTTTATTTTAAGGCTATACTTTTTTCACTGTGTTCTTGTTTCCTGCATTGCATTCCAGTTTTGAACGCAATAATAGCTGTGCACAAATATTGCTTGTAATTAAAATAGTTTGTCCATTCCACACATATTTCAGCTTCACCGACCGCCCCTTCTTTCTCTCTCTCCTTCTTTTCTCAAAACAAAAACATTTTGATCTTAGAAAATGATTACAACTTAATGCAGTGGTTCTCAAATGGCTTTACAATAGACGTCAAGTGGCGACCATGAATTGCATATTACAGTGAACTGCACGGGCCCAACAATGTGCAAAATTACACAACATAGGTTGAATAGGAAAATTACAGTTTTGTCATACATAAGCAAGACCAGAAATGTCATTTACTGAACACACACTGGGATAAGTATTGCAATAGTATTAGACATATTGTTCAGTAGTGACCAAAATACAATAGAGTTTGATTGGATGCACAGCTGAAGATGATGTCTTATGATGCACAGGTGAAGAAGTTGATAAGCCTATTTGTTACATTCTTTCGTTTTTGCGTTGTTTCCTTAATATCCACATCCAAACCAGTGCTAATAAACGGGAGATTCAGAAGAGATCCTAACCTTATCATTTCCACACAACAAACCCTCTGCGGATGTATTCTTTGCTCAGAAATTGCAGCATTTTGTGTGATTTAATGGTTGTACACTTCTGCGTTTGTGGTGTGTTTGTAAGGTCAAACTGATAAGGGATCAGACAAGCTGCAGAAAGATGGGGGTTGTTCTTTATTCAGAGAGAAAAAAAGAAGCTTAATATACAGAAACAGAACCACTTTTCATTCTTAAGAATTGATGCCTGTCAGATTAAAATGATCACACTGGAGACAGTCTCATCACATTAACTATGGATTTCTTCTGCCAATGTTTGACAACCAGATGCTTTTTGTTTTCATTTTGATCAGTAAATATCTATTTTTTATCATTTGGAATTTGCTTGAAAAAGGTGCTTGTGCATATTATTATATCCACTCAGTTTGAATACTTTTTCTAAATGCATGCCATTTGTGTCCTCTCAGAAGTATCCAAATACTTTTTGGTAACACAAGGTTTACGAATAAGGACTTGGTCTTGGACAGGACTTGTTTCAGATGCCGTGCATGTCTCTTTGTGAGTGCCCGTCTCAATGGAAAGCTTTCATGGTGCTATGATCCAAACAGTGAAAAAGCTCCACTCTCCCTCAGCCAGCTCTGGGTTCAGGACCATGGAGAGCTCCTCTCGGCTCGGCCTGTCTCCAGGCAACCATTAGAAGTCCAGTCCAGCGAACAGATGCAGATGAATCAAAATTTTCCCTTGTGGGCAAAGCCACATCCCCTCTGTGCCTACCATCAATCAGCGAAAAATAGACGTCACTCTCTTGCATCTCTCTACTTTATTGGACAGATGCCCTTGTACGGGTACGGCATACATATGAAGCAAGCAAACAAACGCTTTATTAAATAGGAATCAGAGCCTGATTTCTCATAAAAGCTTGCTGTTTACAGTAGTGACATTGGCTAGGCCACCTCTGAGTCACTTTGTGTGCCGATGTGTTCGAGCATTTACCACAGATCTGCATATATAACAGGATTTCTGCAAGGAAATGCTTTCTGAAAAGGCTTCGTGTTTTCTGTCAAATTTGATCCTCTCATTTTGATCCAGTAACACCAAGAAGCACAAGGAGCTTTGTAAACATGACAAAACGTCCTTGTTTATGTTCAGTGTATTTGTTAAATCCGTTGGATAGTTCAGAAAAAAATGACTTCATTTCTTCAGATTTGGAGAATGTCGCATTACAACACTTGCTTACTCTGCAGTGAATGGGTGCCGTCACAATGAGAGCCTAAATAGCTGATAAAAACAATAATCAATAAACCAATAATCCACAAAATCCTTAAATGAACACCTTGTGAAGTAAGAAAAACTTTGTGATGTGGTGTTTGTGATATTCATCATTTCGCTATTGCTTCTGGACAAAATTTGAGGGCATTATCCATAATAAAACTTTACTTCAGTGATCATTTTAATGATCATTTTAATAATACATTTGTTGCTTACAAACACACAGCTTTTCACTTAAGTTATGAGGATTACTTGTGGATTATTATGTTTTTATCAGCTATTTGGCCTTTCATTCTGACGGCACCCATTCACTGCAGAGTAAAAAACAAATATGATGCATAATTTTCACAACTCAACTGGTTCTAACCACTAGACACAGTCTGTCCATATCTATCCGTGTGAGATATCAGAGCTGCATTATAAAATGTGACCGTAACCATATCGCATTTATCTTACACTGAAGCTGTTCTATGGCAGATTTTTCCCTCTGAGTTGTATTGCAGCAGTGGGGTGTTTTTGTGATGAATGCTGCAGACAGGAGCACTGGGTCAGATAGTTGCGATAAGTCTCAGATGTTCTGTACTGTGGTAATGCTCAAGGATGATGGTTTGATAAAAAATGCATTAATGTACATATACTGTAGATGCATCAAGGTCAAGTGCTTCAACATTCCTCCTCTTCTCTTTCTTTACTGTGGCAGTGAAATCGAGTTGTTTTAGTATAGGTTTTCATCTATAGTTCCTTGAAAGATATACAGTACGGATAAATAGTGCACAAAATTGACTGAAATTAAATTTGACAATGACCCCAAATGTGAATGGGTGCCGTCAGAATGAGAGCTGTTAAAAACTTCCCAATAATCCACAAGCAATCCACACAACTCCAGTCTATCAATTAATGTGTTGTGAAGCGAAATGCTGCTTGTTTGTAATAAAAAGTCAAACTACTATTTTCGACAGAACAAGTCCTCTGTGGGTAATGTTGTTTTATTCAGACCTTTTTGGGTCAACTATTCCTGTTAAAAATATATGAATGTCATTGCATTAATTGACAAAATACCAAGCCATGTGGCATTCATTTTACAACACATAGAACAGCGCATGCATACTTTTCAAGCAAAACGTTTTGAATTATTAAAAACACAAATTTCAACCGATTCAGTTCTACAAAAATGATGTGTGAACGGTGTTTGTAATAGACTGCATTTCTAAGAAGTAGATAGCACAGAATTGGTTTAAGAGAACAGTTATTTGGGAAAACATTGTTATGCAGTATTTTTGGAATACAGGATATGTTTTACAATCCCAGGGCTCCAAATTATTTGCTGAACATCAAACAAGCACCACATTGTTCTACCTACCATGCTCAAGTCATTAAAGCCTGATTCAGAGAGAAGTTGCGTGGATTAGCATTGTTTGAAAACCAAACACGTCAATCTCAGTATGCGATGAAATTGACAAGTCATAACTACAGCTGTCTGATTCTGAATTCTTCTGTGTTTCTGCAGATATTAACATGGCCGGAGAGCCGAAACCCTACAGGCCTAAAGCAGGATCCAAACGACCCCTGACTGCTGTTTACAGGTGAGTGTTTCTTATTAAATATAGGTAGGCACTGCACCTATATATACATAGACTACAAATGGGCCGTGCATTTTACTTCAGATAACATACTGCGGTCTAAATGAAATGCACTTGCTGCTCTTACATGCTCCCTTGTTAGGAGAGCTGAGGTAAAGAGGATTAAAGTCTGGTTTGTGTGGCTGAATGAAGCCGTCAGCACATTTGTCATATTATCAGGTTTAGATAACAGAACAGCCCGAGGTCTGCGATTATCAGCACATTCGTTCAATTGCTGAAGTTGCAGTTGTGTCTCACAGGTTCGGGCTGATGGTTGAACCCTTATAGGAAGAAAAAAGCTCTCCAGACACATCAGTGAAAACTAACCAAGCAGAAAATGAGTAAAAAATCTATGTTTGAAAAGGTATTAGGCATTTGCTGGCTAATTTTTAGGTTTTGTCGGGGTCTCAGAGCTTTTTATAGAGAACAATACATATTAACTAAAGCTAAATAAATAGCGACTGGACTGTGAAACAATTACTGGGCTGTTTACGTTTTTGTCCATAAATGTAATGGGACCCACCCCCCCTCCCCTCCTTTTATTAGCACTTTGCAAAGAATAATGGAATCATCAGTAATGAGACATTCAATTATGGATTTTTGGCAGTTCAATTACTTATGAGCCTGAAAGAGTGTCTATCCAAGCTGTATGATTGTATTTTACTTTTTTTTAGGTTTTTAATTCTTTATTTCTCGCTCTCATTCTATTTTTTCAAATTCACTTAGTCTTGATTTGCATTTCAAATCAACTAATTCCAACCAATCCATCTGAGGTAGACCTAATTAGGAGAGTAGAACAGGAGCAAACCAACAAAGAAGGGCTTTGAATGTTAATTAGTTTGGAATTAAATGGTCAGAGAAACAAAGAGATAAGTTAGATGTTAGATGACCCGAATTCATCCTCACTCGAGTTTCTATAGTTGACATAACTATAGTTCATAATTCATAATATGCATGACATATATTTAAATACACAATTGCATTACGGTTGACCTTGTTTGCATTCTTAATTGCTGTCCTGACGTTATTGTGCACAATTAATCATTAATGCATGTGATGGAAATTGGAAAACATAAATGAACAATCATGTTTTGATAAATTAACATGAACTAAAAGTATAAAACTAATTTAACCTTGGATATTAAACCCATAATTTTATTATATAATTGAATACATACATAAATATATGTGAAAATATTAAAATATATTGTAAAAAAATCTTAAGATGTGACTTAAACATTTTTTTATACTTACATTTTTATATTTCTATATTTAATAATAAATATTGCATAAATATTTATTTATAAATTTATATTTATTAATTAAATAGCAACATTTTATATGAAATGTAGTAGATTTAATTGTATTTCATTATATATAATATATACAATATAATTTATATTTTATAATTGATTTTTTTTTTTTTTCTGATTTGTGAATAATGTAACAATGTGATGAGAGAGAGAGCTAAAGGGTTATGTGCGTAGGCTAAGATGATGAAGATGAAGGGCAGGTTTAGGCTTCAGGAGTAAGGTATGATTTGAT
>JAUMHI010000070.1:13517607-13537651 GCA_032359435.1 Enteromius unitaeniatus | reverse complement strand
AATCAAGCATAATTTTTGTTGAACAAATTAGTTGAACAAAACATTTAGTAACGCTCTCATAATGGTATGTCACAAATGAATCAGCGTTTTAAATAAATTGCTTAAATGATTCAATGACTCATTGCAAAAATTTGTGGATGAAACAAATAAAATTGAACGGGTTGGTTGGATGATTCAAAGGCTCAATCATAAAAACAGTCATTTGAGTTTTTTAATGGATCTCTTTGATTAATAAAACAAATGATTCACAAAGTCACTTGCTTTGGTCCTGCATGCATTAGTACGGGTTGAATGATCTCTTTCATATAAAGATAGTCTGTTATTTCATAAATTAATTAGCATTTTTGAACAAACTGAACAAAATGATTTAATGGCGCTTTCAAAAAGTAAACTTTGTGTAGTGTGTGAAAGAAACTTTAAATAAATAAAATAATTAACAGATCAATTATATAATTGAAAGGCTTAAACATAGCTTTTGAATGAATCTTCTGAATTGATTAATTGAATCCATTAAATGAATGAATCATAAAGAAGTCTCTCATTTAGTTCTGGTAGTAATTAGTGTTTTTGATGAAATTGATAAAGACAGTCTGTTATTTCACAGAGTAATTAGTGGTTTTAAAACAAATGACTTGAAGGGATGATTCAGTGACTCAATCAGAATGTTTTTTTTTTCATTTGTGAAAGATTTTGAACAGATCAATTGAATGCTTCAATGGCTTTTTCACAAAGACAGTCTTATGTTTAGGTCCTAAATGAATCTCCTGAAGGAGTAATTTAATCTAAAGACCTGTACGAATCCTGTACTGAGTTCCTGTATGATTCAACGACTCATTTTTATAGACAATCTGTTTTTATTTGACACATAATTAAATTTTTTTGAGTGGAATCATTTAATGTTTTGCTCTTGAATGATGATTCAGTGACAAAATCTTAGTAAAAAAGTTTTTTTTTTTAAATACGCATTTTTTGAGTGAATCATTTAAACAAATGATTCCTTGACTCACTAGTCACCACCTATTAACAAAGATGCAAATGCAGAAAGAGAGTCATATAAACATAGGTCTACAGTAGGTTAGGTTTTGGACTGATTTTGAAAAACACATGAAAGCAGGACATTCCACCTTCATGTGTCTGAAGACGTCTAAACTTTTCCATATTTTTAAATTGATCCAGTGTTGGATACTATTTGCTGCCCCTTTTTTCAGCCTATATGGGTTGAGAGAGAGGCCTGCTGATTTGAAGTGTTTATTAGATTCATTGTGCGTTCAATGGTGTAGTCATCTGAGGGAGATTAATCTGACAGCTGTCAGATGAAAAAAAAGCAGTGGACATATTTAAAGCACTGAATATTCACTCAAATTAGCAGCATGAATGAAGCTAGCAGGCACTGAGCAGAGACTTCTCATGCCATGTGATGCAATGGATTCATTGCATGGAGAGTGTTTCAGGATGACCGGGGGCTAATCATCTCATGTATTCAGTGGTCATAATGCAGGATTTAAAACAGTATTGTTTCTCTTTCGGACTGAACTACAACCTAAATGTAGACCAGGTTACAGTTCATCTACAGTGTGGAGAAGAAAAAAAAAGGGAATAGCAAAGATTATCAGAATATGTTTTAAACAAAATTCTGACTTTCTAATTTAAAATGTCTTGTTTAATTCAGTGTTTACTTTCCTTTTTATAATTGTGGTACTAGATTATGGTACTAGTAATATATTTGTGAAATGTAAACATTTTAAATGAAAATTGTTCACTATGTTTTAGTGTACAAACATCTTTTTAATTGAATGCAGAGAGGTCATTGTCTAGATCAACTCAGTTTCAATGGGATCTTTGTAATCAAATCAATGATAATCGCTAGAAATTAAGTGTGCCCAGCTTTTAATCAAGCAAGCCAGAGGCAACACCAGCAAGGAACCAAAACTCATTCTGTGACAGAATGGAGAATTAAAAAAAAAAAAAACTCAGGTGGGGGGCCAGTCCTCCTCTGGTCAGATGAAACTTTTATTTCTTTAATTATAAAGCTTAATAATTAAAGCTAAATAAATAAATAAAGCTAAATAAATAAATAAAGCTTTTAAATAAAGCTTTCTTTAATTAATATAGCTTTAATTTCCATTTCAATTTCAAACGCAGCTATGTCAGATTTTGTAAAGGACTTATTGTGTGTGTGTGTGTGTGTGTGTGTGTGTGTGTGTCTGGTTCCTGTGATTTGTCTCTATAGCTCATCTAGGTGTTCTGGTTTCCATTGACGATCAGGACTGTAGACATTATCCCTTGGTGCTGATCTGGACTGAGAAACAGAATAAGAAAGAAACAGACTAATATTAATGTAGATACCATTCTTTTTACGATGTAACGAGTACATTGTGCTTTACCGGAGTGTTACTGGTTCTGGCTGATCTAATTAATGAATCCTAACAATCCTTTAATGGATTTGATTCATATAAGTGTATTACTGTGCTGTGTGTAAGCCAGGAGTAAAGAGGTGAATCTTTAATATAGATTTAAACTGACAGAGTGTGTCTGCCTCCCGAACAGTGTTAGGTAGTCTCATCATGGGATGTTCACCCTATTCCTCTTATATATATATATATATATATATATATATATACATACATACATAAAATTTGTGAAGAAGTTGCTAGTAAATTTTAACAATTATTTACAAAGAAATGTGTTCGATGTAGAAAGTATTACATTTAATCACACTGAATTAATATTATAGAAATAATATGTATATATGTGTGTGTGTGTGTGTGTGTATATTTATATATATATATATATATATATATATATATGTGTGTGTGTGTGTGTATTATATATATATATATATATATATATAAACATACTTTTTTAAGAATATATTTATATATTTCCCAGAAAAAATATATATTGGAGTATGTAATGAACAGCATGTTAAAATTACTGAAAAAGCTTCAAACTTGATAATTTGTATTTCCAACAGGCTGAAAACATATCTTGTTAGGTATTATTGACTGATAAAAGCCGTATCCATGAAAACACATGAAGTAACATGGTCTTACTAGCAGTGGCTGATATCAACCAGTGTGTCTGAATGAGATTAGGGATCAAATTAAATTAAAAACAGCAGGACAGGGAATTCTTTGAACTCTTAGTTTAGAAGCAGAAGCCCTGAAAAAGTCTTCAGACTTGAATTATCTGTGGTGATAGAAGGATGAGCACGGATGCATGGTAATCTGCTCAGATCTTGCCTCATGTGTGTTCATTGCGTTTTCTTTTTGCAGTGAAGTCCGATCAACTCCAGACTATCAAACGTGAACTGACTCAGATCAAGATGAAGATTGACTCTCTTCTGGGCCGCCTGGAGAAGATCGAGAAACAGCAGAGATCCGAGTGCGGTGAGACAGACAGAGAACTATAAGAAAGCAGGAATAAAATCCTGTCTAGTGGGATGGGGTTGCAGACATCAGCTGTACGGGGAGAAATATTGGGAGTGTATATGCACTATCCATCTCTGTGACAGGCGAGGAGACAGCAGACAATTTATCAGTACTGTTATATAGGCAATCTTGCACTGTTTTACTATAGCAAATCCCATTTCGCTATGTTCGGCAGTAGATGAGAGCACTATTTTCATCGAGCAGACACACTGAGGAACAGCATAACGCTAGACGCACATTCAAAAGTCAAACTTTGGGTCTATTGCATGTACTTGTTCCATACAGATTCAAACGAAAATTGCAGTTCTTTTCACATTTATTTTCCCTCATGTCACTCCCATATACCCATATCACTGACTAACTTCTTCCACAGTTTATTGTAGAAGACTTTTTAGCAAGTAAAAAAATACTTTTTGTAATTTTAAAAACTGGTTGTGAATTTTTTTTATTGGCTGTGAAATCTTTATTATTTTTATAAAGTAAGCATAAGAATATTTTGATATTAAAAAGTAATATTTTAACATAAACACAGACAGGACTGAAAAAAATTTGGATTATTTTATTTATCCATACTATTTTTATTTTTTTTTGAGAGAGAAAGAGAGAGAGAGAGAGATAAAAAAGTAATTGTGCTCTCAGTATTATCGATATTTTTTTATATAAGCTGTAATCATCACATATCTCTGTGTCGTTCCTTCAGAGCCTCACAGGAAATATGAGGACAACTGTGACTCTTTGCACGAGGGGTCGATATCAGAGACGGCAGACAACTCTGGAGAGGAGGGAGGGGAAGGACAGCTGGACGCGGAGGCGGGAGAAATGACGGATGGCGGAGAGGATGACTACGACGAGGAAGGCAGCACTGATCTGGTACGTTGGCCCCCTGCGGGCCTTACTGGCAGCAGCGGCTCCGAAAAGCCCCCATTGAAGCTAATTCTGCAGATTTATTCATGGTTGTGGACGCAGTGCCGGGAGAGCAGAAGCTGATGGGGTTCCACTGGGCTGCTTCCTGCTCTCTTAACCCTCACCTGTCACGCTCTGTAATTAAAACTGAGTCAGAACCTCTGGAGACACTGGGGTCCAGCAGCACCGCGACCAACAGCAAAGTCAAATTAAGATTTAGGATGTGCTTCCCACTGAGGAAACAGGCTGACTGTATTTTAACGAGCTCCTGCGTTGGTTAAACTGGAGGGAAAGGTCAAGACCATATCCTGCTGGAAAGATTCCTATCAGCGTTATAGACATTTCGGGTCAGAGCGTGACCTCCAAAACAGCTGGGTTTGGTAGATACCCAAACAATACAGATATAAATTGGCTAACCATAAAAAAAATGTAACTATACAGAACCCTGAATATGTTTCTACAAAAGGGACCTTGAGGTCATGGGATTGTTTATATACTGTATTGTGATGAATGTGAGTATTGAGCGAGTGAATCTCTTTTGAGATCCTGAGCTGCTCTTCCTCAGTAGATGAATGGCTAGACTTTAATACATCTGTTTTTCTTGTGCAATGCAGCTTTTGTTAATATTCATCTACCCGGCTGAGAAAGTATGGGCTGTTTGATATGATGTAAATGAGTTAGAAATGAAGTCCTTGTGGACCACCTGAGGCATTTTCCACACAAAATGCTTGGATGAATTGCATGCCTCTTTTTGATCTGATACCAAGTAAATACTATACCGCTAATAGATGGAAAGTTCTAGGGATGAAATGGATAGTTGGAAGCCATAACTAATAGGTCTTAACTGAAAATGATCAGAACGTATCAAAAACACACTAGTGTTTTCTCAGTAATATCATCTGTGGAGAAATGGGTGTATATATATATATATATACTATTATAGTATATAGTATAATATGTATTATATACACAACAGTAATATTGTATATTTGGTAACATTTTAGAATAATGAACACTTATTCTACTAAAAAGTAGAAAAAGCTCTCTAAGTTCACCAAGGCTGCAGTTATTTGATAAAAAAAAAAGAATTATATTGTAAATTATTTGTACAGTTTAAAATAATTTTTTTCTATTTTAATATAATGTTAAATGTAATTTATTCTTGTGATGCAAAGCTTTATTTGCTGCATCATTGCTCCAGTCTTCAGTGCCACATGATCGTATTATCATTGAAGACGTATAATTAAATTAGTGAGACTATAGCTTTAAAATTGGGTCGAAAAAAGTGCATTGCTAATTTGATTTTGCTGAACTATTCTGTATTCCTAAACTGGTTTTCTTGTTTATTTGTGTTTCAGATGGAGAATCATGTGTCTGATATTGACAACTGAAGGTAATTTTATTGCGTCCTCTGTATTTTATTGCGCAGATGTATTTGATTTAATACAGTATATATATACTTTCATACATGCATTTATTCATTGAATAATTTTCATGCCTGGTGAATGAATCGCATTGATCATAGATACAAATAAGTGCAAAACAGTCTTGTTTTTAGAGTTCTGCGTCCAGAGAAGAAATCAACTCTGCATTGAACAGAAGACACGAAACTCTGTGAAGACTGACATCACTTCTCCAAGAGGCCATGAAGGCTCTCGATTGGCTGATTAGACACAGAGCAAATATTTTGACAAGTTTATCTGCGAGTCACTTCCGCTGTTTTTCCTTTAATAGCGTCTGGCACATTCAGTCAGTCATACATGATTTGCATATCTCCAGTAAAAGTCAAAGAAGTTCACATTTAGTTTTGAAGTTCATTGTGCAACACTAAAGTTTGGTTTTTCCCTCAAGGATAATTTTCCTTAAGCAAAGATGAAAGGTTTTTACAGTCTGTGTGTGATAAATGAGCCTTAAATGTCAGTAACATGCCATTTTTGAAGTCTTCAGTATTAACAGAGAACTTTAAATAATTCTAGAATTTTAAAGATTTAAAAATATGAGGTCTGACAATGAACGTGTTTCATTAGAAGCCAAAATGTTTTTGTGTGTGCCTGCTTGTTTTTGATTTCTTGCGTCTGAAAACATTTTTTGTTTTGTTTTGTGTGTGTGTGTGTGTGTGTGTGTGTGTGTGTAAAATCAGATTCTGTAAATGTACATGCAGCAAAATACATATAATTTTCCCTGACTAAATTGATGGTTAATTAATTAATGGTTTAATGAACACATTTTAGCTCCATACTGCCAAATAAGTTTCATCAGACTTCTTATACTTACACACTTCAGGAGACTGAAATTTTGTCAGACTCTAAAAAATGAATTGCGTCTTAATGTGTCATAATTTGTAATGATACTGTAAAGATGATATTGTCACCATATTTAATTTTTATCATGCATAGCTGTGTGTAAATCAGAGCGACATGTAGTAGTCACTGTTTCTGTTCTCTATGATGTCATTCAGTATGGAGTGTGTTATAATGAACTCTATTTTTGTATGGCAGATTTAAAGAAAAAGCTTCAGAATATTCATATTCGTTCTGCTGACATTTTCATTCTGCTACTGTACATAATTTGTTTGTTTGAATCAGACTATGGAAAGATGTGTATAGCATAAAAAAAAGTTGGATTGAAAATGGATCCATTGGGAAAAAAATTGATTCTTCTTTTCTATATTTTGAAATCGATGTTATGTTTGAGAGAAAAGTTATTCTATACGGTTTAGGTCACTGGTCTCATAACAGCTCAGCTTAGAGACCCAGTAATATTACTTCATACTGTATAGAAATGTAAACTATTTGTAAAGATATTTTTATGATTGGCATGTTAATTATTTTAATGTATTTTCAGTTGTTTCATTTGTTGTCTGGCTATAGGCTTTGTGGTTTAGGAAAAGGAAAATCACTATATACATTTTTTTTCTATATTTATTGTAAAGCGGAAACGAATATGATATTTCAAATTCAGCCTAAAAGGCATAGGCTTTAAAGGAATGGTTAAATTAAAAAAAGCTATCAATCCAAAATATAAGTATTTCTAAATTTAGCATGCTCACCAATGAATCCTCTCAAGTGAATGGGTGCCGTCAGAATTAGTCTAACCATCTGATAAAAACATCACAATAATCCATCACTCCAGTCCGTCAATTAATTTATTGTAACGTGAAAAGCTGCATGTTTGTAAGAAACGAAAACATCGAGGGATAAAATGCAAGTCCATAATCTATATGAAACACTCCTCCAGTGACGAAGTGTCCTCTCACATATCAACAATCATGTTTGTTTAGAACCATTTAAATAGTGCTTGATCTGTGCATATTTTCACTGCAGAAAGCAACATTATGGATAGAGGATTCATATTTTAGCTAAAAAACAATGGTTTGAGTTCTCATTCTGACGGCACCCATCCACTGCAGAGGATCCATTGATGAGCAACGATGAAGAAACAATCATCTACATATTGGATAACCTGAGGGGGAGTACGTTTTCAGCCGGATTGCTTTTTTTGTGTGCGCTGTTCCTTTAAGAATAAAATGATATTTACTGGTGGTCATAAGGCTATTTCTGTAGCTCATTCAAAATAGAGTGCATATTACAATCAGGCATAGATTACAGAACGGGCCAGTGGGGCTCTTGGGGAGCAGGGGGCCCGTGAGCGACCTGTCCGGGGGCCAACGTTGCCTATTCCCGGGGGCCCACACCACCCATAATCCGTCCCTGATTACAATAACAGCCTCAAAATACCACTTTTAGTAACATTAAACCTATGAAACATTCTTGACAGCAGAGAAAGCTGGCGCTGGTTTTGTGTGTATGTGCTATCCACGTGCTTCTCAAATGCACGCCAACAAATTTGCGCGCGAAAACTACGTATTATATGCGCGCCAAACACGTGTCATGTATACAGCACATTTTTTGAGTCTCACTACCACGAGTTTTCGTTTGTATTTGGCCTAGTATTTATTCGCACATTCATGAGTGAGGTTGGTGGGGGAGGAATCGCAGCACCTGTCGAGGGTTTGGATGCA
Source organism: Enteromius unitaeniatus (assembly GCA_032359435.1). NCBI lineage: Eukaryota > Metazoa > Chordata > Actinopteri > Cypriniformes > Cyprinidae > Enteromius > Enteromius unitaeniatus. Next base: position 13,529,296 of record JAUMHI010000070.1, on the reverse strand, counting down.
CCTGGGTGCAGCTGTAGCAGATGGTGAATCAAACACTCAATTTATCAACATCAAAACCAAATGTCTGGGTTAATTAGGGCCACTGGCCACTTCACATGGAATCAGTTCATTGTATTAACTTCTTCCCGATCTCATTTCGCCAATATTCATGAGACAATTACCACTAAAATGAAAGAAGCTGTTTAGAAAGCACTAAATTGATTGATTAATTATATTAATATAAATGACCGAATAACCATTATGCCGTCAGACTGGCTTATGACATTCATTTATTTTCAGTGAAGTCTCAAAATAAGTGGATGGCAACATTTTTATATGCAATTACTTTATCTCATATCGTAAACAAAATCCCAACGACATCACATGACATTTGTTGTTTACAAAATACTTTTCAGAATCCAATTATCATGATTGCATACATGGATGCATTATGAATGAGGAAAAACATTTGCATTTGGATGGATTCCAGCTGCATTGCCATTCCCCAAATAAAACAATTATACAGGTTTCACATTTCATATCGGCTTAAACTGATAGGAATTCGCATTCGCAATAGTCACATTTTTCATTACTCAGTATTGGCCTAATTTATTTTACAGTCAGCTGTGTTACTATCCTCCTGCAAAAAAAAGAAGGAATCCAATATCCAATTTCATATCCAAAAGTTAAAGTGGTTTTGCAGCATTATAAATACTCATCTCCCAGCTCACTACACACATCTTCATTAACATTTATATTATATTAGCTCAGGGCTGGATATGGACTTTTTTCCACAGGCCTTATTTGAAAAATATTCAAATGAAGTTGGTTGTTATGACAATAATCTGTGCGACGTTTTCTAATGACTCTAACTGCCATAAAATAAATAAATAAATATTATTGGAAAGAGTTTTGACAGCTCATCTAGAATCTACTATGAAATAATACTATTTCTTAGATTCTTTTCTTAAATTTTTACAATTCAAAACAAAACAAAACTAAACGGATATTTCCTTAAAATATGTATTCCAATACTATTTTTATAAAAATAAATATATGAATATATATATATATACAAATGTAACAATTCACAATATCTCAGTAACTGTAAGTTAATTCTCATTGTACATTGGTTACCGTTTTTTTTTATATTTCTGTTAACATTACTTTAAATTGATTTTAATAATTACTTTTACTAATACTTTTGATGTCTATAAAGTACACTGTAAAAAGTATTTTTGGAAATACAAATATATTTCTTTCTACAAGATAATTTTGTGCTTAATTCAATGTTAATTCAATGTAAAAAAAAAAAAAAAAGAAATAAAAGAAATAAAAAGCCAGTTCCGCATGAAATGAACATTAAGAATAATAAATATTTTAGATGTACAGTAATTATCATTGCTAGTTCATCTAATGCTACTTTCAATTTTTTGTTTACATAAGGTGCTATATAAAATAAAGTTCTTATATTATTAGTAATAGAGCCAACTCATTAGAGCCAACTGAGATCTGAAGAAAGATCTGATTTCATGTTATTTAATGCATCTCTTTCATTTTTAAGTCTTGCCACTCACCAGCTAAATCTCTATTCATTTAGATTTATTAATGCTACTCTAAGTCTTTAAGAGTCTTCAGGCTGAGTAGTTTAATTACTGAAGTCTGAGGAACAAAAGCTGTTGACCCAGCTGTTCAGAAGCTCAGGTGGAAGGAATGGAAAATGGATTTTTTTTTAGGATCCAGTTCAGATTCAGAGAGAAAATTGCATATTGATTTCCTTCAACACTGCTGAAGAGAGAAAGGCTTCCATGTCCTCGTCAGTTCCTGATGTCTGGGGTCTGTATGTCTCTCTGTAGACCGATGTTCCTTGAGGTTTGATTGAACGGACTGAACTGCTTTTGATGGGCAATGACTTGAAGAGGTCATGCACCAGCAGCGCTCAATAATTACTATCTGCTATGATTTGAGATTTATGAGTTTCAGACATTGCATGTGTGCTGTCAGTCCTCTGCTGATGAGACATTACTCCATTTTAGGGCATATCACCCACATACACTCCATAAAAATAATATTAATAATAATTAAACACAAATAATTATTAAGAATTATTCATTAATAAAAATTTAAAAAAAGTTTTTGAATTAGTCAGTTACCAAACGGTGTATTTTAGTTTATTTTGGCATATTTTCAATTGATTAATTGAATTTGTAATAAAGATATGCACTTTAAAAATCTGTCATACAAGTCTTAATATTATAAATATTTTATAATTTGGCTTGACCCCCTCAAAGAAGTCATAAAAGGATGTATGGAATCATAATAATTACATGTAAAAAGCCTTTAATTTTAGAAATTAATAATGGTATATAAAAAGGAAGGAAGTTTAATTTTCAAATGTTTAAATAACCACAAAGATAACACAGTAAATGTCAAATTAGACTCCAACTCAACTAAAAAACAAAAGAAAAACTTGGCACTAGCCAGTGTTCTTCTTTTTTTGTGCTTGGGGTAGTGACACAAATTACAATAAAAAAAAAAGAAAAGATTAAAATCTAAAATAAAAAAATCTGCTTTCTGTTTATGTAATAAATAATTCAAAAATTGCAAATGGATTAATTTACTACCAAATTTACTACCAAATATAATGGCATTAATTAGTAATTATAATGTTCTTTAATTTTGTTTTATTAGTTTATTTAAAAAAAAAAGTTCACCCAAAAATAAAAAAAGATTTTTGAAAAAGATAAGAAAAGAAAAGTTCTTCATCAGAAGAGATTTGGAGAAATTTAGCATTAAGTCACCATTGCATCCTCAGCAGTGAATGGGTGCCGTCAGAATGAGAGTCCAAACAGCTGATAAAAACTTGAACATGTTACCATAAAAATCTACTGTTAAACACACAGTTTAGCTTGCTGCTACTAGAGCAAAAAAGACTATTCAGGCTGAGTGAGATGAAACTCAATAGACTGAAAATCAGCTGGAGTAATTCCTCCAAAAGTTCAGCACTCGGAAAGTCACTAGATACTAATGACTGAAGACTACGGCAGAGAAAGGGCAGGAAGGGAATCTCAGAGTCAATCCAGAGCTGATACCAGGATCAGACGTTCTTCCGTCTGTCTTCAGGTCATGCACCCTGCAGAAAGACTTCTCAAGGGTCTTTATGCAATCAGAGAGACTTTATGTAATCAATACCGGCGAAGGGAAATGGACTGAGCGTGAAGTAGCTGCTGTAGAGGAAGAAAAGGCTGGGAGAATGCGGCAGCACAGCTCTCTCTGTGATTATTCTCAACAAGACTCTTATGAAAGCATACAAGAATATACTTACAGCTGTCCTGATCTATGATTACTCCTCTGGTTCCTGGTCAAATCAGCATTGATGTGCCTCCGTCCTACACAAATCCACATCAAGCTTTGTCTGAAATGTCAATTTTCTGTCAAGCTGTGCAAGTAGCACGAAAATAAAAGTGTTTCATTTCGACTTGTTGCACTGGTCATGCAAAAGTTTAAAGCAATCAGTAGTTTTTATATACTTTCATATAGTATAGCATAGTTTTATAAATAATATAGTATTACATATAAAGATATGCAGTTTCTTTCTTTTAATGAACAGATCAGACAGTTGACATAGCCATTGACTTTCTTCCATGTCACTCTCAGAAATAAACGTATAAAGCTGTCACTGGGACGGTACTTTTCAAAAGGTACATTTTTGTACTTATGAGGTTCAAATATGCACACTTTTAGTATTACTTACCAAAATGGACCTTTTAGGTACAAACATGTAACTTTTGAATAGGTACCACCTCAGTGACAGCTTTTGTACCTTTATTTTCGAGAGTGGAAAAAATGCTATGTAAGTCAATGGCCATCATCAACTGTTTGGGTACTAGCATTCTTCAAAAGCTTTCCTCTGTGTTCGGCAGAAGCAATGTATTATGAACAAATTATGGCAGAATTTTCATTTTTCTAAGGTTTACAATTCATCAGTGGATGTTCCTTCAAATACATATTTACGTCAAAATGCAATAACTTCCATGAGTGAAATGGCTTTTGCTTTTGGTTTCCCATCCACTCTCAGCTGAAAGTTCATTTACAATTCTTAAAAATCAGACAGAAAATAATAAAATCTCTACAGAAAGCGTGTATGCAATCTAATAAGCGGTGTATAAGATCATTTAAACATGTCAGAATTTTCTTAAGAAATACAAAAAGACTATGCTTGTGTACAGGTTGTGATTCAACTTCAAAAACCGCAGGAGAACATGTAGTTCTCACTTACTGAAGGTCAGCCATGGTTTGATTTAACGGCGCTGTTCTTTACGAGCTCTGGAGCAGCTAAATCAATTTGAGTCTTAATGTGAACAAAAGCAGCACCTTTTCTCATCTTGGTGGCATTCAGGGCATAACGAGATGTGATGTGAGGACGTACGGTTAATCACCAGATTGTCTATAATTATGAATGTCTGTGGTGAGCAGTGAGTCATTGGTGTGTGAAACGAGCTCCGCTCAGACCTTTAAAGAGCTTGAAATGCACACACACTGAGCCACGCTTAACCTCGGGCTCCTCAAACAATCTCTAATTGGCCGGTTAAACGACTTGCACTGTTTACTTTTGGATATTCCTGTACCTAAAAAATCGGGGAAAGCCAACATGAGTCTTTTAACAGTAAGTGTCATACTGCAGAACAACAGAAACTGAAATCGGGGAAATCTGTTATTAAAGTTCCAGACACGCTGTTTAATATGGCACGTAAAACAAATGGTGATTGGTCACTGTTCATAGCCTTCTGGTCAGAGGAGGGATTCTTGCTGATATAAACCACAAAATGGAACACGTTTATGATGAGAATATCTGTTGCTTTGTGTGAGCCTTCAGTGTCCACTGCAGCAGAGCTGAGCGAATGGTTTACTGCAAACTGTTATCAGACACCATGTTGAATTCAGTGGGATAGTTCACCCCAAAATGAAAAATTCTGTGTTTAATTAATTACTCACCCATCTCATGTAGTTCCAAACCTGTTAGACCACAAAACTCATGAAATTTGAGAGCTCCCGGACCCTACATAGACAGTACTACCACGATCGAGATTCAGAAACTTCCCTGCTAAAAAAAACAGCATATGCTGCTTAGATATGTTTTGAAGCTGGGATGCTGGTTGAAGCTGGTGATGGGCTGGTTCCTGAAATGGTCCGACCAGCTTAAGACCAGTAAAGGACCAGAATAAACCAGCTTCAAAGCATATCTATCCAGCATATGCTGTTTTTAACAGGGTTATACCATTAAAATATTCTTGTAGCTTCATAAAATTACTGTTGAACAACTAATGTCATATGGGCTGTTTTCTTACTGCTTTTCTATGCCTTCACCTGCTGTCTATGCAGCATCAGAAAGCTCTCAAACTATCTTAATTTGTGTTGCAAAGATAAAAGAAGGTCTTAAGGGTTTGGAATTTTACATTTTGGGGTAAACTATTTTACCGAATTCAACATGGCATTAATCCATTTGTAAATGTTGTCAATTTGTTTTATGAAGATGAAGGAAAGAAGGGCTTACGGGTTTGGAATGAAATGAGAGAGTAATTAATAACAGAATTTCAATTTCTGTGTTAATATTAAAACAGATAAAAACAGACCATTCTTTTTAAGCAGACTCAGATACCCCTGCTGAAAAAAACAGCATATGCTGGTTAGGTATGTTTTGATGCTGGGATGCTGGTTTAAGCTGGTCATTTTGCTGGTTTATGCTGGTTTAAGCTGGTCATTTTGCTGCTTTAAGCTGGTCATTTTGCTGGTTTATGCTGTTTTAAGATGGTCCTTTGCTGGTTTATGCTGGTTTAAGTTGGTCTTTTGCTGGTTTATGCTGGCCCTTTGCCAGCACGTGACCAGCATAAAGCAGTTTAAACCAGCATCCCAGCATCAAAACACACCTAACCAGCATATGCTGATTTTCTCAGCAGGGGCGGTTTGCGGTTGTGTATCCCATGTCGGAAGACAGCGTTCACATCATCCAAATGAACCGAAACCTGACATCAATCAAACCCAGGTGCGCCCTAATGGTGCTGGTATGAAAGCACCATTAGGCAAGGTTTGTCCAAGAAGTTGTAATACATTAACAAAATATTTATAAAGTCCAAATTACATCCCAAACGAGTTGTAATTCACAAGTCATAGCTATTTTATGGAGGTTTCTGGAACGTTTTGTCAGCTGAGCTTTGGGTATGTTGTTGAACTACACACCACACTGAATACACTGTACTTGTATTTCTCAAAGCCTTGGTTTCAATAATTAAATATGATGTTAACCTGACTATGAGCAGCTCGAGCAGCAGCCTGTTGTTGGGGATTGTTGGATTGACAGCAGAATCCAGCAATTCTGATTGTGTCAAAAAGTTGAGAAAGTTTCCTCTGAGGGGTAGGCACTTTGACTGTCACAGGCATTTTCAAAGCAGCCAAAGTGCTAGAGTTGATTCAGTGCTTAAAATCATATTATTTACACAGTGTGCTTATTCAACTTAACTTTCCTTTCTTAACTTCTTTCCATCAAGGGGCTGTTCATAAAGAATGTAGTTTCCATTTTCCCCCCAATCTAAACGTGTGTTAAATTGATGTGTTTGACAGTTATGTTCACACCTCACATTTTTTGCAGCATCTCCCAATTAACATTCATGGTGCTCAGATTAAAAGAACTTCAGATAAAAAAAAACATGTCCCCTGCATTTTTATTTAATTGCAATCGTTTGGTATCTCTGAAAAGCCCTGAATGTGCTGGACATCCAGACTTAAAAACTTGCATGTATAGTCTCTGAGAGAAATTCACTAAAATATAATGTGAGGCTGCAGGGTTTTAAAGCCCCTATTATGAGTTATAAAAGGTTAATATGTTGGTTTTGGGTGTCCCAGACAACAGGTTTATACGCATGCGAGGTAAAAAAAATAAAATTCTTATAATATGCATAAATATTTTACCTTATTTGTTCAAGGACTCCCAAACGACAAGTTCCCCCAATGATTTTCCCCAAAATTTACTACTTGTGTACCAATAATAACATATTATTATAGGGATAACATATTGAAAAATCAGCCCCTTGAATTGCTATCTTACAAGTAGCTGGATAACACCTTTACATCATTTAGCCTATTTTCAGTCTGCTACACCAGAACCGAACATGCATCTAATTGCAAATGCAGGGCACTGCAAAGCGCTACTGAGGAATTAACATTGATTGACTCTTTATCCAGCTTGGCTTTCTACGGGACTGCATCAATACCAGCTCGACCTCACGGTTTGTGGCTGATCTGACCTGTTTTGAAGATGTCTAGGAGGTTTTGCAGGCAGCAACAACAGCGGTGCGTGGAATTCTAAGTGCTTTCCATCAGACAGTATCAGTAATGCTGAAATTACCAGAGAGACCTGGATAATGCCGAGCTTCACCGCACTAATGCAGAGCCAAATTGCTGACAGCTCCCTTCGGTTGGGAAAGTCTGCTTGTAAAGATCCATTTACTTTCCCATATAAAACCCTTTCCCACATATACAGGCGTCTGGAAATGATATCATCTGTGGGTATGTGACAAATAAGCGCAAGACTGAGCCAAAGAACAGTCTAAGGTGGCACATTAGTTCTGTGAAGAGTGTGTGCGTGTTTGAGTGTTTTATGCTGTGCAGAGCTCAGAACCTCACTGCAAAGCATCAGGAAGATCAGAAGAGGACTGCTTGACAGCTGTGGTGAAAACGTTTGTGTGTGCATTTTCACCTCACCTCACACACACCTAACTCTTCTCCTGACCCTCGGAGCAAATCCCCATTTCCTGTTTGAGGAAGATTTGGACACCTAAGTGCTGGACGACTGTTTGTTAGTGTGTGTGTAGAAAGCAATCATGTTTTCCTGCAAAAGATGAACAACAAGTATTGAAGAGATGCTGCAGATTTACCAGTCGAATTATATATTTATGCTTTTCACTGCCTTTTGAAAGACCCCCAGCTGTTTCAAGAGACAACATAAACAGCCGCTGAAGAAGCCGAGCTCAAAATATGGATCCTAGCACATAAAAAATGGTATTTTGCCACATTCTCACATTTGAGTGACGCAAGACCTGTATCGACAGCCAAATTTGCCCAAAAAATTAAAATCTCTTAGTGCCTGCAGACTTTTATTATTCATGAAAATTGAAAAATTGACTTTTTGATGGGAAAAATATATAAAGCACATTGAGAAAGCAATGTGCTTTGCATTATGATACTTTGTTGCTTAAGGTATACTGTGGATAATTACATAATGAGAGAGCAACTCATTATTTTCATCCTTCTTAAAGGTTTGATATATTTCTGCATCCGAGTCTTCGGTTAAAAGCTCTGTGGCAGATTGAATGAATCTCAACACCCACAAATGTTCTGCTTAGACTATGAGACTGTCAGGATGGCATATATGCGCCACTGAACTCTCATAGCACTCTCAGAAAGGTTTCAACAGAGCCACAGTCCAAAAAATACAGGTTCAAAAGTTGTTTTCACCATTTTGTGAACCATTCAAGTGAACAGTTCTTAAAAGAACCACTATTTGTACTTTGTTTAAAGAATAATTAAATATATAAGCTTTTTCCAATATAGAGAACCTTGTTGTTTCATGGATGTTAAAGGTTCTGACAATAAAGGAGCTGTATTGTTAGGTTTTATTACACACTGCATGCTTAATTGTGTCAGCCACAGATGCACACTTTCAAAATTTAATATTAAAAAATATATACTTGCACTTATGTTTAGTTATATCTAAGGAGAAAAATAAGTACATGTCTGGTGAACTAGTCTTGCTGTGCTATTATTAGAAATGTCTGGCCTCTAGTGGCCTTGAGCTGTTATCACAACACAGAGCAGACTATTAAAACATACACTAGATTTAAAATATTTGGGGATTTTTTTATGCTCACAATTCATATTTATATTGCATACTAGTATTACACAAACAATTTTTTTTAGCTGAAATCTAAACATTAATACAGTGTTCTCCATCACATGATTCTTCAGAAATCACACGATTCAGTGCTAGAGAAAAATATTTTATTATTGATGTTAACAGCTATGGTATATATTTTTGTGGAAAATATGAAAAAAAGGACAATTTAAAACAGCATTTATAAAAACAGAAATCAGTAAAGTCCTTTGTAATTTTAATATATGCAATAGAGTGAATTGCCCTGAAGTGGGACAATATTTCATTAAAGTCAAAAAAAGGTCCCACTTTAGGGTAATTCTCCCTATAGGTTATATATATATACACACACACTGTCACAACTGTCCGATTTAATGCATCTTTTCTAAATAAAAGCATCACGTTCTTGTTTCTTGCATGTACTAATTCACAATCTTTTCACATACACAAATGTCTCATTCATTAATTTTATTTGCTCAAACTCATGTTAATTTCTCTGTGATCATAAACTGCCACAAAAGAACTTTGCTCTACAATGAAAATCTTTTTAATCATAAGGGTTCGGAACAACACAAGGATCAGTAAATTACATAACTTTAATTTGTGTCTGAACTACCAACTTGTGTTTCCAAAAACCTCGAAGCAGATTCACAATGAAGTGCTGGAAACTCCAAAAAAAAAAAAAAAAAGCCCCACCTCTGAAGGACATAAAACACCAGCTAACGATCTCAATTCCAGCGACTCGAGTGGACATCTCTCTTTCCACTGGGTCACAAGTTCAAACATCGATCCGGAGACTATATAAAGCCTGTTACAGCTGACTCAATATAACAGAAGCACAACTCATTACAAATCAGCTCTGATACAATTCAGTCTTTAATGACTTTGTTCTTTATGCTTCAGCAAGCGTAGACAATATTCAAAACCTACTAATGTATTTTTTGGACATTAAGCTTGGTAGTGTGATTACTGTACGCTGCTGCAGAGCGCATACACAAAACCAGGCCTATAAAGACGATAGAAATCATGCAGTTCTGCACAGACTGCAAACAACTAAACTACACAGGGATATGGACGTAATAAATAATATGGATGATCTGCAGTCATTATGAACTATATTTGTTTGTAGGTTTTTTTTTCCTGCGGTGTCTGCGACTAGTCCATTTCCAGCATGTTAACAAGGTCTTCTAGAGTTGAGAGAAAAGCTGGGCCGCAGTATCCACATTAACAGCTTCACGTGGAGCTTCTCTGACCACCTGAAAGATACAGATTGCATGCGATGAGGCGGTCAACATTAAGCATTTAGACACATAATGCATGACAAACCATAACAGTGGCATTTAGAGGCACTGCTTTCAATTTGAAGCCACACATTCAAAGACCAAACAGGAGAGACTGACCTTCTGTGCTTTTTTGGGTTCACTGGATGCTGATTTTGATATACTCTTGACATCTCGCTGTACTTCTGTGAACATCTCATTTAAGCTCTCCACTTTTTCATTTTTCAAAGTGTTTATCTGTAGGCAGAATATCAATTTATTTATATTCAAAATCTATATATATATATAAAAAAAACTAGATTCTATTCTTGAAAACTCACGTGTTTCAAGGAGGTCTTGACGGGTTTCGCCTTGGTCTTGGGTTTTGACTGCTTGTTCGCAATCTGAAAAACATTCTGCTGCTTTTTGCCTCGCTGTTTATTTTTGGCCATTTTTTCCTGTAGACTTCCTGATGAGAACTCAACTCAATGTAGCAGTTCAGTGTTACTGATCCAAACAGAGACCGGCTTGATCACGCTTAGATGACACTCAAAAAATAAACACAAAAAAGCACGTTTCAGCTATCAACAGCTCTTCCTCACATCCACGTGTCTGCTGTGACGGTGCTTTTACTTCACTGTACACAGCGCCATCTAGCGGTGCGGAGATTACGCGAAAACTTTAAATAAGGTCACGACTTCTGAAAATATATTTTCTGTTATATTTCTATAAACTGATAAATGCACGTATTGTGCACTTTATGTATCCATGCAAATATGAAATTTAACTACTCTCAGCCGTAAGACTGCAATCAAGGTTCATACAGAAATAATTATATAGAATAAAATAATATAGCTGTTTAATGCTATTAAATTAATCTGCTTAAATAATTAGTGAAACTGCACACAAACACGTATATGTAGCCTATATCTTATGCAAAATGTATACATCTTAGGTCAATAAATATTAGGTCTACACAAGATAAATTTGAAAGCTACATTTGGTCATTCTTTATTTGTGACTTTAAACACATTTATACTCGATTGTTTGTTTATTTTGCGGGGAATATTAGTTTCGACTCTCTACCACCAGATGGCGATCAATAACTTTATTGCAAGCTGAGATTCAATGACATTGATAAAGCTTTACAACTTTACGTACGCACAACAATATCAAGACTAAAATTGCATTGTTTTTAGTATTTGCAGAAATTACAAGCTATATGTATCCTAAAACGTGTATATTAAAATCTGCAAAGTTGTTATATTTCATACATTATTATTTAATCTAGAGCTAGTAAAAAATAATAATATAAATAGGCTGGTAATAATAACAACATGACACAAATTACTCAATAATTTATCTTATTTATTAGTCAATAATAAATAGTAATAATATTATTAATAGGCTAATAATAATAACAAGACACAAATGACTTGGCTATTATCAGTGTATATTTTAGTGATATACATATAGACATATTAAAGCAAATTCAATATGTTATACCCTATTATATATTCTTTAG
>JAUMHI010000070.1:13495843-13507708 GCA_032359435.1 Enteromius unitaeniatus | reverse complement strand
GTCTGAATACTTAGGACCATGTGATATTTCAGTTTTTCTTTTTTAATAAATCTGCAAAAATGTCAACAATTCTGTGTGTTTCTGTCAATATGGGGTGTTGTGTGTACATTAATGAGGGAAAAAATGTACTTAAATGATGGCTGACTCAAATGGCTGCAATATAACAGAGTGAAAATTTAAGGGGGTCTGAATACTTTCCGTACCCACTGTATATAAATGAAAAATTCAACTAAATGAAATCAGTAATGCAAACATGGGAACTACATGAAATTAACAGAAGTTGAAGCACTAAAATTACAATCATGAAAACAAATTACGATTTATCATTTAAGTTTAACAAATAAAAAATGACTAAAAAATACTAACATAATTATTACTAATATAAATGAGTAATACAAATAAAAAATCAATAAAACAATAAATAAATAAAAAATACTAAAATAAAAATAATACTAAAATAACTAGTTTGCTCACATATTTTTTGAAGACCCAAGATTTAGAGAATCTTTAAGAGATTTGGACCTTTAGTTCGCCTTTAATGACATTGTTTCACTGATGTGGATCATAAAACCATTAGTAAAACCTAATACGCCATGCCATTCTCTACGCTTAGCTACCATAAAGTACATGCATATTAGCACAGTCAGGGCTGTTCTGCAGCTAAAATCAGTGAGAGTCAGAGGACTCTTCTCCTCACAATCTGTATGGCTTTATAATTCAATCTCATTTACATAATCATCGATTCACCTGCCAGTGCAGCATTGCACACTGACGTCAAAGTTCACAGCAAGAGCCGAGAAACAGGATTATGCTAATGACGTCACTAGGACACACACCACCTTCATGAAGGCGACAGACCCGAGCTCCCAGAAATCGATGCGTTACATAAGAACACTGTCTGGTGATATAAATCAGAGTGAATAAGAGCATAAATCTCTCTCACTCACACACATGCCAACAAGCAGCTAATCTGTACTGCAGTAAATCCCAAAGAGCATCCTGGCATGTACACAGCAGTGAAACATGACCTACAGTGAAACAGTCAAGGACACACACACACACACACACACACACAGAGACGCAGTTTCAGACAGGAACAGCCATGTCCGCAGGCTTTTAATGCTAATGCGATTCAGTGAGAGCAGGCCTATCATTGCACATTAAGAAAGATAAAATAGTTGCAAATATACACGTGTTTCATGGGTTTCTGTTGCATTTAATAAACTCTCACTCTTTGTGGTTAATGTGTACAGTGACGCTTAAATGTAAATCCTCCTAATTGAGCAAGAGACATTATGTGTGAAAATACGCTGCTTTTATAGCTCTCTATAGTGTAAATGGCTCAATAAAGCTGTCATGGAGAGCTTGGGAATATTTGCTCTCTGAGGTTCACATGGCACTAGGCCCCAAGGTTTGAGGGCATGGTGAAGACCAAACTAGCAGGTCTACTGAAATTTTAATGTGTACTGCAAAACCTCCTATCCTGAATCAGTATCTGATGCTTGATTTCATGCAACAATTTATATCTATTGCAAATATCCACAATTTATATCATCTGTGAAACAAGATGTTTACATGATTTTCTTAATGTTTTTTGCACTTTTTTAAGCATAAACCTCGCTAAATTTGGGGAAAAAAAGGAAATTATGTAAAATTGCACAATTTCATAAATGCATATACGTATGTACAGTAAAAAGATACTAAAGGGATCCTGTTAAAATATCTAAAAAGAAAAAAATCATATACAGTAAGAAGACATATTTCAATATTCACTGAACACGTCATGAAAATATTTACATGATTTTCAGAGTTTTGTGCTATATATTATATTGTTAGAACTATGTATATATGTATGTGTGTGTGTGTGTGTGCATGCAATATATTATAATAGAGCACACAACTTTCTGAAAATTATGTCAAATATTTTCATACATCATACACACATAAAGTAACTATACACTTATAACCTATACACTTAAATAAAAGGTCAATAAAGGTCAAGACAATAAATAGATTTGTATAAAATATAAAGATATTGATTAAGAATACAATTTTTGTATATTTTAGTTATATATTGCTTTTGACTGTTGCTTGTGTTAAAATCTTACTTTTGGTATCATTTAGCATGGATAAGAATTCACACACCAGCATGAAAGTGATTGTTCAATAAATAAATAAAACTGCCTCTGAATGCATAGGACCTTATAAATAGCAGCCTGCATGCAGGGGATTTCTCACTGAAGGTGTTATCTGAGGGAAATGTTTTTCTCAATAACTTGTGGTATAAGATATCTTTAAATACCAGATACCTGTTAATGCTTTTAAAAATGTCAAATAACTTTCCTGTATCTATGGAAAGATCTACGTTGATCAGCAAGGTCAAAAAACCCGGACAGAAACTTCACGCCTCACACTCCTCTCACACCTTTCAGTTGTGTAGGCATTGTGTAGGCATTATTTAAAAAGCAAACAAAACCATAAACCCAAAACCTTTTTTTCTTAAATATATTATATATAAAAAATATTCAAATCCTGTGAAGGAGTCATTTTAAATAACAGGAGCATAAGCAGGACTACATTGAACTGATTTCCAGGAGGTTCAATGAATACTGAGATAATCTGATAGTGCTTTTAGAGTATAAAGATCATCCAGCTCAGACAGCCAGTGTAACTAGAGCAGTCAAGTTTCTCTTTCCTAGTTTTTGCTGATTGTGAGAGCTTGGGCTTCAGCGGACTCTCTCTCCATCCATCCTGGCAAGAGCACAGAGGCGTTAGTGTGACAGGAGGAGAGCATGTCACCTGAGACTCTACAGTTCACTTTGCAAATGGGTCACCTAGTAACTGCTCACCTTCTCTAAATAGATGAACGCACAGCTCCTTACTGTAGGTTACCGCAAACACGGGAACCAAATTAATATAGGCCTACTACATGTAGTACAAACACAGTATATGAATAGTTCGCCTTAAATTACAATGTCATTATTTGCTCACCTGCATGTTGTTTCAAAGCTGTGAAGCTCTTTCTTCTGCAGAACACAAAAGGTGAGTTTTTTTGTAGAACATAATGGAAGTGAGCAAGGACTAGGGATATGTCATACTCCAGCAACAAAAAAAATCAGCATATGAGCTTCAAAAACGCGGCCTATATGACTCATGCAGTATATTTTGAAGCCGGATGACAGTAACTGTGTGACAGTAACAAAATGAAAGCAAGACACTAGAGGCAAAAACATGATTTTTTTCATGCACCACTGTTTTTCTGCTTTTACAGACTAGTGGTAGGAAACATTTAAAATACTCTTATGCACTTCATTTATTTACATAGTTAATCACGTAGTTAAACACACACACATATATTTTTCCAGATTTTTCTGATTTATGGTGGGAGTACTTCTAGTACAAAATTAAAAAAAAAAAAACATTAAACCTGGCTTTACACAAAGTGTTTATGAATTGAATGCAAATGCATGATATCAACTATGAAAATCTAGTAATATTCATACGTTTTAACTGCATTTAGTCTGAATGAAATTACTCATTGAAAAGTCATACAAAGCTGTCACATGGCTTCAGAATACTTGACAAAATCTTTAGATTAGGGAACATATATTAACTTTTTACTAATCATTTTCCTTCAGTAAACTTCAAATTTGTTGCTTAGTGATATTATTTGTTGTATTTTTAGGGTAAGGGATCTAGAATATGTTTATGCAGAATAAGTCCTTAACATGTGCTTTAAAGATACTAATAAACACCAAATAATTTAGTAATATGCATGCTAATATGCAACTAGTCAATCATGAATTCCCAAAAAAACAACAGAAGAAAGTGTGTCACACATGTTGAGAATGAAACGAGAGTAAATGATGACATTTTGGGTGAACTATCCCTTTAATGAAGATAAATTATGCATCCAGTGCTCCCTTTCTCATTCTTACAGTCTTTCATCTGCTCTCTACCTCTCCTCTCATCTCCTTTTCAGCGTGTCGCAGTGCAGAGCAAGCGTCTGTACTCAGATATGCCTGAGATATGTGCAGCTAGAGTATCTTTATGAGTTATCGGGGGTTCAAGTTCCTCACATTACCACCTGTTGGTATCCGTCTGACCTGTTTATTTTAGTGTTCCTCCGCATCTGTACATACCAGAAAAAGCATGCAAAACATATGCAGTGCATTCTCCACACATATGGAGTCACTAAGATGAAGGAATTCTGAAATGATTTAAATCAATCTTCATAAAAGGATTATGTCCAAAACAGCTAAAATCCTCATTCCTGGAATAGATTAAACTAGGACAGATTAAGTCAGAACAGGATGCAAGATAAGATAAAATACAGACCTGCAGAAACACACTGTAGAAAAGAAAAGAAAAATTGTTGAAATGCGGATAGATTGTTGCCTGTTAGTGGTTTTTATTTTTTATTATATAACATGAAATAATACTTACATTAAAGGTATATAGGCTTTTTAACCTTATGTTTTATTAACCTTACATTTTTAAGTACAGTATATAGTGAAGCTTCAAAAAAGGCACGCAAGTACATTAAGTATAAAAATATGCAATATATGCTACACTACGCCTTCTGAAGCCATGTCGTATGTATAATTCATTTATCTGAAAATCCATTATTCATTGAACATTCTGTTATAGCTCAAATCTCATTTGCATATGAGCATATTCAGACTTGACGCATAAAGATGTGATAATAGTGATGGAAAACAGCATTGGTTCTTCAAGGGTTTCATATGCGATCACAATGCACCAAGTTATTTGACAAATTTCAGAAACTGCTATTATCGACCTGGTGATTTTAGAGAAAACAGATCCCTTCTTGACTTCATCTGCACTTGAGCTGATGTCAAAATATTGAACTGTTACACTACAACCAAATTTCAGTATTGCACAACATAAACCATGGGCAGAGAGTATACACCCAAAACATTGTGAATAAGCAAAAAAATGTAAAAGACCTGCTGACAAGTTACAACCTATTATTTTGACCTTTTTTTTGGTTTACTTGATTCAGTTCTTTCACTGTTCATAACCATCCCAACAAAACAATTAAATGAGTTATACTGTGGGAATTTCAGTTGTCAGCCTGAGTCATAAGGTAACCTGATCTAAGAGTTGCTAAAGTTCCTGGAAATGTAACATATTAGTTATGAGGGCGTGAGTGAGTTAAATAAAAGTATACATATGTTGCATATACAGAGTACACTGTATGTTGTTAAATAACACTGATCGGCTAATCCTGCTGTCTTTAAACAGAAATGAAAGAGGTCCTAACGCACACACCTGCAGAAACTCGGCTGATGTGTGGGATCTGGAGAATGCATTTACATTGAATCACCATAAATGGGCCATCCGGGATAGAGACAAACACAATGAATCCTTAAATAGCTAAAACATAACAAACTGAGGAAACAACAGCTTACTGTTGTCATTTTCCAAGGAGAGTCTGGCGGTCTGAGAGCCGTCTGATGCGGAACTGTACAAAAAGGAAGCCCTACACTGAAGTTTCATATTGCCAACAAAGAGGGTAACTTTGCACATTTGGGTAACTTTGTTCTTACTCAGTAAGAACATATTTACTTTTTTTTTTTTTAAAAAACATTATTTTTTTGTAAATTAGGCTCTTTGTACTATTTAATGTGCCACATTTACACAAGTAAATTCTATTTGGCAGGGACATTTAACGTTGCACTTTTACTGCCAACAGAAAACAGGTATAGCCTGTTTGTGTACATTGTTTGGTGCTTTTAATGATTGAATGATTAAAATAGGATATGTGATTCTTCTCAATGATTTGAGTTCCTTGATGATTCTGTTAATGATTCTTTGTCTTGCTAAGAAAAAATACTTAATACAGTTTTTGTTTTTGATAACCCAATCTCATAAAAGTATGTATAAATACTATGCCAAATAAACCATGTGCTTAAAAAAAGTCCATGTTTGCTACAAGTTTTCAGAATCATTCATCTGTGGAATCATACTACAATTGTTGCATTGTTATTGATTCACTAAAATAATCATTAAAAACGGGAATTAAACTTCAATTGTCACACTGTATGTATTCGATTTACTAAAAAGAAAGGAATCATTCATTGTCAGCAGCCACAACAATAGTTGCACTGCATGCATCTCATTTAGTAAAAAGTGAATCATTAGAATCATTCCGTTTGGAATTTCAATCTGTTTTTGATTTACTAAAGAGAACCAGTTTAAAAGATTCATTCTTTTGGGAGTTGGACTACATTGGTCACACAATATATTTTGCACGGTATTCTGATTCAGTAGCAACATTGTGGTGCTGTTGAAAAAGTAGTAAACATGGTCAAAGGTATTTTAATAAAACATTCTTTCTGTGTCTACGTACAAGTGCATGCAGCGCAATACAGTTTCTCTTGCTAGTTTCAATGAGGTCTCATTTGAATGTGTTCTGCAACACAGTGCAACAACTACCACAATATCATTTCCTCTTTCTTTATACTTTAAAAATCTTATATTCGTTCTTGCAATGCATTTTAAGTCATGACACTCTTGTCAGGTGACTTTTACTGTCGTCCCTCATGGAAACATTTAGTGACCAAAAATTGACCTGTAAGAGCTCAATGGCTAAAGATAAGAGCTAATCTGTATAAAAGCTACCATAAGATGAGACGGTGATATTTTTTAGACAACTAACAACAGTGATAAAAATCATTCTAAATATAAATAAAAAAGCAGAGTTCACACCTCAGTTATAGTGTTAGAATCACTTTCAGAATGTTTTTTTTTTCCAGGTGATGAACAATACAGCCAATCAGATTCCATCCTGTTTTACAGCAGGCTATATACAGTAACTGCAGTGTGTGATTATAATAAACACAATGTCATAGTTTGTTAATGTGGAAACTAATTGTTATAGCTATTGTTGATGGTTGTATGAATGGGCCTTAAGTAATAGATCACCCAAAAATGATAATTACCCAATTATTTACTCACCCTCTAGCCATATGACTTTCTTCTTTCAAATGAATACAATATGAGTTCTCTTCTTGGCTTATACTGAAATCCTTTTTTGTACTTCTATTTCATTATGTTTTTTTGTTTTGCCCTCTCCTCTGCTCTCTGATTCTTCACTTCTCATTTGAGCTTATGGTACGCTAGTCTCATCCTTAAGACACCACGCCCACAGAACGTTGGCTAAAAGGCTGATGCATATGGCACACAAAATGTGCATAAACTTCAGGAGTTATGAAGCTGTCCTCCGGTTGGTTGAATAATACAGGATTTCCAGGAATGTTAACGTTCCGTCTGGGAACAAAGATGCTGTGATGCCAAACCCCCTCATGAAAGAAGAAAGCTGTTTTGTTTACAGCTGTGATGACAAGCACATATCAGGAACAACTAAATAGAAGTATGTTTTTCCATATTCCACTATGTTCTTCCCTCAGCTTAGACGAGTTGATACATATCTCTTTCGTCTCAGTACATGCACTGAATCACTGTAGCACATGGTGCCACTATGTTAGCGTTTAGCTTAGCTTCATTCATTCCTTAGGATCTAAACAGGGATGAATTTAGAAACCACCAAACACTTTCCTGTTTTCCCTATGTAAAGACGGTTACTTGACTAGTTACACGAGTAAGTATGGTGACACGATGATATTACTACACCACGGTCAAAGTGCTTTTCCACCATACATTTTATTAATCTTTTTTTTCTGCATAAAAAAAACCCTTTTTATTTTGTGTTACCATACTTACTTGTGTAGCTAGTCAAGTAACCGTCTTTAAATAGGGAAAAAGTGGAAGTTTGGATCCTAAGGAATAAATGAAGCTAAGCTAAACTCTAACATAGTGGCGCTGTGCGCTAAAGCGATTAAGTGCAAGCAGAACTTCTAACAGCAGACGTGTTGATGTGCTTGACTTTACAAATCAGCGATTGGCTATTTTATTCAGAAGGCGGGGCTTCCTGTGATTAATCAGTCATGTTAAGCGTTGCATTCTCCCTCATTCAAAACTATACGAGTGACATGTCTTGGGTATTTTATAGTCTTTGGCTTTACACACCGGTCCGTTATTGTGGCAACATTTCCACACCCTGAGACATGACGCTAAACAAAACTAACTGTGGTTGGTTGTTTGACATGTCGTTCAAATGGCCTCATGGGCAGGCCTTGGCCAGTAATATGGATTCCAGATCTTTAACCGTCAGTCTGAAGGTCTAGCTAAGCGAGACTAATGGTATGTCTACATCCTACGTCATTCACTGAAACACCACTCTCTCATGAATGTGGTCAGTTAGGGAAGATAGAGCTTATGGTTTATAATATTTTATATAGAGATATTTTCTCACACAAATGCATCGATTCACTTCAGAAGGCCTTTACTAACTAAAATCATGGGGTAATTTTCTTTTTAGGTGAAGTATCTGCTTAAATCTTTATTCAGGCAGCAAACATCTGATAAATCCAACTCCAATCCATTTAGTTTTTTTAAGTGCGAGCAGCAAAAAAAACAAAAACAAAAAGAACCCAACAACAACCCTAAAACCCTAAACCTAAAATAAATGTTCTTAATATCAAGTAACTACTACTAACTAAATTAAATCAGCACTTGGTGTGTCCATCATTTGTGGAAGTTACTGCCCTAGATGCACTTAGTACTAGTTTTTCAAGTATCTTAACACGGAGGTCTCTTGAAGCATAGAAATAACTGACTTAAAACCATTTTCAGCTGGTGAAAATATGTACTATATAAAGAATTTTGGTCATTACTGTATATGCATTTCTTGGCTTTGACAAGACAACACCATTTTCTACTCTTTCATACACAAATCTTTTTTTTCTCCATTGGCTCAAAGCTATACTATAAAATAAAAACATCTGAATTAATTTGTTGACTGCACTCCTGAATTCTCACACCTGCCCTACAAAGTGATCACTGCAGCGGTTATATATATCAGAACTATGACTCTCTTTTATAAAATGTTCTCAAAGAGGTTTCACGAGAACTGCTTAAATCATGTCCTTACCACAAAACACCCAAACCACACTGCTGCTCATTTCAGAACCAGTGTGGTGAATTACACTTCACTGCTTTTATTTTATAGCAAAGATTATTAGTAAGAACAAAACTTCAAGAATACATTCTGTCCTTGCATACAAGTCAGATCAAGTGATAAAGCAGACAATGGAAAAAGGTCACAGACCAGCACTATGGAAACCAAGATGTTGCCAATGCAAACACAAATGCTTCTCTGAATTCAAAACAGGTCGTATTAGACATGCTGATTGTCATCTGTCTTCCTCCTTGGTGATCGGGCAGGTCTAAGAAGTTAAAAGTTCTCAAACAATCATTCTGCAGTCAGCCAGCAAGTACCAGGCTGTTTGGAGCCTGTTCACAAACATTCATGAGACAGTAAACATGCAGTTCATAAAACAAGTTTTGTGATATATCAGAAGACAAAGTCGCTCTTTGTATTTAAACAAATAAACAAGCGGCCCTCATGGGATTTCTAAAGAGTCCTATCTTCTTTTTGACCTGTCACCTCCATTAAACAAGCAACATAAATATTTACATCATGATAACATTCATTTTAGCTGAAGCCAATATTCCAAGTACAGTAAATGCATGCTTAGATAGTCTCTTTTTTAAAACCCCCTTTTATGTATCATGCATACTTACAATACTTTCATTGGAGGATGACATACACAAAAACAGCAAAGAAATTCAAAAGAAGAATGACAGAGCGATGATGAAAGGCTTTACCAACCACATCAGTCTGCATTTCCTTTTTGCATCCAAAAAACGTTCCAATCCCAAAAGAAGCTTATTGAGTAACAAAGCCTTGCATTATTATTAATTTGGCTATTGGTTTAATGGGTCTAATTCACTTCACACATTGAGCTCAGTTGTTTTCCAGGTAAATAAAAATGGAAACAACCAGAGCACGTCTTTTGGACCCTAATTATAAAACAATAAGACTCATTGTGAAAAATGCTGATGAAAGTATTTCACCACCCCAAAGAGTTCATCTGTGCAATTTCATCCACACAGATCTCACAGTAGATCTCATTATCTTTATATAGAACGCAAACCAATAAGCATCTTACCTAAATCCACATCATTACGGCATATGGAGGCCGTTCCAACCCTTCACAACCGTATCTGTGGTATTAACTGGACATCTCGACACAGTTAACAAGATTGCAACACCTGGTTAATAAGCACAGCGGCTACGGCAGAATTAGAATCACATTAGACAAGCATATAAATTTTTTATTCTTAATTCACTATATATTTAAACTAGATATTTAGATTTTTTGTAAGGAAAAATTTCAGTGGCACTTGCTTCATGATTTCTAATTATGTTATTTCCATTTTATATAATAATATATTAAAATAATTTATTTGTAAATGTGGCAAAGAAGAGTTCATTCAACGTCAGTTTGAGTCAGTCATTGGGCATTCCAATTAATCTCAATCATATTGCAATTGGGTAATTTTAATTAAGTAAAAATAACAAAAAAAAAAACAGCTAATTAACACAAAACAAACAAAAACATGATACCGTAACAAAAAAAAACAATTTTTTTATTATTTTTGCAAATAAACTATTTATTATGTAATATATACACAATAAATTTGCATGTTTCTGTAAAATAACGTTCATCCTCAAATAAAACATAAATAAATAAATTATATATATATATATATATATATTTTTTTTTATTATTATTATTTTTTTATATATATATATATATATATATATAAAAAAGTATTTATTTCTATTTTTATAATTTTTAGGATGGAAAACAGCTAAAATAAATGAATATATAAATAAAATGGCACACACACACATACTTCACACTATACTTCATACATGCTTCTCTCACAGGTACAGGAGGTGATGAAAGACATTTGCTTCTTTTTCTCGGTTAGACCTTCCTGGGTAATAAAGAGACATCTGGGGAGCCATTTCTATATACAGCCACCATAATCCACAGCATGTGCCAGACCCAGCACGATCTATTGCTAAAAGCTCTACTGTGGTACAGCAGCCCTTAGTCCCTCTCAATAACTCTACCTTTCACTTTTTTGTCTCATTCGCCGTTTCTGACAAAATGATACTAATAAACATTTATAGGAAGAACAGTTTTGTTTGGCCTGCTTCCTTTGACTGCTAATTTAGTCACACAACAGAAAATAACGCTTTCAGAACACAGCAGGATATTGAAGGAACATTTTAATATCACTACACAGCAATTTCCATCTCTGAGAGAAAAAAGGCAATAAAATGACAATGAATTGTGCAATAGCAGTATTCATGGCTGATGAAGTGTTGTTCTGTAAGTATCCATGACAACATGGTAATGTTCTTATTATGGGATGATAAAGTGCTAGATGTTTGGCAGGAATACAATAGTGCAGCACTGAGTATTTTAACCTAATGTGCACACATAGTGAAGCAAGCTTGAAAACAAAGCCAGTTTTATAACATTTATCCTGCTACTGAATGAATATTGTATTTATTTACCTTGGCGTTTTTATCTTCTTCAGTAAACATCAACTTCACAGAACTTCATGGTATTTTCATGACATAGCCATGAAATACATTGGCTCCTCCCTTACAAAATGTACACCATGCACTCTAGATAATTTGAGAACGTTTAAGAGTGTGGTACAGTACCTGTATCAGAAGGCAATAACATAGTAAACTGAACAATATCCCTGTACTATACATTTTTCAAGATTCAGCATGGACTACTTAAGTTCTTGAAGTACTTTTTGGTACCATATAATTAATATGGTAATCGTTTGTTTAGTATTACCAATGTATACTGCAGGGTAGGCAACGTCGGTCCTGGAGTGCCAATG
>JAUMHI010000070.1:13485195-13495743 GCA_032359435.1 Enteromius unitaeniatus | reverse complement strand
TCACTCCAACCCTAATCAAACACACCTGAACAAGCTAATCAAGGTCTTCAAGGCTACAGGCAGGTGAGGTTTTTTTTAGGGGTTGGAGCTAAACTCTGCAGGACATTGGCACTCCAGGACCGACGTTGCCTACCCCTGGTATACTGTATCTTGGACATGTACCAATCTACATTTTCCACACAGAAATAGAGTAGATCCATTTATAGTTCTAGACCCTGAACGGATTTTGCAGAGTACAGGACCAAAATACTGATACTAAATTTAGCTCGCTTTGAATCCAAGCTACTAAACCAAACTCAAATGTGCATCATTATGATCTTTTGACTACAATTACGAGCACTGGATTCAGTAATTGATCTGGTCTGACACTGTCTGAACCAGTAATTCACTACATACAGTAATTGATTAGAACAAAAAAAGACAGCTAGAGATTGATGCAGTAACTGTGCGGGGGTCATTTGAAGCAGAAGAAATGTGACCTGAATAGCGCACAAAATAAACTCCAGAGAGATCAATATTGCGGGGTCAGAGTTTCCTCCCTAACGGCAAAATATCAGAGATATGGGAATAAATAACAGGGAATCCCTCTACCAAACTACTATTTTTAACTGCGGTCTATAATGTCATATATTGCTTGAAGTACAATGAAATTACAGCTCCAAAAAGTAAAATAAAAATTCTACAATGCTCTGTCAATGATGTTCTTTCCCTGAGTTTCTGGGCTTTTCTCACAGGCTTTGATTTAACCGTGACTAAGATATTCTCTACAAAAGCATAAGCATGCTCAAAATAAATCTTAAAAAAAAACAAAAACACAAATGACACAATACATGAAGGACTGTTTGTCATTTTTCCCTGTGAGTAACACACGTGATGGCTTCTGATCTTTTCAGCTGAGGGTTCCAGGAGAACAGCTCATTAGATAAGGCTTAGTTTATTTGTTCAGAGACAGGAAGAGCTGTGCATTTCCTTTCTATTAACCCCCAAGTCCTCACATACAACTAACATCCCCCACTGACGCCAATGTCCTGCGTGTCAGCCAGAGGGAAATAATCTTACCTCTCTGACCTCAAATCTGACTCTGAACCTATAAAGCTCTGGCCAAAATATCCACAATCCATAATAACGCTCCATCTAGTGAAAAAAATCCCATTCCTTGTTGTCCTCTCACATCAAAAACTATTTGTTATTTATTAGAACTATACATGGCATCTTTTTCTCCCGATCATGAGATAACATTTTCACTGGAGAAAGCAATATTATGGACAGACAACTCATATTTCAGCTTGAAAAAAAAGATAGTAGTTAAAAACTTTCACATTTACAAGACGTCAACTGATGGACTGGATTGGTGTGGATTACTTGTGGATTAGTGTGAAGCTTTTATCAGATGTTTAGACTCTCATTCTGACGGCACCCATTCACTGTACAGGATCCGTTAGCGAACAAATAATGTAATGCAAAATGTTTCAAAATCTCTTTCGAAGAAACAAACTCAGAGGGTGTGTAACTGTACTATTAATGGATATAAAATAGAGTCTGAAAAGCATGTGAACATCAGTACTGTGAGGTTAATTATATTTTATGTGTTTTCTCAATAAATAGATGATAGAAATACAACTTCAGTGGCAAGTGGACACATATGTCATTATACAACCTTCCACTGAAACCTATGTAAATACTATGGGGTTTGCCCACTGAACTAAAAAAGCACAAATTAAACACCAAAGCATGACACGTTGTTAAGCAAGTTGTCATAAGGGTTGACTACTTGATTAGTGGTTTAATATTCCGTCAAGTAACCCAAACAATACAGAAAAATGGGGATGCAATAAGAAAAATAGAGTCTTCATCAGCATAGACATGATGTTAACCCATACAGAAACATGAACAAGTGACTGAAAAATCTCATAAAAAATCTTGAGAAAGAACTCAAACTGACTAAATGGTGAGAGCTAAGAGCTGTGATGGGATAGTGAGACATATCTTACTCACCGTCACACTGTACACTCAATCTGTTTGAGCACAACTGTTGCTATGACACCCAACATGTACTTTAGGGTGTAAGGCACTTGAAAAAAGTTGAAAAGGTCATAGAAGATTAAATAGAAATTATACTGTACAATTAAATTCAGCGAAGCCAAACTTGTACAGAAATACCCATCTGTGGGTGTGACCCTGCTGAGATAAATTATACTGTAGCTCAGACCTGCTGACCTATACAATCACGGCAAGTCCAGAACGTTAGTATTACTAAACCCTTTACATTACATTCAGAATGCTTTAGAAAGAGAGAATCAGTGATGCAGAAAGCTAAAGCCACACAGGTAGAACAGAACATCTTACAGCACAAATACAGTCATTAAGTTATGAAGGTGACCTGTTCTACCTAAAGAATTGAGATCAACAGGAATTAGAGCTGGTAATTTAATCTCAGGAGAACAGAGATAGGGTTGGGAGTTGCATCTGGGACATTTCTATGACATGAGACAACACAGAAAGTCGTTTGAAGTGACTGCTGCTAAGACCTAATTGTATTTTCTTGTGTTTGATGAGCTTATAGACTCACAGAGACTTATCGGAAAGAATAGTTTTATTATCTCAATTGATATCAGTGAGATTAAGTGGAAGTTACCTACTGAGAAAAAGAGTGCTATTACGAGTTTCAAAATTACTGTTTCAAACTGTTCACCAAGATATCTAAAGATTTTGAGATACACTACCATCCAAAAGTTCTATTTATTTATTATTATTATCTTTTATTTTTATTAATAAAAATTACTGTTACTCACCAATAATGCATTAAATTGACAAAACAGTAAAGACAAAAATAGTGTTACAAAAAACATCTTTCTTTTTCAGTATCAGATTTGTGCAAAAATATTTAGCAGCAAAAGTGTTTGCAACGTTGATAATCATCAGCAATGTTTCTTTAGCATATTAGAATGCTTTATGAATGCTTGTGTGCCACTGAAGACTGGAGTAATGATAATGAAAACTCAGCTTTGAACACAGGAATAAATTATACTTTGAAAACAATTCAAATAGAAATAAATACAGTACCACATTGTTACCAATGAAACATTTAGAGGGCTGTGAATCAGGTGACTGAAAATCACTTAAGAATAAACGATTATGTAATTCAGAGCCTTTTAACTCAATTGAAATTTTAAATACCCCATTCTTCCTGTTCCTGACAGTGGGGGTGATTAATTTCAGTGAAATTCTCAGGGGATCAAAACAGAAGACAATCCTGTTGACACAGTGCTCAAAACCCCCTAGTTTATGCTATCCAGACAAAAATACTCAAGAAGATCTAAATGCATTCACTCAAAAAGGGTGAGGCAGTGTAAGTAAAATGGCAATGAAAGTCGATCATCCAGTGATTCAGGAGGAGTGAGAAACTTACAGAGGCGACATCATCCAGGAACATTCTGAGGCAGGTTCATTATGTTTTCGTAGACACCAGACAGCAGTGAAAGAACCTGAAAAGATAAAAACAAAAGAAATCCTAAGCAACCTGGCATATATCCCAGACCTTTATAAAGAAGTCAATCCCAGAAACCATTGCTACTATATACAGCAAATGTATATTACAAAATATACCTAAATTTAAATAAATGATTGATAATTTACCCCATTTTGGTGTGTGCAGTCTTATTTGTGCTTAATGTGGTATCATGTTGCTAACTTCACAACATGCTAATGCTCATGTTTTGCATGAAGAGCTACTGGTGGCCGATTTAGAGTGTTCTAAATCAGTCACTTACAAGGTTCCTTAGTAGACAGCTGCCTATGTATACAGCAGGCAATTAGCCCTTTTTTGATATAAACATATCTAACTTTTGCCTCCTCTTTAGGGCTCTATAACAGCATCCAGAACGTAGCCTGAGGCATCCGGGTACAATCCAGTGCAGAACTCAGTAAATAACCTTGTATTCATTTCCAAAGACAGTCTATGTAGACTTTAATTTCCTTGAAAACATGTTTTCACTCAGGTCCTTTAACTCAGCAGCAACATTCTTTCTTCCAATGAACTGTAAAGAAAGTAGTAGCCATATTTAGTAATGCACAGTAACTAATAATAGAACCATATTAATTAGTCAGTGCAGAGTGTGACGGTCAAATAACACTATTTGCTCTATTTCTCCTTTTCTCCACAAACCCCCAAAACTCTAGTCGTTTTCCAGTTAAACCATAGCGTGGGAGGCGAGGACAGGCCGGGCGTTGTTGCTTTAAGGCATGTTGGTTAACCCAGGCTTACTACCTTTATGATGAATCCCCCAAGGCAAATGCCGTTTCTGCTTTCACAGAATAAGGAGTGTCCAAGTGAATCTTTCGAATAATTAGTTTAGGATCATGTAAACATGTCTAATCTTCCACATACATGCTTATTGAGACCCATAATCAACTGCATTCAATTAAACCTGTTTAGTCAGTCATATCTGAAAAGCATTCTCCAAAGTCAAGGTGTGTGAAATCGTGACAGCATAATTTTTTTTTAAGAAAACATAGCCTGTCATTGTAAATCAAAAAACCGAGAAGTGCTGCAAGATTTGTTGCTTTTCTCAAAGTTTGGCCTTAAATGTGTCATCTTTGAGGTGATTGTTAATCAGAGGTGATTTAATTATAGCCCTCTCTATAGTCTTGTTTCAAATGGTGGAAGGAAATGTTTACTTACACACTATCATATGATGCCTGACAACGCACTTCCTGTTTGAGATAGCAGAGTGTGCTTTGACCGGTGTTGAAGTGTGATATTTAAGGTGTTGTAAGCATTCATAATGCACAAGCACACGTTTGGTTGTACGAGAATAATTAAGTAATTAGCTAATAAATCTCTCCATATATACGATTTATAAATGCATCAATTTTGTCCAATACTGTCAAACAATACTGTCCCCTGGTGGCATTACGCAATAAGTCATAATTTTGTCAACAATGCATAGACAGTCAAATATATTTTCCCACTTGTTATTTACAGATTGGCCGTTTAACTATATACAGACAGAAATGAATGCATGTTAAATATTTAAATGCAGTTATATAAATATTAAACGTAATGGTTAATGTCACTGCATTCACTCAGACTCTGAATTACTAATAAGGGCATCACTGCAGTGTGAGGAACTTTGCAGTAGTGCTGTCTAATAGACTAGGCTAATAAACATTTCATACAGTGGGGCTTATCGCAGAATAGTGTGTTTGCAAGTGATGCAGTTTCTGAGAAACTTTACCAGATCAAATCTCACCATCTCAGAGAAAGAATGACAAAGTGTAGGTGGGTTGCAGAGAGAGCGAGACAGAAGTGTGTGGTGAAGTAGAAGATAAAAATATAGGATGCAAGAGGATGGCAACTGTTTTTGAAAGTTGTGAGTGAGTGAAACAAATGATGGCATGCCAAGGCAGTCTTTTTGTTTCACTGTGTATAATTTTACATGGAATATATACTTAAAATTAATTTGGTGAAAATTTTATGTGATCAACACTATTATTAACGGAGTAGCTACAGCTCAACTTTTTTATAATTTTGTTTAAATTGCTGATGGCCGAGTATACGTATCGACATTTATTAATTATGCAAAAATGCAAAGTAGAAGCATTACCAAAACTTCACTCCTTTGCAGGAAAAGGCTAACCTCTAACAAATATATAGACGCCTGCTTATTTCTTTACCATGTATCTGCTGACATCTCCTGGTTAAAGTAAGAATCACTTTAGCAGTCATTTTTAAATCTAAAATATGTAGGTTCTTTCTGTTTTACAAATACTGCTGATATTTATGTCGGCGTATAATAAATATAAACGTCTAAAATACATCAAAATCAGTGTACATTTGGAAAGAAATATATAAATACGCAACAAAGGGCGGGGTTTCGTGGTCTCTGACCAATAACAAGCCGCAACTCCACTAGTCTTCCTTATACGTCATTGGACTCCTCCCACTACTGACAGTGCGAGTTTTGATGAAACTGTTTTTGTGTTATTGATAGTTTATGAACTCTTTTTTTGTGTCTGGATACAAATCATCGTAAAATGCAAGCTCTAAGGTATGAACAGAAATGTATATGTTATATTTCAGATGTTTTATAGACGGTGACAGTAAAATG
Source organism: Enteromius unitaeniatus (assembly GCA_032359435.1). NCBI lineage: Eukaryota > Metazoa > Chordata > Actinopteri > Cypriniformes > Cyprinidae > Enteromius > Enteromius unitaeniatus. The sequence goes on along the minus strand of JAUMHI010000070.1, from coordinate 13,489,633 downwards.
TTGCTCAATAACCTGTTGCAAGTGTGCCGACGAAGTAAAGCAAAGGGATTTTCATTCATATAATAAAATTATTTATTTGGTTTGAATCGGAGACAGGCCAGACATGAATGGGCAAAAACGAAGGATTATATTTTAACACTTTTCTCTTGAGCACGTATAACTAGTTGTCATATCAAACCAACGCCCAAAAGTTGAGTAATATGACAACAATAAATGCATTAATGTTACATTTACTCTTTTCCTTTCCTCCTCAGAAATATGTTTTGCTCGTGGTCATCTGATGCCAGACTTGATGGTAAAACTGTTATAATTACTGGAGCCAATACTGGAATTGGTAAAGAGACAGCTATAGACCTGGCAAAGAGAGGTGGGCGTTTCAATTCATTTCTATTTAGAGTTTAATATTGATATGTTTGAAAAATGTCATCTTTCTTATGTCTTTTCTTTAGGAGCACGTATTATTATGGCATGCAGAGATATGGAGAAAGCTGAGGCAGCCCTGAAGGAAGTAAAGGACGCTTCAGGAAACCAAGATGTTATTATCAGTAAGCTTGACCTGGCAGATTCCAAATCTATCAGAGAATTTGCGGAGAACGTTAATAAAGGTGAGATCACCAGGATAAGGTGTAAGTCCCTTTACAAACGTCTTCCTTATATAGTGCTAATGATGTATCTGTGTTGTCTTTCAGACGAAAAACAAGTCAACATCTTAATCAATAACGCTGGTGTGATGGTTTGTCCTTATGGAAAGACAGCAGATGGTTTTGAAATGCAGATAGGTGTTAACCACATGGGTAAGCATGCGTAATTTGTCCAAATCGGACAATCCTTTTGACCTTAAAAGAAATTACGGGAGACATCAGCACCTTCTTCTTCCTGTAGGTCACTTCCTGTTGACGTCTCTGTTATTGAATTTGATTAAAAGATCAACGCCTGCGAGGATCGTTGTTGTCTCATCCATGGCACACCAATGGGGGACCATCAACCTGGAGGACATCAACAGTGAGAAGAACTATGATAAACAGAAAGCCTACAGCCAGAGCAAGCTGGCAAACATTCTGTTCACTCGCTCGCTGGCCAAAAAGCTAGAAGGTGCGTCTTTTTAATATTGGTAATATCAATAGGATCTGCTTAAGCACTTTTTATGATTTTATATTTTTCATTGTTTCATTTTGAAATTAATTTAAAGACTTTATTGTATTATATGTGACCCTGGAGCACAAAACCAGTGTTGAGTCGCTGGGGTATATTTGTAGCAATAGCCAAAAATACATTGCATGGGTCAAAATTATCGATGTCAAAAATCATTAGGATATTAAGTAAAGATCATGTTCCATGAAGATATTTTGTACATTTTCTACCATAAATATATTAAAATGTACATTTTGATTAGTAATATTCATTGCTATGATCTTCATTTGGACAAATTTAAAGGTGATTTTCTCAGTATTTAGATTTTTTTTTTATTCTAATGTAATTTCTGTCAGAATTTGTCGTTTTTATTCTTCTTTTAACATATACTTTAATAAATGTTTAAAACTTTAAATTTTTGTCAAAAGCTTCAATAAAAGCAGAGGTGTCCAATATGTTTTGACGCAAAAATCTTAACTGAGGACTGCGGGCTAAAGTAAATATTCTGTTAGAATAACTTTATTATATTAAAATTTACATCAAAAATTAAATTGACTTCTAAACAACAACAATAACAAAAAAAGCTAAATAAAAAAAAATATACTTAAATTGCGAGTATTTTTATTATTTTCCTTTTGTGTTTGCAGCATCTCCGATCCAAACTTGTTTGATAGACCTAATATAGTATATTATAAAACATAAAAGTCTAGATAACATATGAAACATATGCATTTTCACCCCTACTGCTGAATAATTTCTGACTTTGTCCATGGTTTGTGCATTTGTTATTCTATTCTAATAAAATAACTGATGCTAAATGAATCCCAATAATCCTTCTCATCTGGTCTTTGTGTGGCGTCTCAGGTACTGGAGTCACAGCGTATGTTCTCCATCCTGGAGTGGTTCAGACCGAACTGTGGAGGCACTTGAATAAACCTCAACAAGCCGTCATGTGGTTAGCAAAGCCCTTCACCAAATCATCTGTGCAGGGAGCTCAGACCACCATCTACTGTGCCGTGGCTCCTGAACTGGAGACAGAGAGCGGCAAATATTACAGGTCAGTGGATTTTCATCCCAATCCCAAACTGTAGACTGTACCCGATTTACAGTAGAGCTCCCACACAGTACATCTAGACAAAGTACACCAGAAATATACACAGGTCCAATAGGTCATGTTCTGTTGCCTTTCTATTTGATGTTATTATCATACAGCATTTAGTTATTGCTGATGAACTTTTGTGTACGTCGTGGTGTTTAATAAAACCGTCTGCAACAGTTCAGGCATGTGTTGATTTGTCTGTTAGATGGTGTTATCTCATGCTCACCTGTCTCATGTTCTCCACGCAGTGACTGTGCAGCTGCAAAATGTTCCCGTGCTGCCATGGATGATGAGGTGGCCCAGCGCCTCTGGGAACTCAGCTGTAAGATGCTAGGCATCACATGGGAGTGAAAATGCATCTCTCTTCCTGATGAGTTCAATATCAGTATGAAACACTCTAGCAGAAAAGATCAGTAAATATGTGATATAATGTGATATATTTTATACATGATTTGGAAAAAAAAAAAAAAAGATTACAGTTGCTTAACTTTCTATTTAATACAGGTACGTATTTATGCAAATAAATGATGTAAATGCTAGATTCAGGTGGTTGAAAAATGCATGTTTTTGAATAGATTTACATTTTTGTATCCTGGTTTTAATTGTACGCTTTATAATTCAAAATAAATACAAGATTAAATAATATTGTACATATATTTCTCTTATGCATTATTGTAGATTTATACATATTAGTGCTGTCAAATGATTATGATCGCATTTAATCACATCCAAAATATTTAAAAAAATTTACGTTTGTGTATACTGTGTGTTTATTACGTACATAAATAGACATACACATACAACATATATTTTTTATAAACATTTACATGTGTATATATATTTATATTCATATAAGTTATATCATAAATATATTCCTTTCAAATACAAACATAACATTTTTCTTAAATATATAATATATATATTTATATATACATATAAAATATCATAAAAAAATATTCAATATTTTTTTTCTTTTAAAAATACATTTTATTTTTTTAAGAATTTATTTCAAAATATATGTAAAATTTAAAGAAAATATGATAGACTTCATTAGAAACTAAAGGTACATGTAGAATACATAAATAGTCAAATATAAGTCAGAATCAGTATGATACAATAAAAACACACACACACACACACACACACACACACAAGTCAAAGCAAATAAAAGGTATGCACAAAAAATAAAACTCATTACTCTTGGCTAACTGCTAGCTGGTCAGACTAGCTCTTAAGACACTGTCTTAACATGAAGGCAACTGGCCCCAGCTCTGCTCTCTTTCAGATTTAGTTGCCATGACAATCTCTCATCTCTGCTCTGACCCTGACCTGATCACCATGACAACAACTAGGAGAACATACAAAAAAGGTCACTAGCCCCATCTAGTGGAGAGCAAAAACTGACGAGGCCTGTCAATTCTTATGTATAAAAAGAAAAGCTAAATGCAGTTAAATTCCAAAATACTAAAGAAATGACTTTAGCCAAACAGATGATTTGGATATGTTCCAAGAAGACTACTCTCTGATTCTGTAAAATACAAGAGCAGTATCAGTTGTGCAGTAATAATTTGAGGCCCTCAATTATCTCGTAATGGCAAATCACAAGCGCTATGATAGTTGAAGCCATTTTTGTTGGGGTAATTAAGCACTGAGGTAACTGAAAGGCATGAATAGAGCCTTGTGTTCAGTAATGAACTTGCATGTCACTCTCTCCTCACATCTTCTGTCCTGATGGAGCAGAATGAGCAGAAACCACAACGTAAGTCCTAAATCTATATTTCTAAAATATAGTTTATTATATTCAGAAATGTTATTCATTCCAATTAGAACTACAGCTTTTTACAGCCTAGTGAACAATTACTTTTCTAGATGTTTAGAAAACCATATACGATTTAAAGACTAGAGAAAGCAATACGCTTATCTGAAGAATATATAATGTGACTTCAAAAACGTTTTTAGAACCATTAAGCCATCTGAGCCCTGTACAACCAAATGTTTTAATTAGAAGATGATTGATTCTGTAAACAATTTTGCCTTAATTCAATAAATCAGCAAGAAATTAAGATTTTAATTAAAAACAGATCGGATCATGTGACTGATTACTAAAAGTTGTAACACTATAACAATAACTTGAACAAATATCATTTCATTAGGCCATATAATGCTAAATTATCTCATACTGATAATACATAAATATCAATATATGTA
>JAUMHI010000070.1:13399988-13482579 GCA_032359435.1 Enteromius unitaeniatus | reverse complement strand
AAAAATGCTTGTTTTTGATACCAGTTTTGTCTTTTTCAAATACATGGTTTTAATTGGTCGTAAATTATAATTCCATGCCATACAGCCTATTATATTTTGCAAAATACATACAATTTTAATATATAAATAATTAATACTTTATTTGTTTAATATAGTAATTTTAATTTATTTTATTATTCTTTATTTTTATTATTGTAATTTTATTCCCCTTATAAATTATGTTGGGTGAAACGTTTAATTGTTTCATATATATATATATATATTGTTTTTTCCCCTGGCAATATTGGTGGAAATTGGTTCTTATTTATTCACTTGTTAATTACATTTAGAATTTTTTTTAACTATTCTTATGAGCTGAATTTGATATTATGTTGTCAATATTATAATTTGCATCCTCAGGTGACCCACTCCACATCTTTGTCAAGGCAGGTGGAATTTGAGGCAAACACAAAGGATGTGATTCCACTCTTCTCTATCACATACGTCATTGCCATTGCATTCTCCATTCTCTCTTGTTTGAGGTATGTTAACTTGAATAGTTAGGCTATTTTCTGTTTACAAGAGTATTGCACAATGTCTAGCACATTATTTCACCAGGGCTTCTTTGCAGATGTTTTTACATATTCTCAAAAACATATTCTAAGTAGTGATGGGAATATTGGATCATTTGATTGAATCTCCGAATCCCATTCAGCCAAATGAACAAATCTTAAATCAACTTTTTCAAACACATACACAATCTTTAATCATATTCCAAATTTAGAATTACGTTTAATACACCTAAAGATATATTGCGCTGATTAGTTCACCTTTTCAAGTTCATACCGCATCTTCTCCTCCTAGTCTTTCCTCATCATTCATTTATTCAGAAATGATTAGTTCAACCCACAAATCCGGACTGCAGTCAAAACAAATGAATGAATCTTGCTTGAAAATGATTCCAAACAAGATTTGTTCAAAATTAATGAGTTGAGGTCATGTTAAGGTCTATTAACAACATCTGTGACAATTGTTAACTGGGGGATAATTAATTGTGAGGAATCCTTCAAAAAAATCTGTTATGTCTGTTTTTCCAGGTTTGACTGTGTCAGAAACAAAGTATGGGTTGCTACATTTGGGGTGTTCTCCGCTGGACTTGCTGTCCTGTCCTCTTTTGGGATGATGTTACACATTGGTGTCCCATTTGTTATGACAGTTGCTAATTCTCCATTCCTGATATTAGGTAAAACATAACAATTCAGTTGTGTACATTGCTAATGTATAGTAGCAGATTTAACAATTATTTTTTTGTGTTATAAACAGGGATCGGAGTGGACGACATGTTCATTCTCATTTCCTGCTGGCAGCAAACCAATGTTCACGATCGAGTGGAGAATCGCCTGTCTGATACATACAAAGAGGCGGCAATTTCAATCACCATCACCACACTCACAGACGTGCTCGCTTTCTACATTGGCCTCATGACGCCCTTCCGCTCTGTCCGTTCTTTCTGCTTGTACACCAGCACTTCCATCCTTTTCTGCTACATCTACAGCATCACATTTTTCGGAGCGTTCCTCGTTCTTAACGGACGGCGAGAAAACAGCAACAAGCACTGGTTGACATGCAAGGAAGTACCAGAGGAGTGTCCAATGGGTCAGTCGAAGTGGTACGAAATATGTTGTGTTGGGGGCGCTTACGACCCCCATACTGGCACAGAGAAGGTACAACCAATGAATCACTTCTTTAAAAAATACTACGGCCCATTTCTGACGAAATCGTGGACGAAGGTCTTCGTGATTGTGTCGTATTGCATATATCTGATTATCAGCATTTATGGCTGCTTTCAAATTCAAGAAGGAATTGATCTTCGTAATTTAGCAGCTGATGATTCTTACGTGGTAAAATACTACGACAACGAGAAAGCGTATTTCTCAGAATATGGTCCAAACATCATGGTTGTCATCCGACGGGAATTTCCGTACTGGGATGAAAAGTACATGTCAGATCTTGAAACCTGCATTGAAGATTTCAAAAACCTATCTTTCATCGAAAAGGATATATTCACCTCCTGGATCAAATCATACAAGCACTACGGATACCACACCAAACTTAATCTGAGCACCGAAGATGTCTTCAAAGATAACTTGGGTACATTTCTGCGTTTTTATTCCGATTTCAAACAGGATGTCAATTTCACCAACAACTCTATCCACGCGTCTCGCTTCTTCATACAGACCGTAAATATCTCTACCGCCCTGGATGAGATGAATATGTTGAATAAATTAAGAGAAACAGCACACAAGTGCCCCATTCCTTTACTAGTTTACCACCCCGCCTTCATCTACCATGACCAGTATGCAGTTATAGTCAGCAACACCATCCAGAACATTGGGGTTACAACGGCTGTGATGTTGCTTATCTCTCTTCTCCTCATCCCAAACCCTCTGTGCTCCCTTTGGGTCACGTTTTCTATTGCATCTGTCATTGTGGGGGTCACTGGGTTCATGGCATTGTGGGATGTTAACTTAGACACCATCTCCATGATCATTCTTGTGGTCTGCATAGGTTTTTCTGTAGACTTCTCTGCTCATATATCTTACGCATTTGTCTCTAATAAAAAACCCAGTGCAAATGAAAAGGCAGTGGAAGCCCTGTTTAATTTAGGATACCCTATTTTGCAGGGGGCTGTATCTACTATTCTTGGGGTGGTGGTGTTGTCTGCTTCAAAAAACTATATCTTTAGAACATTCTTCAAAATTATGTTCTTGGTGATCTTCTTTGGTCTCTTCCATGGCTTAACTTTTATACCAGTTTTTCTGACCTTCTTTGACATGTGTAGTGGCACACCAGCTAAGAACAAGTCAGGACCAGAAGAGCAGGCCATGAAGAACAGCCACACCAATAACATTCAATCAAAGCCAAAGGATGGTGAGCTGAAAGATCGGGAAATTTATGACAATCACACTTTTCAAGCAGACAACCACCGAACATGTCAGTCTCAGCCCTGCTCTGCTATTTGGATGATAACCGGCAATAATCACCATGTTCAAGATAACCACATGTGCATGGCAAGCACTGTCCCAATGTTCAGAGTGGATGCTCAGACCTATGAGGTTCACATGTATACACCATTTGATGATGGCATGTTAAGAGTCAAATGTCAATCAAAACAGTGCTCAGAAGGCCAAAATTGTGTTTTGGAAAACAGCAACCATACTCAAGATTCATATGTGCCCACTCCTAACGGTTCTGATTTGTCCATTTTGTAAAATCCTTTTACTTCTATTTCTTCCAAGTATATTCTATTTGTATGTGTAACACCTTTTATATGTTTCAATAAATTAAAAAATATATATATGTATTTTTTTTTTTTACAAAAGATACATCTGGGCCAATGATTTTGGAACTTTTTATGGGTTTCACAATGTAGCTGCAACAGCTGTAGCATTAACTCACCATAGACTGTATTAATCTGTAAAGAAATCTGTTAAAAATGTTTAATTTATGTGTTTATTCATCATTTATATGTTCAAATTTGTCTGCGTTGTTCATAAAACCATTGAGTAAAATACCAGATTCAACATAATGACACAAATGATCCAAGAATAGATTTATGAACAATATACACAAAAATGATTTACTGTTTTTCATGAATGAGCCCAAAAAATATTTAAATGGCTTATTTTTTTTCTTGATATGTGAAATAAACTAATTTAATGCACACATGTAACCATACTTTGCTTTGTATTCATGAGAGGTTTGCAATGTTTTCTTTTGGACTGTTGAATGCGTAAAAGCCTATTAAAGACATAACTATATATATATACACACAAATTTTTACTTTTTTTATTTGCTGATATGTACTACTATTTCAAAATAGTTCTTGCCTTTTTTCACAATTTTTAAAAGACACATTCCCTTTGCTGCTTGCATGTGCTGTTGTGTTTTCCTTGAGAAAAGAGGATTGTGTGAGTAAGGATTAGCAGAACTGTGAATATTTTCACTCTTTGTACCAGTTTTGTCTAGTATTTTTTATTTTTATGAATGGTAGAGTATTATACTTTAAGGAAGAATATACTTTATTTTCTATTCACACTTTGTTTGGTTAACTCAGCTGTTTTTCGAGTCCATTGCTACATGTTCACTTAAAAGCCTCAGTGGATTTATACATTTGGCAGAAAAAGGATGGGACATTCTTGACCTTTGATCTCTGACTGGCTGGCAAAGTATAGGTTCAATCAAATATATTCAGAATGGATGTTTATTATTTGACATGCAATTTGCAACTGAATTTGTCACATAATCCAATATTTTGGTTTTCTACAATTAAGCAATGTAACATTTTTTTGCTTAGAGGTTTAGAACACAAAATAAGCACTAATTTACTTGTAAGCGTTATTAGGAAAATCCGATTTGCTGTCTTCTTCACTATGTACAATACACAAGGTGGCAGAAATGGAAACTATATATTACAGGCTCACAGAAATCTCAGAGTCTCCATCAGTGCTCTGTTTTACAAATTCAGTCAATGAGGACAGTGTACTGTTTGGATCAAGCAAAGCAACAAGAGGAATATTCACACCTATCTCTTGAAACAAGTGGTTTTGCAATGTCATGGCTAACATCGAGTCAATTCCCAGTGCAGTGAGTGCTGTTTTATCACTAAGATCGTCAGTGTCCACACAACAAATTTCAGTCAGTATCTGTCTAACACAGTCATCTACCGATGACTTAACATTTACCCTGGAATCCTCAACATCCTTGTTTTTCAGTCCTTCCTCCACTAAAGCAGACAGACGAAACTTCAGAGACACATTTTGAGAGAGGACATGGTTCTTTAGGTTCCTAAAATTGAATTTGCAGACCACCTGCTGGGGATAGTTATCTAATAGGCAGTACTCCAGTGCTTCATGGATCTCCGACACATCCATAATCATCAGCCCTTTTGTTTCCAAAAACTTTTGAAAATTGTCTTTGTCCATTAGCAGGCCTAGTTTAAGGGGTCCCCAATTGATTGACTGTCCTGCAAGTCCAATATTGCGTCGGAAGTGACAAAAAGCATCCAGAAAGGAATTAGCTGCTGCATAGTTGGCTTGTGCAGCATTTCCAATGAAAGAGGAGATTGAGGAATAGCACACAAAGTAATCGAGTGTTTGGCTGTGCAGAGTGGCAAAGTGAAGATTAAGTGCACCACAGACTTTAGGTTGCAGGACTTTTTGGAAAAGAGATCTATCGAGAGCTTCCAGTAATCCATCATGTAGAACAGCGGCACTATGGAACACCCCTCTGACTGGATAAGAGGGAAAATGTTTCCCAATCACAGCAACGGCTTCCATTACCTGCTCTGAAACTGAGACGTCACACTTAAGTGGGAGAATTCTTATACCGTATCTCCTCTGGAGACTGCTTATGTCCTCTTGCACCTTTTCAGATGGTGCACACCTTGAGAGTGTGACAATGCATCCTCCACCCCTGTGGGCAATAAACTTAACAGTTTCAAAACCCAAACCGGAAAGACCACCTGTAACTATGTACACACCTCTCTTTGAGAACAGCTGCTTTGTTCTTGGAAGCAAAGGGATAGCAGACACTTTGCTTGTTGAATCATCACTGGCCAGAGCTATCAAATCTAGAGCTCTTGCACTGAAATAAGATCCAGAATGCCCTGCAGACTGAGAAGGCTGTGCTCCAAGGAGCACCATCTGAAAAGTACTGCTTTGTATTGATGGGCATGCTTTGTGCAAGCGCATTCCCTTCAGCCACCTCTGTAGCCGAGCTCCATGTGCCTTAAGGTGCGATTTCTGGAACATTTCGGACATCTCAAGAGTCTGGAAGCAAGTTTTCTCACTGTCCCTCTGCATTACATCAGTTGTTGAATTCCCCGTCTCACAGTTTCCACGTACTGCAATGATGTGATTTGCATTGGCAAAATTGACAATCTCTGTCAAAAGCGAGCAACTGTATGGTGGAAGAATCACAAAAAGATGACACTGCTTTGAATTTTGGACTAATCCACTTATCTCACTGTTTGTAAAAACACTCCAACCTGACTTTTTTGCAATGAGTGTCAATAAGTTGACTAAAGCTGAATCATGAACAGCAGAGAAGATGCCTAACCTTTGCTGTTGTTTGGTCTTGGGTAATGCACACTGCAGTATCTCCCAGATCAGGAAAATGTATGAAACACAGGGAGCGTCCTTTAGGAAAGGAAGCCTTTTTATTTTGAAGCACACATCTTCTGGGAGGACAATTTTGGAAGTTGCTTTTACAGGGTAACAACAGATAACATGGTCACCCACTTTAAGTTTGTTCACATCCTTTCCCACAGCTGTAATTATCCCACTGAAATCAAGTGCCATGAGATCGTGGTTTTGGGTTGTGTGCTTGTTCCAGTACATTGTCTGACCAAACTTTAGTTCTGAGGTACTAACTGGAAAATAATCTGAGGAGTGCACACATACCTTACTCAGCTGAACCTCAATGCTTTTCCCCTCAATAGTGTGAACTGAACTTGCTGAAGGCAAAGCTGATACGCCAGTCATCGTGTAGGGATTGGTTGTCTGCAAAGAGAAGTCCCGGGACTGTAGGGATTTTGATTCAGCCTTCACTTCCCTAATTGTGGTGACAGGAGTATGAGTTATCACAGCAGAGTAAACCTTCCCCTTGCTGATGAAGACTTCTGGGCACTCTTGGGTCTTATGTGAGTTAAGCACATTGGCCAGTGCTTCCACATCCTCTCTTGACACTGTGGAAAGGTCAATGAGCTGGAAAGAGATGCCTGACAACTCAGCAGCACATGCCCTTGTCATGCCAGATAACACAAATCCAGGATTTATACTTTCAACTGTCCCTTCCGCTGACCTGCATGTAATGACACGGATGGAACACGCATGACTACGCCTTTTTAAAGACAAAACTACTTGACGGTAAAGTTCACAGCTGTCTACCAAGGACTCTAGAATGGCTTCAGACCCTAGGTGACTAATATTCTGAATGCCCCAGATGAACAAAATCGTATCCAGTTCCATGTCTGCTGAACTGTATGACTTCAACAGTAATTCTGGGAGCTGCAAGGCTAAGTCTTTTGTTAAATCAGGTGGAGGAACAAGTACAGATTTTGGATGCAAATACGGTTTTAAACCTTTTGCAATACCAAAGGTGTCTTCAAAGACCAAAGCCTTGATTCTACTGGGGAAATTGCTCTCAGCAAAAATGCCAAACTTCTGGTTATGAAAGAAACATGATTCTCTGATCTGTGCATGTCTTCCCAGAAAATTTATTCTGACATCCTTGAGCTCAATCAACACATGACCATCTTTGTCAGTGAAACAACCACAAACCTCAAAGTACTCTGGCATTTCCTTGGTCAATCTCATATACATGAACATCTCTTTACAGGGAGGTGCTGCTATAACCATACTCCCAATGGCAGAGGGAAATCCAGGCCTGACGGTACTAGAGATTAATGCTAAAACTGAAGACATTTGCAAGAAATAATCTAGGACCGCAGGATGCAAGCAATACTCATACAGATGGTTGAGTACTTCCTCTGGAATCCTGAGAAGGGTCACTGCTTCCTTGAATTCTTGCCCATAATGAATGCCACCCAGTTGTTTGAAGTTGGGCCCGTACTCAAATCCTATATCTTTAAGAGTGTTGTACACATCCTTTGTTTCAATGACTGATGGACATCTCTTTAAAACAGCGTTGAGGTGAATAGTTTGCTGTTCGATCATAGCTGGACCACCTTCATGGCTGATGGTGCCTGATGCATGCACAGTTACAGAGGACTGTACCTGAAATGTGGTTGTATCCTTGGATGTCTCAATTGTGATTTTGAGAGAAGGGCAGTTCTTAGTTAGGACAAGCAAACTCTGAAAGTTGATTGTGAGCTGAAATGAGTTCAGTGGTTTTTTTGGAATAGCGGTTTCCATTATGGATGCAAAAGCCAACTCAACATACAATGCCCCTGGAGCAATGGAGATCCCATTGTTCTTGTGTTCCCAAAGGTAGGAGGTTGTAGCTGCTGACAGGTTGCACTTGATCACTTTTCCATCACGTTGACTTATCAGTGGATGTGGACTGCGAGAGACTGTGTCATTTCCCCGTCTTACGTCCTCAAAGTATACCTCATTCTTTTGACATTCAAACTGATACCTTGGGAAAGCAACAAGCTCTGTTTCAAACCCTTTGTAGAACTCGTCCCACTTCACATTGACCCCCAGTTCAAACAGTTTTGATACAGCTGTGAACATTGTCTCGAGGTCTTTATCTGGATGCACTGAAGGAAGCACTGTGGTGTCATTTCCAAGGATCTCTACGATGTTCCTCTGCAGAGCCCGTCTTGGACCAATTTCCACAAAAACTGTGTTCCTTGTGTGCTTGGAAACTGATTTAATTGCTTGTTCAAATGCAACAGGTTTTCGAATGTTTCTTGCCCAGTATTCACCTGTGACAAAGTCACCTTGACGACACATCTCTCCTGTTACTGTAGAGAAAAGTTCACACTCCTTTTCATTCAGAGTTAAATGTCCAATGCTGTCTTTGATTTGGCCCAGTACAGGATCCATCATATGACTATGGTAGGCAGCAGGAACATCCAAGACATGAAGGAACAGGTTTTTACCCTTGAACGAAGACTGAAGCTTCTGGTGCATATTATCAACTGCTTCTTTAGTCCCTGAAAGCACACATGACATAGGACTGTTCACAGCAGCTAGGCAAATCTTTCCTGTGTATGTAGGGAGAATTTCCACAACATCTGGAACAGGAACGTTACCAACGACCAGCATCCTCCCACCCATCACTTTGGTCTGCAGCACACTGCGATGGTAGACAACCTTAACTGCATCCTCAAGAGATAGCAGGCCAGAACAATGAGCTGCTGCAACCTCTCCCACAGAGTGTCCAAGAACAATATCCGGTCTTACGCCCCAGTTTTTAAAAAGGTGAACAATTGCAACCTGGATCGCAAAGAGAAGTGGCTGGACAACGTTTGGTTTAGTGATATCCTCATTGTCATAGCAATTTGCAGTCTTTTGCAAAATACTGGTGCATCTAATCTTTTGGAAGTAGTTTTCAACCTCTTTGACCTTGTCCCTAAATGCAGGTTCTTCTCTCAGTAGCTGCTTACACATTCCCCCATAAGTAACGCCATTCCCACAAAACACAAAAACTAACTTTAGGCCCTGCTTTGTTGGAGCTAATTTCTTGTTCATGCTAGCTTTGAGTAGTGATTTTAATTCTGACACAGATGATGCAGCGAAGACTTTCCGAAATTTGTGCATTATGTGGCTTCTTCTGCAGGCGGCTGTATAAGCAAGAGCTTGTAGATCAACTGTCTCATCTTCTGAAATCCTCTGATACGTGTCAGCTATGCACAACTGAAGAGACTGATCCGTGGCTGCAGACAGTGGAAGCAGTTTTAGAGGTTCAAGAGTGTGGCTGTCGGAGACTGTTGCTTGAACATACTCACTGATGATGGCATGGGCATTGGTGCCACCAAACCCAAAGCTGTTTAATCCAGCCATCCTTATCCTGGAACCGGAGTAAAGCCATTTCTCAGCTCTGGTGGGGATTTTAAGATTGAGTGCTTTAGCGTCTATGCTTGAATTTTCGGCTGAGTAGAACACAGAGGGGACAATGGTTTCATGTTTCATCATTAACAGAATCTTTATGAGTCCTGCCACCCCTGCTGCAGATTCTGTATGTCCGATGTTACTCTTAACAGAGCCAATAAACAGAGGCCCTGAGCGTGTAGGTCTTGCTTTGGCAATGATTTTTGAGATACTTCCTGCTTCAACCGGATCTCCTGCTGGTGTTCCAGTCCCATGAGCTTCTACATACTGGACATTTGCTAGATAATTCTCAGAGGAGTAGATCATGCGCAGTAGAGCCTCCTGCTGGGTCATGGAGGGTTTGGTGATCGGTGTGACGGTGTGGCCATCTTGGTTTACGGCAGTCTTGTTCACAATTCCCCAAATATGATCAAAGTCCTCAAGAGCCTGAAAAGAGACATCATTTAAACCATAAATTAAATATTTACACTATGAACAATTTTAAAAAGCAAAATATCTACCTTTTTCAGAGGCTTTAGAAGGATTATACCACATCCCTCCCCTCTACCATAACCATCTGCTGTATAGCAGAATGGCTTGCTTGTGCCCTCAGGTGAAATCATCTTTGCCTTGCTGAGGGCTACAAAGACTCGAGGTTCAAGGATGCAGCTGACCCCTCCACAGAGAGCCATTTCACAGTCCCCTAAGAATGGGGTAAAACCAGGATAGTTAATGTGAATATCACGCAATGAACAGACATCAGAGTTAAAATCATTTCATTACCTTGTCTGATGGCCTGACATGCAGAATGAAGGGCGACAAGAGATGAAGAGCATGCACTGTCAATGGCAAATGAAGGTCCAGTCAGGTTGAAGACAAAGGAAATTCTGTTGGCAGCTACACTCATAGCTGTTCCGGTGCCATTATAGTGGGTTATTGTGCTGGGACAGTTGTTCAAAAGTGTCTCATAGTCCCTGTTCATAAGACCTGAAATCAAACACAACACTGTATCAGCATCTCAAAGTTAAAAAGCAAACAAAAACTGAACTTGTATTAGATTAATCTATTGTTTGTACCTATATAAACCCCTGTTCTGGTCCCGCTCACTTTTTCCAAGGGTATCCCAGCATCCTCTAGAGCTCGGTATGCACACTGAAGCAACAGTTTCTGCTGAGGGTCCATGAAATCAGCTTCAGCCTCGCTGATGCCAAAGAGCTTGTGATCAAACTCATTGAACCTGCAAAAAAGAAACTCCATTAACTTCATCATTTCACCTATAAACCTTAAAATGCATAATCTTGAACTGATTATTCCTACCCTTCAATGAGAGCAGCTTTGGTCGTCTGTGTTTTTCCTGGTTTGCTCTCTTCAGGATGAAACCACTCTGAAGTGTTAAATCTTTGCTCTGGAATCTGGTCCACACAGTTCCTTCCCTCCACAAGAACTTTCCAGAAACTATCAACACCCTCACCTGTGAAGGTAGCAGATAGTCATGCAAATACATAAAGCATCATCACAAAATAAGAGTACAAAACACATAAAGTACATTTACCTCCTGGAAAGTTGCATCCAATTCCAATGATAGCAATATCCTTGTCCATTTTAGTTTTAGTACTTTTTTTCAAATTTCATTATGTCTCTTTTAAAAAAAATAAATAAAAACAAAGCACAAGCTCATCTCAAAGCTCTGATGGGCTCCTCATGGTTGTGACCAGTATTCATCAGCTCCCAGTAACATCAAGGCATTTTTATAAAGCCTTTCACAACTGAGAACCAATGGGAAAGCACATTTCTTTCAACAAAGGGTCTTTAAATATCAAATCCTTCCTCTTGTAACCAGTAATTGTGGTAGTTTGAAACAAAACTCTGTAATTACAGACTTGGGTAAAGATGCAAACCCTGATTGCAGTTTCCCTCGCTGGACACAACAAAGCTATTGTCTTAAAGCTATTGGGGTGATTCTCTAATTCATGATTGGCTTTAATTGGCTTCCATTTAGAAACATGTAACAAATGATGAGAAAAAAGGACCTGAATGTGTGTAGACCACCAATTTGAAATAAGATAACCAACCATCTTAGCACACCTAACATGATACCTGCAATTTTCAGACTAAATGGTTTACTGCTGGTCTTTTATTCTGGGCCTCTGAAAAAGATCCATGAAATTAAACCCAATTTCAATCTCAAACAAAATCCCAGCTTAACATTCTTACTTTCAGGAAACAACAAGGAAATAGGCTTTTTTAAAAAACTTTATTTATTGTCTTGACGTGTTAATTTCTGAAATAAACAGTAATAAACATGTAATTAACATCAAAGGAAAGTAAGAATTTTCCAAAAACACACACACATGCAGCCATACACACACATGCAGACAATCAAAATGAGGCAGATGGGGCAAGAGGCTTTTAGCTACCCCTGGAAGAGAATATTCAAATAAATAACTTAATGAATAAAATCAGGGTAAGGTCCATTGGAAACATTATGCAAAAATCTACAGTACTCTAAGTCAATTGTTCAGATACGTATTTACAGATATAATTATTGTGTATGCGTAGATGTTAAAATAATACTGACATTCTAAAGTCACATTCATAATTGGTTTGTGGTTTAGGGCTGCATGGGAAAAGTGAACAATATGTACTACTATGGTTACTGATAATCAAACAACCAGTTTGCTATTTGCTTTAAGTAATATGCACCATTTTTGAGCTCCCTGTTTTTATGAATTCCATAAAATGACTTATAAACAAGTGCTTTAGTCTGGTGATTGGGTAACAAATAATAGGATGAATTAAACATAATGAAGATCATCCTCTTTCTGTTATTGCTTCTTAAAACAAAGCAAAGAAGTTGCATTATTCCATTTGTAGCCATTACCTATTGGTTCAATAATCAGGCATATGTACTTTTGGCCTTGATTTACCTTCTTAAATTAATAAAAAATATATCTGAATCTCTGTCAGCTTAGTGTTTGAAAGCATGTTACCTGAAAACTAAGCAGGCTTGAAAGTCATTTAAAAGCCTTTCTTGTTACAAACATTTATATTTACAAGTAAAGCAAGATTGTGCCTTGAAATGTCTTGATCCAAGACGTCATCGTCTGGGATCCAGTGACTTTCCCTCCAGGATCATCTGGATTTCCTTTGCATCTAGAGTCTCGTAAGTTAGCAGGGCATTGGCCAGCAGCTTGTGTTCTTTGCTGTAGGTCTTCAGTAGCTTCTTTGCCCTTTCATACGAGTCCTGCAAAAGACAATTAAAAGACGAAGTTATACAATCATCTGTTAAATTTCATTTTCAAACAAAAACTAAACACCTACCTGCAACAGCACCCTGATTTCCTGTTCTACAGCAGCCTGGGTCTCCGGGCTGTGGTTCGTCAGGTCACTGTAGGTCATGACCCCCAGCTGCTCAAAGCACAGAGAGGTGAGTGAACTGCAGTTACAGGCACAATAGTAATGCACAAAGGCTTCACACAAGATTCTGATTATGAACAGATCCTGACGCTAGAGATGGGCGGTTGTGAGAGTAGTTTAGACCCTGAATGTGCGCTGCTCATTTTTGGAAGCATGTACTGAGCGCAGAGGAAGGGATTAGGATGATTTAAGTCTGGAATGTGAGTGCTTACACATCCCTAATGGCTTTGAACACGTGGAAGGACTCAAATGGCTTCTCTAAAAAGCTAATTTCTTAATTTGTTTTTTGAATATATTAAATAGTTTGACTCAAAATATGATCTTGATCTTGAAGTTGAATCCCTTTGACCTATAATGTTAACGTGATCACGTGACGTTGCACGTTATGTAACCACGCAATACACATTATCTTTGATATTGCCAACTTATTGACTTTGTCGCTATTTAGTGACTTTTTAGACCCCCTTTGTGACAAAGCGACTAGTGACAAATCTAGCGACTTCTTGGACAAACCTCAGCGAGTCTCTAGTAGTGCCGTGCACGTGCGAGCTCTTGTTTTCACCTCTCGGTGCTGCATCCGTGAGTTCTCGGAGATTGTAAAGAAATAAGGTGCAGTGTGTGTTGTGTGGAATTGGTTTGGGTAGAGTAAAAGCGATACGAATGAGACGAACGTGATTTGCAAGGTGTGCAAGAGCACTGTTTTAGCAAGCGGTGGAAACGTGAAATTTCTAAAACGCTTAACGGTAAAAACACTAACGCACCTAAAAACTGACGAGGGAAGCCCAAATTTTCCTTGTGAATTTTCCTGCCAAACCTTCCTTGTAATAATCACTAGCTACTGTCGAAACAACAAGCCCATGTTCGACAGATAAAGTGAATAATATCACGTTAAGCGTATTCTCCCCCATTGAAGTCCATTATAAGGAAACAGCTTAACGTGATATTATTCACTTTATCTGTCGAACATGGGCTCGTTGTTTCGACAGTAGTTCGTGATTACAAGAAGCGTTTTAGAATGTCCCGTGAAAACTGTTTTACTGTCAGGCACTATGCTAGTACCTGTTGTTCTGAGAAAAAAACATTAAACTTATAGTAAACAGTATGTTTTTTTACTTAAAGTATTGCTGCAATTCAGTTTAAATAAAATTACATTATATGAAATTATTTCTTTGTGTTTGATTTATGCATTTTCAGATACAAATTGCTATATCGTGATATATATCGTTATCGAGGTAGAAAATTGCTTATACCGTGATAGAAGATTTTGGTTATATCGCCCACCCCTATATGCAGGTACACAAATTAGCTAATTAGCGAGCATTTTTGTTTTGTTTTTTAATAAAAAAAGGGGAACACTTTATTTCGATACCCCACTTTAGATATTCTGCTAACAGTAAGTATCTTTGCAACTACATGTCAACTAATAGTCATTAGAGTATTAGTAAACCTAACAGTCTATTCTGAGAGTTAGTAGACATGTAGTTGCAAATTAATCACATTCAAACATCAAACATGTAGTTACTTATAGTTAATAGAATGTCTACAGTGCAAAATAAAATGTAACCAAAAAAAATTAAATTTTTTTTTTTAAAGGTTACATAATTAATTGTTACCTTGTCACTCATTCCAAAGCTTGTCACCATCATCTGTGCTATTTTAGTGGCTCCATCAAAGTCACTGGATGCACCTGTAGGAGGAACAAACAGAACATTATGATGTTGATTTTTCCAAGAATTCAAAGTAGATGCGATCAGTTAGGGACAGCTCTCACCAGTAGTGATGTGATCATTACCAAACACCAGTTCTTCAGCAACCCTGCCACCCATGCTGACGTCCATCTGAGCCAAAAGCTGGGCCCGTGTCTCACTCCAGCGATCATTCTCAGGCAGCAAGGATACCTGAGAGAAACCAGAGGGACAGAGAAAGCGGCACAATAGGTTTATGATGTATAACCCTGGAGAACATGTATAACCCATGAGCACTTCCTAAGTTGTTGTTCGCCTCTTTAGGACTAATTGCTGCTGTTTTCCCCACCTGTAAGTCGCTTTGGATAAAAGCGTCTGCTAAATGAATAAATGTAAATGTAAATGTAAATTTAGAACAAAAGCTTTAATCTTATCTACTGTCAAATGTATTTATTTTTTTGTCTGAAGAGTTTTTATTGTGAAATAAACTTAAGATTAAACTAAAGATCTCAAGCCAGATGAGCTAAGAGTTCAAAAATAGTTTTTCTATATGTGCAAATGTCATTCAAAATCTGTTAAAACCCTGTTCAGAAGCCCATAAGTCAGGGTGATTTCAATTTGTCTAAATTCTTAGTTAGGTACCCATAATCCATCCGGCAACAAAAAAGTTATTTATTTATTTATTTTATCTTCAAATGAAATAACATACTGTGTGTTTAAATCAATACTTATGACCAGGAAAGCATTAATATAACAAATCCATCTGAAATGCATAACAATAATTATGCATTAGTTATTACTGATATCAAAATTCTATAGTATTTTGTTTAAAAACATTTTAAATAAAACCTAAAAAAACATGGAAAATCTATTTTATATTCTTGTACTTTCAATTTTCTATTAAAATAACTTCCAAAATAAAGTAACAAAAATAATAATATAATTCAAGGCATGATATTGTATTTTATAAACAATTGATAATTATTAGATATTTAATAAAGATAATAATTAAATGTTAATAAATTATTTAAAGATTTACCACTATATAATGACAAATACGCATTTAGATTTGGACATTTTTATTAGTCAGTCTGGGAAATAATGGAATAAGACCAGCTACTCACATGACCAAGTGAAGGACCACGTGGCATGATGGTAGCTTTGTTGATGGGCATTGCTTCTTTGGTGTAATAAGCCACTATAGCATGTCCAGACTCATGATAGGCTGTGATCATTTTATTTCTCTTGTCAATTTCCACACTCCGGCGCTCCGGGCCTGGACAGAGAAGAGAACGAAAGTCAAGAAAGAATCTCTTGATCAAAGCATTAATCCCCGTCACATGCTGTGGAAACTAAGCTCTACGTCCCTACTCTCCTCACCCATCAGAATTTTATCCTTCGCAAACTCCAGGTCTTTCATGGTCACCAGGTCTTTCTCATCGGCTGCTGCTCTCAGCGCTGCCTGGTTCACCAGGTTCTCCAGTTCGGCTCCAGAGAAACCCACTGTTCCCCTAGCAATGAGCTCAGCATCAACAGCTACAAAACACACAAAAACAGATCATTTTACTCCACTGTATTAACAAGAACCCTTTAAAACTTATTCGTTTTCTTCTTAATAATTCTTACCAGAATCCACCTTAATCTTTTTCAAATACCACTGCAGGATTTCCGTGCGTCCCTTCACATCTGGTCTTGGGACTGTGACCTGCATGTCAAACCGGCCTGGTCTGACCAGAGCACTGACATACACATTAACATAAGATGTTTATCGATTTTGTTTATTTTTGAGTAAACTATCCCTTTAACAGATGGCTGTAAAAACCTACTTGTCCAAAGCTTCAGCAAAGTTCGTAGCTCCAATCACAATGACTCCTTCGTTGGGTTTAAACCTAAAATCATCAAAACGCTAAAATCAGACCTGTGCAATATCTTTCAAAAATTAGAAATGATATGTAAAAAATAGTGACGGACTTACCCATCCATCTCAGCGAGCAGCTGGTTGATGGTTTGTCGTGAGTGCGGGTGCATGGGAGACTCGATTCTCTTCCCTCCCACACTGTCCAGTTCGTCGATGAATATTACACACGGCGCGCTAGCTTTGGCTTCCTCTGTTCAGTAATGGAAAACAAGTAATAGAGTTATGATATTAACAGCAGAAGCATTATGGGTCTGTTTTTCTTTAAAAGACTTACTAAAAAGGTTTCTGATGCGACTCGCACCGACTCCCACAAACATTTCGTCAAACTCTGAGCCGGAGGCGTAGTAAAAGGGCACGTCAGCTTCACCTGCTACAGCCCTGGCCAGCAAGGTTTTTCCTGTTCCTGGAGGCCCCACAAGCAAGATACCTAAAACACACATCTAGTTTAGTCATTTCATACAAACAAAAAACCTCTTTGCATAATTAAATTAAGCAAACAGTTTCACCTTTGGGAAGTTTACCACCGAGCACTGTGAATTTCTGGGGGTTTCGCAAAAATTCGACAACATCCTGAAGTTCGTTTTTGGCCTCCTCTACACCTTTCACATGTTCAAAAGTGACATTCTTCATCTCAATGGGGTCCACGGCTGAATCCAGACCAGAGGTGGTGCGGAAACGTACTACACAGATAAATAGATCAGATGAGATCACAACATATCACAAATTATGTTACTACATTATTATAAAAGCTGCCGAAGAAAAACAGCTACATACGATAAGTCAATATATTTCAGACAAACAAATATGAGGAAACAATAAAATGGGAAACAAACCAGTGTCCGAAAACGACCCTTTACCCGAGAAGAGAGGGCTTCTGGACACACCATACAGACCCACCAGTAAGAGGGCAAAAATAATCAGACGTGTCCTCTTTACAGAATCTGTTAGAAACAGCAGTAATAAGAACAAAACTCCTACAGCAAATACGCAAGTTAGATAAGATGCTTTAAAAAGGCCTAAAAGCATTACCTTGAGTCCTCTGCGTCAAAGCCTGAGCTCTCATGAATCCCTCTGTAAAGCCTGTCTTGAAAGCATCCTGCTGAGATTCTGGCAAGTTATTCTGTTTCAGTAACTGTTCAAGATTCCCCATGTCTCGCTTTTGCTTCATTAGGAGGTCCTGAAGAGGACAAAGAAAAGGATTTTAGAAAATACAAATAAAAGGCAAAGAAAACAGATGTGACTGCTGTATTTCTGAGACCAGATCTGCCTTAACTGTTATTTCAAAAGAGTCATGCGGCTTACAAACCTTCATGAAGGTTGGCGTATAGTTCTCTGCATCTACTGGACCTTCAAAACCAGACTGCAGACGTCTAGTGTTGGACCTCATTGCTTTGAAACCTCTGTTTTGGACCCATACTACGCATAAACACACAACTTATAAATAAACAACAATAATGAACAGCTGTGGTGTGAACTTATATTATATGAATTGTTAAAACTTCATAGAGTAATTGTTAGAGTTCATTTGTGAATGTGAATGGCTCTTTAACGTTTGGTCACTTGTGGGTAATAATTACATTGAAGATGATGCAGATCTACGCAGGCCACCTGGAGAGGGCTGTAACTTTGCCTGCGAAACACTGGAGAGCCAAAGAGTCCCACGTGTTTGTGAGAGAACCCTATATTAACAAGAAGACACACAACTGATTTTATAGCACTCAATTTGATGAATAAAATGGGCCATAAGTGTCCGAAGGACATCAAAAAAAACCTTTTTAAGCCTGAAAAGCTTAAAAAAAAACATCTGACAGAGACAAATATCCTTCAAAACTTGTTGTGGGTAACCTCACCATATTTGTTTTGGAAGAAGGAGGGGGCAGAAATGTGAGATGTTCTCCAGGCTGTTGAGTTTTGAGCAGCGCTGGAGATGGATTTCTCCTCTGGATCTATCGAAGGCAGAAGGCGCTCCAGAACATCATGTACATGACTGAACCTCAGCTCTGACAGACCCAGGTCTTTTAAGTTTACCTTGGGCTGCGAAAACAGACCTGTTAGTATTTGTAGTACTGCATTTTTTGTAATTGCAATTTCATTTGTTTTTAATTTTTTTTCATATGTATTTTCTATTCTTTCTTTTTTTAAGTTTTACTTATTTTGTTTAACATCAGGTTAAACACTACATAAAAATGTCAAATGTTGCACTGCCAACTAGCTGCAATAAAGTGCTTTTTTTTTATTTATTTGAGTTTATATATTTTTTTTATTTGAAGTCATAAAACTGGTTTGCTTTTAGTTTACCATAATAACCCTTAGTGTAAACAAGACCTCTAACATGCACATGATAGCAGTGCATGCTGTTGACGTGACTGTCATACCTCACTGAGAAGTGGGTCATGTTTAGGTGAAAGGTCTCTCTGTAGACTGTGCACTGATGTGGTTACGGCCGAGTTGGCTGAACTCTTCAGATACTGGGCCACATTGATCAAATGGGTCAAAGGCACTGTTCCCTAAAAAAAAAGAGAACATTTTGATCACATTGCATAACCTAATGTGGAAAATACAGGTTAGAAAAATAGATTATTGCCAGTCCTTAAATTATCACATAGGCAAAGTGACTGATAAGCTCTTTATATATGCTTGTTAATAGATATGTTGGTCTTTAGGTCAGTTATGTCACTCCTGACATACTGACACACTCCTGAAACTTCCCTCCAGGCACGTATACACTCGTGAAGGTACATAATACCATCAGAAAACACTAAAATCAACTAAAAATACTTCAATACAATATATGCACATAGAATAACTGTACAGTATATGTTCAATTAACAATGATGAATCTCAACAGATGATTTTTTTTTTTTTTTAGCAGGCAGATGCTACCACTATCATCATTTATTAAAAAGACAACATAAATATATATATATATATATATATATATATATATATACAGGGGCTGACAAAACAACATAGTGCTTCAAGCATTTTTAAGGACATAGGACTGTAAACCTCAAAGAGCAAGAGACTCTGACATTGTTTCATATCACCGATAACACCTTTACAGATGCTATATAATTTTTTATTTCATTCTTAAAACAGTTTATGTTGGGCTTGCTATTTTTCCACTTACTCTTTTGTATATGATATTTCCCCATAATGCAAATAATAATCACCATTTTAGATTTTTGACAGACCATCCATATACATTATCACTTGAAATTTGTTAAACAAAGAGTTGTTGATCCCAATTTTTAACAACATCCTTCCAAAAACCCCCATTGTGACCGAACAAGAGAAAAAAAGGCAGATGGAAATGGTCAATCAGATGATGTAATCTGTTTGAAGAGTGACAACATGTCTTTACAGCGTCAAAAGGAGTCAGAAATATGATGCTGTTAAACGATATTACTGCTTTAAATATCTATTTAAATCACAATACATTTACAAAAGCAATGTTTGTCATTAAGAGTCGCATGTCACACTTCCTCGTTCATTATTGCTCGCTAAAACCACTCATTTATTCACAAAAAAAGGTATTTGAAAACAATTAAATGTCCTCATACCTGCGACTGAAAGGTTGTAGGAAGAGAAAACATATTTTGCTTAGATTTTCGTTGAGAGGATTTCTTGTGCTCCTGTCAGATCCGCTGCTCTTCTGTTCTTGGTTTGAGTAAGAGTACATGTGTTGTTAAAGTCACCGGTGACTCCACCCTTCCCTTTGTAAAACCGAAAGACAGCGTTGTTAAACTCAGCGCTTTAATCGCACTGGCAGACCTCTTCACTTCTTCGGCGGTGGTCTAAATTACCAGCCGTTGCCTTTAGCGCCACCCGCTGGAAAATAACGATAAGGCGCAAAAATGTATTCTGCTAAATGTTTAGTTTATTACATTTTAGCATTTCTTTTAATTAACTAAAATAAACAAGTCAAATTACAAGCGTTAGAAAGATAAAAAAAATTCCTGGCCATTCCTTTTTGCTCCGTTTCTTATTCAGATCAAAATAAACATTTACAAAAAAGCAAAAACTACCACAAAGGATGATATAACGGGAATATTGTGCCTGTATTATAACAGTAAAGCAAGCATGTTTTCTCTTTAGCGCCCTCTAGTGTTCGGGAAGCATGTGGCCATTCAGAACATAGCGGCTAGGTCTTTGCCTGTAAAAACTGGACTATTATCTTTGTTATTTATGTAATAGTAAACCACTTTGGGAGGCATAAATATTGTGATTATAAGATACAATTACATAATAACCAAAATGACGTGTTTGAGTCGACTGAAAACGTTAATTTATGAGCTATAGGTTAGCTTTACTTCCGGGTTGTTTAACCAGAAAATAAACCACCTGGTTAAATAATATTATGCTGTGAGAGGCATATTTTACTTTTTACTTCCATGCGCCCAACTGCCAGTAAAGGAGCCAAAATAAATACAATAAAATGATTAGATTAACTCACAATAACACAATTTATTACTAACGATGCATAAAAGGCTTTCACTTATATTTATTTTTATTTAACACCTTTTAGTGTATTATTTGTTATATATCACTAAAAAAACATGATGTAAATGTATAATCTAAGAAATAATCAAAAAAGCAATTTGGTGTTTTAATGGGATACGCATTTATTGATTTCACTTAGTTGAAGATTAGGAAGATATTTATTGAATTATTTTATTAAGATAAACTTCTTTCTTATATACAAATATGTGCTCCTAAATTAAATGCAGCTGGAAATGCACTTTGTCATCACGCATTAAAGCACTTCCGCTGTGTCCCACGTTACAGGCTCGTTGGAAGTCGCAACAGGAAGATTAAAAAATCCGTGCTTTCGACGTCGTTTTATAAAATAACGATTATCTAAGCATCCGCAAGCGGCACTGATCGCCGACGTCTTTCATCTGTTGAAGTAATCGCATTAATATCGCATGTCCAATATACAGAACCTCCAGACCTTCGGTAAGTTGCACGAGTTTGCAAACACAAATCATCTCGAGCATGGTCTGTGATGTGTTCAGCGGTGCTCACTAATGTATAAGCGCGAAAATATTGCATTTACAGTGTTAAAACAATAAATAACTAGCGCTTTTCATAAGAGCAGAAGAGACTGTAGCCATAGATGCGTTTATATACAACCTATTCTGCCATTTCATGCAAACCAAATTGAGTTCTTCTCCAGTGATAAGTGTCTGTGACCAGGTTCTGTCTAAGAAGCCACATAAAATCCTGTAATAATAAACGTGTATGTGTAGATTATAGTTATAAAGCACAGTCAGATGTTGCTTGCTATTTGATCATCTCCTCATCATGTGCCTTTACAAGATTTGTTTCTCTGTAGATCCCTTTGCTGATGCAACTAAGGGTGACGACTTGCTCCCGGCTGGGACTGAGGATAAAATCCATATAAGGGTTCAGCAACGGAACGGCCGCAAAACGCTGACCACCGTGCAAGGCATCTCGGACGATTATGATAAAAAGAAACTTGTGAAAGCCTTTAAAAAGGTACTTTCTAACTGAAAAAAAGCTTCTACCAAAATGCTATTTGATCTTAAGCGATCTTACTGTTTTGTTTCATAGAAATTTGCCTGCAATGGCACGGTGATCGAGCACCCGGAGTATGGAGAGGTGATTCAGTTACAAGGGGACCAAAGGAAGAATATCTGCCAGTTTCTGCTGGAGGTAAAGTGTGCTTCTGTTTGGAGTATCGTGTTACTAGTAGCAAGCTGTTTTTCTCTGCCAAGTGTGTTTGAATTGGTTAATTTGATTGCTCCGGTGACTACAAATCGATTCGGTTTAAGCCGTTACTCTCTTTTGCAGATCAACATCGTGAAGGAAGAGCAGCTGAAGGTTCACGGGTTTTAAAATGCTGGCCCCTCCAGGGCTTTCTAAAGGACTGCACCAGCATGTAGCAATCCTAGTATATTCATGGCAGGGTTTTTGTGACCATATGCTAACACTGACAGCAGGGTAAAACGGTTTTTGCAGTCATTTCAAGCTTGAATCTTCATAATGACCTCAAGCGGACCACTAATTCCAGGCTGGTCCGAATTAGATCCTGAATCTCTGTTGCTGATGCTTGTAAACGTTTTATGATGGATGCACTCAATTGCACGATATCTTTTTATCCAGGACAATAAAGTTATGTGACTTTGCACACTTGTGGCTATTTGTCTTCTCTTCCCTAATGCATAATATTTTAAGACTTCCAGGTCTGTCAGAATGCAA
This sequence comes from Enteromius unitaeniatus, assembly GCA_032359435.1. Classification (NCBI taxonomy): domain Eukaryota; kingdom Metazoa; phylum Chordata; class Actinopteri; order Cypriniformes; family Cyprinidae; genus Enteromius; species Enteromius unitaeniatus. Next base: position 13,459,795 of record JAUMHI010000070.1, on the reverse strand, counting down.
GCATTGCTTATTTTAAATCTAGGTTGCACGAATGAATTGGCTGCTTGCGTATTTGTTCCAGTCACAAACATTACGGCTATTTAGTGTTGCAATATAAATGAGCTATTAAATTAGTTTCTAATGGCAACTTTAAAATGCTTCTAGTTTCAATTTATGAAGGAAATTGTCTCGAATGGATGTGCTGTTTTACTGTGCCTAATTCAGAGGAAGTTTATAATGAGCATGTTTCTGGTTTGTAAACCGCTTTTGTTCACTCTCTTGTAGTTTGGCTTTTTGTCAGGGCTGGAAATCCTTTCAGCTGTGGCCTAAGTCTGCAGTGTCCTGGCTGTCCCGCCAGGCTCAAACATGAGCGTAATCCTCTTTAAAGGGCATGGAATGGCATTCATGACTGAGGGACTCCAATCTCGCTGAGGCTGTGTGGGCATTTCAAACACTTTGTGTGTTGAAAGTCTGAAATCTAATTTTTTGCGACGATTCAAGCATTTAACTGTGTTTTGGGAGAACGCAAGGTCATTTTAATAACGCGCTTGAAAAGTAGTGTTGGGAATTTTGTTTAAACTCAATGGCGTAAGTATTTTGAATGCTTTAAACAAAAAGATTTGCTCACTCCATTTAACTGCGAGGTTTACCAAGCTACAAAACGGTAATATTTTAAATAAATTGCTTCAGTATTGTCTCAGTACCATTCTGTATATGATCATCAGTTACTTTTACATATTCAAAGTACTAACGTGAAAGAAAAAATAGCCTACTACAGTATTTATACAGTAATTATAGCAAATACTGTAGTAAAGTAGTTGAATTAATTTGTAGTAATTCCATAGATGCTATGGTAATGTAACAACCATTATAATATAAACAAATGACTTTATCCAATACTGTACTAAGTTTTCCACAACCTATATATTAAACTTCAATACACGACACTAATTTACTGTCGTAAAAATAAAAAAATTCCTCAGTATTGCATACCCTATAGTTACACTATAGTTATACAGTTTACAATTCACTTTCATTAACTACTAAAAAATACATAGTAGCCTATAATACAGTTTAACATGGTAAAACGAATATTTTAACTATAATAAATTGCTATGGTATTTTTTAAATGTGGGTTTATTTCCTGGTTTGATTGTGAATGATATGTGAATTTCACAGTGAGACGATAACATGCAAAAACAGAAACTTGAATCGTTTGGGGCCGACTCGTAATGAGCGAATCTGAACCGATTCGAACGATTCATTCGACTCAAATAACTATTCGCTCGCTACGCGGGGTAATCTGTTTATTTTTTCCCCGTCGTCCAGCATGTAAAACCCTAAGATAGTTTGTCCATTAAGATGTGTAGGAGTGAAGTGCTGACTTTAGTGGCTGGTGCCTGAATAAGACTGAAACAGACGGAGCACGTGTGGATGCCTGGGGCTGTCCACCGTCCTCTCCGCTCCACTCCATTACCTCCGCCAGACAAACACACAGAGTTAATGATGGATGTCTCCGATTCATCAGCACACTCTTCCTGCTTTTAGTGCTTTATTGTTTTCTTCTTCAACAATCCGTCCATTCATATGGGAACAATTGATCTCTATCACTTTTTAAGAAGCTTAAAAGACATTTTACAGCTCACTGAGTTTTATACGCTTATTGTGTGTTTAAATATGAAAAAGAAAAGGCTATGCATGCATATGTATTAATTCCACATGAGAGCTTGATATTGGACAAAACTGTTAAATGCCCGTCTGGCAGTCAGCAGATTCCATTATTTTTGTTTGTGTTTAGCCAGAGGCCAGCCAGCTGTTATTGTTTTTGTGTGGTATTGCATTCCCGTGCATTCACCTCTCTACCTCACCTCTCTATAAGCAGTGATTTAGCTTCAGATGCTGTTTCACTGTGGGTGGATATTGGTAATAAATAATACTAGTGAGTGACATTGACCACTACCTCCAACTTAGCTTAATGAAACCAGGAAAACGTACCAATGCAAAAAAAAAATTAATAAATAGTAACCAAGAAAAGGCTATCTTAAACCAGTCTAAGATTATTTGCTGTTTTAGTTTAAGATTTAGGAAGTTTTAGATTAGGAATATGCATTGCTAAGAATTTCATTTGACAACTTTAAAGGTGATTTTCTCAGTATTTTGCACCCTCATACTCCAGATTTTCAAATATCTCTGCCAAATATTATCCAATCCTAACAAACTAATTGACATTTTGATTTGAATTTGTGGTCCAGGGTCAGATATGAGATATGGAAAATGAATTTATGAACATTCATTGTTAAAGGTGTGGAGTTAATTCAACTCTGCAATGAAGATTATAAAGCAAAATTAATTATAACCAGCATCAGACCACAGAAACAGAACAAAAATACAAAAAATCTGTATTTTAAACACATTATGTGCGATTTCATGGGTTTTCATGGGATTTTAAAACAAACGCTTAAGCGTATTAATGACCAAAACACAGAAATTAATAACAAAATGTTCAAAAACACTTAATTATTATTAATATTATTAACAATAATGATACAAAATGTAACAAATTGCCACAAAATCAATGTGACAACCTGCCCTAATCTGACATTTATAAAAAATACCATTGTCTTGAAATATGGTTATCATTACCTACAACTATTAAAACACTGTTGAAATGAAAGAAAATATAAACATTAGATGGAAAATGATGTGAAAATTGGATATAACTGAAATAAGTTCAAGTAGAAGCACTAAAATGAACTAATTGGAAATGAATAAAAATGTCAATAAAATAGTAATAAGTGAAAATGACAAGAGCCCATGGCAACATGAATAAAAATTATATTCATGAAAGTTAAACATAAAAATGAAAGCTTTTTTCAATATTTTTTTATTAAAAACTATAATATAATAATAGCACAACTTTTCAGTTGAAACTGTATATCCGTGATCATTTTTACTTGTCATCCAACATCTATTACAAAAAAAATATGATGACATAGGCATTTTTGTTTGTATGACAGAATTTCCTAAATTATTCTAATATCGTTTAAAACCAACATATAAAGCTCCTTGTTCTGGAGTCTTTATAGCCAGAACAAGGTCCATATCCCCTATATGCTAACACTAAATAAATAAAATTCAATTTAGCCATTTGCCTCAGCCGAATGCCTTACTTACTTGCCTTATCTGTGTAGTGTCTGGTATACTGGTATCTCTTAATTTAAAGAAAGGAAGAAAGAAATGCTCAAGTTCCATTGTTTTCCTCCTGATCTCCATGTGTCTTTGTGAGAACTGTCAGTACAAATGAATCTATATGTCAGTACTTTTGAAACCAGCAGATGGCGATATATAATTGATATCGTTGATATTGATATCCTTGCCAATTTATCACTTTTGATAGACTAAAAATCAAATATTAAAACTATTTTCTGCGCACACCTTTAAGCAGACGCATCCTATACGCAGATAACGTATTCGGCTGAAAGCAAAGCACTGTAGGCCTCTATAAAAGTGTAATGAATGCTGACATAACATATGGTGTCAGTCCCTCAGAGCCCGAACACCCCCCTCTTTTCACTCTACACACTCAACCTCAAAACAGCAGCTCTTCAAAATGATGGCATTCATCCAGTGCTTCTGTTCTAGTCTTAGCTCAACCTTCATCAACGGAGCAGGTTGCCAGACACATCCGCCGCTTGCTTTCAGAGACACCTGAGTTTCTAGATTGTACCTGGTTCAGTGACCATGACGGGGTGCAGATCTGCATTTGTAATGTTTTGGGAAGGAGGTGTGGAGCCTTTGCTGCTAATAGCACTAAAATATCCCAATTAAAATAGGGAACAGGGGACTATGTGTTTTCATTGGCTCGTGCTCACGGTGTCGGCATCTGCCAGGGAAACGGACGGTCTGGCGTCGCTACAATATGTTTCTCTGAGTGATCCATTTTTAGAGATGAGAAGGGAGTCGTTGAGAATGGCTGCGTACCATATGCACGCTAAAAAGTTCACACTTACACCTTTTTAACACGCTCGGATATGTACAGGGTTAATTGGTGAGAGACACAAAAACTTGATTGTAATTACATCTTGTGGAATTTTTAGGCTGGCTCTTCGGGGGTCATCGCAGACCCCTCTGGGGTTTCGTTCATGGAGATCAGCTTTGTAAAGTCAGCCAGAGAGTATTAAATAGCTTTGACTGGAGGTAGATAGAACCGGTGACGAAAGTAACGCTCTGGGCCTCGTAGTAAACAATTGCAACGTTCCAAAACCTAGCGAGCTTCCTACCTAGACAGCTCTAGGCGTCCCAGGCTTGGTCCCGACATGAAGGCTGTTTGAAACAGTAGGCTGAATACTAATTATTACCATCAAAGATATTCTAGCCAATATTTAAGGCAGAATTGCAAGGTTAAGTTTATTCCTGAACTGGATTTTTGTAGTTAATTAAACTAAAAGTTTATTTCATTTCAAGTAGGATTTAAAAAAATTAAAATTAAACTTATTTTCTTCAGCTGCACAATTCCAATGCAACATTTCTCTTTTTCATTTAGTTACCAGATAACTAAAACTAAATGTTAATAAAAACTATGTAGACAAATCTAAATAAGTGAGAAGAACAATGACAAAATTACTAAAACAGAATATATATAAAGACGAAAAATAATACTGAAACATCTTGAAGCAAAGAGTTTGGAGACAAAAATGATTAAGAGTCAACAATCATATTGACCATAAAAAAGACCATTTCACCCAATATTTGAATATGCTATGCATTTTATGCAGCGAGGATGTATATTGTGAGCCATCCAGAACTTAGCCTCAACCTGCTTCCCTCAATAAAAAAACTAATAGGACTTTCCATATGGCTTGTAGAATATTGTATCAAATAAGCCCTGTGACCAGCAAAACACGCCTATACAATCGTCAGAAGTGAAAAAACCCATGCTAATTAGTATTCTATTCTATTACACTATTAAACTATTTCAGATTTTATAAAAAAAAAAAAAAAAATGAAAAGGTTTGCAAGTCAGCTATTATGAAAACAATGAGACTGTGAAAGCCGATTAGCGAGTACATGAGTTTAACTGTTAGATGGCAAAAAGCTTTAGAATACACACCTGATACTGACAATAAAACCAAAAGTGCTAAAATGCAAACGCATTTTTGCCTACCAGAATACATCCCTTCAGCATTCTATTAGAGATTTCTTTGTTAGCTTAGCAACATGCTAACATTTGCGTGATTGTGATGGTTTTGTATTCGTTTACTCACCCTCATGTCATTCCAAACTCATTTGCTGTTTTGTTTTCTGCTGAAGACAAATTGAAACGCTGTTTTTCATACAGATATTTCCATACAGTGGTCAAGTGACTGTCAAACACAAAAAAGGCACCTAAATATGCCTATATTGCCAGTTTTCTGAAGCCACACAGTATAGTGTGCAAAAACAAATTCAATTTAGGACTAGTAGGCAGTAACTAAACACCTTACAAGATTTTGAAACAGAGCTTATTAAAAATATAAGTGCATGAAAAAACTAATTAAAGAACCTTACATCACAAAATCTGTACATCAATGTCAAGTTTTCAAGTTATGCAACGGGTATCAGTAAACTGTAAGCTTTCATGTGCTTCCACAATCTGTGCATCCTTGACAGGCTCCATACATGAGGAATGTGCATGTGTCTCTACTTGTTTTTGGCCAGTTGCTGCAGTATGTGTCGGGCCGGTCTGTTGCAGAGTGTTTTGAGACTGGAGAAGATGACGACCCCCTACAGAGAAGCCTAGCTGCTCGCTGCATTTCTGAGAGATTTCAAGTGATTTACAGCCTCCTGTCGCACACAGACAGACAACTTGACAGATACACACACACACAGGCTCATAACACGCAGACAGACATACAGACAGGACTGAAAACCAGCCGCCTTCCTCCGATAGAGGACATATGAGCTTTATGCTAGAATTTTTCAGACTAGAACTTCCATATCAACCATGTTTGTGGTTAGGTAAGGTTTGTTGCAGGGATATGTTTCATTGTATAGTAGATTTAAAGATATTTGTTCATTGTTTGTGCAAGCTTGTGTGCTGTATTAGTAGGGTAAACAGCATTTTACCTTAAATTATGTCATAATTTTTAAAACTGAGAAAATTGTGGACAACACTTTCACTAAAATACCACTGCAAGAGAATTTTATTTTAATTGTAGAATTAAGGCTCTCTCTCTCTCTCTCTCTCTCTCTCTCTATATATATATATAAAACCTGTTAAATGGTTAACGGTAAATTCCTGTACAATTTAAATTGAATCCCAGAATTCCTTTGCATTGCATTTCAAATTTTGTTTGAATTTGACTTTTTCTTTAAAAAAAACATATTTCCTCACAGTTTTCCTCATCAATTAGAGTTCTATGTTACATCTAACATTGTTAAATTAATGTTTTTTGCATATTTCAGTTTAAAAGCTGTTTGTGATGGGCTGTGGTTCATCATGTGACTTTCTCCTCATCACCTGCATTTGGTGCTCATCAGTGTATTTCAAAGGAACAAAACAGATTTCAGTACTTTAACAGGTTGGTATATTAACATTAGATCAGTTAATGAAATTATGGTATTTCACTGTCATTTTAACCTAAAACCGTAAAAACCAAAAATGTAGTAACCGTATTTTTTACAGTAGAATTCCAGCAACCGCAGCTGCTAGTTTTACGGAATTGTTTTTACAGTGTACTTGCACTTGCAAACAGCTTGGGGAGTATATTTTATGAGAAACTTTTCTAAAGTTATTAAAGTTATCTACTTTTCTGAATAGATGGCACTTGGCTTGCTGTTATCAATAATCAGTGTAGGGAGGGAAGATGTTCTAAGAAAGTACTTATTTAGAGTTGCTTTTTAGATTTATATTATGTTTTTTTCTGGACTTTGGAAAGGGTGGCAAAAACTTCATTATCCAAAATGGAATCCTTCACACACACACACAGAAAGTAAAATCCAAACTTAATTTTTCACAGGAGTTTACCAGTTTTATTTTGAATCATGCATTGCATTAAGGGTTAAAGAAAACGTCCATAAATGAAGCAGCAGTCGTTACCAGTAGCTTTTCCATTTTATATGTATTTTCCTCTTACAGTGCATATAAAATGTATCGTTTAATTATGTCTGAACAAAACTCACTTGTATTTTCATGCAAATTCCCTGATGAAGACATTACCTCCATAGAGGCAGAACACGGGCTACTGTAAATACCCTAATTGACTAAACAAACATTTGTCTCGATCAAACAGTCTTAATGTAACAACATAATCCCACTTCCTCTATTCTAATAAGCCGCACTCATTTCAAACAGTGATTCTATTAGAACTTAAAATATCATTAAGCAACTGTAATGAATGCATTTTGTTTTGTTCAGCTCTCTGAATGTATTTATAATGTATTATTTCACTACAACTGTTTCAAAAACTTAATTAAAAATCCTAATTAAGCTTAGAGTGTTTTGTTCAATTCAACTGCAATTCTTTAACCAAAAAAACCCTTCGAGTGATTCACTACAATCCTTATGTTTATATTACATGCAAATAAATAGACACAAAATGTCAACATAATAGAGATTTTGGTTTGCTTTGACATTTACTTTTTTCCCCAAAAGACGGGGTTTAAGATACAAAATCCTTCCTTTCCCACATCTTCCGTTTCTTCTTCTTATTTTAATCTTCCATTCTCATTCCAACACTGTCAAACTTTTAAAAAGTGGACCAAAGTGCTTTTAAATAGCATGGAGCATGACTAATGAGAGAAACATGTTAAAATCATTGCAAAAAAGTCCTTGGAAGACAAATGAATTTTCAGCAGAATAATTAACTTAATTAACAAATTTGCATGCATATTCATCAAGCTATTGAAGTCTCTCCAGCCCGGCTTGATGAACGTTGCCGTAATAACCATCTCATTTACATTCTACCATCTACTGCTATTTAGAGATGAAAATGAAAAATAAAAGAAGTGGCACATTTCTGAATGCACACGCACGCAGGATCGTCTGGTGTGTGGTTTCACAGAACCGCAGCCCACGTTTGCTCTATCGTGTTGAGGTATCGCTGTAATGAGCTCCAGAGGAAGGCTGCATGTGTGTGTGTGTGTGTGTGTCTCCTGCCCTCGGCCCCATCCTCTCTCTCCTGGGCATTGTGTTGGCAGTCGTCCCTGACTCGCAGTTCTCTGGGGCTGGCAGACTGTGCTACCCGCTGTCTCTGCAGGGCAATCTTAACAGGCAGCAAGGTGTAACAGCACAGACTGCCGCACAAGGCCCGAGGATACCATCGCAACCCAGCCCACCTCAAACACACACACTCATCCAAGCAGGCATCGGTGCATTAATTGTAGCTGCATTTTTCGACATTACCCAAGCATCTTTTCTGCCACTTTTTTTCACAATATTATATACATTTACAGTTATGCATTTGGCAGATGCTGATTTACATAGTAAACACTTCAGTTAATGGGAATCGAACCTATAACCTTACAGCTGCTATTACGTCATGCTCTACTGTTTGAGCTACAGAAAATAAGATAAAAACGGATGGATTTACATTTACAGTTATGCATTTGGCACATAGAGATATACAATCGATCAGTTCATGCATTTCCTGGGATTTGAACCCATGACCTCTGCACTGCTTTAGCTCCATGCTGTACTGTTCGAGCTACAGGAATGCAATTAAAAAAAAGAAAGGCAAACAGAATGCAAATAGGGAAAAATGAAGAGAATAATAGATCTCAGGGATTTCGCTTCATAAATTTCAAGTCAGATTTGACTTTAATTTACAGTTATGCATTTGGCAGAAGCTTTTATCTAACTTAGTACTATATACACTTTATTAGTTTATGCATTCCCTGGGGATCGAAACCCATGATCTTGGTGTTGCTAGCTTCATGCTCAACTGTTTAAGTGACAGGAAATAAAATGACATTACATAGACATCAATGTGTTAATTGTAGTCACATAATTCTGCTTTATCCAAGCGTCTTATTTTTATTCTTATGCCAAATTTATTTTCTATTGAAATTATGAACTTGGTGGACTAACATATGCATTCAGCATATACACTTTATCATTTCTTGTATTCCCTTGGAATCGAACCCATGACCAATTTAAATTTGCAACATGGTCAGATTCAACTTTAAGCCAATATTAGTGCATTAATTGTTACTGCATTTTTAAGCAGTGTCCAAAGCCTCTTTCTTTTCCTTTTGACACTTTTACTCACAATACTGAATTCACACTTTGGCAGATGCATCTGTCAACGTGCAAGCATTCAAGGTTTACGTGTATCAGTTCATGCATTACTATTGATTTTGGCAATTGCTAACTTTGCTAGTATCTTCTGTTTGAACTCCAGAAATGCAAATGGAAAAAAAACAGATGGAAAGGTTGGAACAGAAATTCAAAATGAGTATAAGATCACATATCGCCACAATGCCACAGCTCTAGTTGAAGCTTTTAATTGAAAGCTGCATAGCATTTGGTAAATGCTTTTATCCAAGGTGCCACCATTATATAACATTAAAAGCCATACATGCTTTCTCTGGGAATCAAACCCATGACCTTGGCAGTGTCACTGCCATGCTCTTCTGATCAAGCTACAAGAAGGATTTTTGTCAGTGGATTTTTTTAAACCCAAAATATGTCTAAAGGCAGCATAAGCAGAAGCATATAATTACCGCACATGCGATATATCGCTTTCATAATATTTGTGTCACTTTTGGAACTTTAAAGAGCTGCATGATGATCTTGCATACTATAAAAAATAACAGCATATGGGTTTTGTACAACACAAGGGTGATTAAATAATGGCAGAATTTTCATTTTGGGCAGGAAACTATTCCTTTAAATGTGCATGTGTTGAGCATACAAGAATACTGATTTATACATTTATGTGTGTGGATGACAGTTTTTATATAAAATGCTTCAAACAAATGTTCAGATTGCAGAAAAAAACAAGACGGGGAAGTTTTATTGGTTTATTTCATTATTTTTTTGTCATTTCAAATTTAAGAGATCGTGTTTCTTTGCATATGGAACAATTAGGAAGTGACAGTGATTCACAGACATGTTTGAGAGGTTCATTAGAATTGTTGTTGAAACAGAGAAATCACCCAAAGGCCTAACCTGATCACCAATCTTACGAAGTGAACGTAACATATGCTCGACATATTCTAGTGGGCTATGTTTCAAACAGCAGCATCTCCCTAAAGATTCATTCATCAGTTTTATAGAGTAGGGGATCAGAAACAGGGAGATGAGTCTGTATTGTGTAAATGCACGTCACTTTTAGCAGTTTGTGATATTTTTATTATGTTTCATGAAATGTGAGGAGACAGTCAAAGGGGGTTTCGTAAGTGCAGATAATTTGCACATTAGAGATTTTAAAAATATCTTGCAGGTTTGTGCAAATGCTCTCCTAAAAGATCTTTTTGTATCGTAAAAGATACACAAGGGATTTTCTCTACAAGCATCAGCTATTTGTATATTATAAAAGGCTAGATGTCCTAATAGGACGTTTCTGCTTATATTGTGTCTGAACCTTGTTGTTCCTAGAACTGCTAGATCTCTCTCGAGGGTATCTCTCAAGGTTTATATTTATATCTGTGATTGTGTTTTGCATGTTTTTTGAGAGACATTCAGACATGAGTGCTTAAGGTGCTTTACCCTAATTATCATGTCTTTGACTTGTCGAAAAGGTTGACACCTGAAGGCAATGATGGAATGAACATTTGAGGCAAAATTGTCTTTCAGAACTGTACACCATGCTGATTCCTCCCTCCAGTGGAGCTGCACAGCTCAGGAAGTGTTTGATGGTGATATAGATGGAGAAAGTTCTGAAGAAAGTCCCAAATTCACAGAGGGATTTGATTACCTCTATCCATTATCCACACAGTGAGTGATGGAGTCGCTAACCATCTGTCATCTGATTCATTTGCATCATCAACACCTGCCTGCCTGTTTATGGCTCACCATATTTTTTTTATAATCCTCTCACACTTTTTTGCCACTTTGATGGAATCTGAAAATGTTTTGTTAAAACAGAAATGAAAACACCCTTGCTTAAAGCTATGCTTCACTTCATTACGCTGAGGCGAAGCTGTTTTCATATCGCTGGCTCGAAATGGCACAATAAGGCAAAGAGAAATGTGCGCTTGATTCATGATGCTTTGGCAGCAGAAGTCATGAATCACTCATGCTTGAAAAAAATGGCATTTCGATTGTGATGACAATGCATCATATTGCTCTATTTTGAGCAAAACTGTTGTTTAGTTTGTTTGAGTTTATCAAAGTGTCCTTTTGTATAGGTCATGCATGCTAACAACAACCAAAATATGAAGTATTTATCATCTTACATGACCAAGAACATACCACTCTAAAATGCTGTTTGACAGTTCAGAATAAAATATGCAGGCTTTTTAAAAACAATTTAATAAAAGAGACAGTTCATTAGAGTCGTTCGTATCTGCCACGCGGGTCGTGTTGTATGTGTGTGTGTGTATAAATATATATATATATATATATATAGCCTATTTGATTAAATAAAAAAAAATAAAAAATCTCATGCTCATAAGTGTCATATTTTTCGTTGATCACCCGACATTACTCGAGTTGTATGTTTTTGATTTAAAAAAAGAACTGGCTCAAATGAATCATGTTTTTTGTGAGTCAAAGTACATTGGTCTTGATGTTTGGTTTTGATTCACTAAAATTAACAAGCTCGTAAAGGTCTTTTATTCCAGGTATGTGTTCAATGATTTACAAAATGACTCATTTGAATCATTTGTTCATTATTTAAGGTACAGTACTGACCATGCTGCCTATTTTTAAGAACCGATCATAGGACTCATTTAAGCCTATTTAGGAACCATACTGGTGCTTTATTTTTAAGTTTGTTTTCTGGCATGCAGTTAGTTTGAACAGAAAGATGGTTTTGCCACAATATTTTTTCATTACATTCAGTCCAGATGGACAACCGACAGCTTATTTAGAAACTTTTCGCTGCAACCATACAAATACATTTTTATACAACCAAAATAAATAAGATATCAGTCTAAGAATCTATATCAGGAGGATTCAAAAAAATGTGATCAACTAATTATTTTGTCATAGCCTCCTGTTGATTAGTGCTTAAATAAAAGAGTTTATTCTATAACAACACGACAATTAAGCACACATGCTTTGTTGCATATGAGATCATACCACTTACGATTTTAACAACCCAAAAGCTTTTGACCATTTAATATTAATTAATAATATGAAATCTTAAGAAACTTCTACTGAAAACCTGTGAGTATTTTTTGGGGTTTAATTTGGTCAGCATCTAGTTGCTTTTGTGGGAACAAAAAGGGAGAGATTTTCGCCTGAAATCTTCTTCACCATTAACTGTGGTGATAATTTATGGCACTGAATCTGGTGCCAAGAGACCATTTGGTCCTTGTGTCTGTGTCTGTGCCATTTTACAAAGACACACAGTCACACATACAGTACACACACATGCGTGCACTCTTCTTCTCAGTCACCTATGTGTTTTCTCTTTTTACATTTCATAAAGGACATTTCATAGTTTTTAATCACATTAATCATCACTCTTAAAAATAAAGAGGCTTTACAATGCCATAGAAGAACCTTTTAGTCTTAATGGCTCTATAAAGAACCTGAAGAACCTTTCAGTTTCACAAATGGTTCTTTGTGGTGAAAGACGGTTCTTCAGATTCAAAGATAAGACAGAGATGGTTCTTAAAAGAACCCTTGACTGAATGGTTCTTTGCGAAACCAAAAATCGCTGTGAAGAACCTTTTAAACACTTTTATTTTGTGTATAACAGCTGATTCACAAAGTAGTGTTTTAACAGTGTCTGTTTTCAGCCTCGAAAACCAACAGCTGACACTGAACTTATAATTCCCAGTATAAAGTGATTCAGATTCAACAACAAGTTTATGAAATAAATAGCAGATGAGATATACGTGGAGATGTTCAACTAAGATTGCTAGGTCAGACCTGTATCTCAAAAACCACTAAAGCATTCTAATCCGTATGAAATGAGGATCTCAATTGATCTTCGTGTCGAAATGAGGGTCCAGGCAAAGACATTTATCAGAAATAGCCATTAACTTTCCTTTAGTCTAGATTTAACATGGAATACAAATGACTTTACTGTCCAACATTCGGGTTTAATGGCTGCTAAATGTGCCTGTGATTAGCCAACATCGACTTCAGACAAACTTCATGTAATTTGTCCAAATGGGAATAGTTCATACATTTTTAATATTAGGTTTTGAAATTCACATTAACGACCAACTAGATTGATGAGCTCTAGGGCCTCTTGATGTCACGCTCTCTGCCAACTAGCTGAAAATCAGCTTTAGATGAAATTCAAATGACTTCACGGCCATTGACGGTCAGGTTGAATGTAAAAGAGATTCACCCCCGAAAAATATCAGCGCAAAGCGAGTGAGAAAACGCCAAATCGAGACCTGCGAGGCTCTATTAGTTTAAGTTAAGCTTGTGGGTCAAATGTAAGGGCCGTATAATAACAGAGAGATCAAGTACCCCGGAACCCTCATACCGAAAACACAATCGCGTCCCGTGCCAGGATATGCACACACCGTGCCAAGTCTAGAAATAGGGGCGTTCATCCCAGCCAGGACGGTTGCCAAACTGACACCAATCTAATATGCAAATGAGTTGCTGGCTGACGATGTGGTTGCTTCTGTGGGGAGGATCACCTGCACCTCCTCTCGCAGGACATGGTTTTCAAAGGGGTTTATCTCCTTAAACCCTCTAATTAAAATGAGAAATCCCTAAGCCACCAGCACTCGCGCGAAAAAAGAAAAGAAAGAAAGATTATTAGGAAAATTCTGTGTCCCACACCATCTGCGACCCGGGACTTGTAGAGATTTTTTGGGAAAGGGACTGAGAGAGGGAGCAGGAGAGGGACTAACGTATGACAACACCATTTCTCCACCCGTTAGAGGGGCGTCAAACAGATAAATCAACATCGCACCAGCTCTACATTGTTCATTCCTAATTACCGTTATTATTAACAAGCAATTCATTCCAGAAACTGTCTCTGAGGCTCTCAGGTGTGAGTTACTGAAAGCTACTGAGTGAACCTTCATTAACAACTATAATCAAACAACCTCCCTCTGAAGCAGTCCGGCAGAGATCTCGACATCTGTATCGCATGCTTAGCATGAGCTTGGAAACATGGGCTCTGTTTGAATTCCTGCACTTTTAATGGCGTGTATTAAATATTAGAGCTTCTCAATGGTTAATTAATTACATTTTAGGTGTGTATATATAAATACACTTCTTGAACATCTATAAACCTGTCTGTTATGCTTTCCCATTCATTTCAATAGCATGCAGCCCTGGAAGTACACAATTTGAAATCTGCCATCTATTTTGTCACCTGATCTCTGCATGCCATGTGACTCTAAAGCCATTGTGATGAAGCTGATTGGCTGATGGCGACAAAATAGTCATGCATTAAGAACATATTTTGAAAGATTTTGGTAACCTAGAGCTTTTTCATTGACTTCCACTGTATGAACAAAAGACACTACTGAATTTCATGGAACCCAAAACTGTTTGATTACCAAAACATCTACTTTTTGTGTTCAACAGAAGAAATTAATACCAATTTGGAATGACTTGAGTCACAGTGCTATCATATGATGTTGGAACATAGCTGGGGTTGAAGGAACAACGCTAACTAGTGACATCCATAGGCTGCATCCATTCTATATGGTAGGTGAAAAACAGTATTTGACAAGTAATACGTTGAAATTCATAGTACTGTCTTAAAAATAGACAAAGTTTCAAAATAACGCCAGAAAACAACCATTATTTGCTTCCCCAAAGAACCTTTTAGTGAAGAGCTTTTGTTTCTTATTGTGAAGAGCTTTTTAGTAATCTAAAAAGAAAAAAAAATCACTATAAAGAACCTTCTGTGCAATAAAATCAAAGGTTAAAAAACCATCAATGTCAATAAAGAACCAGTGTTCATAAAGCAGCCGGCAAAAAGTGTGTATAGGCTACTTCTTCAAAGTATATATGAAGAGTCATAATGGCAGGTTGGCCCGTAACCAATAACCATGAAAACAATTTATTCAGGTTTTGCTTAACACGTTCAAGTTAACCACAAGAAACTACTTTCTTGGTCCATATAGCACTTACACTAAAAAAAGAGCCATTTATAAAAACGAATCCTATGGCCAGCATAAATTTCCCATGGCCTTATGGAATAACAAACTTGAGAACTACTGCATTTAGGATTATAAAGCATAACACTTAGATGCTTATTCTGTTCACATACTATCAGATAAATAGGATACTGGATGGGTCATTCAACCCAACTAACCATGTACAGCATTACCACTCTGGACAGATTGCATTTAGTGATCATGTTTGGTGTGACTCATCCTTCAAGGATAGGATCTGGAACAGAAGGGTTGCCATCAGAACACAGAATGGAGCACCACACGTGGACCAGAGCTATGAGTGATCCTGAACGTGAGTATGTAGTAATTCACCTCCAACCATCCACGCACAAATATACGCCCACAAACTCATATGCACACTCACATACACCCACCCACATACATCTGTACCATATGCTCTTCCACACAATCGACACAAGTAACTTCATTTAACCATTCAAATGAGATGTATGAAATTCATACTCACCTAAAGCAACAAATGACAGCCAAAGTTTTAAACTTGGGTTACGTCGCTGCTAACTTAGACGCCATGTTGAATTTTCACGCCGACGAAGACGAGGCTGTGAGGACAATTTTCTCAACACATAATTTAATAACTCAAAGTTTTTTTGTTTGTCTAAACAGTCGGTAATGCCAGTGCAAATAAATTCACGTCAGGCTTCATTTCCACAGCCTCGTTTGATTCCTGTAAAATGAAATAGGCTACCTTGACTAAGGTCGATGTGCTGTAATATATGAGGGAGTTGATAAAGCTGAGGTATGATGTTTGAGAATATATTGTCCTTGCCACTAATGCACATTTGCATAGCAGTTTCGTTTACTTTAAAATCGACGTTTTTTGACCATTTTCATAAATCCTATATCTTATTTTAATTGGCTATAATTCATGTTGGAACAATGGTTAGATCAAACTGTGTTTTAAATGTATATAGCCTAATCATTAACAGTATCCGAGACTGCATGTTGACCAGAACAGGTGTTTCACAAATTGTTTTGTTTCATAATTAAAGCGTATTTTTTATATTTTTTAAATGCATATCACTTTATCATACATATAAGCTCCATTTGCACTACTCTGTCTGGTTTGCACTCTCTGCCATGTGCCCTTTTATTTGACGTATAATTGTATTCATTTAAATTTTCACTTGCATTTTTAAAACTCTTTTTGTATTTAATGTTCATCTGTTATCCAGCAAGGGTCTGAGAGTAACGAAATTTCGATTCTCTGTATGTCATGTACATGTGGCAGAATTGACAATATCGACTTGACTGACTTTGATATCGCATCTATTTGTTTATGAATAAAATATGCTATCTACACTCATTTAAATAGGCTCAACTGGATACAGGGACTGGCTAAAACAATGCATCACGTTATATCTTCTCTGTCAGTACTTTTTTTTTTATCTAAAAGCAGCTCTAAAACGTGGACAGAAAGCGGGTGGCGAGAACTTTCCACCGTTCTCCGACAGAAGCGCAGAGAGAAGTGTTGCTGCTCATTTTTCAGCTGTTCGTTCCTGACAGCTTTGTCTCTGGGGTAGCATATGTTCTGCCTCTCTCCGAGTTGTGTGAAATATCGCCACTGTGGGGTTTTTCTGACACCTCAACATCCCCACAGCAAATCAAGAGTCTCATCGCACACGATCGGTGATTGTGCAGGTTGCATTTTTACACCTGTCAACAGCATTAGGTGTTTTAGGACAATGTGACGATTAATTGGATATCAGCGTAGATTACTGCTCTATTTCTTTTACTTTTAAAGCGAGATCAATTAGGACCAGCCTAAAAGAATTTTGTCAGATGTGTATTTTCGATACTGTCAATGTGACTGTAAAGATAACTTAATTTCGTTGAGCATTTTATCCTAAACAATTCACAGTGCATTGAAGGTTATACCATGTAGGCCGGGAATCGAACTCATAACCTCGGTCTGAACTAAAAGACGCACGCTTTTATATGTTTTTTTTTATTATTATAGGCTATTAGTTTTATGTCTTTTAAATCCTTTTCAGTGTTATGAATGCTGTCACTCTGGTTTCTCTGGGATGACAATGCAGGTTCGCGGGGGAATAGCATGTTTTTGGGCTGGTGATCCGCAGTCTGTCGCTGTTTGGCCCGCGTCCAGCTCTCTACTGAACTCGGAGACAGGAGAGAGACAGACCACCTTTACTCCCCTAAACCCAGTCCTGAATAACACCCCAAGAACGTCTCATTTTACAATTAACCTTGACCACCGCGTCGCATAGGCCTGTAAACTAATGCGCGAGATGGATTTGGTCATTTTGGGGATGTTATGAATTGAATTCCTTTGTCCTCTCTTGATAAACAGACGATGTCTCTTCTTTTCTTTATGCATTTTATTACCTCTGTAATATTGATTGTAGCGGATCTACATATTTTTAGACTAAATATAGCTATATTATCTTCGTACATCTTAAAGCGCTCTTTAGTCATTATAGGTTTCCAACTATATACGAAATTAAATGTTGTTTTCGTTTATTCTTTAGTTCTTTTTTCATGCGGCACATGAAATATATTATTATAAATACATATATATTTTATTTATTCTTTGAATTTGAGACTCGTGTATTCAGAAAAGCGTTTTCAACAAAGAATTGTATTTAATTAAACTTTATTTTACTGTACAAAACAGCTCGACAGTGTACAAAGACCAGTGCATTCAGTCATTTTTGCGCACACACACACACACACACACACAAAATCCCGTTTGGTGATAAAAATCATAATGCACGAATCCACCAGACGTCCATGACATTGCATAAATGATGCGTGACAAATATATTAAGGCAGGTTTTCCCGTGACATGAGTTCACTAGACAGCACACAGACCTTTCCATTAGAGATTTTACATGCTTCAAATGCATTTTCTTACAGTGATTGTTCCGAGATTGTACGCAATGTCACCAAAATATCGACGTCTTTACATTTGAGACAATACAGAATTGTCAAAACAATCTGTTGCATAATTACATCATAGTGTTGTGAAATTCCTTTATCATACTTTATCATAAATGATGCGCAAAGACAAATGTGAGATATTTAAAATTAAGACTGTGCTCAAAACTCGATTGTCCACATTTATAAAGTTAAATTACGCATATTGAAATCAATGAAACAAATGAATATACCGTTATTATTTCGTTTATTCAGAATTACATCCATAGCCTATATATTTTAAATAAATCATCTTCTATAGGAAAACAAATTTCATTCAATAATTGGCTCTTCGTGGTATTGTTTAACATATTATAACTGCTATTGCAATTTATTATTATTAATAATAATCAATTGTTGAATAAATTTTTTAACAACATTTAAATAGTGCCCTGTATAATACATCACGAAACTTTTGTAAACAAAGATGACATTTTAATTAAAAGGAAATACAGTTAATGTTTTGCGTTACCTCTCATAAACGCATTTATGTAATGCTAAATGATAAGCAATTAATTGTTTTTTAACACCAAAATTTTGATCTTTGTGCGAACATTGTTTAAACAAATTAAGTGCATAAATAAATGGCCAGATCGAGAATTATAGACTTGTGTATTGCATAGCACCCTTAGCAATTATTGCTCTCCTATTTTACTGAATTTTCATCGCAGGTATTTGAATGACCTTATAATTAAAAGATGCCTTTTGGAGCAAGAGTCCTTACTGACAGATTTCAGATCTATAAATACTCACACAGGCCATTAAACTAAACCGAAAATAAACGAGTAACTCAGAGTTGAACACATTGTTATTGTTTGGACTTTTTTTTCCATCAGACGACATATTTTGAAAACATAATTAGGAACACTGTAAGCACGTTTTCCATTTAATTAAAAAGTATAAATAATAAAACATCCGATGGCTTAAAAGCCCAAATCAGAGATGGACTTATAAATAATGCATGTCCTGCATTTTCAGTCCTTTTCACTCACGTTTTACTTTCTCTCATTAATTATGAAAAGTGTTTAATTCTTCTTGCACAGGGTAAAACTGGCCGCGGAGGTGAATGTCATAAGGGAAATGGAGATCTGAGGAGCCTCTCGCGGTCTGGCTGATGGAGGAGCGCGGCGGCACGGCGCAATAGCGCGTCCCGTAGTGGCAGCTCTTGTCGTATTCGACCGGCTCTTCGCGCTTGAGCGAAAAGATCCCGTTAAAGTTAATAGCCGGGCTTAAGGGACCGTCAAACTGAGGGCTTCCACACTCCGGCGACACGCTTTCGTAAAAAGACTCATAGGAGTTGCAGTAGTTGAACGGCCTGAAGGGTTTGACCGCATCTACCGAGGGTCCAGAGGGCGTCACCACACCCGGACTGTGGTAGGTCGTGTACACCGATTCGTATGGAGACCTGCCGGAGAAAGACGGCTCACTGTTGATCTGATCCGTGATGAAGTTCCTGGCGTTCAGCTGCAGGCATCCGGCCACCAAGTTGGTGGTGGGCTGTGAGAGCCCTTTGCAAAGGGTCTGAACGAAGGTCAAGAGGTCAGGCCTCTTCCCGGTGCTCAGGATCTCAGAAAGCGCCCAGATGTAGTTCTTGGCCAGCCGCAGGGTTTCGATTTTCGACAGTTTCTGGGTTTTGGAGTAGCAGGGCACCACCTTCCGCAGGCTGTCCAGGGCGTTGTTCAGACCGTGCATTCGGTTCCTCTCCCTGGTGTTGGCCTCCATGCGCCTCATCTTGACCCGGTCCACCCTGGCTTTGGTCATTTTCTTTTTCCGAGGCCCTCTCCTCCGAGGCAGCCCGTTCTCGTCCTGTCCGTCCTCCCGTTCATCCTCATCCTTTTCCGAATCGTCGTCCTCCATCGTGTGGGAGAGCGTCTCTTCCTTTTTAAATGCCTCTTGTTTGTTGACCTTCATTTCACCCACGCAGTCCCGTGGAAAGTTTGCCCCGAATTGAGTGTCCATTATGACAGGATCCTCAAACGGAAGAGTCAGCATTGTGCTATTACTGGGGATGATGAGAAGATAATAGATCTTCTGAATCAATCAGCAGCGATTTATAAACAACCTATACATGGTGCTCAATAAATACACTCACAGGTACAAAAGCTGTCACTGGGGCGGTACCCTTTCACTATAATGCACCCTAAAGGTACACATATGCACCCGTTAGGTGCAAAAGGTGTACCTTTTGAAAAGATACCAGCATGGTCACAGCATTTGTACCTTTCTTTTGAGCGTATAAAATGATGCATTAACATAACAATTAAAGACAGAATTCCAGAAGATATTGATTCTTAAATCGAATCACAAACATTTAGCTGCAGCTAACAGTGCAACAGCAATGAATATGTAAAATAGTTTTTATCTGTGAAATTGCACCACATTCGTGCATTTACAAAACATAAGGCTTTAAAATCAGACAGTCATGCAGCACAGATGTCGGTCCTTACCCTCGACTGATCCAGCTTACCTGGATTATGATGGTGTCAGATGACAGTTTTCATATTTCCTATTTTGAACTTTTTTTCCGTGTGGTGTTTTAGCAGGTGAACAGCTCGTGCGTTTTTCTCACCTCCCCACTGTTCTCCTTGTCTCGCGCTAAGAGAAATGACACTGATGCCAACTGCCAGAGCTGGTACCCATGCCATCTGCCGCTGACGTCACGTGGCATGGGTTGGTCACGTGACCGGGTCCCAGGGGACCTGTATTCCTCCCCTGATCATCTGGCGTGTGCCTCGAGCTGCGTACCACTGCAAAACCACAAAGCAGCTTCAATAAAGGACCGAGTACCAGCATACACCATTAGAATCTGATGCTGTGGATGAACTGAAATGCAGTGAGATGGTCAGGGAATCTCTTAGTCTTTGCTGATAGAAATGAAAAAAAATGGGATTTGATTGAATGCATAAGCTGACTAAATCTAAACAGACACAAAATAGCTTATTTATATAAGGTATATTGTGTAAACATGCAAAAAATGGTGAATGACAGCAGGAACTGGATGATTGATGGCTCTTGTTTGCCTGGTCAGTCTCTTCAAGGGCGTTTGCCAAATGACTGATCCTACTGTCTGCCATCATGAAATCAATGTGGCAACCACCTGATTGTGAAAACATACATTTTAGATAAGAGTTTAGACAAATTCACTCTCTGTCATTTATTAAATGTGCACAGTGAACACGGATTCTGAGATTTTTTTTATGTTCTACATATGAAAAGAAGTCTGGGTTTTTGTTTACACTCTCTCACACATGCACACACTCACACCATCCCTCCCCACCTTCCTCACACACATCCACATTCACACCACTCTGTAGTATGTGAGTGAATCTAACAAAAACGTGTCCAGGTCACATTTCACTTCAAGAAGTTATACTGTGCATGACGAAAATGCAGCGTATATTAAGAGCTTTATTTTATTGTTGTTTTTTTGGATTATGACGTCTTTCCCTCAGATTCTCATATGCTGTGTATCTGAATGGTAGGTTCTCATGATATCTTTTTTTTTTAATTCTCATTACTGTCATTTTGACTATATTACATGTAATTTACAATATATATATATATATAAAATTGTATTATGAATATCAAATTTCAAAATATCTAAAAAAATATTTCAAAAGTCTTTATTTATATGATCAAAAATGCTAAATATTGCTATAATTGTTGTATATTTTAATATATTTGAATTGTAATTTTATGTGATGCAAAGCTGAACATTCAGCATCATTGCTCCAGTCTTCAGTGTCACATGATCCATCAGAAATCATTCTAATATGCTGTGCTGCTTAATGCAGACACAGTGACACATTTTATTCAGGATCAAAGGATTTCAGGATTTTTTCTGGAAAGTTCAAAAGAAAAGTGTTTATTTGAAATAATACAACTTTTGTTATATTACATATAAATGTATTAGTCACTTTTAAGCAGTTCAGTGCATCTTTGCCCCTTACTGAACAACAACAACAACAACAAAACCTCTTACTGACCCCAAATTTTAAACTATACATTTATTGTCAAAAAATATGTAGTCCTAAGTTCTTCCTTTTTAGTTTTAGGATCATATTGAACATATTTGTGAGTGGTTCAGTGCGCGCTTCGCCCGTGCCCAGAATCACACACAGATTTTGGAGCACAGGTCTGGCCATCTCTGGCATCTGGCTGTTTCTTGTAGCAGTAATTGTCCAGAGCTTTGGCTCCTCCCACATGAAGACCTGACACTCATGCATTCCATTATCAGTGAAAGCTCCTGCTGCTATTGAACCTGTGCCTGGACTACCCGCTCTCTCTCACATTCACACACATTTATAATTCAAATCAGAAGCTCTTTAAACGCCCAAAGTGCATTTATCCCTCTCAGAAGGACGCCACAAAAGCCTAACACCACATAAACGACACACAACACCTTTCTGTCCCTGTGTAAGATTAATTAGCTCTTTAACCTGATTTTGACAGATTCTAGTGTTCCTGTTAGCAGCGAGCCACCTATCAGACACAATCTACGGTTAGTCATGAGCGAAAAATGTACTTTTCATTGAGACGGCCAGGTTGATCTGCACATATCAACAAAAACATAATGAACACAGCATACAGATGCAGCTTGCTGACAGCGACGGCTCAGTCACGCATGATTGGCGGGTACCCTTGGATGTTTGTGTTTAGAAACACACACACACACACACACAGACAGTCCCCTTCTGTCCCCCTCCAAAAATGCCTCAGCTGGTGACGAGCTTTCCGGTTCAACACACACACACCAACATCTGATGAGTCAAACTTCCCCATTTCAGACTAATCACTTGACTGCACTAATTGCAAATGCAAATATGCAAATTCATATTAATTAATTACTCTGTTAATTAGTTCTGTGGTCTTTTTGGGCAATAAATCATTGTGCTGCAGAAAAGGAAAGGGGGCAGGCACATCCCACATAAAAAATTTAGCACACACACTCGGAGAAGGACGGGGCGAAAGGACCTGTAACATTGTAAAAGAGCAAAGACGACAACACAAAAGCAATGGCTGGGCCAGACACACGCTCCCCTTACAGACTCTTGCTCCCCTGACAGACCTGCTTTATACCCTGCAGACTCACAGTGGAGGACTGGCCCCTTCTCATGTGGAACATTCGGCTGACAAGAGCTGTCTGCCAGTGATTTCATTAACACATTATCAGCTTTTAAGGACAGTGTGATGCCAGGAACAGGCAGCAAATGAAGGCATGGATGTTCACACGTCAAGTGGCATGCACACACACACACACACACACACACACACTCAACTATTAAGATCAGTAGCTCTGCTAAAGATGGTCTTTTGAGAGTTCTAGACGTCTGTTGATGATGGGCCTCGAAGCTAATCTTGAATATACGGATTTGATGACAAAGAAAAAATAAAATATTACCATCAATAAAAATTCCAAAAATAAGCAATTTTGTTCATTTAAAAAATGTAATTAAATATGCTAAAATATTATAAATATAATCAAACAGGGTTGACACACAAAGATACCCGTGTGTATGACAGCCACAGTGTTAATGGTTTGACAGTATGGCATATGCATAATTCATAATTCCGTTTTTAAAAATGAATAATATCAGTTTCTCAGAGGAGAAGGACGCCTGCATGCAGAAGGAACTGTTGCTTAAAATGGCACCTTTTAGTGAATTGTACATTAATATTTCTAGGGAATGATTTCTGTATCTAAAACAACTGGGAAAAAAATACAGTTTTTGCAACAGCGTACTATTAGAATTACTAATAGAATTTTTACTATTATAAAATAATAGACTATAATATTTTAGAAACACATTTACAACATATGTGTGTTTTAGTATTGTTACGTAATTGTTAATGTCCTCATATGTCATTATTTTTGTTTTATTTAAGCCAAAAGTTTTATTACATTTGAAATCTGTATTTAAATGATTTAAAAGAAATGATTCGCTTACTTGCCTAAAAAGACGGATTTATCATGAGATCATTCATAAAGATAGTAAATATAAAGATTTTCTCCACTATTGACTACATACTGCTTGTTTGCCAAGTAGAAAGCTAAAATTACTGCAAACCATTTACTTACCTTTATCTGTGTTCTATCGCACATTTTCCTTGTTAAATTAAAAACATAAGGTCATGAAAGTACCACATATGATGTTTAGTATTGATTTAATAGAAGTCACAGTCATATATTTATTCACAATGTTTGAATTTTTAAATACAAAATACATTAAAATAAATGGTACACATTTATATACATTTATTGATTTTTTGTCATCCTTTCCAAACAAAATGCATGCTACGGATTTTTTTTCAACGCATGACATTTGCTACACAGTTTTAGTAGTTGTAACTTAATACTGTATTCATAATATATGAAAATGTAATAAAAATTGTTGATTTTTTATACTTAAATAGATTTCTATCACAGAAGAACTTCGCTGGTGCATCAGTAGTTCTAAAGTTCTCATTTCCCTTTTCTCATTAGAATTACTGTTACATGCAAGCGCATACAAGCCAAAACAAAATATGCCTTTGATGTAAAATATGAACTTGTGCCATGCTTGAAAACAAAGACTTGATTTCCCCCTGTGATTTGCATGAAGAAATGATCTGCTCAGTGCCGCTGATCCACACTGTTAAGTGATTTTAATTTCGCTCTTGTACCTAGCCAATGCTGTAGTCCGGGGACTAGTGGGAGTGGATGGGGGAAGTGTGTGTGTGTGTGTGTGTGAGGATGTATTGTGCCAGAAATGTTGATGTGACTGTGATTTATGTCGGAGTCATGCCAAGTATGTCCATCAGGGTGAACCTTCTCTGAGCAACCTCACCCAGTGTGTGTCTGTGACTCACAAAGCAATTGCGCAAACCTGATCTGGTAGGAAGGTGGATGTGGTGTATCTGGCACGTGTGAAATCTCTGGCATGGGTTAAATGGGTCGTACCCTCTCTTTTGGCCCTGTGGAGGCACACATTGGACCGGTGCTGTCCTTTACAGTCTCCTGCAGTCCCTTGCGCTTGTTGCCCAGTCCAGATTAGGTTCTTCTGGCACGACTCATGCTGGGCTTCTTCCTAAACCGTCTGGCATCTGCTCACGAAGCAACCCTGAATGTGGCGATGTTAGGGCCATATTTGGCTCCTCATGAGACCAGAATGTGTTTTTTGTCCAGACCTAAATAAAATAAAAGATCCATTTTGTGATGCATTCAATACAAACAGCATCTGAAAAGACTAAATGTATATATTAATACACTTTTCCTGAAAAAATAAGCATTAGTCGTCCAAATTAGCTTGAAGCATCTTCATATAAGCCTTCATCTGCTCTCTACTAGTTGTTGTTACCCGAACGTTGCTGGAATGTTATGGAAATGTTATGCATTAGTGTGGCCCCAGCTGCTTTTTTGCATGTCATTTCATCATTTGCCATCAGCGGCCTCTCCAGGCTTGTCTGATCATCTGCCCTGACGCAATGAGAGGCACTACAACAAATATTGTTTTGGAAATCGGCCTGTTTTGTCTTTTATTGTGGCTCATCTTCCACTTCTATCCAGGCAAGAAGCATCTCAGAAGTTAAAAATAATACTTTCAGACATGAATTTTGAGTCTTTAGCAGCTAATAAGAGTCTAACTGTGTATTAGATATGTTAATGGTCCATGGAAGTAAGAAAGAAATTACTAAAAACAGTTGTTTTTTTTAAGAAAAGAGATCTTCTTTTACTCTGGAAATCACAAACAGACTGCGCGCTCATTAAAACATGCAAGGGTATCTGCGAAGACACTCGCAAACAAGCACAATTTTACACTGATTTGTTTCATTTAGCGCAACTTGTATATTGTTCCTCGAGTGCCAAAACCCATCTGCCTGTAGTCATTTTTATTTTGATGTAACCCCAGTTGCAAGGATCCTCATGCCGGAGTCGTTTTGGACAGCCTGCTGGACAGATCACCCTCAGGAACGGGTCTAAATGTCCTTGGTTTCAGCAGGCAGCTGTCCCCACTTAGGCCTTAATTTAATCTCCACTCTCCGACCCTCTGAGGCTCCTGTGAATGTTCTGGAAAACAGAATCTGGCAAGCCGGACACCCGCTCTCTAAAGCGAGCCACCAGGGCTGATGTTTATGATGAAGATATCTGGTACGTTTGTTTGCTTACATAGGATATTCTTGGGAGCCTTGCACTAATGCTATCCTTCTCTTCAGTTTGAAATAAGCTATCTACATTTTCCATAAATGCTGATAAAACGATTACGTAACAACGGCATTGTCGTCATTCTGCGTTTGTTCTTGCTTCTTCTGAAATGTTGGCCTGCTCTTATTTTCAGGAAATCTGAAGGCCCCATCTGGTCAGCCTGGTGGGGTTTGGATTAGTCATGGTCTGGACCCTGTGACCAACCGACAGCCTCGCGAGGGTCTGCGCAACCCACCCACAGACAGCCTGTAACGAACTCCATCCAAAACGAACACAAGCACACAAAGTCACAGTCAAAGACACTATCGCCATTCTGCCAAGACCTAAAACAGTGGGACTTAAACCCACACGAGACGGACGGCGTTCGCACATTTAAAATCTGTAAGTAGTTGTTAGTAATATTCCCTCTAAACATTACAAAAACAACAACCATGTATTTTAGTTAGAAAAACAGTCTCTTTGAAAAGTTGCCTTCATAGACATGTACAAAGGTAGGTTTACTTAACAACTCATTTACTAGCTTCATCTGTTTGGATTTTAAAGGCAGCAAAGATGTGTCTTTTGCAAATTATGAAAAACAACTGGCTAAAAAAATACTGAAAACTTATGACTATTAATTCCCTACTTTTATTGACTCCTTCAGACACAGTTTTATTAGGTTTTAATTTAATTTGTATTAAATTTATTCATACAATGTTTTTTTTTTTTACAAATTAATACAAATAAAATATTTATTTTATATTCATAATAAAATTCTTTCATTTGCACAGTTTTTTTTATTTTGTAAAAACAGATTGACTTACACATTGAGATAAAATATTGATGTTATTTAATCAAAATAATACTAGTATTTAAATATTATTTTAATGTTAATTGCATTTAATTTACATTAAATCTCTATTGATTCCTTCTGACAAAGTTATTCTTAAATAAAATTTTATTATATTAGATTTATTCTTTATTTACAAATTTTCACATACAAATTAATTTCAGTATTTCAATATATTTTATTTAATTAAAATAACAATACTATTACAATATTTGTTTTAATATTACCTTGTTGAATTTGCTTTAAATTAATACAAATTAATACAAAAATGACATATGCTATTTTTTTATCTTACTACAATTCTAGTAAGAAATATTTACAAATATAGAGTTTATTTGCCAAACCCTTAAAAATATATATTTTAATATTTTATTATTATGCTTTCATATGTTTTTATTGTTTTTTATTGTATTAGTTAGCTGTATATTCTAACCTAATCAAAATAACCCACCTGCAGTTTGATTGAGATGAACTGGAATGCACAATGAAAAAACATGAATTTAGAAAATTGTTAAAAACTGTTTTTGCAAACAAGCTCTTCAAATGATTTCAATACATTACATTACATTTCTAATAAGAAACAGGCATTGCCTTCACCAAATACTCTGTGGTTGTCTCTAAAGCTCATTTGAATTTGTTTTAAAGCATTAGAAATTTTTCTTATGCTACAACCCTGTCTAGACTTGGTTTCAGACACAACTAACGTAATCTCTCTTTGAACAATTCTTCTCAATATTCTTTGTTCTCAAGCTTTCTACCAACAACAACACTCTACATTCGTATCTGGTAGCCAGATCTTGGTATGGAAGACGGAGTAATTGTAACAGATGTTGAATGATTAAATTAGCAGTTGCAGGCTGCTCAAATATTCATGTCGCGTTGAGAACGTGTACCATTACGAAGAAAACCCATCGAATGCTACTTGATTATTCTACGCTTTTGTTTCCTTCACATAAGGCACAAATCTCCAGAAGATATTCTAGGTGAAGATGTCTGACTGTTTTGTGCCAGGGCACTCGTGCAGGAGAAAGAGATGTGTTAAAGCGTTAATACAGCCATTTAAAACCCTTTTCAGCGCTGTACCGCTGTGATAACAGCATTTTATTCAGCTCTGAGGTTCATGAAAGTTTAAGAAACAGACTCTAAGTGATGTCATGGGAAGCATCACACTATGAAGTGAAGGGGGGAACTGCTCTTGTGCCCTGGAGCGAGACACTTCACACCCGTCTGCTCCAGATGTGCTCAGCGCCTGGCCCTGTCAGGACATGTCAAATCCCTCTCACAATGTGCAAAGTCTGCATGGAAATTCACTCAAGGACTGGCACAAATAAGAAGTAAATAAAACAAATAATGTAAGACTCCAAAAACTCTTTAGACGCCTACGGGACATGCAAAAATGATGGAATGGCAATGCATTTAATGTTAAATAATAAACAAAATGGCATTTATTGTGTGCACAAAGACGCAATTCAATAAAAAAGAAGAAGTTTGTGCTATCTACATAGATGTACCGTAGACACAAAATATTGTGTAAGCCTGGTTGTCAAACATTATTGGATCATGTTCATATTTAATGTGATTAACTACACCTGGTTACTCTGCTAGAACACCTGCATAAACTCCAGAAGAACTGACTTCATACATCTGCTAAGAATATCCAATACACAAGCATTACAAGCCACTGAGCTTTCCTGTGCAACATTTCAGAAATGCTGATTTTAAATTGAAATGCTATCAAAATATGTTCTTCTAACAGTAAACATGTCAATAATGCTTGTTTCTGTAAAACGTTCAGGCTTTAGAATTAATATTCTAAAATCTAGTAGTGATTGGGCTGCTTTGACAAAACATTCAAACGAACAGTGTTGTGCCAAACATGAATAATGCAATCCAATCTGTGCCAGTCACCTACCTAGTTGTTTGTGAATAGTTTACTGGTCCTTAGTGTGCGCAGAATATTAATTCACACAGAGAAATGATCTAGTTTCCACCTTTTATCCTGGGGAAAAACCGCCGCACGTTTTTATAGCTTAATTATGCGTGGTGGCATTCATTATTGAGGATGCGGGCATCCGTTTACAGAGCTTTCAATGCATTCCTTTAGTGACACCTAGTGGTTCAAAAACAGAACTGCAGCTAATATGTACTCGGTTTAACGTACATATTAACATACTACATAGGCTAAATATAGTTTTAAAGGCAACACTTTACATATAAACAAGAATACAAAAATATATAGTACTAGCAATAATGATAATAAACGTTGAATGTGACTAAACTGTCTAAATATGTTTGTATGGACACAACATGGCTGCAGTACACAACGCACAATATATCAAATTGCTCGCTAGAATATGCATATAAGCATAATTAATCTTGATTAAAAACTTAAAAACCGGTTCAGTGGCGGTATTGCGAAATGGCACAAACTTCCTTCTAAGTGAGCAGGTTAGGCAACAACAAATATCATGTTTCTGCACGCAGGCAGAGCTCAATTCCTCTTTCAATCTTGCACATGTGAATATTCATCTGGATTGAAGCAGAAGGCGATAACAGTGCGTTCACGTATCGGCTTTGTGCTTCTGCTTGTTCTCTATGCACTTTATTTGCATACGCGTTTAGCTTTTTTCCCTTGTATGTGGACCAAATTAGCTGGTGTGTGTCTGTTTTTAGCCGAGGTTGATATAGCGATAAGGGACGTGCTGTGGCAGGTGTTCAGTCCGGAGGTGCTCCGCTAAAGCGCAGGTGAGTGTTTGAGGTGCTGCGGTTGATCACCTCTTTATATTTCCCTAACTTGATCATAGTCTTTAAAAGTATTTATAATCGGTGTTAGTTTCATCGTAAAGCTTATATTCACCCTACTTTTAGTGGTTGTTTCAGGAAATCTTTGTCATTTATGTTATTTATTAATTCATTTTGTCATCCAGAACCACAAAACCAGTCTTAAGTCGTTGGGGTGTATTGGTAGAAATAGCCTATATAGGTCAAAATTCAGTAGCATATTAAATAAAGACTGGGTTCCATGAAGATAGTTTGCAAAGAACCCACCATAAATATATTTTAAAACTTCATTTTGAGCATATTTCATTGCTAAGAACTTCATTTGGACAACTTTAAAGGTATTTTTTTCAATATATTCCGTTTTTTGCACCCTCTGATTCCAGATGTTCAAGTAGTTGTATCTCGGCACTATCCTAACACACCAAACATCAATGGAAAGCTTATTTATTCAGGTTTTCAGATGATGTGTAAACCTCAGTTTTGAAACTTTAACACCGATGACTGGTTTTGTGGTGCAAAGTCACATTTTTATTAAAAGCAACATGGATTGCAGTGGTTTATATTGTTCATTCAGTTCAGTTCAAATGTATTTGTATAGCACTTTTCATAATACATATCATTGCAAAGCAGCTTTACACCAAAGTAATGTTTTACAGTGTATGTAGTAGTAGCTTGTACATGTACATTTGACATAGATGTGAGGTAAAGATCAATCGTTGTTTTTGTTTATTATATATTTGTTTATTTTTTTTTTTGTGAAAAATCTGCATTTATTCACTAATAACATTGCTTGTGGAGCATTTTCTCATAACTTGTGATATTTATGAGTGTATAATCCTGTAATTATTGAGGTGACTGATCCTGTTCCTCAAGACTTACTTCCCAGCAACGTTCAGTTTCATCTATAGTAAAAAAACACCTGAACCTGAGCCACATAATATGTTCAGGAACATCTGATAATTATCGACAGGTGTGTTGGAGCAGGGCAGCTATCCAGGAACAGAAACTCATTTCTTATATTGAAAGGGAAAGTAAAATTTACTTATAAAAATATAAAATATGAATAAAAATTCAGTTAATTAGATTAATGTTTTATTTATTGTTGTAAGTGTGTGTGTCTATATATATATATATAAATATATACAAACACACACACATACTCTTTTGTTTCTAAAATATACAATATACAAACTATGCTTGGTAAATACAAGCGTTTATAATATTTCTTATTTTATATAGGTGCAATCTATTCACTTTCACTTTTTGTAACCTTTTAACTAAATAGTTTATTATATTCCTGTATTATTCTGATTTCTAGTGTTTTTGTGCTTCTCCCAGTGTTAGTACATAAATGGGCACTTTAAACTACAAAGATCTTTTAACGTATTTAACAGAAAAAACTGTTGATTTATTCACCTTGAACTAAACTGACTATTGTTTTGTAAAATACGTTCAGGCCTTCTCTTATACCACATAAATCTGTGACACTGAATGACATCAGATCTGATATGTTGTCATAGTGCGAGGAGGATTAGGAAAATATTGCAGTGCACAGAGTCAAGTGCTTAGAAAAGTAGGCCAACTTTTGTGTTTTTGTTGTGTTTTAGAGTTTAGCCCAGTTGTACCATAGATAAATTAAATAATGGAGAATAAATGGAAACCGCATACATACAGAATACACCACAAATATTAAATATGCTTGGGATTTTTGCTTGGTGTTTTTCTTCTGGCTGTCATTATTTGGAATTAAAATACACATATTTGTATCTTTTAGTGTTGGACCAGAGAAGATGATCTGATTGTGATGTGTTTGCTGACTACTGAAGTTGATTTTTGAATGGGTTGAATCATGACCACAACAATGTATCCAAATAAATCTGCCGCCAGAAGAGCAATTCTACAGACCTCCAGGACTAGGTGGAACAGGACAGATAACTTTGATATCGTTCCTATCATCAATTTGGACACAAGTGAGTAGCTGATGTCATTTGTATGCCTGTTAGGTGTTGTGCTGTTTCATGGAAGTGCAGAGGTGTGATGTAAAGTTTGATATTTGAGATGTTTTAGTGAACTGGGAAATTTTCTTATGGTAATCTGTGTTGTCAGTGTTGGTTAAATCCTAGTTCCATGGATCAATCGTGCTCACTTCACAGAATATGCAAAGCAGCTCAGTGTATCCATGTATCCCATCCAGACCCATCCAAAATACATGTTTTTCTATGAAGCAGGGTAAAGCAGGGTAAATGTTGTAATGACTGGCCATCCTTTGTTTTGAACAGGAAAGTGTGATGAAGACAACGTAGAGCGCTGGCTTACGACAATCTCAAAGTAAGTCGAACCTCAAGTGTTCATGCTTCTTTCACTGACGGATAAACCTTTCTCAAAGGGTTTCACTGCTCTATTGTGCCGTCTGTATAATTTGCATTCTTCTCAGATTATACTCTTAAAAGCATTTCCGCTATGGTTGCTAACATAATTTGACTTCCTTGTTTAAGGGACGATACAAAACCAGAGGTTGTCCTGGAAACGGCAGGTAAGTTTACGTGTCC
Organism: Enteromius unitaeniatus; assembly: GCA_032359435.1. Taxonomy (NCBI): domain Eukaryota; kingdom Metazoa; phylum Chordata; class Actinopteri; order Cypriniformes; family Cyprinidae; genus Enteromius; species Enteromius unitaeniatus. The sequence goes on along the minus strand of JAUMHI010000070.1, from coordinate 13,427,271 downwards.
CATTTGCACAAGAAAAAAAAAAGCAAGCTAGACTGAGCTCATGAAATTGGCATGGAGTATACGGTTACATTTTATTAATCGCATGCAAAATAAAAGTTTTGTTTATACACATATACGTGCTTTATATATTAAATTAAATACTATTCTTATATATTAAATTTATTTAAATATATAATATAAATTATATTAAAATACATAAGTATTTTCTAAATATATACTATTTGTGTGTGTCTTTATAAAAGCAATTATTACTTTCAAAAAATAAAATGATATATTTATTATTATAATGTTTTACAAAAATTACGTTTTTATTATTATAATATCACAGAAGCTAAGGGATAAAATGCAACATGGGAAAGTATTTTGTTGTATATTTCATTCTTTATAGTTGCTGTATATTTCAATTCAGTAGTCTGTTTGATAAATGTGAACAGCTCGATGCATATGCAGTGATCTTGTGAAAGCTGTGTGTAAACGTTGTCTTGAAAATGTCATTAAAATACTGCTGTGATTCACAATGAGGCAATTAGTCATTTCTCCATGATGGTTGACAGCGTACTGGTTTTTGCCGTTATAACTGGGTTAGCAGGTCAGCCAACATTTTGACCCGAGGGCATGACTTGTTGCATCTGAATTTCTCCAATATTGTATTGTAAAACATATCGCTTTGCTTTCAGTGAAGCCTATAAGAAGAAACGAGAGCGGAGAAGATGATCTGGCTTTGGGAGTGGAAGGTAAACATTCTCAGGTTTTGTTTTGCTTGTTCAGTTTAACCGCATACCTGTCTGAAACTAGATGTATAAGCGATATGAATTGGTTGGCATTGGTTTGAATCAAGGTTTGAGCTATTATTTATTGAAGTATTGAGCATACAGTGGCATATGGGGTCTGTGTTTTCCAACACATTGACTGAAGTGTTCAGGAGAACTGTGCTAAGCCTGGATTTTAAACTTGGCACACCTCTCCATGCCTGCTAACACAAACACTGGAAGATAGTGAGACAGTCCAGTCCTGTCTCCTGCTTCAGGGGACGCCAGTCTGAGATGCATCAAACTTCAACTGCTACTGCTTCAAGTCACACAGAATAGATAAGGAGTAGATAAGGCATGAAAAAATGCGTTCCTTAACTTAACATGATTTATTCAAGTCCTGGTCAACTCCATGTAGGTCTAGGAAGAAAGCCAAACAACCAGGGGTGTGTTTCCCAAAGGTTCTGTTGTTACCAATAGAGTTCAGTGGAATTAATCACCATGGTCAGCTAACAAATATATAACAAACATATCCCCCAAATAACCAATACTATCAGATTTTTGTGTTAGCATTTATGGGCTTCAATAGTATTTTAGTCATATATCAATCATATAATGTCCCTTTAAAGTTTGGTTATAGTTACAGATACACTGCAAGTAATTAATGCAGAAAGCCTAAGATTTATTGTAGTGTTTCTGTTTAGTTGCAAGTCCTCAAGTAATATCAATGCACTTCAATTTCCTGTACTTTTATTATTAAAAATGAGCATGGTGTTAGATTCATGATTGATATTTTACTTAAAATTGCATCTTTTTTTTTTTTTTTGCATTATTCCAAGTAAAGTGACCTTTTCTTAAAATAATTAAGTGGATAAATTGAACTGTCAAAATGTTGCCTCCATTTATAACACTTTGACATACATGGAGGTACATGTCCTACCAGGCTAAATCGTCCTCTACATCCAGTAATTTTTGTGACTACTGAGGTGTTAAGAATTTGAAGAGGTTTACCCTCAATTGAACTTTCACTTCAGGCACCAGAGGCTTTTACAGAAATCTCAAGTTATGAAATCTCAAGTTCTAACACGTCCTAACATACTGTACATCACAACAGATGACGTTTAGATATTTGTGCCCTAGTTCTGAGAATTTTTTTTTTCCAAACAGAAGTTTACAATCTTTATTGTCCAATGACTTGGAAATGTATCTATAGCCCAATGAAAACAGGGTAAAACTATTTTGTCAAGTGCGTTTCTTCATCAACCAATTTAAGTACAAATGCAGAATAATACTATAAATAGACAAATACAGTCGGTGCAATGAGATAATATTATGCAAGAGCATACAATCACCTGCATCCCTAAATATATTTGCTTGCTTGCCAGACATTCTTCATATCTGTTAACATTTCTGAAGGATCATGTTCATGCCGACCACCTATAGTTGTTTTCTTTCTGCTCGGTGTGCTGTCTTTCTTCAGAGTTCTGCCTGTGTTCTGTACTGGATAGGGTCACTTTGTAGTGAACGACTCGACTCTCGCTTGTTGCTGTTTGACTCTTTTCTTAGGAAAAGTTGCTCACCTTCTCTGAATCTCTCATTCATGTCAGTTGTGCTGCCAGACACTCCCCTTCTAGTGAATGAGGTGCTTTGGTTTTGTAACTCAGCTGCTATGGAAGGTAGAGGACAGAATAAATTGTTGCTCTTCGGAGTCCGCCGAGATTAAACAAAGACGCTGGTTTAGGAAAATATGCTGGGCATATTGGATCTCGGTCCACTTTTAAGAAGACATCAGCATGTCCCTGACAAAATGCCAAAGTCTTCTCTACAGCTGTTTATGAGAAGACATCAAAACAACAATGAAGAATATTGACCTAATATAGCTACTGTACCGCTGTCTGGTGGTGTTTTATTGAAAACTCCTCTGTGTTTTTTATGCAGCATCTTTATATGGCCAACGCTCACTCAAGACTCTGCGAGACCTTCTGAGGTAAGAACAGATTTAATGTTCAGTACTTGTATTTATCACTGACTTCTTTCATATGATGTGATATTCCTATGATAAGCTAATAATTATTTGCATGGAATGGCCGATATTAAAATGTTATACTATTTTCGTCTAACTAAATCTCATGTAAACGTAATGGATATTCATTTTGAGATTTACTAAAGATTACATTTAACAGTTATTATGTTATTAGTTTTTAAATCCGAATCTGAAGTGAGTTTTAGATGATTGCAAAGGTATACCAAGCATGTACAATTAAATATCCAAAATAAGCAATATGGTACAAGTATACTGTATGTGTATCCTAGTTAGACTTTTCTAAAACTGATCAGACAAAAAGTGTATCAAAATATATATAGAACTGTTGCGGTTCTCTATCCATTGTCTTTAGGAGTACTCACTGCATTTCTGTGCCACATCAGAGTGTTTGAAATGACCTGAAGTGGTACATTTGTTATGTGAATATGTACTATGTATGCATGTGTATATACTATATATCAGGCAGAGTGCTGTGTAAGAGTATATATGTGCGTGATGTAGGCTTGTTCAGGCACCTGCCAGAAACCTTGGGCACATTTCCCATGCAAATGCTGATTTGTTGACATGCCACCGCATGGGCTGCTGGGCTGGTTTGCATGAGGTGGAATGTCACTGATGGGGCAGTGAGGTAGGAGAAGAGCGATTCTGACCGGATATGGGTTAAATAGAGGAAAATGTGACGGAGGGCTTTGGTGTGTAGGAAAGGAAGGTCAGCAGTGTTTTTTTTATTTTCTATTCGCTGATGTTTGCTGGTGTCATTCACACACAGGACATCCCAGGATCCTCCTGTTCTCTCCAGGTGGAACAGTTTTGCATCGAATGTCTCAATACCATCTGACGTCAGGTCTGATTTTCCTCATCAGCCTTCACTAACCATTTGTCAATTTGTTGATGTTCCTGCTAATGTTGTTTTTGTGTGATTTTGTTCTGCAGTGTAATGGACGTGTTGAACATACTGCAGGATGACCCTGAGGAACTGCTGCTGGATTTGGGTTTTGGCACTGAGGAGCCTGACATAACTGGGAGAATCCCATCCCGATTCCTCAATTACCAGTCCTGTGCCCGTGGGATCAGCTTTCAGCTCTTTCTGGACGCTCAGCAGAACCGTATGGATGTCGAAAACTTAGATGTCAGAAGTGAGCAACTTTCCTCAAGTTCACACTTGTTTTCTTTTTTCACTCAAACTCATATGAACTTTAAAGTCATATGACTAGCTGTCTTCCATGGAACATAAACAGGGAATTTCTGAAGAACATTCTTGTCACAGCTTCTGTATAATTAATGTGAAATGAGTAATGGGGCTGTCAAAAAAAACAACAACAAAAAAAAAACTAAACAATAAAATATTGCTGTTTAACTGATTAACTGCAATTAATTACATCCAAAATAAACATTTTTGTTAACATAATATACTGTATGAGTGTGTACTATATGTAAATATGCATTCAAATGTATATATACAGATATATATATGTTTATATATTTACATATAATTGTAAATAAACATATATACATGTAGATATTTTCAAAATATATACTGAATGTGTGTATTTATATACACATAATCAACACAGTATGCATATATTATATAAACAACTTTTATTTTGGATGTAAATAATCATTTAACAGTAGCCTGGCTTCTGCGACTATAAAGCTCATAGGAGCTTAGTCTGGCCAAGCTACCTTCTGGGAGGCGGGCTTAACCTGCGTCCATCAGATGCCTCTGTATACTACTGGACGAATCTACAACCAATCAGACCACTCATTCCGATGACGTATGCGTAGCGAAGGAACCTGAAGCCACCATCATTAAAGCAGTAGGAAAATGTCTTTACTTACTTTAATTACTTCTGCTCCATTTACAAAGAAAAGCTGTCATGAAAATTTCTCAAAGCAGCTGCAACAGTGGAGTCGAACGATTGATGCTGCTCGGTATACGCCATGTTTGAAATGGTTCTCAGACGCAGAACTGCTACGTCATCTCGTTACACCCGCCTCAATCATCCTGGGGGGGGGTGCTCGTTTCTCATTGGTTCCCATTTTTTTGGGAATCTGAAATGCTGTAAAACGGCAGCTTTGCCAGACTGACTTTGCTCGCGAAATTGAATGTAGCGTCACTGGAAGTATGGGCGGGCACAGGCTAGTTTAACAGCACTACAAAAACCCAAAATGTCGATCTGACTTGTGCGCTATATAGGTTTTCTTAAGCTAAATCTAATGTATGACGGATATTTTAAATATTCCAACTGTGCCGAGAATTTGAAATGGGTACTGCAGTCCAAATTCAAAATATTGGAGAGAGTTGTTTCTCCTGCCCTCTCCTTCTCAGACTCAACATTCATGTGGGTTGCCAGATTATGACATGCAATTGACTGGCAATGGAAGGCGATGGGCCATGCAAGTTGATTTATCTGAACCTTTAAAGGTTCCCCAATTTAAACATAGATTCCAATAGTGTTGATTTTTCACTGCAAATTCTCTTATTTATACTGGTAATTTAGGTTAGGATAACAATTCTTCTATGGCATCACTGCAAAATCCCCCAATTTAGTTTTTGTTTTTGGAGATTGAAAGTTGTTTCAATATAGCGTGAAAACAGAAGTTGACACTCCTTTCCTGTACAGCTGCAGTGTGTTGAAAGTCTGATAAGCAGAGTTTAATGCAAGTCAATTGTCTTAAAACTGTATCCCTTTTCCTTCTGGTGTTTAGATCGGTTTAGACAACTTGAGGTTCTTCAGCAGGTCACTACGACGTTCTCCTCTCTGGTCGGTGCTAACAATCAGAATGTGGATGCATCTACAGCCTCCAAGATGTCTGCAGAGGCACGAGAGAGGAGAAAACGCATGGCCATGATTCTGCGTAGAGCCTCCAAGAAGAGCCTCAGCCAAGCCAAAACGTTACAGAACCAGCACATGCCCTCTCCTGTGACCTCCTCAGCCCTATCCGGCCCAGAATCATCTGGAATGCCAATGGTAGATAAAAGGATCCCTTCCAAACGCACAAGGATGCCAGACAACTGTCTTTCCCCACTAGAAGAGGAGCAGAGCGTTAATTTCGAGGCAGCTGAGCCGGTAAATAGCCCAATGGTAAGAGGAACATCAGATCTTCTAAAACTTGACTCTGTCCCGTCTACAATTGAAGAGAGTCTGCAACGGCCTGTTGAATCTTTCGAGCTGGAAGAGGTGAAGTAGTAGTAGTAGTGATCTGCAGTAATACCCTCTGTTTAAACTTTCACATTATACCCTTTTCTAATGATGTTGCCTTTTTTTTCAGATCCAGAGTTTTGATGAGGGAAGTGTACCTGGGAGCTGCAATGGTCTAGTGGATTCTGGAGGTGCATTTTGTTTCTAAAACACCCAAGCAACTGCATAGCAATGTGCAAAGTCCTGCTAACTATCCTAGCATTTCACTGACAAGTTTTATACAGGCTAACACGTGTACTTCAGAAAAAGATCAAATTTAAAATGCAATTTTGTTCCTTTTGTTCCCTGAAAAGCCAACGTTTTTAAAAGCCACAGTGTGGATTTAAATAATTTACTCGGAACAATTTCCATCGCTGATATTATGCAAATGACTCATGTCGATTGTAGAGTCATTTTCATATGTGCAGCAGGCTACATGCTGTAAAGTTGAGGTAATGTCCACCTGACCACAGCGCTATGGAAAAATGAACTTGTTTGTTTAGTCTGATCAAGAGGCTTTAGTGTTCTTCTGAACGCTTGTGATATCTGGCCGCATGCTAATCTTGATCTTGGTTCCTTGTAGGTGAACGAATTGGGTCTTACGTGATGAGAACAAACAGTTGTCAGTCAGACAGCAGTGGCTTCCTAGAAGAGCCCTTCATACCTGTGCTATCCCAGCAGAACAACCCTGGACCCGAGCTCATGAAGGTAAGACGTGTTTCAGTTCTTTCTAAATTTACATAATGCATAAAGTGCAGTACCCATATAAATGGTGCTGTAAATAGTCTGCTTTTGTGTTAAATCTTGTTGTCATAGAGAAATAAGAAAAGACAATATATTAAAAAAAAGTTTTTTTTCAAAAATATCATCATATATATATTTTTATATGTATTACACAACCATTCAAATGTTTGGAATCAAAAAAGATTCTAAAAGATCTTTATTTCATATAAAAACTTCTGTTTAATCAAAGAATCTTGGATAAATATGTATCATGGTTTCCAAATAATAATAAGCAGAACAACTGTTCAGCATTGAGCACCTAGCATATTAGAATGATTTGTGAAGGATCATGTGACACTGAAGACTGGGGTAATGGTTGCTGAAAACTTAGCTTCTGCATGGAATAAATGAGAAATTACGTATTACAATATATTAAAATATTTAAAAAAAAGCAGTGATATTCAATATTTAATAATATTTCTTACTAATATTTTACTGTATTTTGGACGAATAAGTGCAGCATAAGAGATTTCTTTCAAAAACATCTCTCTGACCACAAGTTTTGTAAAGGTTTTGTAATTCCATTTCCTATCACTAGTGGTAAATAAATGATATGCAGCAGCTTTACCCAAGTAATGTGTGGATGTAATTTAATCATGTAAATGCATAATTTCACAATATTCTTTGAATTAACTTGGTAAATAAAAGCACTTAAACCATTTTTTGTAAAGGCTGTAAAGAAATCCATACTTCAAAAAATGTCACAATGTGACATAGGCCTGTTTGGATACAATATCTAAAGCCATTAATTTAACCGTTACATTCTGTGCTTTTAGTTAAGCATTATAATAATAATGTGAATATTTACCACTTGCTGGGGTATGTTTATAAATCTTGGTCTAATTTCCTGCGCTGTTTCTGCTTTTTGCAGATGCTGAACGCAATATCACAAGATAGCACAGAAGATCAACAGAAGAGATTACAACAGCGAGAAACAGAGAATCACCCTGCAGATAAACACAACTCTGACGTGGAGTCAAACCAAAAATCCTCACCTACAACACATTCTGGCGAAACTCTTTTACCAGCAGCAGACTCTGAAACTACGTTTGACTCAGGAGAGATGAGGAAGATAATAAGTGCAAAAGAAATCTCTTTGTCGCCGGATATTAGTAAAGTTGGCAATAATGGTGTTTACACTCTAGCGTACTTTGTACAAATGGATCCCTTCGGTTACCCGTCTGAAATCCATGACCGACTCAAAGGATCAAAAAGTCAAGACTGTCAAGTTTACAGGGAAGGCATGTCCCTGTTTGAGGAACTGAAAACTGCTGAGACAAACTCGCACTCTAGTCCTACTGATCTGAGGACAGACATTGCAGAAAAGGAGGTGGATAACTTTACAAATAATCTAGAGGAGGGCAAAAAAGAACCAGTCTTGGATCTGATGCAGGAATCTCCGGCTTCTACCCAGGGCAAAACCTCTGACGCAGCCACTGGATACAATGCCCCCACAGCGCTCAAACTTAGGAGAGAGTCTTTCTCCAGGAGATCCTGGTCTGATGTGATCACAGATAATGACTCAGGAACCGCACAGACACCCAGCACACAGACACCGTTCACATCAGTGGACACATCTCCACCTCACTTATGGAACTCTGTAGACCATTCTGGAGATTCTGGACGTTTGCGAACGCGGTCGATATCTCTGGATACGGGACTGTCGTATGAGGAGGAGGATCACAGGCTGCAAGGTGCATTGTGGGCCGGGGCGCAACGATGCTTCTACTGCGGGTCACAGATCGGCTACGATAATGGCCGGGCAAAACCTCAACCTGAGCTGTCCTCCAGTCTGCCTGTAAGTAGAAGTTCTCTACAAGCATTTATTAACTGAGTCACCATTTGTGGATCAATTCATGCGTTCTTGTCTTAGGACAACTTTGATTAACTTTTTTGATGAATCCAATGTTGACTACTGTATATTGTACATTTTATAAGGGATGGATGATATATAGGTAATAAATTGACTATTGGATATTTTTTAATTATCGTATGTTGGTCAGTATTGGATATTTAATTGCACATGCTTTTTCCCTGTTTTTATCATCATTGACATAATTTTAAATAACTGAAAGTAATATTACTTATAACAGTAGTTTAATAACACTGTTAAATGTTATCAATAGCAAATGACAAAATAAATATCCAGTTTTCATATTGTATACATTACAATGGTCTGATACCTACATTTAGTTCTTCTATTAAATATTTTAATTCATTTAATTTAAAATAAAAAGTTTTTTTTACATAATATATGTGTGCTGTGTATATTTATTATGTATTTAATTAAGAAAAATATGTTCTGTTGATATGTTATATATATTTATATATTATATATTTAATTATATACATGTAAATATATATGTATTGTTTGTAAGTGTTTTTGTAAAATAAATATACACAGTACATATATTGTGCAAACAACAACTTTTATTTTTGATGAGATTAATTACAATTAATCATTTGACAGTGCTAAAATAGCATATATTATTATTATTTTGGTCATATATTAGTTAACGGCCATAACATTTATATTTTTGCTATTTTGTCAGAATTTTGTTGCTATATTCTTATAAATTATACAATAGTTTTCATTTATGAAAAGGATACTTTATAATTTTTTTTTTTTTTTTTTACACAAAATTCAGGTCAATGCATAGGTTGTTTATTTAAGAATTTCTGTGTAAACATTTTTATGCAATATAATTTTCCACTGAAATTTGTCATGCTGTTACCATTGTGGCCCATTGTTTTTATATCTGGTTTAAAAAAAACTAAAGAAAGAAAGAAAAAACACTGGTTCATTGTATGTGGGAGGAGCGTCACATATTCCATGTGCTCTTTACTACCAGTAGTTCTTTCCTCTGATTTTAAGAACAAACTTAAGATGAAACATTCTATTCTGGGAAAAACTCTTCTGCCTCTTAAACATGTGAGATTAAAAGCGATGTGCGCTGCTTATGTTTAATGAGGCTCATTTGAATTTGTATAGTTAATTTACATGCGTAATGGAAAACAGTAGCGAACATTGACCACTTCAGAACCTTCACAGGTTTTAAGCACACACACCAAAATCCCCTTAAACTCACATCCTCTCATAAACACTCCACTGAAGCTGCCTGCATTTGGAGGTCAGAGGTCATGAATACCCCTTGCTACTGGGAAATCCAGTTAAAACTGCATCAAGGCAGTTTTATTTTAGTATCACTTTAATGTTTAATATATATATATATATATATACATACACTATGGGTCAGTAAGAATTTGAGTATTTTTTTAAAGAAGTCTTTGTTATGTTCATCAAGACTGCATTTATTTGATTAATATAAATAAAAACTGTAATACTGTGTAATATTATTACAGTTTAAAATAACGGGTTTCTATTTTAATATACTTTAAAATTAAAATAGAATTTATTTCTGTGATGCAAAGCTGAATTTCCATCAGTCACATGATACTTCAGAAATGATTTCTTCTTATTATTTTTTTGGAAACTGTAATGCTTTTTTAGGATTCTTTGATGAATAAAAAATAAAAAGAACAGCATTTATTCAAAATATAAATATTTTCTAACAATAGAAATTCAACACATCCTTGCTGAATAAATGTTTTTATTTCTTTCAAAAAAGATAAAAATTTACTGACCCCAAACTTCTGAATGGTAGTGTATATTGTTAGAAATGATTTATAATTTAAGTGCATGCTCTTCTTCCTAACGTTTGATTCATCAAATCCTAAATCGAATCCTAAAAACAGTATCCCAATTTCCAAAAAAATAAATAAAATATTAAGCAGCACAACAGTTTCCAACACTGATAATAAATCAGCATATTAGAATCTGAAGAATCATGTGACATTGAAGACTGAATTAATGATGCTCAAAGCTGATTCAGTTTTGTATTCAGTATTTTAATGTATATTAAATTAGAAAATTGTTATTTTACATCATAATAATATTTCACAACATTGCATTTTTCATCTTGTATTTTTTATCAAAAAATGCAGCGTTGGTGAGCTTAAGAAAAACATTACAAATCGTTCTGATCCCAATTTTTTGACCCATAGTATGTGTGTGTGTGTATACAGTAATTTTAATGATTTTCTCAAGGGTTTTTAAGTTTTATTTATTTTAGAAATGCTGTTAGTTATTAGAAATGTTGTTTAGTTATTAAGAAATTGTGTCTTGGCAGTTTTCTTTCTGCTTTTTTTCACTTAACGTTTATTGTATTTCAATCCACACACGTTGAACAGGTTTTGATCTGGGTTGGGTGTTTAATCAGTTGGACCTACCAGTTGGTCGAACTGACGTTATGTATTAATGAGCCTCTAGCAGTAAACCATAAAGGTGTTGTACACCAAAAACCAGCTTAACTGCTTTTAAAGATCTTGTTTTCTCAGAAGGGTTTAAACAGAAGCAGACAAATATCCTTTTATTTCTCTTTCCAGTACTCTCTGGAGGAGCTTGAAGACATGGCGAAATGTTTAAGGAAGTTCCGGGCTGTTCTGACAGAAATTGAAGTGAGACTAGAAGAAGAACAAGCATCCGTGATCGGATCTCTGTCAGATTCCCACAGGTGATAACGAAAGCCGTCATGACGGATATATCACTGATTAATAGTGCTCCTTTATTTTGCAGTGTTTAAAGTTGATTTTGTGTCTCAGGGAGGAAGTGGAAGATGTTTTGAGGCTACGAGAAGCTGTAAAACACGAAGCTGGAACGCTTGAACAGCAGCTGTCTGATTTGGTACATCACTATGACGACAGCATTAAAATGGTATTCAGTCTACTCATAAACTAAACATTAAATATGGTTTATGGGTCAGAATATAAGCTTTGGTGCAAAAATGCCACAAACTGACAAAAACATATTTCAATATGGGGCAAAATGCTTTAAAGCATGAATATGAACCCTTTTTGTTACCAACCAACATTCTTCAGCAGTGCAGTGTACAGAATATATATGTTTTATCCCTGTACTGTTATGTTTACAGAAGCTGAATCGGCTCATGGAAGAACAGTCTCAGCTGTGCACCCAACTGCGAATTACACCCTCTGATATGCCCCATTCTGAACCCATCTCATCCAGGAGCGTGGGCATTCAGTGCTGCTTGCTGCCCGTCACGTCCAGTCTACAGCATTGTGCCCATCATCACTGCGCCTGTCATGGGGCATGTCAAGATCCACACCGGACCCAATGGGAGGCCAACTGTAAACCAGACAGACTGGACTTTGTAGCATTTATTAAAAGTGTAAGAAACATCTCGTACCCTCATAATCAGAATAATTAGATCTGATAGGGATAATGTTCTAATGCATTGTTAATTGTGCACTTTTATCTTTCAGTTGAAAAATTCATTACAACATTCAATGAGCAATAACTCATTGGAATGAGGTCAGTTTTATAACTCATTCACTTTTTTGTTTGTTTCTGCCACAGAATTAAAAAAAACTTTTTTAGTTTGTGAAGTTTTATCTTTAAACTTTTTTTTACTCAAATTTGCATGTGTATATCTGATAATTCTGACTTTTCACCATTTTGACTTAATATCTTACAATTCTGAATTTGCTCTTTGTGAGAAAGAGAACATAATTTTGAGATATACTCTCAGAGTTGCAGAATTTATCATGTGTTAAGTTTTTTTTTAAATATATCTGAAATAAGTTTGGTGAAAGATAAATATTTTATGGGATCTGAATGGAATTTGACTTGAATGCAACATACAAAATTAGTAATTTTGTACATTTCTTTCCTTTGATGTAGTGACGCAGCAATGCAGCAGTGAAGATCTGTCTTTTTTGGAAGTCACTTATCAAGTGAAGTGCTGACTCTTGAGCGCCGATCTAATAAAGCATTATGTATATACCATTATAATGTGTCCATTTGAGTTTTTATATATGCATACACGTCTCTTATAATGTAGAGTGCACCTCCTCCCAGTAGTCTTGCACTCTCTCATTCCCCCTCCCTCTTCATCTTTGTCTTTGTAATGAAACACTCCATATCATTGTGGTGTTGCACTGACCATATAAGGAAGCTGCTGCTCTCCTGATGAAGCAGTGGATGACATAGTGCCGGTACCTTCTGATTGGACAATGATCTGATGGTGCCTCCAGTGTTCTTGAGATGCTCTCCAACAGTTATGGCTCAGTCTCAGGAAACAGAACCTTAAGAAATAAAAATTTCCTAACTCTTGTGGGGACCATGCATTCGTGAACTAACATTTAAAATACGGTCTACAAATACAGTAAGGCTTTCTCAGTAGCTAATTCTCCTCTGAATTAAATTATGTAACATTACTGATTATTAACTTGTGTTACTAACCAAGATTAGGTTTGCAATTCTAACAGTAAATAGACCTATTGTTAGTAGTATACACCGTTTTAGTGCAATAAATCAGAAGGTATTACAAATAATCACAACAATCTTTCAAAACATTTTGTGCAATAACTATTCATCTGTTTGTCGCATTTAAAACGTTTTGGGGAATGTTAACGTTGTGGAGTTGAAGGCCAGAACGCTTTGTGCCTACAAACTATTGACAGTTACAGTAAGTGTGAAAATAATTAAATACGGAGTTAGAAACTTACCTGTTTTGAATAGTTTTATCAGAAATACTTTGATGCCACTTCCTCAAATATGTTCTCAGAAATACAAAAAGTAAAATTTTGTTTTAAATCATTGTACTACTAAGTTAAACAAATGTAAATTTACCATAATGTTAGCATTTTTAATGTTTAAAAAATGCTGCATATTGTAACCCTCGTTCCCTGAAGGAGGGAACGGAGATGTTGCGTCATTGACTGACGTCATGGGATCCCGCCTGGGAGATCAATCGACTCAATGATCTTTTGAGAAAAAGCCAGTGAGAATTGGCCAGTGGTTTTTGACGGCCTAGCCACTCCCCTGTACATACGGGTATATATGATGGCGTTTCTGCTGAGGAGCCAATCGCAACCAACTCCCCAGCGCAGTCTGACCTTACGGCAAGAGGGATGTAACATATCGGATCCCTCCTTCAGGGAACGAGGGTTACATACCTAACAGTGACGTTCCCTTTCAGTCAGTCACCATGACGTCACGTCATTCAACAGATGTAACTGTTTGGGCATTGGGTGTTGCTCAACCCACAGCTCTGCAGATGTCTGCTATAGAAGCGTTGTGCACCAACGCCCAGGAGTAGGCGACACTCCGGGTGGAGTGGGCTCTCACCCCTAGGGGACACGGCTCACCTTGGGCCTGATACGCCAAGGTGATGGCATCAACCACCCAATGGGCCAATCTCTGTTTGGAAACAGCATTCCCCTTCTGCTGTCCTCCAAAGCAAACAAAGAGCTGCTCGGAGCTTCTGAAACTCGCGGGGGCATTCCATGTAAAAGTGCAGAGCGTGTACAGGACACAACAACTCGAGGGTCGGGTCTGCCTCCTCCAAGGGCAGCGCTTGCAAGTTCCTGAAAGGGGGTAGTGGGAACTTTGGGCACATAACCAGGTCTGGGTCTCAGGATAACGTGAGAGTAGGCCGGACGGCACTTTCAGAATTAAGGGTTCAGGCTGCACTGTATCCTTATCCAGACCAAGTTTTTACATTTACATATATGTCCTTGCCAGACGCTAACTTACCAGGCGTCAGGTTGGCCCTTTTAACAGGGTAGTATGGTTTAGTGAATTAAAAAATAATCAAATCCACTTCACACACTCTCCGTACACACTCCACGCAGAAGAAGGAAACACCATTCACATCAGAGGAGAAAAGAAAGACATCAAAGCCTGTCAGTAAACAATGTCTGCATTGTTTTCCATTATTATTCATGCCCCCTTTTCACACTCTCCATTGAGCTAGTAATGTTATTGTTGTGGTGAGTGTAGCTGCGTAAAATGATCTTAAATGTTATTAGGCTTTTTATGAAATGGTATATTTTAATTATATATGGACACACATAAAAACACTTAATGAAAACACATAAAAACCTAATGAAGTAGAAATCATTGCATCGAAGACAATGTTTCAACACTCCATTTTACCAAACCTCACACCCATCGTATTTGAATCACTACTGAAAGTGTTGTATTGTTTCATTAACCTTGATGACGTGCGTTCATGGAAGCTGGGATAATTGACACATGACAAGGGCCTCTATCACCATGACAACAGGCTCTAATGAAGACAGAATTAGAGGAGGCCCCTCCTCCTTAAGTACATAACCCCAGTCTTTGATCTGGCCTGCACTCATTCTCCGTCCCTGCTGCACTGAGGTAAGGCCTCTCTCCCTTTCTTATTATTCACTTTCTAGATTTAAAGATAAATACTAAAGATTAATAAATGATATTTAAACAGTAAAATGTTTACAGTATATACTCAGTGTTATATATATATATATATATAGGCTATTTTATGGTGTAGCAATGTTGAATTTTTGGTGGACACTTATTGAGATTTGACTTAAATATTTTTGTATATATCTATTTCATGTAGATTTCAGGTAAATGTTAATTGATTAATACAATTACATTTAATAAGCATAATTGTTAAATTTTAATGTGTATATTAAACAAATTGTTACAGTATATATATTTAGCGTGGTCAGAATTCTATTCTTATTAAAATATATGTTATTTATATTATATAATATATACATATTTAGATATCTATGTGCATGAAAATAAATGCAATATTATAATTCACCAGAGCTCAAAAAAGCAATAAAAATAAATGGAAAACATAGAAAAATGTGTGTTTTTGTGTCCCAAAAGCTTTTTTCATTGCTATTTTTATTATTTTTGACTGCTGACTGTGCCTCAAATGTACATTTTGCACATTTTATCTGCTATTTATATTTATTAGATTTAGTTGTCAGGAAAGTTTTTGGGGAAAAATTTATATTAACATAGAATTAAGCAATTTAGAAGTTTTTTTTTTAATAAATTGAATGCAATGCATTTAAGTATTATGCTTTGACATTACATAATTAACCGTAATAATATTAAATTCAGAACCAAAAGTGAGAAGCTATGTTGTTTAATCAGTTTGCTACCATTCACATGTTCAGTAAATATGCTTTCCAGTAAATATGACAGAGCCTTTGTCATGTATATAAGTGAGTGTGTGTGTGCTGAGCTGCTGTTATCTGATACCTGAACAGACTGCTGTGGGAAGCATGTCCACTGACTGTGTGAGGTCACTCTCAGACAAAGCCGAACACACACTCACCATGCACGAACATCTCTGTGAGTACCGCAGCCGGTTTTTCACCGCATTTCTGCATGTGTATCTGCACGCACAATGATATTTTTAAGGAAAATAGCTACATAATGACAATAAAAAGGGTCAAAATGTGGGTAAACAGCATCCGGTGGGAGTAACAAAGGCGTAACAGATGGCGACGGTCTGACTGACACACACAGACCAGCTTTCTGAACCTGTCTCTGAAATGTTCTCCTGCAGATGGGAACCCTGAAATGGACAATCAGAAGCACATCACTGAGGAACATCAGCAGGACAAACTGGGACAGAAGAAACCCCGCAGGAAAGACACTCCTGTACTCAACAGCCCTCCGCTCATACCAGGCAAGGCTCTGATTTCTGTTACCCTCACACCCTCTCCATCCATCTCTTTGTCTCAGTTCTTTGCGCTTTTCTTTCGCAGGCGTGAGATTGATGAAGACAGAGGCTCGAATGATTCATCAGGAGGATGAGGAGAAGGAGATAAAGAAGTAGATGTCTTTAAAAACATTCTTTTTAATTCTTGTTAGTGTTGTTTTTCATTTGTCGTCTGAGCCTTCATTAAATGTAGGTTTTGCAAATAATTTCCGTGTCGTCATTTCATCATTTGAGTGTTATTCTGTAGAAAAACTACTTGGAATGATGCAAAGAACATCTTTTTAATTCCAACATGAACATCGTAGCATAGAGGTTGGAAAAGTGGGAATATAGCATGTGTTTTATTTTTATGTCAAACAGAGACGATATTTATCTAAATTTGATAATCATCTGAAGAACTACTGTAATAATTCTGAAAGTAGTGCTCAACATAGTATGTACTTGTACAGCTGTTTTAGTGTGTGATTATGTATGAACAGCTGCTTACATTAACTGGGTACAAAATCAATGTTGCACAATTTATAAGATATTTCTGCTTAATGTTCATTATGATAATTAAAATAAAATGAAAAAAATCATCTTTTAAAGCATTCATACTTCATGGTAACATCTATTGTGGTCCCTTAATGCTCATGTACTTTTTTGTAGCCTATTATTATTTGTATTACACCATTCTTTTTTGTATGGCAACAATTAAAAACATACATTATTAATACAATGCGCAACACAACTGAAAATTAGAATGCCCAATAAATAAATAAATAAAATTAGACAAAAGCAACCTTTCCTCCCCAATTATTATTATGGCTCTAAATATATTCTACGGGTTAATTATATATAGTACTTTAATTAAAATAGTATGGGAATACAGTTAAAAACAAAGTACTGTATCAATAGGCATAAACAATTGAAATATATATATATTAGTACTGTCAAACAATTAATCATGATTAATTACATACAAAATAAACATTTTTGTTTGCATAATATACGTATATGTTTTGTGTATATTCATTGTGTATGAATACACAAACATACAGTATATATGTTTATATTTATATTCATACCATTTGTATTATAAATAAAATATATGCAATATATAACCATAATTTGTTTCTTAAATCTATACATGCAATATATAACCATAATTTGTTTCTTAAATCTATACATGCATTTATATATACATAATAAAGCTACACAGCTAACATACATATATTATGTAAACAAAACCTTTTTTTTTGAATGCAACTAATCATGATTAATCATTTGGCAGCACACACATATATATATATATATATATATATATATATATATACGCAGTGTAATTAATTAAAATGTAAAAATATATAGGTTTTGTACTGCTTTCATTTTTTTCATTTCATCTATTAATTTATCATCTGTATATACTCTTCAACGAAAAACTGCTTAATTGTCAAAGTACTGTCCTACTTTTTTTTTTTTTTTTTGATTTTGGGTTGAAATAGCATCACTCAACTCCATCCATCCAGTGTGTGTGCTTTAGATGGGGTCACCTCCCCCGTCTCAGAGAGATGCTCTGTAGGTGTTTGGCCTTGCTACGGGGGTCTGTGGGTTTGCTGTCCTCTTTCTGTGGGCGGGAGGGCAAGTAGGAGTTGGCACAGTAACTGGGTTTCTTACTGTATCTGACCAGGTGGTATTTGCGGCGAGTGGGAGCTGCAAAAAACAGAGCAGATTCTTAACAACCATTCTTTTAATACGGTTTCTGTAAATTTTTGGATTAAATATATCGGAAATGAAGACTCAAACCCGTCATCTGAGCCCTTTGAGTAAAGATTTATTGTCACAAAAGTGCAATTAAGGAGCATCGAAACAAGCATGATCACATGACCACACCTGCCTTATGATTGATTTTTTTTTTCTTTTAGAAATAAAAAAGTAATGAATGCATAAACAGACATTAATGTACAAAATAAAAATACAGAAAAAAAATCTCATACTTTGGGAAGTAATAAAAAAGGTAAACAAAACAAAGTGTGTTTGAATGCAGTACACTAGATGGCCAACAGATGGATGCACAGCACTGTATGATCAGAGTATCCTTTCATTTTACTAATAGGAACTGGTCTGTGTTTGAGTGCCGGAGACAATATGCAGTACATGAGGATTTCAAACCAAACAAAAACAACAAACAAATAATAATAAAAACAGCTTAGTTTTGACATTGAGGTTTCCTGGCAAACACACACATGTACTCAACACATGACAGTTACTACACAGCAGAACTAAACACACTTACAGTATTAAGGCAGAATCTCACTGTGCCATATTTACTCATCAGCTTCAATATTCTAGAAATGTACAGCATTTCACCTAAATGATCACATTCTGAGCCTAAATGTGCTTAAAAGGGACTTGAGGGGCAAGAAATTTCTAAAAACACAGTTATAGTCTAGTCTAAGAGCTAGTGTGCGTAACTTAGTATGTACTCGTTTTATCCAGCAAGTTTCTTAATCACTATTTGTGTCATTTTAAATGCAAAAATATCCAAACGTTCTTAAAACAAAGATAACATTAGCTGGACAATATGCTTTTTATTTATTTATTTATATATTTATATGCGTGTGTGTGTGTGTGTGTGTGCATATACATATATATCTTTACACACACACACATAAATATATATGGCCTGTTTTAAGAATGTTATGATGTATTTGCAAAATGTCACTAAATCTGTGCTTGTGGAAATTGAATCGGAGGGGAGGGGCACTGAGCAAAATAATAATCAGAACTAAATGATATCATTATATTTATAATATTTCATAATGGCACAGTATCGACCAATCAAATGAGCTTTGTAAAGTTCGGTCTCACAGCTGAGAAGAGCAACATGCTGACATTCACATCTGACTCAACTCTCCAGTAAAATAAAAAAATAATGAAATCCCTTCAACGTCTCTCAAATATGAATAAAACTCTTGACATGAGCACAGACAAAAATGAGATATGTGTAATGACTCAGAACCGAGTCAGAAGAGGACAAATAAACAGGAAGATGACTGTCAACAGAGAATAATTCACAAGGATCTGTAATTAAAAATAGATTTAAGGCAACAATGCTTCTTTTTTAATCTTTCTTTCTCACTTTCCAACCAATGACTCATAAGAAATATGCATGAATGATGGCTTGCAATGACCTCCAGATAAATGACGTACAGACATTATAATCATCTTTGGTAGAGGCAGTCCAGACATTTATACAGGGTTTTGCTGCCTATTTATGACAGCCTATTTACA
The DNA here is from genome assembly GCA_032359435.1 of Enteromius unitaeniatus. Classification (NCBI taxonomy): domain Eukaryota; kingdom Metazoa; phylum Chordata; class Actinopteri; order Cypriniformes; family Cyprinidae; genus Enteromius; species Enteromius unitaeniatus. The sequence goes on along the minus strand of JAUMHI010000070.1, from coordinate 13,407,644 downwards.
AGGAGGCCTTTTTTAACTTTTTTTCTGCATTTTACAATTTATGTATGAAAGTGATTTACAGAAAGATTCACAGGGACAGGTGCATTATACTCTGAGAAGATGAGCGGCGCAGACAGGGACATAAATACCTCGCTAGGACAGTGATCTATAGTTTATTAATATCACGCAGCACCTGACAGGAGATGCTCGTGCTCAAACATACTTTCTAAACATTCTATTTCCTTTTAATCTGTCATTATTCTCAGAGGCTGCAGGAAGAGTACACCTTCCTACAATTAATCTATATTGTTCATTGTTTATACCAAATTTCCCTATTAACAATTCATAAATAATATAATCTTTTATATACATTACATACAAAAATAGAAGAAAATTCAAACTATAACCTAAAGTCAAAATAATTACATTTACTACATTTTAAGGGTTTGAAGAGCTTATAATGTTTGCAGAGGTTTAATTGGCCCATCAGATTTTGGTTAATAAAAACACAGAAATCAGACATAATTTGTTATTTAAAAGGGCAACTGTACCTTAATTCATTTTAAAGGAATAGTTCACATATATAAAAGAAAATTACATTTGCTCACCTCAGGCTAACTAAGACAGGTTTGTTTTGTCATCTGAACAGATTTGGTGAAATTGAGCATTAAATCACTGATTCACCAATGGATCCTCTGCAGTGAATGGGTGCCGTCAGAATGATAAATTACAGTTCAAATGCCTTAATAATGGATTTAATTCTTACAAACATTCGGCTTTTCACTTCACAAGATGTTAATTAATGGATTGGAGTCATGTGGAGTATGGTGGTGTCTTTATCAGATGTTTGGACTCTTATTCTGACGGCACCCATTCACTGGTGAACAAGTGATGCAATTCTAAACTTCTCCAAATCCGTTCCTGTATCTTAATTGGAGTGAAAGAGTGAATTTTCATTTCTGGATGAACATGTATAGTGGGGGCCAAAGATGATTTGCTAATTTAGTATGTTTTTCAGTGTAATGAATGAGAATGTATTCATTTAAATTACAATATACTAAAAGTATTAACAATTTGAATGAAATGGTTGAAAAAATGTACAATAAAACCACAAAACCAGTTGCAAGGGTATATTTGTAGCAGTAGCCAAAAATACCTTGTATGGGTAAAAATTATTGATTTTGTTTTTTGCCAAAAATCATTAGGAAGATGTTTTGTAAATTTCCTACAGTAAATATATTAAAATGTATTTTTGCTTAGTAATATGCATTGCTAAGAACTTAATTTGGACAAATTTAAGAGTGATTTTCTCAATATTTTATTTGATAATTTTTTTGCATCCTCAGATTCTAGATTTTCAAATAGTTGTATCTCAGCCAAATATTGTCTTATACTAACAAACCATACATCAATGGAAAGCTTAATTATTCAGCCTTTTCAAAAACTGACACTTATGGTTACTGGTTTTGTGGTCCATGGTCACATATGTACTCCCCCCTCCCAGAATCCCAGATTTTCATCTTTTGGACCCCATTGTATAAGCATTCATTTTCTGTGTAATTTCACAATATCCCGCTGAAGTATATATATTTTGTGCAAATCACATATCTGAACAGTTGGTCAAACTAACTCCATTTTGTGAATCTATGATCAAAGTGATATTGGCAAGGATACTAGCAAAGGATTATGGACCATTAAACCACAGATCAAACCCTCAATCACATACACGGATCGTCATCACGAAGCTCCTGAAAGCATATATGTACAGAAGACACACGCGAAAACTGTACAGTATCAGTATCAACACAGAACAAAAAAACAAGACGACAGCAACATTGAATTTACGACTGACACACACACAAAAATAAGAGGTAAACAAACAGTTCTGCAGACATTCTTTGGATGACGGTGATCGGGTTGCATGAGTGCTCTGAGGGACTGAAGTTCTTTGAAGTTCTCCGCTTACTGTCTGTGCAGGTTTGGCGCTTGAGCCGCCTGCAGATGTTGCATTGTCCCCGAGGGAAGAACATCAGCTGGGGTTTCATCTTTGATGACAAGTTTCCACCGTGGCACAATGCATGACTTTGAAAGACCAAAGTCTTAGTTCTCTAATGGTTTTGTGTGTCTCTGAACCAAAACCCGGAGCACATCCTTGAATTCAGATGTGAACTGAAGAGAGTATGGGGGGAAAAAAAAAACTCCATCAGAGATGCGGTGTGTCCTTAAAAAAAAAAAAAGTATAATAAAAAATAACCACCAGGTGACAGCATAGTACAGGATTGGGAGTGCTGTTAGTTTGCATCAGGCGCAGATGCAGCGGCTGCACTGTCTGCCAGTGAAGAGATCCCACAGTTATTGTGCTCGTCTTCTGAGTCTGCAGAGGAGAGCAGATATTGGGCACATTTACAGCTCTGACTGATGTCTGACAGGGGAATGAGGCGCTACGACAACTCACATGGCACATGCTCAGAATCAGATGGAGGGAACTGAATTTAATTTGGATGAACTAAGCACATATACAGTATGGAATAGCATGTATATAGTACATCTTTTCATCTCAGAACAGATTGTTTTTTGGAATGAAAATTTAGTCATGTCAGTCCAAACCCTTATGATTTTCTTGGCCTTGGCTTTGCTTTTTATATAAGTAAATTGAAGTAGAAAAGGGAAGAAAAGTGAATTGGGAAGGGGCTGTCAAAACTCAAACTTGACAAAAAAGCACCAAAGAAGCAATTAGCTCAGATTAACATCAGTGACTATTGGTCATGTGGGAATCAATGAGGTTTGACATTAAATCTGTGCCAATGGATCTTGATGCAGCATGTTTGAAAGCACTGCAGTCTTATTTTCCAGTTCAAATATCCTTGAATCAAATATTATATATACTAGCGCTATATATATAGTGCTGTCGAGCTATGAATAATAAGTATTTACATTCAAAATAAAGGTTTTTGCGTATATGTATGTGCATGTGTAAGGAAGCATTAAATTGATTAAAAGTGAAAGAAAAGACATCCATGTTTCACTAAATATTTGTTTATAATCTATTAGAAATTCATACTTTTTAAATGTTTAATCATCCTTGAGGATCCTTGTATTGTATTGATAACAATAATAAATGTTCCTTAACGATCACGTGACACTGAAGACTGAAGTATTGATGCTGAAAATTAATCTTTGCATCTCATGAATATATTATAATTATAATATATTTCACATTATTGCAGTTTTTATGAATTCTTTGACCTTATGCACAATTAAAATATATGAAAATGTTTTTTTATTAAATATAAAACTTATTTCATGCAGTGTTATAATGGTTTTTAAAATATTTTAGAGACAAACAAGTTTACGAGGAAGCTGTGAGGTTAAGCATTTTTAGTGGATAATTGTAACTTCAGCTTTTTAAATGAGTAATTTAAATGTCATAATTTAAATGTCAAACAAACTACTGTACATAATGTATAAGTCACATGGACCTCATTTTTGTCCTTTTTCATAGCAACAGCCCCCTTCACTGTGTAGACAAATATGTCCAGGACACTGTACCTGCAAGAAAGTCATACAGGTTTGGAACAGCACAAGAAAACAAGTAATACACAGGTAAACCGATTCATTTTTGGGTGAAATGCAGGGGTGACAGAAAATGTATGAAGGTGTCAAATCAAAACACCATGAGTTTTTCTGCCAATTGTCCTGAAGAGAGGAAATTAACCTAAAGTAGCTCTCCTGCTGATAGCGACTGAATCCCATTTTACATACTAATGCATGGAGTGTGTACCAAATCATAATATACTAATATAAAGTATGCCAAAGTTCACCAGCAAACTACTTCCAATAGATTTTAGAGGAATGCATTGTTGAGTGTTTCTTCTTTAGACTGATATGACTCCCAAGATGCTAGTTTTTTCTATATTATGCGAGTGCAGTTTTATGATGTTGCAGTCGCTATTGTATACTGTGTCCAAACCAGGTACAACACAGTAAAACAGACAATATAAATTCAGTAAAATCTCTTTTTTTTACCCAGACAGTTCAGAATATGACAAAAACAAGCCAATCTTAGAATAGACCTTTGTCATGATGATCTCTGTAGCCACGCCCAGAGTGAATCGTGATTGGTTTAAAGTTAAAATATCAGTTTTGCTGTGATTTTTATTTTGACTTGCCTGGTTGGGGCACAGTGCTGTAAATTAGATTGCTAGTATGGAAATTAGCATTCAGCCGCTATGTGATGCCAACGGCAGTTAAAAGAGATGATGGAGTTACCGTCCGATCTCTTGCTTTCACTGTCGTCACTGTCAGGTGAGTTCAGTTCCTCGTTCCCTGACATTCAGATAAAACACGGGTCACTAACTGAGTCCACTCGGGGCAAACAAACAAACAGACAAACAAATAAAATAATATAGCTGCAAGCAGCAATTACCGGGGTTCGAGCATTTTTAAGGTCATTGAGGTTAAACAGGGACACCTGGGTGTATGGCTGACACATCGAAAGCGCATCGAAAATGGACAATAGGCTCATAGCCACACACGCACACACACACAGAAATGAAATGGTTAAGCTTACATTCACACACGTTGTGTTGCAATTTTAGATATTTGAAACAAATGATAGGTGACAGTTGTTGCAAGTCTTCTCTTTTAAAGAGTTTGTGTTATTTTCAGGTTTCACTGTAATGATTATCTGGAAACTTTGTTAAAGGTGAATAAGCAAAATGGTAAAATGTAATTAAATTAAATCCTATAATAGAGATTTTATAATGTTTCCATCAGCAAACATGAACAGCACTGTGTTAGTGTTAAATCAGCCCATTTAGTGGTCTTCCGCAGTCATCCAGCGATTATTAATTGCATTGTCTCACACAACACTTGCGTTTTTTAACCATTATAACTTAATTTAACTTAAATTATTATTTTTTTTATCAAAACTGTTTGATTGACATCATTAATCTTAGGGACAAAGTGGCTCAGAATGAGGAGATCTATGATATTATATGAAGATACAGTCTATAAGTGAATATATGAGGGATTTAAGATCATTTACTCTGGAAAGATTATGTTTTTGAGGATTTTTGTAATAGTTATAGCACTAGATATACTCTAAACATATATGAAACTTTGCATCTTGCTAAGACTCACCTATCACATGTTTTAACCAAGTTTTATGAAGTTTTGTGTTTTTGTTTAGGTTTTATAGATTTTTTTGTATACGTGGCCATGCCCCTTTTAAATGACCCTGTTATAGCTAACCTACAGACACAAGTAAATATTTGGATAATATTGTTAAGGACTTTATTTTGAGTGTTTAATATATTTTGTGGATACATTTGTGGTTTTTGCTATGTTAGGTGAATGGAAAGTAAAATAATATATATATAATATATGTATTTACATGTATTATATATGTAATATATGTATATGTAATACGTATTTTAATGAATGAAATATGTTCTTGAACTAAAATGTTTATTTAAAAAAAAAAATCTTTTGTTGTTGTTTTACTAAAGACCAGTGAATATTGGCGTGCACTGATTGCGCTTTTGCAGCTTTTCGCTTCAGAGCCGTTGTTTTGGAGCTGGAGATCCCCGGGCTTTCGTTTGTGAAGAAGGTGAAGGAGATCGTTGGAGAAGTTCCTGCAAGACCTGCTCTCTCGTCTGACAGCGTTTCTGGGCGGCTGTCAGCAGATCCTGCGAGCTGGTGGCCTTTTTCAAGGACGGGTGTGCCAGGTTTCGATATATCCTGTGAGCATATACCTCTGAGTGCACGGAGTTTGCGCATTTGGGTCTTCCCTGGGCGACCAAGAAAAAGAGCAATTTTCGGCAGGCCAGAGTGTGTCCTTCGGGGCACCCCATGAGGTTGAGATGTCTTCTGCACCATCAGAGGGTGAGTCTGATGGTACATGCCGTTGCCCTGTCATGCTTGTGCCCAAACCCTTCGGCCCTCTCCGCGCTCAATGGCGGTGCAGTCAAGGGTTATGAGGGGATTCCCCAAGGGGAGTGCACCTTGGCGGTCCATCTGTGCCCGCGCGTCGCGTCTTCTTGGAGGGGTCAACCTCGTCTCCCATCCAGAGCGTGTAAGCTGTCGTCCGCTCTCGCGGGCAAGGCTTACGGTGCTGCTGAACAGGCTGCTACCGCCCTGCATGCTATGGCTACACTGCAGGTGTACCAAGCGAAAGCTCTCAAAGAGCTGCACGAGCGCGGACCTGATCAGGGGGTGATGCGGGAACTCCGCGCTGTGACCTCGCTCTACGGCCAATGAAAGTCACAGCTCGCGCCCTTTGCATTCAGCTGCCGTCGGCCCACGGGTCGGCGGTACCCACAATTTCACAGAAATTGCCGGGCCCAGAGTCCGGAGGTCCCCATCTAACACAACTTTTGTCTTTACAGATGCTGACTCAGGACGCTGTGTCGCCAGCGCGGGAGCCAGGGAGACAGGTAAGCGCTGTGAGATGCAGCCAGACGATTCGTCCCTGTCCCCGTCCCGCTACGGGCTGCCCCACTGCTGGCACGGCGGTCAACGTTGCCTTGATACCCCTGTCAACGCGGCTCGGTGCCTGGATAGTGCTCCCGGCCCCCTCGCAGTGGTTGATTCAGACGGTACGCCTCGGCTATTCGATTCAGTTCGCCAGGCGCCCGCCCCGGTATCACGGCATTCGCTCTACCTCTGCCCAGACAGAGAGCCAAGCAGCCGTACTGCGCGTGGAGATTGCTGTCCTACTGGCGAAGGAAGCAATCGAGCAAACGTTATCCTTAGACCCCGGTCCGGCTATGTACACAAGGTTCCCACCACGCCTTCCCGTGATCAGGTGGTGAACCTGCAAGCTCTGCCCCAGGAGGAGACAGACCCAGCCTTAGAGTTATTGTGTCCTGTATGCGCGCTGCACTTCTACATCGACCGTACTCGGAGCTTCAGATGCTCTCAGCAGCTCTTTATCTGCTTCGGTGGTCTCCCTTCGAGCCGCTTCAGTCAGCAGAAATAAAATTTCTGACACTGAAGACAGCGCTTCTCATCGCGCTGGCCTCCATTAAGAGGGTAGGGGATCTGCAAGCCTTCTCTGTCAACGAAGAGTGCCTTCAGTTCGGCCCGGCTGATTCTCATGTTATCCTTAGACCCCGGTCCGGCTATGTACCCAAGGTTCCCAACACGCCTTTCCACGATCAGGTGGTGAACCTGCAAGCTCTGCCCCAGGAGGAGACAGACCCAGCCTTAGAGTTATTGTGTCCTGTACGCGCGCTGCGCTTCTACAACAACAGTACTCGGAGCTTCAGATGCTCTCAGCGGCTCTTTATCTGTTTCGGTGGTCAGCACAAAGGGAATGCTGTCACCAAACAGAGGTTGGCTCACTGGGTGGTAGAAGCCATCTCCCTGGCCTATTTATACCAGTGAGCCTTGCCCCATCGGGCTGAGAGCTCACTCAACAAGGAGTATGGCCTCGTCCCATGCGCTGGCTCATGGTGCCTCTTTAGCGGATCGCTGCAGAGCTGTGGGCTGGGCGACACCCAACACCTTCGCCAGGTTCTACGACATCCGCGTAGAGGCCGTGTCTTCTCGCGTCCTCGATCAGGACAGCAGGTGAGTGAGAAGACCGGCTGATGCCGGCTTGCTGCGCCGCTTCCACGGAACCCGCGCTTAAACATCTCAGTGTTCCCTTCAATGTGCGTAACCTGAGTCCTC
>JAUMHI010000070.1:13371935-13399888 GCA_032359435.1 Enteromius unitaeniatus | reverse complement strand
CACTGAAAGCAACTCTGTCGCCCCTCATACGGGCCGTGGGGAGGTTGAGAAGGTTACGTGCAGATTCCTCTGCTAACAAACTGGAAAAGCTAAAAATGTCTCGCCAGTTGGCAGGGGGATCTCCTCGTAACGCGGCCCTAGAGTGTGGCCTGTTCCATGGGTGTTCCCATATGCAACGTCGAAATGATTCGACTGAAAGGGTAATGTCTAGGTTACGAACGTAACCCACATTCCCTGAAGGAGGACATAACCTAGACGATCTATATCATGTTATATAATCTATGGTAGTTTTTAATGTTGTAAAGTTGATTTGGAAAATTCAACTGCATTAACGCTATAGTTAGTGTTTTGAATTGTTTTTAATTGTTATGATTTGTTTAATTGACTTTATGGATTAAAACCATGTTTACATGGATGCTGATAGTGTTTTGATTGATCTAAAAAATTTGTCTAGCATCACAAAATGCACACATATTTTGCAGTAGGTACACATATTTTAAAATTAATCACATGTGTTATGCCATAATATAAATCCAAAAATATGTAGATCTTAATTATTTGTTTGAAATATTAATATTTTAAATTATTATTATTATTTTTTAAATGCATACTTAAAGTTTTGTATTGCAACATTTTCAGTGTAATTATGATTTATATATAATTTCATCAACTAGGGAGCAGTCGCGTGACTTAAACGTGCTTCAGTTTTGAAGTGTAGATTTAACTTTCCATGTCCACCTAGAAAAAATACCTTCCTTACAAGAAGCAAACAAACTGATAAGAATGAAAAAACAATGACAAGGATGAAATTTGGATGAAAAGCATCACAGATAGACACAGAGCCCGTCCAAAAACAAAAGAATTTACAGAAATGTGTTTGCATCAGAATACAGAGTTCTGTCCAAATCTGAAAAGATCTAGAGCAGATCTATTACCAGATCTATTACCAAATGTTGGCACTTTCACATTGGATAAGAATCTATGTGTTATGACAAAGAATGATGCGATGGGTTTGTCTTTGAATGAGAATCAGTCACAAATCTTTTACGTATAAAGTGTGACAGTGGTGTCTAGCAAAGAACCAGGTGAAAACCCAGATCCATTTCCTATTCATATCTAGGGCTGGAGGTGTTGGAAAGTCAGTTTTAATTAAAGCTATGTATTATGAAACCTCTCGCATTCTGTCAACTTCTATAGAAGTTGGAGATTTGTATCAACTTTCTCCTGTCAAGGGAAAACCAGTTTATTCTGAACTATATGTGAACCAGCCCCAAAAATGTCTGAATTTTTTGTTTTTTTTGTGCTGTAGCGCCCCCGTTAGGCCGATTGGACTGAGACTTTGATAGGTTCTCCCCAATTTGGGGTCTATCTTTTCACCAAGTCTCTAGGCCTTACGCTTTGGTCTGCACAATCAGTTTTAGGGCAGAAGAAGAAGAAAAATCCTTACAATTACAACAGGGTTTCAGCGCTACGCACTCGAACCCCTGAAAAGACGAGCGCTTTTTTAACATAAACATCCATTTGGTCTGCTACATTAACATTAACAGTTTAACCGCTCTTTCTCATGTAAAATGTGACTTTTATATCTATCATTTCTAGCTCTAGGTAAACATGTCTGACAAGAACATAAATGCATATACACCACAGAACTCAGCATACTGCAGCACACCGCGCTTGCAAAACACATATATATATATATTGCAAAGTAAAGCACTATTAAGTAGCGTAGGCTATTTAGTATGCTTGCTAGGAAACATTAAATGCTATACATTACATGGCATTCTATATACCACCCAGCACACTGTAAATTGTACAGTATACACTATAGAGCACACTACACAACATGGATCACTCTGTACACTACAAAACACCTAACAATTAGAGTATACTAAAAATATTTACGAACAAAGCCACCTGCTTTCCAACATGTAATAATGCTTGGTTACAACGAAAACAACAGTAAGCAAGAAAAAGTGGTAAAGCAAGATAGTATAGTAGCATCTCCTTACACACATATATTATGTAAACAAAAACTTTTATTTTGAATACGATTAATCGGGAATAATCGTTTGACAGCACTAATTTAAATAACATATTTAATTATTTATGTATGTTTTGGCATCGGCTAACAACCAGCCAGTATATAAATATCATTATTGGCTTTGGCCATTACCACTAGTCTGCATCATGTACATTATTTAACGTCCTTATTTACAAATTTAATGTTAATAATAATAAAAAAGATAAAAAAAAGGGAAAATAATCTAAACCCATCAGTCAGCCTCTAGTTTATATTAGGTAAACCCAAGTATTGGTCACTACAAGTGTTAGGATTAGAAATAGTTCTGGAAAAAGGTTAGACACAAAAAGCACCACATTTTGTTAGAAATATCAGGATAAAATCAATAAATTTAAAAACTTTGATCCTTACCGTTGTGCGTTCGCTGGCTGTTGTCCGTGTCACTGCTGGTCTCGGGCTCTTTGGAGTCGGACGCTGGTGTTTGAGCCCCATTCACCCCCCCTGGGTCTTTATTACCCTCTTCCTCTCTGGGCTGTTGCTCTGTGGGCTCCTTGTTATCGCCTGTAGCTTCTTGGTCAGTCTTTGAATCCTTCTCTTGTCTCGTGTCTTCCTTCCGTTTGTCTTGAGATTTTACACTCGAGTCTATGTTGATCTTGTCTTCTTTTTTAGCATTATCGCCTTTGCTGTCACTGCTCTGTGTGTCTGTGTCGGTTTTATTATCTTTCTCCTCGTTCTCTTCCTGTTTGGCCTTCTCTTCCAGATCTAACACAGACAAATTCAGATCATCAATACTGACGCTGTGAAAGTGAAGTCACCTTAAGCATGAAAAATTATGACTATGAGATACTGGATATGGGATAAGAATTTTTAATGCTTCTGAAAGAAGCTTCTTATACTTATCAATGTTGTATGTATTTGATATCATTAAAGCAACTATACTGTTAAAATATTATTACTAAATTAATAGTTTTCTATTTGTATATATTTTAAAATGTAAATTATTGCTGTGATGCAAAGCTGATTTTTAAGCATCATTACACCAGTCTTCAGAAATAATCATTTCTGTTTATTATAAATGTTGAAAGCAGTTCTTCTGCTTCAAAATATTTCTGTGTAATAGTTTTTATGAAAAGAATGATCAAAACAGAAATCTTTTAACATTATAAATGTCTTTACTGGGAATTTTAAACAAAATAACAAGTCCTTGGTAACTAAACTAAAAAATGAATTCCCTTGGGGAAAAAAAAAGTCGGTAACCACTATTAGACAATCCTCTAAGTAACTTTGCAACTACATGTCAACTAGCAGTGATTAGAGTATTATTTTATTGATTATTTTAATCGCACAACATATTGATTATAAGAAACTTTACTAGTATGTCAACTTATTCTACTAGCCCTAAACCTACCCTTATAGTATACTCTGAGAGTTAGTAGACATGTAGTTGCAGATTAATGAGAATTACTTGACATGTAGTTACTTATAGTTAACAGAATGTTTGTGGACTATCAAAATAAAGTATGTCAGTCTAGTATGAAGTATGAATAGAAATGAATGAAACAGGAAGTCTAATGGTGACCACAGCTTAACACTATTGTTGCCAGAAAACATTTATTTGAAATTATAAAGCATTCCTCTGAGATCAGCCGTCACATTCTAAATCAATCCACACATGTACTGTACTCAATACTCTAGTTAACATTATTACATTTTTCATCTACAAAATCTGTGCCAAGCGGAGATCTAGATTCACGTTATGAAAATCTGTTTTTGTTTATTTGTTAAGCCAGAACTCTTAAATCTTTTATTCATATTGAATTCATTTATATTCCTGAACGAAAGCTAGATTTTTACAGTTTCTGAAAAGATGAGTGGTGCATAATAAGGCCTTTTAAATGATTGCCAGGGTATTGCTATATGACTGATAAGGTGTTCTGTGCGGTTGCTATGACTTTGTATACCGCCCCAAGTCATTAGAGTTCTTACTCTCATGATTTTCTGGTCTCTAGATATGGCCTGGATCCACTGTCCAACCAGTGCATCACTATTTGATGTATATTTAATATATGTTCAGCATAAGTTGCCAAATATTAATATTTTAGGGGGTTGTTTAAATCCCTAGCCATTAGTATGAACAACAGGAGAAAGCATTACTAAAAATTTACAACAATCTCGATTTCTATTGTGAGTGAATATGTTCACGTTTATACCTTTGGCTGCTTGTGCTTTCCATTTTTCTCTGTTTTTATGCACTTCCTCATTCCAGGTGCTTTTGAAGGTCTTAAAATCGACAGCGTTTATGGAGCAGTTCAGGGAAGCGCCGCCCTCCGAACCAGTGCTTCTCACAGTAGAGCGTTTCCCATCTGATGGGATGTTATTCAGACTGCACAAACACACACATAGACCCACAGACTTAGCTTTTATTTAGCTTCCAGTAAATGTTTGTCTTTAGATTATATAGAAGTATATCACTTTTAAGTGCAATGTCATTAGTTTTCAAGCTGATGGAGGATACCAAGAGTTTCCATGACTAGATACAGGATGTGCGTCCAAATACTACATTACTCACCTGACACCCAGGCATGTTTGGTACAATAGTTCACACAGAATGACCTCATGTAAGTATACAGTGTCCTCCACTAATATTGGCACCCTTGGTAAATCTGAGTAAAGGTGGCTGTGAAAATAATGTTTATCCTTTTGATCTTTCGTTAAAAAAATGTACACAATTCTAACCTATTATTGAATTAAAACAATTCTTTGTCTTAAGAATTGCCAAAAAATCTCATTGTGATATAAATGTTTTTCTCCAATACTTATTGGCCACAATTATTGGCACCCCTAAAAAATTTTTTCAGTAAAATATCTCTGAAGTATATTCCCATTCATATTCACAATTTTGAGCACTCCAGGGTGATTATGAACATAAAAATATCTGGCCCTAGCTTCCTGTTTCACAGAAACATATTTAAGAAGGAAAACAGCCCAAAACCCCTTAATCATCAACACAATGAGAAAAACACAAACATCAAAATGCTTTTGCCATGGCTGTCCCAGTCCTCTGACCTGAACCCTGAGCGAGGTGAAACAACATGGAGCTGGTAATCTAAAGGATCTGAAGTGATTCTGGATGAAGGAGTGGTCTCTTTTCTCTTATCAGGTGTTCTCCAAACTCTTCAGTCATTACAGGAGAAAACTCAGAGCTGTTTTCTTGGGAAAAAGACACAGCAATAATTGGGTGCCAATAATTGTGCCCAGCATGTACTGAAGAAAAACATTTATTTCATCATGAGCGTTTTACTTCAATGATAGGTTATGAATTTTTTGAATGAAAGATCAAAAGGAAAAACAATGCAGATTTATTTTCACAGCCACCTTTGCTCAGATTCACCAAGGGTGCTGATATTAGTGGAGGGCACTGTATGGTGGAATTAAAGTAGTAGGTTATTAAAGGAAAGATTCAAGGTTAAAGTGCCCCTATTATGGGTTATGAAAGATTCATATTTTGGTTTTGGGAGTCACCAACAAGTTGTCATGCATGCAAGGTCAAAAACTTTTATTATTTTATAATACGTTTATTTTTCCAAAAGCAGCACCTAGTGGAAAGAATGAATTTTCATTCAGTCCAACATGAAAAGATGATCAAGTGGGTGGGCATTTGTTAATGTTTCATGTTGAAGTCAACATGACGGCTTGAGATTGGTTTTCAAACGACTCGTTTCAATGATTCAGAGACAGTAACTTCATACAAGGTGCACTTTCAGAATTAAAACTTTGCAGGATGTTTTCATTCACTTGGCGCTGCGTTACACACTGCATGAAATTTTCAAAAATCCATAATAGGGGCAATTTAAAACAAAATGTTACCACATATTTAACTTCCATGGCTTTTCCAGTTGTTTAATAACTGGATGAAAACTAATTATATCAATTTGCTATTTACTTACTCTGATTGGTTTGTGAAGCACTTTGACTCACTGACAAGAACAGACTTGAATGATTTATTCACCAAGTTTTAATTTACACAAGTGCAATGTCTAGTCAATAAATATGTATAATTTTAGCTGTTCAGAAGATACGGTCAAACTTTTGAATGAAGTCAGTACTTTCAACGTAGAGCTTTAATGTTTTAATAAACCAGCACTGTTCCTCACCTGGACCGTCTGAATCCAGCCAAACCGGAGGGTGAAGCTTCTTCGATCATCGGAGTCACGATTTTCTCAATCATGTCTGTCAGCACAGTAAAGGTGGGCTCCACGATGAAATCAATGAAACCTGTTAAGGAAGTGAAATAAGCATTATAACACACAGGATTGGGTATACCATATCCTATTGATTCACACACAAGTTTGATTACTCACCGATCTGAGACTGGGCCACCATGGTAGACTTGCGGTCACATAAAGGAGAGAAAGGAAGTCCAAGCTCTGCCTCCTTATCGCCCTAAATCAGAAAGTAGAAGAGGAGCAATACCAATTAGTATTAGTTTTCAGGTAAAGGGTCTAACTCTCTTAAATAGGCTTTTTATCCTTTAATAATTTACTTTATTTTGAGTTTTTATATGTTACACGCAATGCTTTATTAACACTACACATTTCTTAATAGTATGCCTAAAATGTGCTTTAATATCACTATTAATAAGGACTGTATGACCTCTGTATAATATCAGTTTTTAAATGCAAGATTTTTTAAAGGGTTCCTGAAGTATTCTAGCAATAGCTCCATTTAAACACAATCCTATTATACTTCAGTATATCTTTAGTTGGACTTCAGCACTATTTAAAGTGTACTAAGGACACAATCAGTTGTTCCAATTTAGCATATTTCAAGCAAAACAGTTTAGTATGCCGAAAGTATAACCGTGCATCCTAAAAATGACCAATTAAATAATATTTTCACACTTGTTGTGCATAATTTGTCAAGGCAGGGGCTTATTTGAAAATGACACACAACAATAGGCACCTCACAATTGATATTCACTTATTTCTCATTTCATTTGACAGTTGTCTTTTTGGTAAATTTGCATTTAAAAGCGCCAAAAAGTTTTATAATGTGACTGTGATGCTGTTATTTTTAACTCTGAATCTCACAGAATGTTAACATACATTATTATGCTGACTTGTAACCCATCGAGAAATTAGATATCTTATGATATGACCTCTTTAGTTTCTGAGCAATTCAGACACAATAAAGATTTTGGTTTAGGTTTCAGTTCATTTCACCACAACTGAAATCCCTCTTGTTCAGCTCAGCTGCATTCCCATTATTCTCTGAATCAGTTCATAGCACTTCATTTCCAAACTCCAAAGATAATCATGAGAAGCAATAGCTCTAATTATCTTTGTTATGATTGTCTTTTGGCCATATAATACAGCTATGACCTCTAAACAACATAGAGTCCAATGCAAATTACGTTCCTCTGGATGTTTTGTCAGTCGTACTTTTCGCAGTCACCATTCATTTCCTGCGCAACCCTGAGTGATATTTCATTCCTGACCCTGAAATTGCAATTATAATTTCTGAGGGTGATTTACCCGTGATGAACCGCTCATTTATTAGCTGAAACATGTCAATAAATCAAAGATTCAATTTCACTCTCGTAGAAACACCAAGATGGGGCCGGTGTGATATCAAATCAGACAATGGGAAGTTAATTGGTTTGGCACTATGAGGAGATACTCATCTCTAAAAAACACACTGTGTTTGGATCAGAATTAGATCGGTTTTCATTTAGCAAGGAAATTAAGCTCTACTTCGTTATTTATTCAATCATACAAGAAAGAAAACGTCTTGGAAAGCAATTCTGAAAGACTTCATAGAGATACAAAAACTGATGGCATAGAGCGAAGCAGCGGAGATTCAAATATTGAGGCTAGAATGCGGGAAATGGATGCACGTTACAGGCTTGGAATGCTAAATAAGATTAAGGCTCAATTCAAGATTAGATCAGAACGCTGATGACCACAGAATGGGAATATGGACGATGAAGTGAGAGAGATAGAGAGAGCGAGAAAACGCTCACTGTATGATTGAAGAACCATAAAAATGTGAACGCTGCTCTCAGCTTCAGACAAGCATAACCACAGACCATTCACGCCCCGCCTGATGCATATTGCTTACAAAAATAGCAAGAGCTTTCTCAAAACCTCAATCTGCGGTCTGACTGTGAACACAATTTCCGGGAGTCAGGGTGCTCAGGGTTTTATAGGCCCACTGGGAAACAGAGTTGTGTTTACAAGATATTGGGGCTGCTGCAATGATGAGCACTTCCTAGAAAGAGCTAGGATGGTTTCGCAAGGTTTTCGGGGAATGAAATTCAAATCATAGATTAAAACCCTGCATTTAGGCCCGGGCCCGATGGTCTTGGCTTTGGGACAATTTTGACGTCATAGTTCAGACGCGAGCCGGCCCTCTGGCCTGTTTTAGGATTCTCCTTATTTTTATATTTTAGAAATAAATCAATTAGTGATTAAAATATTGCCATGCGGCGACGGTGAATACAACACTCGACTCCGCTGAATTTTTTTTGTCCCACCGCAGAGAGAGAGAGCAGCTGTCAGCTCAGCTGAAGAGATCTGCGTTCAGATGCACGCAATAATCCTGCCGCAAAGCCCCAGCAAAAGTATTTATCAATTAATAAATGTTTTTCTGATCTCCTCATCGATGCGCTTTTAAAAAGAAGTCATTTTTACCGATTATTTAATTTAATGAATTCATTTTTGTTTTCGATTTTTTTTCGTTAAGTGGTAATTTAAAGCTTTCTATAGATATATTTATCATGTCTTTTTTGCTGAGTTTCGGCTCATTTTGTGAAGCGCTTTGTTCAAGAGAAAATTAAGGCGAAGGCTATAAAATCCAAGGACTGGCCCGTGCCTCTATGTCCTGCAGAATGCGCTTTATATGTTCATTTAAACATGTGTTGACAATTTCTTCCTTCATATTATTAAATGTACCTGAGATAACATGATCTAAAAATTAATAGTTGTATTTTTATTAACACTAACAAAGCAATAATAATGAATTACTAAATATTAATATAATAGTAATATTTCAATATATATATATAATATTATATATTAATTATTCAGTAATAAAAATGATTAAAGCATTTATTTATTATTAAATAGCCTCTATTATATTATATATACAATATATGGCACTAAAAACAGACTTTTTTAGTTTTCTTCCGGCAACTTCTTTCGAGTTAATAAAATATGAAGTATAACCCAGAAACAGCTTAGATGAGATTTACATGCTTCTAGAATTATAATAAGACTTAATGACACTGACCTGTCTGAAGAACTCCTCCAGTAGTGTGCTGGTCCAGCGGTTGTGCATGTTCCAGTTTTTGGCCGGATGGCTGATGTCAGCGGTGTGCAGTAACAGGGATAAGGCCTTGGGTTTATCAATCCTGCAGAGGACAGAGATGTTCAGCCCCTCTGAGCTGTTATAATCACTCTGTCCAACCTCTCATTATGTGGATATGAATATCTGTAGATGCAGAAATGTTTTTGTGTGAACAGTGTGTGATCAGCTAAAACCCCTCCTCCTGGTTACCCTGATGTGTGCGGCCGCACTCACGCTTCTGGCTGCTGCAGGAAGTTCTTCATGGCTTTGATCTGCTGGAAGTGACAGGACATGTCAGTGGCCAGGACCATCTCGACCACCAGAGCCCGCAATTCTCTGAGAGAAAGAGACCTTTTGAGCACTGACTTTAAAGCAGTTTACATTCAGTCTTATCATCAAGAACTATCCGTGATATACAGGGTTCTTGGGTTTATTCTTTATATAATATTACACTAACAGAATATTAGTTACTTATTAATTACAAGATTTTATAAAGCAGGGGTTTTTAAACTGGGGTCATCTGGAGGGTCTGTGAAAAAGAACTAATATTAAAATGTGTTAAATTGTTTCAGGTTTCATTATATAAATATATACACATATTTATAACTAATAGATATATTTATTTATATATTCTGTATTTGCACTTTCTGGTTGGATGCTAACTGCATTTCATTGGTTATGTACTTGTACTCTTATTTTCTGTAGGTTTATACTTTTTTTAATATTTTATAGGTTTACGCATCTAAATGTATTATTTCAGAAGGCACAAAAAATATATATTATCAAACGAAAAAGTAATTTTTTTGGGAAAATATTTCACACATTATTGTTGATATATTGTATAATATTAATACAATTTATGCAATATTATATATGAACTATACATTAATGTTATTTATTTATTATTTATTTTACCTATTTATATATATTTTTTGACACTAATAAGTAAATCTTTTATAAATAAATTATATTTCAATTTTAAGGGCATGATCATATTTAAGGAAATTTATTGTGCATAAGTTCTTCTATGCTGTTTTCGTTTCTAATATAAAAAAACAAGATTATTTATTGAGCTTTGGATTTCTGCAACACGCTTCTAACCTCCAGTCATCTTTCGACAAATTGTAGAGGATGTTCATTTCATCGTCTTCCTGCAGGAGGCGATATGCAGCGCTAACATGGTGGTTTTCCTGTACGGCACGGTCATTGTATAGTATAGCTGTGTCCGATCTGTAAAACACACATTAGTTCTGTTAAAGGCCATTGATGTATTGGGTTTGCTGAACTGAATGATAGTGGTATTTAAAAGCAATAGTACCTGGTCTGTATGTGGAAGTTGTTGGTGGTGCCGGTGTGTTCGTAATCGTGCACAGCAGCAGCGAACAGCATAGCAAAGATCTCCAACTCAGTTAACCAGTGCTGGAAGAAGTCAGATAACAAGAAAAATCTCATTTTCACTCAAGTGTTTTGATACAGTCAGTTAGTTCTTTGGAATATACTGCTGTTATAATATCCATTGCGCCATTAAGGTGAAATAAATCCTCTTTCTGTTGTAAATGATACAGGACAGTATCTGAGTTCATTGAAAGAACTGTTTAATAGGAGTCAAAATCAGATTCAACTACTCATCGTGTATATATCTGATTCACCAAAAAGTAACTGGCTCTTTGTTCAGAAATTAGACTACAGTGGTGACCTAGTATATATTTGATTCACTACAAAGACTCTTAAGATTCTTTTGTTCAGGAATCAGACATTGCCGATTATATTTCACTCACTTAAAAGTGCTAACTCGACACAAAAGCATAACTCGTTCAATGAACAGACTACACTGGTTATCCTGCATTTATTCGATTCACTAAAAAGAACCAACTCGTTCATTCAGACATTAGACTACTGGTCTCCTTTATAATTCTGATTCACCAAAAAGAAGCAGCTCAAAAGAGTTATTTGTTCATGAATTAGACCACGTTGGCTGTGTATGCTTGTTTAACATGTAGTCTCTGAGAAAAATTTCACTGTTCAAAGAAAAAACATTTTCTTATCAGAAAATGTAAAGCCCCATTACGCATTCTTTAATAAATAATACAGTTCTGCTGAACCGAAGATACGCATGAAGGAAATGAAATTATATTAGTTCATTATTCTTCGGCACATTTATTCTTCAGTGCATAACATTATCTTACATTAACACTAAATCACCAAAGTGCCACAATGCCAAAAATAAATCATCAGTGGTCTAAATGCTAGGGGGCAAATCATTTGTCAGCACGCCAGTGTGATGTCCACACATCACAGAGAGGTTAATGAGCCCATGGCGGGAGTGACAGGAGTGTGTTTTGAGGCGTCGAGGGAGATTAACTTCCTATTGATTGGTATACAAACAGCATCGCAAAACCAGAGCGGAACGTTGCACCTACTTCCACTCCAAGAACCCCAACCTCAATTAATACCTCAAGTGCAGTAACAGGCTTAATAAAACATACTTTGCCGGCTCGCTTCAGTAGAAATAACAATAATAAACAAGCACCCTTTTACCCAAGCACTCATAAACATACACAAATCCACAAAGTCAAGACCGTTGCTTGAATTCTCAGGGTCTAGGACACAATTTTTTTTTGAAGGAGGTTAGAAACATAGACTTACAACCATGCCGGTCTTGAGCAGGAGGTAATGCACTGTCTGGGTGACGTCTGCGGCGTGGATTAGGTTGTGGTAAGGGTTTCTGTGCTTGCTGTAGCCCACCTCCAAGGCCTCCACAAAAGACACCAGAGCAGAAACAGGGATCTGAGGAGACATACAGTGTCAAACAACCATCTGAGGATGGTCATCTGGACTTTATCATATGCCATTATTATTATTCCAAACACATAGCAAATGCCATGTTGGTAGAAACAAAAATACATTTGCCAGTATTTCTCAGGTTAACATATTAGTTAAAATGAGTACTAGGAAAAAATGAAAATAGTGCTTTAAAATAAAACTAGATAAAAAAAAATGGCTGAGACTAACTTTAGGGTCTTTTGAGAAAGCCTGACCAGAAAGTTTTAAATAGGTTTCAGTCTGAAATAGGTTATAAAATTTTTAAAAGCTTAAAGTTTGAGATAGATAAATAGATAGATAGAAGGACCTCAGAATGGTTGCTAGGACATTCTAGGTGGTTGCTAGGGTGTTGCTATGGAAGGTAAATTTTAATAAAAAGGAAAGAGAGAGCATCTTACCTTAAAGCGATTGATTATGTCATATCTGGTGAGAAGTTCATAAAAAATAAATTTCAGTGCATGATCTCCGCTGGCATCATTCAGTGTGAAGACGTCAAATGACCACGTGTCCACATGCTAGATCAACAACAAAAAGACAAATTTACCATATCAATATACTGTAGTAACATGAAATATCGATATTACAGTGCTGTCCAATGATTAATCAATAGCATCCAAAACAAAAGTTTTGTTTTGCATAATATATGTGTGTGTGTGTGTGTGTATAAATACAGTTTAGATTTTGAAAATATTAACATGTATTTTTTAATTTTATTATAATATATTTAATATATAAACATAACCAATTTTTCTGAGATATATATATATATATATATATATATATATATATACACACATGCATGTGTGTGGATTTATATATACATAAATATGCACAGAACAAATACATATATTAAGCAAACAAAAATGTTTATTTTGGATGCGATAAATCACAATTAGTTAGACAGCACTAATATATTATCATTCAAAATGTTTGGAGTCTGTAAATTTTTTTTTTCTTTTTAATGAACAATCCTGAATTTATTTGACCAATATTATAGTAAAATACTACAATTGTAAAACATTTTAGTTTAAAATAAAAATATTTACAAAAATTACAAATATTCAATTTGAATATAATTTAAAATGTATTTTTAAAAAATAGAATAGAATACTAAATGCGTTATTTCTGCTAAATTCTAAATTCTTTTCTGCTAAAGTCTAAATTCAATTCAAGAAAAAATCTATTCAAAAAAAATCTTTGACACTGCTTTTCAAAAGTGTATATTGTATAGCTTTTAGTAACTTTCTATAGAAATAAAACATCACAAATAAGATCTCTCTGCATCTTGAGAGGTATGAAAGAGCAACTGAGACTTTATGATGCCTATAAACGTGATAAGATATTCACAGTCCTGAAATTGCTGCGTTTACATAATGTAGTAATACCAGCCTCATTTCTTTTTTTCTTTATAGCGTATAAATTACGCTTTCAGACCTTTTAAACATGGCCTGTGATGAACGGTGTGTGATTCTATCATTGTACATCTCAATCCTGAGTCATGAAATGAACATCAGTAATAATACAGGAGATTTGGTCTCCCTTATGGCCGCCTGTGGTTTATGGGTTCTCTATTTTTTCCTCTCTCTCCTCCATCCACTCTAAGTTTGACCCTGTTATTTCGTCTCATCACTTTCAAAGAAAGTTCTATGTAGGTTTGATTAGTTGGTTGCAATGAACATTTGCAAAATGCTGCATTAAATATTCACATCCTCAGATTGGAATATTTGTCCTGCACTCCGTCTCAGTCACGGCTGAGAGCTTTCAATAGCTTTAGGCCGTATGTGGAGATATATATGCAGATTCACTGAGTGCTGTGAAATCAAGAGAGAGGCCAAAATCTGGCTGCAAAGCCACCAGGACATCCAGTACAAACCTGCTGTCTCATTTATAAAACACTTTTGCAATCAGATTTGATCCTAAAATTGATTTTATGCTAAAATTAGAAGCATAAACAGACATAAAATATTCTTGAACAAACTGATGATCATTTATTATAGTAACATTAATATCATGAATTATTTATTTAAATTACTTGTATTCATTTATTTTATTATTTTTTACAATACAATATAGTATGTACTCTACGACAGTGTTTTAGTGCCATCAAAAAAACTAAAAAAAGTAAAACAACGAGATTAAAGTAAATATTTCGAGAATAAAGTCGAAACTACAAGAATAAATTTAAAATACTATGAGATTAAAGTCAAAATATTAAGAAAATAAAGTCGAAATACTACGAGATTAAAGTCAAAATATTAAGAGAATAAAGCCGAAATACTACGAGATTAAAGTCAAAATACTACGAGAATAAAGTCGAAATACTACGAGAATAAAGTCAAAATATTAAGAAAATAAAGTCGAAATACTACGAGATTAAAGTCAAAATAGTAAGAGAATAAAGTCGAAATACTAAGAGATTAAAGTCAAAATACTATGAGAATAAAGTCAAAATACTACGAGATTAAAGTCAAAATATTAAGAGAATAAATTCGGCCAAGATTGGGAGCACCCAGAGATATTACAAAGTCTTAGCTTTCAAAATCTGCCAGTTTTATAGCGAAATACAAACAATATGTATATTATAACATGACTGTCACGATATACAGCTGGAGTTCCCTCAAACGCCGCCAGAGCGCACTCCAGCCAAAACAGGACCACACTCAAAGACTCCATTTTCCATAACACCCCATACCTGGAACTGACTACCTGCACAGGTTTTGACATATATATTATAGCCTGACATATAGCTGAAATCACTTTAGTTTAAGCAGCAGTGTAAGTCAATAATTTTCCTGATTACAATGAGATTTCATTATAAATGAGTCTATAGCCTGTTTTCCAATACCTTCTGATGTTCCTTCATTTGAAAGCTATATATAATATATATATGAAAGCATTTAGCACTATGACATATCCAATGAAGGACATGAAATATTATTTCCAAGCATATTGTCCCCACAAATATTACACATGATATAATTGCTGGTAATAATTCCACATAAATGCCTTTGTAGTGTATTAAAATTTTATTCCCATAATTTCCACTTTAATCTGGTAGTTATTTTTTGGCTTCTTTCAAAAACATTAAAATATGTGACTCTACACATCTTTATAAATGAAGCCTGGACAAGGCAACAGGATTAGAAATTCTTTATATAAAATGAAGCCGTTATTAGTTTCAGTTTATTACCTTCATTTTCTATTAAGATTAGGTGGACAGAGGCAGCAAATTACTGCTATTGTCTGATAAGAACATTTTCATTAGTATTCTGTTACTTATTCTTCTCACCTAGCAGACACTTTTTACATTTACCTGCACATCAAGCAATGAGAAGCAAATTGACTCACTCAAGGACACAAGAGCTATAAAGGACTGCAGGAGATCTCTATTCCATTTCCAAAGTTTGAACCTTCACCCTTTTGTCATACCAACCTTGAGGCTTAACCACTAGGACACCACATTATTCCGTTCATCTGACTTTTATCCACACACCTCAGAAAAAGGTCTGTGCTGGTTTGCATGTAGAATTTTAAAGAGGTTGGATGTTTACAAATGCTGTAGGTTTAAAGCTTTGGGTAAAGACATAAACGTTGTGTTTTAATTTAATTTAATGTAATGTAATTAAATTAATTTGAATTCTTTTTTAATTTTATTTTACATCTGAAATGGCCATATTGCACACTTCTGATTCATTTGACACAGTAAAAGGGTTATTAAAAGTAGAATATTATATAATATTCCAAACACAGCCCTATGCAAGACCATCTTTGATAATAATTTTTATTGCAGACAGCGAGAATTTTGTATTAGGCAACCGAACAAAAGAATATTTGAAAAGATTGTGGATTTATGACTGAAATGACAAAAGGGAGTAACGCTAAGCTGTTCTGCCACAAATTGTTGAAATCAAAAATGAATGAGAAGCTGATAGGAGAAGAGATGCGGCTGATAACAGCTCTGAAATGGCATTCGTGATCGAATCACAGCAGATAGCTGGATGTGTAATTTGCACTATAATTTCATATGGAGAAAAGGATTAAAATCAGCATATTTTGCATTTGCGTAATACACTAGCATTCAAAAGTTTTGAGTTTGGTAAGTTTTTCTTAGGTTTTGGACATAAGTCTAATAAACACAAAAGCTGCATTTATTTAATCAACAACAGCAAGAGCAGTAATTTTGCAAAAAATGATTCCAATTTAAAATACCTATTTTCTATTTGATAAAATTTTTAAACCGTGATTTATTCCTGTGATGCAGGAATAAATATATATTATATATATATTCAGTATATAATATGTGACCCTGGACCACAAAACCATAAGGGTAAATTTTGTAAAATTTTTGAAATTGAGATTTATACATCACATGAAAGAAGAATAAATAGGCTTTGCATTGATATTTGACTTATTAGACAATATTTGACCGCAACTGACAACAACTATTTGGAAATCAAAAAAGAAAAAGAAAAAAGACTCAAATACTGATTAAATTGACTTTAAAGTTGTCCAAATAAAATCTTTACCAATGCATATTACTAATCAAAAAATAAGTTTTGATATATTTACTGTAGTAAATTTACAAAATATATTAATGGAACGTGATCTTTACTTAATATTCTAATGATTTTTGGCTTAAAAGACAATTCGATAGTTTTGACCCTTACAATGTATTTTCGCCTACTGCTACAAATGTTACAAGCTGTTTTTGTGGTCACATATAGATATTTACCACATCCATTTAAATACATCAAGTGTGTGATTTTGCGGGGTTATCCTCATAAGCTCCATTCTACTGGACAACTATGCAAAAAGAGGCTCAAATCTCTGTCCTGTCTAAAGCGCGTGTGTGTGCCAGGTAACCCAGCTGGCCGAGGGAAAGATCAATTGTGCACTTCGGTTGATTAAACAGGGCTGTTTGCCTGGAGACGGTTTGATTTTGCCATCTCCCCCTTGTTGTTTTCACATAAGCTATTGTGCATTCAAAATGTGTCGCATTCACACATTCTGCATTCATGCTGTGACCAGGTTTTGCGTGTGTTTGTGCATATGTGCATTTGAGGTCACAACCTAGAATCTGATTGGCTCGTTCCGTTACCTTCAAGGCCGTGATCACGCTGGGTGGATAGCTCAGCCCTACCATGTTGGAGGTCCGTCGGTACATCCTGTCAGAAAGAGATAACACACTCCTGTCAGTGTGTGAGAGCTTCTGGGAAATAAAAAAGGGGGGAAATCCCCTGTTTGGCTCTAGATGTCCTTTAACATTTATATTTTAGGAGCACGCAGTGCTGGAAATATGAGACTAGACAGGAAATGCACAGCAGGGTCACAGGTCAGTTCTGATCGATCTATGAGTCAGGCCCTGCTTAAAATGTATCGGTACTTTAAAGGTTTCCATCTATTACCCGTGGGATGCCTTTAGAGTTTGAATTTGTTTACTTTATACCGTCAGCTTTGAAGAAATCCTCACATACCTTTCCACAAATATCCCTGCTTGCACCGCATGCACAATGCTGCGAAATCGCGGCTTCTCCTCCGACCGTCTCAACATCAGCCCCATCTGACGTGTGAAAGTTGACGCCAGCCAGTCGCGCACTTCTGAGGGAACAGAGTCGGACTGGATGTCACTGAGCTCATCTTCTGTATCCACCAACCGCCTGCAGGAACAAACACACACATATAAGACACGACTGCTGTCTGAAGACACTAAATGGGTAAGTCATGTCACTTTCCATCACGTCAGATGAAATTTCAGCCAAAACGTCTCTGAGCAAAAAAGAAAAGAAAAAGATAAAAATATACAATTCCACTTCAAAGACAAAGGGAAATACAAACCAACATGTCTGATCACCTAAACATGTGACAGCTGACATACTAAATGATAATTCTGATGCAAAAAATGTCAAAGACACAAGACACAAATGTGAAAAGTCAAAATGATGAGATAAGACGTCATTGTGACAGTTCAAACTGACATACCTAATGATAATGTGGATACAAGAAGTTTAAATTATGATGCTAAAATTATGAGTTAAAAGATGAAACTGGATTTCAAGATCATGACAAAGTGTCATAATTGACCACCAGAATTATGAGATAAAAAAATCTTAATTGTTATTTCACAGTAATTAAAATACAAACCAACATATCTGATCACCTACACATAACTTACATCCGGAAAACCATCTTCACCACAAAAATTCATGCTTTAAAAAAACCATAACTCAAATGATCATGATTCGTAGAAAAAGTTGCAACTGTGACAGAAAAAGTCAACATTCTATATAATTATGGGATAAAAAGACGAATTTATGACTAAAGCCAAATTATGAGATAAAGTCATAGTTGTGATAAAGTCAAAATTGATGTACTGATATTTATGAGTCAAAATTGACAAAAGTCAAAATTATGAGATAAGACGTCATTGCAACAATGACATACAAAATCAAAATTCTAATGCAGAAAAGTTGAAACATCATAATTATGAGTTAAAAGATAAAATTGGATTTAGAAAATCATGACAAAAAGTCAAAAGTATAAGATAAAATAGTAAAAAGTATGAGTTAAAGTCAGATTATGAATTATGCATAAGTCAGAATTATGACTATAAAATTAAACTTTCTTATAATTATGATTTAGTATTTCAAAATGTCACAGGTGCTGTGAATGGATCACTGAGTTGATTATAAGAACTCAATTAGTCTGATTCAGGAACAAATCATTGATACAGAAAAGGAATCTAATAGTTCTTTCACAAAAGCATTGCTATTTCTCTCATGAACTAGTGAATTATGAGGGAGGATATCAAGACATACTGTTACTTAATTTGGTCTGCTTTTCTTATAAAAGTATGATATGGAAAACACAATATGGCACACAAACTTGTATGGACTATAATTATGATCATTTTGTAGCCATTTTCATAAAAAATGAATACAAAATGGGTAGATTCAGATTTTAATCAAACGGGTTTGGAAAAGCATAAGGGTAATGCAATAATAATTTGCATTAAGTTTGATGTGTGGCACGTTTTCCTCTCAAATAGTAGCCAATGTTTTTGTTTCAGTCTAAACAACAGAATAAAAACACATCAAATACTCATGGCAGTGAGGAGACAGCATTACAGAACACACGCAATCCCTCTTTCATTTGCCTTTTACTTTTCAAACAGAGTTTTAAGAGCAGCTTTAGAGATTAAACACACTCTAGGAACAACATATACTTCTGATCCCAGATTTGTTGATTTAATATTTGCCAAAAGAAAAAGCCTATGTCTATGTATCTATGTATTACGCTTACCTTGTTTCTTCAATGTAGACAGATTCCAAAACGGATGCAGCATATTCTAGGTTCTTCTTTAAGTCGACAACAGAAGCCTCACCTCTCTCCAATTGTTTCACCAAACATCGCAGTCTGAAATGAAAAAACAAACAAACAAAAAGACAGAATTTGATTAGAAAAAAGTTATATTTCTCATATTAAAGAAAATTTTTCTAAAGCACCAAGGCACCAAAAACGAACAAATGATTTGCGCAATATGTGTGCTGTACATTTGCAGGTTGTTTGTGACTGCCAAATATATTTTACACAAAGCGAACGGATTCATCCATCATCTTTATTGCTAAAGATGACCATCTCAGTTTCTTTTCACTACTGAGAAATAAACTGATCCATTCTGGGACAAAGTGTTCAGCTGTTATCTGAACAGACTGAATGTGCATGATAATAAACATAGCTTCAGTCTTGCATACCAAGTTCCAACAGTGCTAAAATAAACAATATAATAATAGCTATGCAGTGAAATACTTGCTTTGTCTAAATTTATATGATGTTGCTAAAAAGAACAATATTTTGTGTATTTGGTGTAATGCAATGTGTTTATGCGATTTAAGGTGCAAAAAAACATACTTTCCACATACTGTACATTTTTGTTTCTCCTCCAAGCCTGTAATGGGTCGATTTGTACAAAGTTCATCATTCTAAAAAAAAGCAAGGTGTGCTCTGATTGGCCATCTATCCAGTGCACTTTGATTGGCCAAATACCACAAGCATGTGGCAGGAATGTTACGCCCCTTACTGTAATGTGATGCTGTGTACCAGCGTTATTACACCAAAACAATAAAACACATTACAAATGAGGCATTTGTTGCATCCAGCGGTGACATAATTTCTAAATATCATGACTTATACTGTATTTTTATTTGTTGCGTTGCATCCCGCCTTGTAAACATAACACCATGTCTGTATTCGTGATCGGACAACAAACAACAAGCGCTACCCTTCAACTGCTCAAAACTTGTGTTTGAATAGTACATAAGCTGCAGGTTCTTTTAAAATTAAACGTAACGTACTTAAAGGTTGTGAGTTAGAAGCACCAGACTTGCAGAGTTAGAATTGGTCCACTTTATAGTCTCTGTGCACAGCCAGCATAGTCTACTCTCCAGATTTTAGGAGTCTGTCCTCCGTAAATGCGCTGAACAAACTGTAATATTCTAAGTTGGGAATACAACTTCACTACTGATTTCTAGTTATGTCCTCTTTTGGAAGCACAAACAAAGTAGTTTCACTTTTACAATGACACACAGCGCATCCAACAACAGGCAGCAACACTAGCAAGAATAATAGCTTCGCCTTCTTTCTTTGCATTCACATTTGGGTGGTGTTTGTAAATAACTTAGAATGACTTATGACTTAGAAAAGTGGCTGCGTGTTTAAACGAGCCATTTTAGGCATGTGTGGACAAGTCATAATTTTTAAAAAAGAATATCTCTTTGGTTTTGCAACTTTAGGGATCTTATCTGCACTAACAGCTTGTAACACTCCAAAGAGAAAGGAAAATTTTAAATCGTATCATATGACCCCTTTAATATCCACTGCTGCCCCCTAAAAATATTAGCAGCATCAAGTCTTTATAATTCAGCGAACGGTCTGGGTCACTGTTTTGTTTATGAGCCACACACAGGATCTCTGAAGTGAACTACAATCTTCACTCATGTGGACAGAGGGCCAAATCAAAAGGCAAGGTGTGTACAGCAGAGAGATTTTTCTGCATGGGTCTGGGTGATGGGGTGCGTGTTTGCATGAATGGAGAACACAGGAAGCACGTTTGACCCAATTCCCATCCCAAATGACTGGACTAAGCGAGCCAGAGCTGCATGCAGAGATGAGACGGAGTGAAATCATGCAGTCAATCAACTGTGGAAATGAACAAGAAGATATATTTTGCAAAATATGAGAAGATATTAGAAAAACACATTTAGGAGAATGCTTTCAATTCTCACTGACTTTCAGTGTAAGAAAAAAATACAATGAAAGTTAATTGGACCCGAAACTGGTCTATTTTTTCCCTCTCTTTTTTCTCAGAAACTCACTATTGGGAGTTATAAAGTAACAATTGCGGGAAATAAATTTTATAAAGTTATAAAGTCCAGTTTTGAGGAGAAAAAGACTGATATGTTCTCAGAATTGCGAGTTTATATCAGGCTATTCTGGGAAAATATGTAAACTCACAATGGTAAGAAAAAAAGTCAGTAATAGACTTTCAATGGTCTCCTAATAACATGTTAATTGATGACAAAAAAACTCTTTTTTTTCTTCCTTTTTTGCAAGCAAAAATAACATTATAGGTTACCCTTGTTAACTATTACCCATAACTTTCCCCTCAATAAATGATTAATTTGCTGCTAATTAATAGTTAGTGCAGTAGCCTTAAGTTTAGGTATTGGGTAAGGTTAGGGATGTAGAAAAAAGGCTTAATTAGCATTAATAAATGGCTAATATTCTAGTAATATGCATGCTAATAAGCAACTACAATAATAGGTGTAACCGTAAACAATGTCATGATACACTGAGTCACTATTATTTTTTTAAATCCTGAAAATTACATTGCAGCAGTCTTTATTTAATTAGAATTAGGGAAAATTAGCATTGTGAAATGAGATCAAATTAGTTAAAATTGTTCTGTGGCATAGCTGTGATGCTGAGCATAAAAATAAACAGGAACAAATCTTAAAAGTGGTCAGTTTGGAAGTAGCTGCATATTTAGTCCTACAAAAACTGACAACTTGTGACTCTTCTCTCAATGATCTCTTGTCCTCTATCTTCAAGTGGTCGGCAGCTGTGTTATTTGAATGAAGTGCTCTCATTCAACTGAAAAGCGTGACGTCGGAAGCAGGGTCGAGGACATGCTGTTTGAACAATGTTATCAAAACAGGCGAAGCGGAGCAGAAACACATTGGCGCTGACGTCCCCAAGGAATCCCCTCCTTCAGACAAACACGCAATCGATGCAGCAAGTCAATGCCATCCCATTAGAGGATTAGTGCTTCCTAGAATATGTCCGGAGCAGAAATGATAAGAGCAAAAATACTTTAGATACGTGAGTCCGCACGGCCACCGCTGCACAATGTATGACCTTTCTAATACAGAGAAAGAGCCAGATCAGATGCTTGCGATTAGACCATTAAACCATGCCTTTTGTCTCAGATTGGGACCGGAGTGGATTTAGACAGCATGTTTCAAATAAAAGTCTTGTGGTCTAAAAGAACTGAGGAATGTAAATGTGTTTTAGTCATGATGGCTGAGCTCGGTAATGTCTGTGAACAGGACATGGTGAAGCCGAAATACATCAACATGTTGCAATTTCCTTGAACTGAATTCTACAGGGAAATTCACTTTTAATGTCCATCTGACAGACAGGGGTCAAAAGGGAACTGCTTTTATTGATTGTGAGTGTGTTTTTTTCTAAAAATGGCATGTGTTGATGATAAGGATGGATTATGATGTCAGTATACCCAGCAGCCAACAAAACATTTTTGCGTATAGAATAATAATTTAGTACTTACACTTACATACTTTAATCGGTCTATGCTTGTTGGTTGTAATAATAACAACAACTACGATTATAATAAGAATAATAAAAAAATTAATAACAATAATTATATTATTTTATATATATATATTTATATAATTATAAATATTTCTTATCACTGTTATATTTTCAACATAAAATAATAATATTATAAATATTTAAACATTCATGTGTTTAAATAAAATTTAATGTTGCATGTTTAAATATATAATAAAAAGATATTAAATATAAACACAATAATCAAGCTTTGAGCAAATACTCATACTTTAGGCCCATACTTTAATCCACCGATGCTTGTTTGCTATAATAATAATACAATTATTGTTGTTTGTTTATAATAGTATTGTGAATTATAAATATTATTTAAATAAGAATATTTAAACAAATATTCTTTAAACAATAACACAACTGGTATTGAGAAACTAAACTAAACTATGCGAAAAGCAGGCATTATCATAACCTACAGGTAAAGTTAGGATAGATCTTATAAAACATTCTTGCTGCATGAATAACTCACATTCATGTCACATACATCTGAAGGAACTCTATTGTCCCCTTGAGCGCTGAGGTTTGTCACCACAACAGTAACACAAGAACACATGTTAAGCACGTCATTATGTACAACAGAATGCATGCAGTGCATTGGACAAGCATTCGTGACTGCATTTGCATATTCGTACAGAGTACTGTATGTGTGTCTGTCCGAAGGCGAGCTTTGTATGCATATATCATTCTATTCGATGCTCATTCACTGTCATATTTCGTCTGACAGACATACAGTTTACGTTGTACAAACAGACCACCAGTGGCATCACACACTAGACTTCCTGTTCATTAACGGCTCCTAATGAGCATGTGTGCCGATGACTCATCATGATTGTTTGACATGTGCAGAGCAGATAAACTCCAGCTTAAGGGGTTAATACTGCACGCTTGTGAAGAAAAACAAGCCAGACTCTATAGCCCTGTTACAAAAACCAGTGAGCCTCCTACCTAGACAGCATTTAGATAGATAGGTAGTTTCGCTAAAGATTAGTTATCAGTGACGAATTAGCTCTGAAAAGGCATTGACACGGTTATTTTTGCGCATGACTGTATTGAATATGCATTTCAATGAGTTTTCCTTTCTGATGCAAAATATATAAGAGGAGTGTATTTAAAGAATCACTATAATCATTATGTTATATTTTTTAGTATTGCATTGTTCACTTGTGTTTTGTCACCACTGACTTTTACGTCTGTGCCGAGGCTCCAGATCTCGAGGGCATCATAACAGATCACTCAGATACAGCACGGACAAGAAAACACTTTTAAAACACAGACCTCTGGAGAGACGTGACGATGTGTGGACTTTCTTGTCTGCCTTTTTTTCACCTCTTAAACACTTCAAGGTCACTTTTAATCCTCCCTTTAATCTTTTCTTCCACCTTTGACTCTTTCTTTTAATGTATAAGACAATCGCACACACACCAACACACTTGCCTTACACGAAACGCTTACCCAAAAATGAACACATTTCATTCCCTCCCCACCCTCTGAGAGATTTCCATCTTTCTCTCTATGGTGAAGGTCAGCGGATGGTCTGTTTTAAGGTCAGTCATTGAAGATCTGAGCCATTATCATACTTTACTGACTGCTCGAAAATACACAAAAGCTTCTGGATGTCTGAGGACAGGAGATTTATTCAGGACGTCCATGTCTCGCTTGAGTTCCTGTTTCACTGCACTGGTGGATATTTCCCTCACTAAGCACCAGCTCTGGTTGGTTAGTTTGAGACTCTGGCTGTCAGGCTGAGGTTCTGTTACAAAACCTCAAGAGTTGCCTCAATGTCGACAGACTTCTTAATTGAAACGCATACAGTATCTGACCGATTTAAAGTGTTCTTTATATGAAGTAACTCTTACATTAGCGTTTTATACAAACAACGCTTGAAGAGAAATAAGTTCACAATTGATTTCAATGCAGTTTGACCTTAGCATGTTGCAAACAACAATACTTATGTGCTGCATTTAAGGAATACATTTTAGTGTTTTTTTGCATTACCTGGTTTGGGAATTAAACTGGAATAGGGACCTGAAGACTTCGCTATGATCTATTTTTTTTTAAGTAGCATGAATGTTAATAATATAAGTACATAAAAAGTATAAGTATATAATAATATACAAAAATGTAAATATAAAAAAAAATAAAAAATAATAATGTTAATAATATAAGTACATAAAAAGTATAAGTATATAATAATATACAAAAATGTAAATATATAAAAAAAATAATAATAATAATAATAATTATATATATATATAAATTTAAATAATCAGTTTGACATAATTCATAAAATGTACAAATAGGATAAAAATAAGAAGAGGAAAGAGAAAAAAATATAGAATAGAATAAAAATATATTTTCTTGACAAAATGGTGGAATATATATATATATATATATATAAAACAAATAGAGGATATATAAAGAAAAGAAAGAAAGGAAAGATAGAAAATACATGTTTAAACAGAGAAAAATATAAATATAATAAAAATAGATCTGCTTGACAAAATGGAGAATTTGGTTTTTTTTTTATTTAATTGACAAAAGAGAACCGACAAACAAATAAATATTTGCATGTCTCAAAAAATAGAACAAATAGAGATTGAATAAATAAATAATCTATAATAATAAATTACAAATAAAAACAGACTTGCTAAATGAAATACAAGATATGCTTGAAATATAAAGAAACATACTTGGTTTTCATTAGAAAAAATAAAATAAATAAATAAATGAATATATAAAAATTCTGTTTTCTTGTCAATCCTACACAGCATGTCTGTGTGACATAGTAGAAGGTGTTAGGTTGTTGATGGGGCTGTCGTGAGTTTTTCTCCTGGGGTTCTGAATGAGCGTGTTTATGCTGAGTGGACTGTTTACCGCGACCTTGACGGATCTGGTGAGCTCAAACTCTGTGATGCTGAACACCACGTTCTGGCACGGCGGAGGTTGCCGTGGTGATTGTGCGATGCGTCAGTCGACTGGCACATGTAGTCTGAAACATATGTGGCGTCGACGGGGGGCCCAAATGCCTTCCTTCCGCATTGTGGGGGACTGGACCACAAGGATATGCTGGTAATCAGGTCCTAAACAATCAGTGCCTAACGGATGTGGTTTCAGAAAGGAAGACGGGTCAGCACCTCAATTTTCCGATAGTTCTTTAATTCCGACTCACAACCGGAGTCCCACAGGGACAAATACTCGACCGGGGCCAAAGGCACCAGAAAGCACTTGGATTGAGAACAATGACATGATATTCTCCAGTGACATCTCCTCAACCTCCAAAGATCATACTCAACAATAAAAACAAACCATAAGCCTTACCGTCTTTTAAACCTGGTCCCAAAACATAATTCATTTAATTTTGGCTTTTGTTTTAGATGGAAAAAAAGAGGAACAGTATTAGGAAATCAGATTCAAAGTGTGTTTCTTGCATAAGTACCACATGTATTAAAAATGTAAATTTATTAAAATTATGTTTCACCCAAAAATCTAAAAGAAATTCCTGCACGATTACATGAAAAGAAAATACTACCTTAATTTTGCATGTTTTTATGACATTTGAGAACATTCCACAACTATAAATCTAATTTCCGTTCCATTATTCTAACTAGTGATTTTAATTAAAATCAATAAAAATACAACCCAACCATGATTTATACTTAGTTAAATTTACTTTCTTTTACAATTTTAATAATATAATATAATTTCTGCAGTACAGTAATGAAAATTTAATTTCTCTGAGAATATTCACGACCAAAATAATGTCACAATTCAATCGTAACGGTCCCCAAAATAGCCTTAGTTTCAAAAACACGCACAGACCTTTCTAATCTCTGAGGTTTAACAGATAAATCTCTCCTCACCAGACCAGAAATGGCTCTGAACCCTGTCAGCAACAGGTTCAGTGTGTTAAGCCTTTCCAAAACCAAAGCCCAGTGGCGGATGAAGCAGAAAAACCAATGTTGGGCCGATCTTCTCAAGCTCATCGGGTATAAACCTGTCTGTAAAGCACAACACTGTAAAAGCTCTATAAACCCTTTAATCAGGTTGGGGAGAGCAGGACTAAGTGTGCCGTAATCCCCTTTAACGGCTCTCTAATTGGATTCTGGCAAAATTACTCATGCACATACAGGATTGGAATTATGTCTTTGGCTCCAGTAGCTTCGCTAACTGAACTCTGACAAATGTATAAACCAGTGAGCAAAAAAGAAAAAAAAAATTGAAGGAACTCTGCCCGGATTAATCATTCAGGATTATAAACAGCACATTCCTGGCACATCCAGTAATAAAGCCTTATAATATCATATTCAGCCCTATAAGAAACGCTGTAGTAGTATCACAAAGGCTGCATATTAGATGCAATCATCCACATGTAACTTTTCATACTATCCACGTCTGATGGGAATAACGATGTTATAAAAACCGGCATTACAAATAGCGCTTTTTTTTCTTGTAATAAGTAATCAAACAAATTACTGTTCATTTGGAATTCCTCATCTTTTAAGAACTGCTGGTTTCTCCGGTAGTGGGCGAAACTAATGCGCTAATGACAATCTTATTGGTTGGCACTCACATATTACCGTCCCTTTTTGATTTCAGCAAATCTATTGGAGCAAATGCAGACACCGTGATTAATATTCACGAACCTGGCAGCTCATTAATCCTACTGCATTTTATATTGTTATTATAATTCGTAGTATCACAATTTAGTTTATTATAGTTATTTTTTGTTTTTCTCTCTTTTTTTTTATAGAGACACCAATATACATCTATGGTTATTCTAATTACTAAAGCTCTATAGTCTTATAATGCTAAATTTGCACAATATCATATTATAATGCTATAAAAA
>JAUMHI010000070.1:13343352-13371835 GCA_032359435.1 Enteromius unitaeniatus | reverse complement strand
TGGTTATTCTAATTACTAAAGCTCTATAGTCTTATAATGCTAAATTTGCACAATATCATATTATAATGCTATAAAAATTCTATGGCGATTCTATTCCCAAGGTGACCATTTAGAGTTCCTTTTCAGAAACTCACACTGCGTCAAAACACTATGGGAACACCTTCAGCGTGACCACGCTCTGAATCTGCTGTGAAATCCATCCAATAGAAGGTCAAGGCGTCACCCAGGGCAATCCAGCGGGCATGCATCTTCCTCCGTGGAGGTGGATGTGGTCAGGGTGGACAGCCAGCCATTGCCCTAGTCACCCCGCTATGAGGAGCTAATAGAGTGGCCTGAAGCACCACAGGCTGAGCTTCCAGCGAGCCGGCTGGATGAACGTTTCCAGCCGCCGCTCTCCCGTCGGAGCCTCCCGTTCTTTCCGGACCTTCACACCGAGGGGTGTAGGTTCTGGAGAAGGCCCTTCTATGCTAGGCTGTATATTCCTGCCTCAGATTATTATGGTAATGTGGCAGGTTTGGCAGAGAAGGGCTATAAGAGCAGTGTCTCGTCCTTTTTTATAGCTGTCCCTCACATTGTCCCACAGAAACATTAAAATAGTGTAGATCAGTGTACAGTGTTCTATAATAACATTCATTCATTTAATATATTTATATTAGGGACATTATTTGACATATTTGAATAGTTACTTTCCCTGTTAATTAGTTACTTTTATAATGATGTAACTCAGTTACTAACTCAATTACTATTTGTGGGAAGTAACTAGTAACTATAACTAATTACGTATTTCAAAATTTAGTTAAAAAGGCGTTCCATCATTCTGACATTTGAAAAAAGGTTGTCTGTTGCTTTTTCCTCAGTAAACAATGCTAATAGGGAAAAAACATGCAGCTAATGTACAATGTACAAGACAAAAATTATTATTATTATGTTTCCACATGTGTAAGGCCACAGATTTGGACGTCTCTGCACTGCACAGACAGGCCTCCACATCCCTAAAAAACAATCAGGGAGATAATAAGCTGATTAATAGAGCCAGAAACAAGACAAAGAGGAGCAGCAAAGAGAAAAGTATGAGGTACTGTAGAAGAAGGCTGACTTAATCATGGCAACAATTAAAATCAGGCCATTAATTTGAAAAATAATTAACTTTTTTGAGTTAATTCGATAGACACTTAGAAAGCAACTTCTCCCGTGTCCTTTTGATGACCTCTCATCATCTGTGTGTGCCATACAGAGCATGTCCAGAGAGATTACTAGACTCTAGATATGATGTTGTCATCTAAGGTTTAGTTTGTAACAGCTCTGAAAACTACACTGACACTAAAGCACAAAACATACACAAGTCAGCTGCACTTTCTCATCCCAGGAATTTTAGTATGCGGTTGTGTCAAGGTCTATGACGTCTGCAGTTTTTCTTTTGCATGCTTTATCATCCACCAGGAAGAAATTAAACAATACATGAGGCATTGTAGAAAAGTAGAAGCAATAATGATATCTCAAAAATAAGGGCTCTATCATTTGTTTCAAACCTGTATTTCCGACTTATTTTCTTCTCCTCACAATGACAAGTCAAAGGGTTGTTCGGACCCCAATGTTCAATGTGTGTGTTCTGCAGAACTAAGAAAGTCATACAGGTTTGGAATGACAGGTGAGCAACAACTTAATTTTTCCCTTCATCAACTCTGGATAAAATATGTAAATATGAAAAAGAAAGAAAGCCATTTGCTTTACAAATTGAAAAATGTATAATATAGTAAATAAAATAAAATGGATACAAGCTTGGCTATAAAGAAATTTACTTGACAAAATGGTGGAAAAATATCTGAATAAAAAATAAATAGGGGATACATAAAATGGCACACACACACACACACACATGTATGTATATATACAAATATATAACCATACATACAGTATAAAAAAACCAACAAATAAATATTTGCATGTCCAAATAAACTGAATAAATAAACAATCTATAATAATAAATTACAAATAAAATATACTTGCTAAACAAAATGAAATATATGCTTGAAATATAAATAAACATGCTTTGTTTTCATAAAAAAAAAAAAAAAAATTAAAAGAAAAATTCTTGAATCCTTTTTTCTTGGAGCAGGACTGTGTAAATCTGTGTAAATCTATCCTTTATTTATTTGAATCACTTAGACAAAGTATGAGCAACAATAATAATGAAGCTTGCATTAGCAAACACCTTTAATTACTGTAATCATTAACAGTCACTTCTGTGGTCAGGTCTGTAATGGATTGGTTTGGAACTCTAAACTGCACAAGGACAACTAGCAGTCACAGTCAGGTTCAAACCTCCAGAGATAAATGTCTGGCTTACGGTGCATTAACTTAAAGCATCGCAATACGGCACATCACAGGACTGCCTTAATCCTTTATAGTCACATGCAGAAACTATATGTGCACACACACACACACACACACACACACACTATGCACACAATGGGTGGTGCAATCATTAAAGAATTCAGTTTATCAGATTCACTCCATCTGTCAGGCATTATTTTCACTCTGTTTGTAAAACACTTCATGTCCTGTGTCTTTTCTTATGAAGCACTAAAACAGATTAATGCATTAAGAAGGTGATTGGAATATATAAAGTGAGTGATAAAGAGACTGGAATGCTTTTGGTATGCAATCTGTTCATTGGTTTGGAAATGGAAGTGAGATTTGCACAGCTTTGCACGTTAATTATAGTTTATAGACTAGAAACGACAAAAAAGAAGATGGATCTCTAAAGTTTCTCTAAATACTAAATATACAAATGTGCGCAAAGAGTTATGGGTATGTCAGTAAATGACCAACAGAGGAGAATTCATGAAAAAATTAGATAAGAACCAGTGAAATATGTCTTATTGTTATCTTGCAGACATGGGTTTTGCCTCGATTCTCTAAAAACGAATGGTCAAGGCTTTCTAAATACCAAAGCTGCAAATGTGCGCTAAGAATTATGGGTATGTCAGTAAATGATCAACAGAGGAGAATTTGTGAGAAAAGGAGATAAGAACCAGTGAAATATTTCTAATTGTTATCTTGCTGTCGTGGGTTTTGCCTCGATTGACTAAAAACATAACGGTTGAGATTCTCTAAATACTAAACCTGCAAAAGTGTGCAAAGAATTATGGGTGTGTCACCAAATGAACAACAGAGAATTTGTGTGAAAATGAGATTAAAAGTGAAATACTTCTAATTGTTAACTTGCTAACATGGGTTTTGGCTCGATTAATCCAGAAAACATCCACTTGGGGAGGGAGCTGGACAGATTATGGTAGTTTGTACATGTGTGACCCTCTGAGAGGATCAGAGAGGGAAAGTCCAGTGCCATTCAGCACTACTACACACTTAAAAATGTGACACATCGGTATCAAATAAAGTATTAGAATTTCTGGGAAATATTTTCTATAATAAGAGTTACAAATGAAGATTGCAGTGATATTTCCAATACTAAATACGACAGTCATGAACTGGAACGGGTAAAAATTAGCGATGTAAAACGAATTATCGCAATTAATCGCATCCACTTAACTCTAGCGAATCGCGCTGAAGGATGTCTAAATGCATCTTTGCATTGACTTAACATTTAAATCACTCACGCTTAACGCTTTTTCTGAAATATATACATGCATGTGTGTATATTTATATATACATAATAAATATACGCAGTACACACACATTTAATTATTTGACAGGACTAGAAAAATTTGTACAACTAATAATTTTGAGTCAGTCTCACAAACTCACAACAAGAAACATAAAAAATCAGATTGGAATCAAACTAATATCACTATCAAATAATCAAACCATACTGAATTCAATTAATTTAATTTTCAATACAATTAAACTAGCATTGAATCA
Organism: Enteromius unitaeniatus; assembly: GCA_032359435.1. Taxonomy (NCBI): domain Eukaryota; kingdom Metazoa; phylum Chordata; class Actinopteri; order Cypriniformes; family Cyprinidae; genus Enteromius; species Enteromius unitaeniatus. The sequence continues at coordinate 13,367,953 of JAUMHI010000070.1, read as the reverse complement.
AGTCGAAATCAAATATAAAAGGCTTGTGAATCAAAATCGAATCTGGAAATGTGTATCGATACCCAGCCATAATGAATAGAAACGCTAACGGTTTTCCAGGACACGTACGGACCTCCTCAGCCTGTCATTTTCACTCTCACGCTCTGGAATATTAGCATGTGTCAGTGCATGAATAAGGTACTTTCAAAATCCTTTGAATTGTGCTTTATTAAATTTAAGCGAGTGATGCAATCCGCGAACAGCTGTGCTGAAAAACAGTGGGATGGAAAGAGATTTCGGAGCTGGCACTCACAAAAAGAGGCGACTTGGGCTGATTTGAAGTGACCATCTGTGGCATAATGAAAACCGTGTTTGCAACTTTGAGTCTCTTCACGAAACAGCATTTATCCACGCTGCCACGGGCGTACACAATGCGCTGGCAGCTTTGCAATAAAGTGCAGCTTGTTTACCGAGCGAATGCTAAGCGCCAATCTGGGACACAATATCTCCCAAATGTTACTGCGGTATGAAGGTCAGTCAAAGCTTCAGGTTACAGGTCATATGCTTACTTTAATTGCCTTCCTAAACCAAACAGACAGAGGGCAGATGGAAAAAGATAGATAGATGGGAAGAGAGAGAGAGAAATTCATTAAATATTCAACTCCTATTTTGTTCAGTAACACTTGAGTGGAGACGTTAGATTGATAATTGGTTAAGATTCAACCGACACTGAACTGTCACTCAGCCCTAACAATCCCATTTATCCCGAACCCCCCTAACATTTCACTCTCTGGTGACGACATGAAGGTCACTGACACACGTTTGCAAGCGCACGTACACACAAATTTTGATTATTTAGCTGATTTGATTAATTGCATATATATAACTAACTACTCAGGTTCACTAAGACAGCTTTGAAATATGACCCTGGGTTTGACTGTACTGTGTGTTATATATAGCCTTGGAACAGAACAAAAACAGGGTTCAATACGACTATGGATCCATAACCTTGCTGTATGACCTGGTCGCCCGCACCCAGCCCCCACAAACAATGAAAAAACAGCTTTACTGATGGTTATCACAGTAAACGCTTCTGTCTACATGCTAAACCAAGTACTCAATGTAATTCATTAAAATTCATCTTCTTCGTTCTCATTCTGGATTAATGACTGCAGGTAATCTGAGGTTGAAGATTTGAAGCACTAGAGGAGATAAAATACAGCTTTAATGATTTTTCCACATCTGAGAGTAAACCAGGGCATCAGATGATTACAACAACAAGCAGAGAAACCGCTTGATGTTTCTTTGCAACGAATGAGAAAGAAAGAGATTAATATAAACCATAGCATTCAAAAGTTTGAAAGAACTTTGAAAGAAAGTGATATTTTCATACATAGAAGATGCACTGCACTTACTAAAAGATATGTGTAATGTTACAAAATATTTATATTTCAAATAAATGCTTTTTGTTTGAACTTCCTATTTATTAAAAAAAATCCTGGAAAAGAATGCATCACTAAATACTACATTAGCACAACTAGTATTCAACATTGATAATAAAAATCAAATCTTCTTTCATTGAAAGTATCTTGAAATAAAAATGCTGATAAAAATTAATTTTTGCATCAAAGGAATAATTACATTTTGAAATGCATTACAATACAAACCTGTTATTTTAAATCTTGCTGTATTGCTGTCAAAAACATGCATTTATTAATTCTTAATACATGTTTTTGACCTTTTCTGACATAATTTGGCAGTAAACATTATTCTAAATATTCACCTCTGAAGTGTCACAGGTGGGTAAAATATAAAAAATTATGCATTTAATTGGTGCTTTTATCCAAGCTTTGTATCAGAAAAAATTACAATAATAAATAAAAACACCATGCTTTATAATTTGTATAATTATTAGTATTTATAAGATTTATGTTATCTTTAATAATCCACTGTACATATGTATTTTCTTAATAATTTAACTTCTTTATAATTTTGTAATAATAATAATAATTGTCCATTGTCAGATTTTACTGGTAATTTCACATAATTTGAATCAACCAACACTAATTGTATTTCTATCTACTTATGACAGGATACACTACTGTCAAAATTGCCACCAAGTGGACTGACTTGCCTTAAGGGCTTTGGCTCCATGTCTAAACTCACTCCGTTCCTGCTCAGAGCTCATGTAAAAGTCCTGGCACTGCTGGACTGCGATGAGATCTTGGCAGAGGTTCCAGAGAATCTGTCCAGTCTGTAAGGAAGAGCCCTGTTCCTCTGTAACTGTGGAGACAGAAGCAGCGGTGGCTCATTGGCGGCGTAGCCAATGATGCTAACAGTGGGTGAAAAGTTTAATGGCCATAACAACACACCATTTACTGCCCGTCATCACTAATTAAGACCAGAGAGGCTGGTGTGGAATTGGCCAGGATGGGGAAACTCTAAATACAGCCGCTCTTGTCTGTTGAGCAGCTGGGCAGACAGAAACAGTTGACTCTGTTGTGTCTGTTCTGTCCAGGTCACTAATTGTCTCAGTGGCTGGTGCTCTGGTGCGATGGCAACGAGAGGTTGAAGGCCAAAGTGTTGACACAGCATTTGCCAGTTCCATCTGGAGTCTTTCAGAAAGGTCCAGACCTCCGGAATGGCTCACAGGGGACCGAATCAATGCCCAGTCTGATCTGATTCATAAACATGATAGGATATGACATAATATATAATAGAATTCCAGAAGTGCACGACTGACCCTTGTTATGCTCCTCCCACTTTAAATAATATACTAAGCTTTAAACTTAAAATTTCTGTAAAATGCAATTATTAAAGGGAAGAAACTGAATGGATCTTATTGTTACTTCATGGGATGGAATTACTGTATTTTTATATGTCATTTGTCATAAACAGAAATTATTCAATTATATAATGACTACAAACTGTAGAGACTGCAAATCGAAATCAAGTATCACACTAAAAGTGGAAAGAAAAACACCTTATTTGAAACCAGTTATGGACAAAACAGTTTCTAATGTTTCCATTTCCATTCAAACACAGGACTGTCCCAAATTTATAACATAAAAACAGTAGAAGTTGGTTCTAATATAATGGATGGCAACAAACGATAAAGACCCAAAAATGAAATTCACCCTCAAGCCATCCTATGTGTGCTGTATATGAATTTCTTTTTTCAGATGAATACAATCAGAGTTATATTATAAAAATTACATTGACATTACAATGGCATTGAATGGAGGTTCTGATTTTGAATCAAAACAAAGTGCAAAATCCATCATAAATCATGAGAGTAAATCATGGCGTATTTGTTATTTTGTGGTGAACTATCCCTTTAAGAAAGGGCTGGTCAGTAAAATTTTAAAGGCGTTAATTGGCAAAACTATTCCTAATGTTTCTACAGTGTTTGCAACATAGGGCTTCAAAAGACATCAGAAAGAGAGTTAAAATATGGTCTGATAATATGGCAACAGTTGCTAAGGAAGGAATGGTGAGTAACATTTTAAGACAGGCTTAGCAAAGGCTCAATTAGAGGCAGCACAGATCCTCGCTTAACTCCTCCCCTGCAATAAAAGCTGATAAAGGTCTGGGTTTAAGGTCAAGAGCTTTGTATTGCTGCAATTATGATTTTGATAGGTCATTATGCCACTGATTGGACATTTTCCACGCTGTAAACTCAGTTTCACAGTACGTCACTTTGCCAGCTATTCCTACGCCGCCCAACATCTTACTTTATTTCACACTGAGGCCATCAGGGCTCCACTGTAGATGTACAAATATTAAAATGAGCACTGAATGCAGATTCAGTGATAGCACCTTAACAACATAATAGATTGTTGTCTATTTCTCCATCAACCTATTTCTCGCTTTAGCCCGATGGCAGTACCCAGATTTGATTTAAAGCAGTCATATTGTCTGATTTCCAAGAGCCAAAGCAAAGTCAAACCTGGCACTGATCATCTGAAACATTTCCAAGGCTGGCAGAACACACCGACTGGTTTAAATTATGCTGAAATGAGTTTCAGCAAAACCATAAACCCCTCCATCCCTTCTGTTTCCCAAGATGAAGTTAAGACAAAGCGGCAGCCACGAAGGAGTTCATCCTAACAGCCAATACAATACAGCAGGATCCCAAGGCAAAACGGAGAGCCTGGTAAAATTATGATAAACTAGAAAAGCAGGTACAGGAGCACTCTGCTAACCTTCACAAGCAACTACAGCCTATTTAGTCAGCAAGATGATATTTCTCTTTGTAGATTAAGTGGCACGGAAAACAAACATGGTACGAAAATTGACTGGTGGAAGAGGGAGATTTATTCACTAATGCCACACAACATGACATTTCACCACAGCTTTAACAGGTTCAAAGCATCTGCATCCCGGATAAACATGCCTCTGTATCGCCTGATTATTGATATTACTTTCCTCAGGCTGGGGAATGAGTGACAGGGAGCGACAAATCATTATTTAAATTAGATTTCTACGCTCTCTGATCAAATGTTATAATAATACACACTTAAGAAAACCCCCAAAATTTAGTAAAATATTTCAGTATTTTAAATAAGAAAACTTTGCTTAAAAAGCAACACTGAAAAAACTGTTATAGTTGTTTAAAAAAAACATCTTATTAATCTAAGAAATTTGTTTAGAAACATTCACAGTAAATGAATTTGAAAAATATAAATCTATTTTTTATCCACCTGAAAAAAACCTAAGCCTTAACACTGCAACTATGAGTACTGCACATCTTCTCAATAAGTCACATGATAATTTCATCTATAACGTTTATGGTTTTATAACCTGATGTATTGACTTCTTCAGGAAGCACCACTAATAACAATGTTTGCTCTTCTAAGGGATTACATATAAGACATAAAGGATTGTGAAAATACTTCATACCTGCGTATACATAGTCTGCAACTGCAAAGCCTAACAAATCCTGTGTTTTGCGTCTCATCAACCGGCACAGAGAATATCAGCTTTAGAGAAAAGCTCTCCTAACATCAGAGTTAAACACCTCAGATCTCCTCATGCCTGAGTGGCATTTCCAACTAAAGGTCTCTGCCAGAGACAGATAATAAAGATGCCGTTCGCCTGTGACAGATAGACAGATACTCTGGAGGCCTGCAAAAAACGAAAGTAAAATGGTTCTAAAATAGGCTTTGATGAGACTCTGGCCTCATAATTCCCTGTAGAGGAAATGAGTCATTATTTTTGCAGTTCTGTTTGATGACACTAAAAATGACACATTCCACCTTTAACTCCACTAAAACAGAAATAAATATAATTCTGGAGAGAATATGCATATGATTTAAGCTGGTTGAAAATAATGGTTTGAACATCAGCCTCATTCTGCTCCCACGACCCAGGCCCTGGAGGAGCCCCATCGTGCATGATAGGTCATCTGCGGCCAAAGTCATCACAGCTGTGCTGATTTTATGCAGCTGAAAAGCTGTGTGAGCTTGAGCCGAAGCCAGATCTGTCTGCTCCAGGAGAAAAGAGTGTTTATCCCCTCAACAGTATTTCTGAAGTTGTTTAATCAGTATGCCCTACAGACATCTGCATGGGAATGAAGAGCGAGGTCAGGGGTCAACGGTATATCCCTCATGCGAAAGCAATGACCAGGAGCAGTGTATTAAAGAGTGTGCGAATGTTGCAGAGAGGCTTCTGGGTTTTAGCTTGCCTGAGGAGCGAATTGCTGATTTTGTTTGTGCCATTATTTCGTAGACATCCATAAATCCGTTTGATAAACACCGCTGAAGTCCCAAGGTCATGACTTTCCATCACAGTTATACGGTCTCCGTCCACCCAAGATATTTTTCTGCAAGTCATCCAAACTAGCCGAAGCAGAAACCGAAACTCAGGGGAAACAAGAAAACCGACATTACTAAGTCATGGCAGGATTAATGCTTGTTTGTAGTATTTTACATTTTGAATTTTACAATGCAATAAACATTTTCTGTGACTGTTTACTCTTGTTGGCAATTGTATATTTAAACTAACATGTCTGGTTGAGCCAGTAATGTCTACTGTTGCTCTGCACAATTAAGTATACAAATTCTGTCCATTTTAATAGCAATCCGTGCAACTGGGAGTTTTCTGTGAAGGTGGAAAGATTCCCCAAGCAGATTTTGCTTGTGTTAAAGTTACACAAATTCGCTGTGATTAGTAACAGAAAACAGGTTGGTCTCAAAGTGACCTTTACGAGCAGTGCTTCATATATTGCCCAACACTGACACAGGAAAATGAACCATTTCTGCCAGCAAATTATTGTCTAAATTTCACAAAGGTGATGCAAATTCATGGCAATAGGCAACAGAAAATGGGTTTGTTTGATGGTGACGTTTCTGAGGAGTGTTTCATATATGGCTACATGCTAACAATGGAAAACCGACCATTTTTATGTGCAATATTTTGCAAATGTGACTACATTTTAAAGTAACACTCCCCTTTTTTGGAAATAGACTCATTCTCCAATTCCCTCAAAGTTAATAAGTCAAGTTTTACCATTTTGGAATCTATTCAGCCAATTTCCGGGTCTGGCGATAGCACTTTTAGCATAGCTTAGCATAAATCATTGAATCCAATAAGACCAGTAGCATCACATTCAAAAACGACCAAAGAGTTTCTATATTTTTCCTATTTATTAAGTTATTTAAATTAAGTCTGGATATGCTTTTAATTCATTCCTTTTCCCAATACTGCAATGCAGATATATCAATCATAATCCAAGTACTTTGACCCTCCAAAACACCTATTTTTATTGTTGGCAGGGTTGCTTGTTATGATGTGCATGAATTTCATCACAAATGAATGTTAGTCAGCACCTGTATCCCATGATTGTGTGGAAGCAGCAGGAAATGAGGGGTCGTCGTGTGGCCGGGAGGGATTGCTCCCTGCTCTGGGAGATAAACCCAGACTCATTTCTGCTCTCCATCTCACTGCCAGCAAATTGAACGACAGATCAGAGCGAAGCGTACCCACAATCGCCACTGCACTCTTCAACAGAACAGCACATTTAATCCCCGCAAAACCCTTTGGGCACGGCACTCTTCAGGAGTATGGAATAATATGATCAGGAAAGCCCACTCGAGTCTATATGGGAAGTGCATAAAGACAGACTAAACGAAGGCAAATGACTATAACATCCATTTTGTCTCCCTGTTTTGTATTCAATTGACAAAACACACCAGCGACGGCAGCTCCCGGGGGAGGGCATTGGTGTTGTAAGGTGAAATCGCTTGTTAAATACGTCACTTTTTGACTGGAGTAATTATCTTGTTAATTATCAGGTGTGGGGGCTGTGATTCAATGGCTGTGAAGCGATCAATTAACAAGCTGAAATCAGTCAGCGGAGGCATGACGAGACAACACCTTGAGAGTTCTCAGAGCACTCAGCTAGTGCAAGAAAGCCAAAACGCAGCTCTGGATCGCTGATTGACTCAATCGTTTGAGACGTTTTTGTGTAAAACGTCTAAACGTTCCAATGCGAAAGAGAATTTTCATCTGTCGGTGGTTTCTAAATATTTATCTCCGCTTCATTCCAACTTGGCAAAGCTAATCGGCTTCACATGTAGTCTATCAGAATGACACAAGCCTATGAGGAGAAGAAAGTTGAACGCGGACAGACTGTTGGGTTCAAACAACATCAAAGCTGGTTTCCACACCACAAGAAGTCAAAAAGAAAAGAGAACCTCACGATAACGTGTAAACAGACCCCATCTGTGCATGGCTCTGGTTAGTTTGAATGCCCCAGTGTTCATTACGCCATGTGTGAGAAACAGATTGATGTGCCGTTGGGCTGCAGGAGGCTGTAATGGCTGTGGTGCCTCTGACTGGGAAGCCAGTCTTAATTAGATCATCAGAAAAGGCCACAATAATGGCTGTAATACACTCCCTGGATTCAGTGGCTCGTGTATCTGTTTGGGTCAAAATGCAAACACTGGACAAAATGCCAGTGGCAGTACAAATGTATTGGCAACCATTTGCTCCAATAAATATCTGAATGATAAATATTAAAGAAGAGTAAAAATCTCCAGTCCTGGCCAAGATAGGCAGCTAATAATAGTTATAACAATAAACAAGCTTTAAAATACGCAAGTTACAATAAAAAAATAAATAAAAATAAAGCATTAAAAACACAATGCAATCAATAAAAAAAAAAAAAAAAACTGTGACATTAAAGATAAAATAAAAAAGTATTTTTTTTCCTGTAATGGCAAAGCTGAATTTCCGGAACCTAACTCCAGTCTTCTTCAGAAATCATTCTAATATGCTGGATTTTTGCTCAAGAAACATGTGCTTTGTAAGATTTTATATTTAAAAATCTGCCAGCCCATCAAAGTGCTCCTTCCCATCAAAAGCACTGTGCACTAACCATACACTTCCCCCAAAAATACTTTGGGGGAATTAAAATTATTAAAATGAAAATTACTGCACATTTTACTCACCCCAAAGCCATCCTAGGTGTGTATGACTTTCTTTTTTCAGACGAACACAGTCGGAGTTAGAAGGAACTCGACACTTGTTTACGTTATAGTTTTAAAACTAGAAATATGTTTTGCTACAAAAACCCAAATGAAAGAGATGCGTTGTTAAACTTGGAGTAATAAAGATGGTCTTCATTAACAGCTTGTCTTTTAAAAATCATAGAAATGTTGAAGTTCATCACATCTGCATGCCACACAATCACACAGTCCTTCTGACAGTCACGCAGCCAGCCTGTCACATTTAGTTATGAGCTGTATAGCATGCCAAACGCTGCCCTACCTAAATCAAACCACAATGCGTGACCCACTGATAGCGTGTAGCAGACCATTTGGCCAATGCTAAAAAACTTGCACAAAACCTGTGCGGTGTGACCCAAATGAATTTGACCTAAAACATGATTTCTCTTGAACTAAAAATTACATCACACAGGATTACATACAGCGAGCCAATGGCTGCGGCTCCTGCCGAAGCTCGTCTGAGGGGGCGTGTCTGCGCGTATATATAAGCGGGCAGCTTATATAAATTTTGACAGCCCTATTAAATATTGATATCAGTTTGCACATGCTCCTTGCTCATTGTCAGTCCATTTAAAAAACTGCTTTTCCTCAACATTTTGCCACGACGTTTCAAAAAGCCGGAAAGTAAATAAACGGCAGACGCAGATCGAGATAGTATTATGTTTCACGCATGCGCAGTACAGGAACATAAGCATTTTCCATCGTTGTGATCAACATTTTGGAAACGATTGAAAACGATAGTGTGGACGCAGAGCGTTATTTAGTCGAAAATGCCATTTTTCTAATTTATCCGTATTAAATAAATACGTAGCCTAAAAGGACTGATATTCGTGATTTGGAATCTCTGTTCATTTGTTCCTGCATCACACACCCGTGACAGTTATATAGTCAATGGAAGATAAATTTTACATATATTTACTAGATGTAATTTCAATTTAGGTATGATTTGTCAAACCTTGAGCTGCTACAAACCCTTATTATTTTTATTTCATGCCAATGGTCATTGATTCTTGTGGGCTTATTGCAGTCCAAAATGTTTGCATGTTAAAACATAAATGAATAAACCTCTGAAACTTTTATCCATCATAATTTCAGATTGGGTTTGATTTTCAGTGTTTTCGTATCCGTAACAAGCATTTTGATGGGAGAGGATGACATAAAAAAAGTGCATCTGAAACTCCATTTGCAAAGACCATTAAGCAAGTTGTGCCAACTAATTTGATGGGGTTTTATGTCCTTTTTTGGAGGGTATTAGAATCATCTCGAAATATAAAACATGAGATTGCATGTGATGACAAAATATACATTTCTGCTAAATCCTAGCCTATGCACAGCAGTGTGGATGGGAGATTTCTCTGTACACGCAAAAATCTCTGGTGACTTAATCATCAGGAGACATAAATCCTGCGAAGGAATGGAGTGATGGTGATAATTACATCAAATTAAACAGCTGCCACAAACAGCCCCACCAGCGCCGTATTTCGCCTGAGAAAACGTCACCCAAGACCATATATATATACACACGAGAATCAAATTAGGACAAAGCTGAAGTAAGCTGATTCTTATCCAGTATTCTCACTCGATCTTCTGAACACAAAATAGGCTATAATGTGTACTGTTACACTGGAGCTTGTGACAAGCAAACAATTGCAAAAAAAAAAAGGAAGAGAATGTTTGACGGACATGTAAAGTGAGCAAACTGAGTTTTTGTTATTATGTGGCATTTAGGAGTTCATTAGAAAAAAAATATATAGGTTATATTGTCTAAGCTTGAGAATGGGCACAAAATAACTTTCCCAACTGGGTTTGGTGAAACAAAATCATTATCAAGACAGATGAAAATGTCACATTCTCAGAAGTACTGTGATATATATGATCTGAAGTCTGAACGGCCCGTGACCTTTCACCTTGATGGGCTCATAAAGCATAACTCCCACACAAACACACACTTTTCCCTCCAGCTTTGCACACACACACACAGTCATCGACATCTCTAACACTGCCCTGCCAAACCATCAAAGCCTGACAAACACAGACATTCTCATGCACAAACACACACACGAAAAAAGACACAGTGAGAAGGGAAGGACACGCATCTGCTGCTGGCTGTTTATGTCTGTGTGTGTGTGTGTGTGTGTGTGTGTGTGTACTGTCTAGATCACAGTCATTACTGACCGGCTAAAGCTTTTTTTTTTTGTTTAGTCTCTGGTTGATATCAGAGGAGGTCTGAAACTGTTTTATTTGGGTCATGTTTAAGTGTGTACCTCAAATATACTCAAATATATACAGCTAGACTGATATACTGTACATTATTTGAGATATATACCCCTACACAAAGAGAAAAACTACAGGGTCAAAAATATCACAAGCTTTCTCTTAAAAAAAATTCCATGGTATAGTGACGGTTGAAATGCTAATGATGCAGTACTTTGAAACATAATGTGGCACTGGTTGATTAAAATATGTAAACTGCAGTATTAATTTATGGCACTTTTAACACATATGTTGATACTACATGTCCATTATTTGCATCACAGTTTCCACAAAAATATTATAAAGCGGCACATTTAAAAAAATAATAATAATAAATGTCTGAGCACTAAATCAGCAAATCACAATGATTTCTGAAGGATCATGTGACACTGGAGACTGGAGTAATGATGCTGAATTCAGTTTTGCATCACAGGAATAAATCAAATTTCTACACTGAAATAGAAAATTGTTATTAAATTATAATAATTATAATATTTTACAATTTTTGAGGTTTGCCTTGGTGAGAATATAAGACAAAAAAAAAAAAAAAATCTCTGACTAAATTGTGGTTATTCAGTACCATACATAAAACATGTACTATGGTATAATTATCTTAAAACATAAATTTTACCATCATGGTATCACAGCACAGTTTGAAAAGTGTTCTCATATGCTAATGCACAACTGCGTTCCATTTACTTGTGATAATGAAAGAAAACTGCTGTTTATTTCCTACTGACAGCTAGTAATTAAACACAATGCCACAACCACGTTCTGCTTTCAGACTCTGTTTTTAGCACAAACCACATCAGAAAACTGCGACCAGACCTACGCACAACAGATGTGTTTTCTGATTACATCCGATTTCCAGTAGAAAAAACACACTTTATACAAATTGTTTGTAAACAGTTTTATTCGCTCATTTTCCCAGCTCGTTGAGATGATGAGGTCTGTTGTATTCACACTAGTCTGAGTGAATATCTTACCTCTGTGACGTCTTCTTATATTTTCGCCTGAAACCAAAAAATACGGAAATTTCAGTACAGGTAAATGCAAATTAGATTCAATATACAAGGCCACTGGGGCTAGATGTCACACAGGCATATATTTCAAAACCAGAAGTTTTAGAATGAGAAGTACAAATACTCACATGTATTTTACACATGTATTTTAATGTTTTCAGTAATTTTATGCATTCATATTCAGGCAACTTTTCATGTTGTCATTTTATAATAGATTTTTTAATAGAAATAGAAATAATAGAAATTTTGTTTATTTTTTTATGTTTTTGGGTTACGGTCATTTCATAAATTGTTTTGAGTTTCATAATTGTCTCACTTTTTAAATTTGAATTTTAAAAATAACATGATATATATATATATATATATACATCAATATTTATATATATCGTGTAATTTCTTTTAATTCAAATTTATATATAAATAATATAAAATTACTTTAATTATATATATATAATATTATATTATATATAATTATTATATATAAATAATATAAAAATCTCAAGTGATCATATATACAATATCAAGTGAACAAACTTTTTTCAATATCATTTTTGCTGCTACCTCTTTAATAAATATGTTTATATCTATTTGTTTTTTTTTGTTTTTTGAATAAACCTATCTTGAGAAATTAAGTAAAAAGTATGCCCACTGGCCATTTGATATACAGGAATTCAGAGTAAACAATTTTCTAAAAAATGTCAACTGGTTATGTACTGTATAATACAGTTAAAATACTCAATGGATTCAAATTCTCGAATCAAGGCGCACATGAACATTTGCACAAAAAAGGAAAACAATGACCCTCTTATGACAGACATCTGAACATTTGGTCATCTTAAATCCAGTTAGTGCATGAATGCTCGCTCTGTTTTGCACGTAGAGAGGAAATGCCTCTTCTTTTAAAGCAACGTTCACTGAAACATCTCAACTGCAGCTGCTCTCAAGCCATACGAAGACAGGCGTTCTGATTGGTCAAATTAGATACTGATGATGACATCACCTTCAGAAGAGCCTAGGGAGACTAACACACAATCGCTGCGTTCATCGCTGTGACCTTTAACCTTAACTTCCTGTCATCTTCCTCATCAAAACGTCTTCCTCTTTTTCTCTCAGCCCGTCTAATCTACCGCGAAGAAAACGCCTGCCTTTATTACAGCCTTAAACTTTTATAGGTGTGTGTTTTTCTCGGTGTCCACCACAGGTCTCATTTCCCTTTGGAAGCCGCCAAGTGCACAATTAAATTCTTAATGAGCTCAATAAAGTGGTCTAAAAGGGAAATAAAGCTGGAAACAGGATGACTTCGGATCAATCTCGCCCTGCTCTTGACCAGTGCCGTTATGACAGTGTTGATGGCCCTTGTTTCAGGACAAATAACAGCTGTCTGATTTCTCCACAGCGAATGCATGTGTCAAATCTAAAACCAAACCTGGAAGATTTTTCGCCATTAATAATAATAAATAACAGGGATTAGCATTCAGCGGCTTAATGTGGAATGACACAGTGAAGGATTAGATCAATCTCTGCAACGACAAACAATAAAATCCCCTTGTGATGACATACACGCTTATTACTGTCCACATAATTTCAGAAGAAGTGATTCCTTTCATTTATTGGCAAGAAATGAGACGGCGATAGAAGTAAGTTGCACATGCAGCTAATATAGTCATCCACGGGAATGTTTTCCTGTAACATTAGCAGCTGGATCACAGGGCAAGGATTCACTTTAATTAAACTCTTGTGTCTTCAAAGAGGTATTCAATTTTCAGATTTCTGGGTTTAGTCTATTGTGCTGAATTTATTTTCCTGAATCTGGCTTCAGTGGCAAGTTCAAACATTACATTTCCCTTTTGTAATTCCTCCGCAAATACTTGCACTTTGCAAATATTTTGTTTTAATATGCCGGATCTGTTGGCAGCCTAGTTTTCAAACAAATGCATTCTAAACAGCGATCAACTGGAAACACTTTCAATGGAAGATGAGGTTGCTTTTGCGTCTGGGAACCAAGCCACACATGAAGAGGATGTTTGTACTGAAAGTGACCCGTTAACCCTGACCTGCATCTCACTTTCACAAATATGTCAGTGTCACATTAGAAAGCCATCAACTGCAAATCACCCATAAAAGACATAAAAGTACTAAATGTAAGCTTTTAAAACACTATGTTATTATTATTTTACTCTTGTATGTATAATTATTTAATTTACTTACTTTTTTTTTTAATTCATAAAAATGTAATTTATTAGCATTTTTATTCATTAAAATAACCATATTTGACTCAGTTATCCACACAATGCTATTTTTGTTAAAATATAAATGTTATGTACTTTTATACTTCATATTGCTATGAAATGTTACCATTATATTGTGTAATTTGTAATAAATGTTTAACACTTTGTAGTACATTATGTTCTTATTTAATTTAATTAGTGTGAAAATATATTAAAAAATAATGCTTTTTGATTAATTCTTAATTTATTATTGATTTATATTAATCACAGTGATTATATTTAATATACTATATTTAATAACATTCCTTTATTCTTTATAATGTATCATTTTAATGGCATGTTGTTTATATTAAGATGCAATAAAAATACAAATGTACAATGTAAAACATAACAATGTAAAATATAATTTATCATAATAATGTGATATTTTTTGTACTTTCATATTTATATTTTCGCTTTTTAGTAAAATGCATGCACAGAGACAGAAAGTATAAAACTCTACTCACAGTCCTCGCAGTCTGAGCCAGATCTTCTCAATCTGATCTGGTTGTAGGTACTTCAGAGAGTTGTTTTCGAAATCCTCAATCTCTTTGGTGGGCGACTCCATGTCAAAAAAGTCGACCAGGCAAAACGACATGAACGAGTTTGTATCTGGACAGCACAGACACGGAGGCAGTTTGTAGAGCAATCGGCAGCAGCAGCAGGCGCCGAGTCTGTCACAGAGACAGCTGTAGCACGTCCCTCATCCTGTTCCTCTCTCTCTCTCTCACTCTCTCGCTCTCTCTCTGTGTTTGTGGGCTTGTGTCACCGGCTCTGGTCAGGTGTACAGAGAGGAGCACGTATGGCAGCACTGCAGGGGGCCGCTCTCTCCCCCTCATGAATATAAGGCAGTGGAGAGGAAGAGGAGGAGGAGGATGAGGAGGGGAGGGGATTAAACAGCTGCTGTTGATCACTGTATCAGAATCTCGGCTCCATGCAGCCGGACAAATGGAGAATAAAACTAACGCAATGCATGCACTGTCTGGGTTGAGTGGAGAGACATAAAAGAAGAAGAAGAAGAGAAAAAATAGAAGGAAAAATAATTGAGGCAAAAAAGGCAGACTTGGGGAAAAAAGGATCTTTCTGGAGTGTTAATAAAGTGTCTGAGAGAGACTTAGGTTTGACTACGCATGTAAACAGGAAGAAAAACGTAGCATTGTGGTACTTACAATGATTATTTTTTGTTACATACACTTATACATAAGAATTTTTATACCTTAAATTAGTGTATAATGCATTAAAAAACATTAATGCTAAAAGTCATTGTGTAACCGTGTGTTGTAATGCATTAGAGTTTTGAAGGTCAATGTGAAATCAGCACATAATAGATGTTCCTGTCCTATTGTACATAGTAAAACAGAAGAACATTTTCCTAAAAAATGTTTGTTTGTATCTCAAAGCAATTTCCGTTTCAGCTGTTGGATGCCACCACGTCTTATTTTTCATCCTCTTCTCCAACCACCTGGATCAAAAATGACTTTTCACCATCCAGTCAATTTCCGAAGAATAAAACCAAATAATTGTCTTGAATATCTAGTTACATAAAATGTGTTGCAAATGCAATTTCATGCTGATTTTAAAAGTGCTGTATAACTATGAATACGGTATAAAAAAATTCACTGCAATTATCTGCATTACACATATTATATAGTAATAAATAAATTTAATAAATTAAATGACTAAAAAAACAGCTGCAAGCAAAGTTTTAAAGAACTGTACTGTACTTACATTACCAAAATGTGCCAAATAAATGATGTATAGTAATACTCACAAAAGGTAATAAGAGAGATGTGAGAAAATACAATGCATGTCAGATCTACGTCACGTTCAGCAGCAGCTCTTAAAGTAATAGCAGCCTAAATAACCTAATAAACCAGTTGCTGTGGTGTCTTGCTATTATCAATATTATCAATATATATTATTCATATTTACCTCATTTAAAAATTAGTGCTTGACCCCTTTATTTCAGGTAAATATGATATTTATTAGAATGCATTGATCTCAAATAAACTGAAATCTCTCAAGTATACTGTAACGTTAAATGGCTATAGTGTTTAAAAATTTGGTAAAACAATTATATAGAGACATAGTCATGTAATTGAATTTAATCTATTTATTCCTGCCAGGGACACATTTAGTTCGTTATTTTCGTAAGTCCAGCACGTTTTTTTGAACTAATGCATTTCAGTTGGCTGCATCTTAGTTTAAAATACGCGGTGGACTTATGAAAATAACGAAATAAACGTGTCCCTGTCACAAATAAATACTGTGAGACTGGGTAGCATTCATATCAGGGAAACTGGCCTTCGGTCATAACAAAAATATGGCATTAAACAAATATAAACATTTTCTGACTTTATGTTAGTTCTTGTCGCACTCTTGATGTTTTTAAAGACTTATCTCTTCTCTTTTATATATTTAATTTTATATGTTTACTGTGTGCTTTACTGTGTGTTATCATTTTTAAACATTATATATAAATAAAACAGAACAGAATAGAATTTGAAGATTGAATGTAAACTTATTGCATTATAAAAGTATCTATTTAAAAGTTTAAATGTTAAGTAGGATTAATTTATTTTCAACTAATTAGCTATGTATTAATCAATTGACGGCATTTATATAACCACACACGTATGCTATTTTATATTAAATAATTAATTTTTTTATATATGAAACATTCTTAAAAGTATATATTAAAGTATAAAAGTATAATTGACAATGAGATATAATTTAAAAGTACAAATAACTAGAAATATGCACTTATATGCACAATGTACTCATAATAATGTGCAACTGTTCATGTTTTTAGTACAAAAATATTATGTACTAAACTCAACCCTTCCGATGGATTCATGACTGAAATACCCCAAAATATAGAGAAACCACATCAAATTCAGCGTTAAAAATACAGTATCAACCATAATGCAACAGTAAGAAATATACAAATCCCACTGTCATTGAACATAAGCCAAGTCACTGATAGTACCCTAACATCACCGCGCGTAAAACGCAAAGCAAAACAGCAGATGGTTAGCACAAAGATTTTATCTCTGTCTGAAGAACAGCTACGGCTTGACGTGAAAATACAAATTATGTCATCATAACAGCAAATGAAAACACAATGGCTGGCACACCAGAGGGAGGACGGCACCACCCACGCAGTCAAATCAAGACAGCATCAATATCCGACTGAGCTTTAGACTAAAGCACCATTAGACGGAGTGGTTTTGATGATAGTTGACCACGCTCCATTAGCACGAGACGCTCAACAGCACATCTGCTCTGTTTGCATTCGTCTTTGATGCGAAGAATTAATGATTAAGGTGATTGCATTTCCTTCTAGATTCTTTTTGTGCTATAGAAGGTGCCACATTGACCAGGATGACTCGAATCAATGAAGATAAGACCGAACAAGACTGGAAATCCAGACATCAGCTGAGAAATGGGAGGTGTTGAGAGATGGGTGAGATGTGCGGGTGGAAGAGCTGGTGAGAAGTGTGACAAATATGATGACCGCTGAATCCATCGTAGCATTCTGTGGTAAAACTGTATTTGGTGATCACAGGGAATCAGCTGAAATAAGATCAGTCCAGAGCTGTGAATAATTCCATTAACACCTGCAGACTGGAGCCAAATACTCCAATACAACACATCTTGCTGGAACAAACACACAGTTTGTTTTCTTTGTTTCTCAATATAGCAAAGTTTTACAGTCATGCACTTATATAATTCAGAATGAGAAATGGTGTTCCTGACACAAATAAATCATTAAAACTCAATGGATTCTTTGGATTACCACTGAAAATAATTTCTATACTCCACTACGTTTACTGTACTGCATCTACAATGGAAACTAAATAATTAAGCATGCATTTTATATCTGACGGTTTGAAAACATGACTGAAAAAATACTAAGAAAGTGATCGTTGTCAGCTGGGATTAGTAAGTCGATGAACATCTGGTTATACATGCTATGCATTATAAACATTACAGTGCATAAGAAAGAGTCGACTCCGAATCGTTGAAATAAGCTGTTTCACGCTGATGTCAACACGAAATATTAGCATTTTTCCCGCCTACTTGTTGGTCATTGGTATCAATAAAATGCTAATTCCTTCTTTGTCACTAGGTTCCCCTTTCAGCATTAAAAGCTCACAAACACTTCACCAATTACCGGTGAGGTTTGGCGAAATTAATCCTTGAACGAACATTTGGGAGTCATTGAACATGTATTAATTGCAAATTAATGCAAGAAAATGCAAGTGCTTTTTGAGCTTACACACGTTAATCTGTTGTCTGAGACTCCCAAAACCAAATTTTTAACCTTTAATAACTCATAATAGGGACACTTTCATAAATAAGCTCCAAGTAAAAAGTAAGTTACATGTTAATTTTTTTTTATATTCTAAATATTAGAAAAAAAATCTAATATTTGGATTAAATTCAGGTTCATTTTATTAACGAAAATGTTTTTAAAGTTTATTTGACAATCAAAACCTTTAACATTTTACAGTTATATTTTTAAAAGTATGTAATATTTTTTATTTCATTTTTTATGAAGCCTTTTCTCACAAAAACTTCTACATTACTGTAAGGTTTTTTATTATATTTTGTTACTATTTATGTTCTGTGAAATATTTGCAGTTGACAGCACAAAGATATACAGATTTAACCTAAATTAAGAAATGTTTGGTTTTGCAAATTAAGTACAAATTAAAACATTAAAACATAAAAAATATTTTGCACATGAATCTAATATATATACATGGCCTATTAAATCCAGCTGTTATATAAACACAACTGGTCTACATTTTAAGAAACTATTTTCCCTGCGACTCAGTAATTACAGTAATTATCTGTTAAGACTAAAGCTATTTGTAAAGCATGTCAAGAGGGAACTTAAGTGCAGGTTTAATGTGACGGGTCTGCATGATCCTTTGCATTTATGATGATGCTGACAAAGGAGATTCACAGCTCTGAACAGTATTAATTACACAATGAATAAAGTCAAAATATTTCGAGAATAAAGTCGGAATACTACAAGATTAAAGTCGACATATTACGAGAAAAAGGTCGAAATGTTACGAGTTTTTACGAATTACAATTTAAATATTTATGACTAAATAATATTTAGTATAGTGCACTTGCAAATGACCTGGAGAGAAGGCCACCGGAATTTAGGCATATTTGAATTTTGTTGCATCTGAAGAAATAAAATTTCATGTCTTCCATTGGATTCGTCAATTAGACTAATTTAAATGAAGTCTCGTAATTGGGAAAATTATTGACTTACACTGCCGCTTAAACTAAAGCAATTTCATCGATATGTCAGGCTATAATACTGTATATACATCATGTTATAATATACATATTGTTTGTATTTAGCTGTAAAACTGGCAGATTTTGAAAGCTGAGATTTTTTGGAATATCTCCAGGTGCTCCCAATCTAACACGATATTTTCCTCGTAATATATCGACTCTATTCTTGCTATATTTTGACTTTATGTTGTAGTTTTGACTTTATTCTCAAAATATTATAACTTTAGGCCCAATCCCAATTCTATTTTCTACCCCTTTGCCTACCCCTCGCCCCTTCCCCTTGCAACTTGAAATAAAGTGGAAAGTGTTAAATATTTTCCCCTAAGAAATGGGACACCACTACTACACTGTTACACGTCATTATCCATTGGCACTAGCTCCTAACGTTACATCAGAGGACATGCGCTGATGTAAGCGCCGTTCATTTACATGTACACATATGGACGTAAGCGAAACAAAACAACGCGTTACCACATGCAGTCAAGTCACCGGGTATATGACATAAAAATATATTTCCTAATATTGTGCAATCGGAGCTATCGCTAGCAAACTTTAGCATTTTTTTTGCAAACGTTTCTTTACAGAACATCACCGTAAACACAAAAACGAGATCGATGGTAATATACATATAATGAAAAATTGTCATAAAAATCCTTATTAATGGCAAAGATTACTTATATTTATGGGTCTGCTTGCTCGAATGAGCAGCCATGTTGGAAATTTCTCTTAGTCCTTTCCCTTCCCCCTACCTTTCCAACAAAAAGAGAATTGAGACACCCCTACACGTGAACGGGCCACACGGAAGGGTAGGGGAAAGTGTAGGCGCAAGGGGTAGAATTGGGATTGGGCCTTAATCTCGTAGTTTTTAAATTTTTTTTTGGTTGCACAAAACACCGTCGTAAGTAACCAGAACCAAAAAAATAAATAAATAAATACTTCCACTCTAACAAACACTCACAAAGAAAAACTTTACAAATCAAAACACTGTAAAACTCCTGCTCAGTGTTCATACCCAGCTGTAATGCTGAACTATATTAAAACTCTACATCATAAAAGTGCCGTGTTCTTTCCTGTGTGAATATCTGGCTCAGCAAAAACTCATTTAAAAAGCATTTAATTCAAAAATGAATATTCTGCCATTATTTACTCAACTTCATGCTTCCTACTTACAGTATGCTGATATACACTATAATCATTTACTCCATTACATACTACAGCATACAAAAATAAAACAGTAAATAACAATGTACAGTATTTACAGTAAAAATGCATATTAGTTTAAAAATGATTAAAATAAAGTTAATAAATGATAAATTAAGATGTAGGGTAAAGCAGGGTAAATGAACAAACAAAACTTTTAATCATTTAATCAGATTAGATTAGATTAGACAGATTAAATGCATTTTAATAAATCTAATAAATGTAAAAATAAATAAATAGAACAAATAAATCAGCCAGCAGCTGATGTTACATATATTCTGCATCCCAGAATATGATATAATAATTGCTACAATTTTTGTCTGTTCCTGAAAAGGCTTGTAAAATTAAGTGCACAGATGCACGTACAGCTTTCATGCTTTCTGATGTCTGTCTGTAATTTTCTGAGCTTGACAGGTCTTTTTATTATGTATGGCAGAAATTTAAAAACTCCTTTTGTGTTCTAAGTTACAAATAACAGCACACAGATTTCAAACAACAAGACTAGGAGTAAATATTGACAGAATATTCATTTCCAATAAGCAAATTTTTCCTGGTTTAGGATAGAAACTATACTTTCCTAAAATATGCGCTGTTAAGTGTGTCTGAACATTTGGGTGTTGTGAGCTGGAGCTTCCGCTTTTTTAAATCAGTGTTGTTGGGTAAATCACGCAAAAAGCATGACTTCACAGAATTATTCAAATCTGACCTTCCCAAAACAAATATGCAGGTAGAAAGCAAACAGCACCAGACATGAATATTTAACAAGACAACAAAAATGAAACCCTCTGAGGGGAGATAAACAGCATGCAGTTTGTTCTTCAACAAGCTGGAGTGGGTGCAACTACACTGTCCATAACCATCCTATCAATGCCATTTATTGCTCAACATGTTAAGAATTCAGTAATTAACATTTTTTTATTGATTTGATCATTCTTTTCCCTCAATTCTCTGAACAAGAATACAACAGTACGTTATAAATGTAAATGAATGGTGATGGAGAGAGAGAGAGCACGAAAGAAATGAAATATATCCGCATTATTAATTAACATTGCTGGCATATCTAATCATGCATTCATTGGTCTGCCTGTGTAGATTGATGACCTACAGGAATATTCCCTCTTCATTAAAAAATAATTCAAATTGCTCTGTGACTAAAACCAAGTAGCAAATTTCACGAGGTACCAAGTAGCAAAATTCATATCCATGCTGACATACGGACAGGTTGTGCTATGGTATTTCTCAATAACTGTCAAATATTAAGTAACATTTCACTGTCAGTGAACTATTCACTATTTTTAAAAATGCATATATATATATATATATATATATACACACACACATACATATATATATACACATACATACATATATTAATGAAATTTGGTTTAAATTAATATTGATATTAAACTATATATATATATATATATGTGTGTGTGTGTGTGTGTGACTCATGAATGTAATGACACAGTATTTCAAGAATATAAAGTCAAGGTTTCATTTATGTGTGTATGTATATATACACACATACACACACACACACACACACACACACACACATATACATATACATATATATATACATATATATATATATATATATATATATATACACACATACACATATATATACATACACACATACACATATATACATACACACATATACATATATACATATACACAGTATATGTACACACACACACTACCAGTCAAAGGTTTGGAAACAGTAAGATTTGTAAAATATTTTATGTTTTATATTTCTTACGTTCATCAAGGCTGTGTTTTTTTTATCAAAAATACAGGACAAATTACAGTATTATTGCAATTTAAAATAAAATTTTTTTATTTCAATATACATTCAAATCTAATTTATTCCTGTGATGTGCAGCTGAATTTTCAGCATCATTACTAGTCTTCGGTGTCACATGATCCTTCAAAAGTCATTCTAATGTGCTGATTTATTATCAGTGCTAGAAACTTGTCACGAACAGGGAGCGAGGAGACGTTCGAGTTCATATGCAAACTGTTTATTAGAAAAAACAGAGCAGAGTCAGACAGGCGTTCAGGGTTGTTACCGGCAATGGTGAGCATCAGAGGCGAGGCAAGAGAGTAGTCAGAGTCCATGCAATAGTTGGCAACAATAAATACAATCCGTGGGGTGAGACAAAGGCGTAATCCGGGGAAAGCAGAAGTCCACAGCGATAAATCCAAACAGAAACAAGAGAACAGGTGGAACAACTCACAGGTTGACAGTGCAAATGGACCTTGAAGACAAACAAACACATCCAGGTTTTATACACATGTAACTGGGTCAAGGGGTGGAGCAAACAATGAAGCACCTAGACAACAAACGAGTGGGTGGAGACATGAGTTCATTGATGAGAGTCCATGAGTGAAAACAGACATAAACACACACACAGTTCATGGAGAGCTGGAGTGCAAATCGTTAAAAAACTGTTGTGCTGCTAATATTTTTTTGGAACCTGTGATATCTTTTTTAGGATTACTGAATGAATAAAACGATAAGAAAATATTTATATTTGTAATAAATGCTGTTCTTTCTAACATTTTATTCATCAAAGAATTTTGGAAAATAAAATTGCAGTTAAAAAAAATGCAATTATAACTTTGCCAAGATTGATAATTCTAATAATAAATCAGCATATTAGAACGATTTCTGAAGGATCAATTGACACTTTAGACTGGAGTAATGACAAATTCAGCTTTGCATCACAGAAATAAATAATATTTTAAAGTATATTAAAACAGAAATACATTATTTTAAATGGTAAAAATACAATATTGCTTTTTCCCTGTATTTTTGATTAAATAAATGCAGCCTTGATAAAGGCTTTAAAAATATATTACAAATCTTTCTGTTTCCAAACTTTTGACTTGTAGTATATATATATATATATGTAAACAATATTTTATTTTCTTAGTTTTATACATTTTTCAATGAATATAACATTATTAGCAAACTCATTGAATTTATATGAAATAAAATGGTGCTATGAGACCTTGATATCTTCAATATAATAATTATATACAATTTAAATAACATTTATGATTTATAAATGATATAATATAAAATTTATATTATTTATATTATTATATTA
Organism: Enteromius unitaeniatus; assembly: GCA_032359435.1. Lineage (NCBI taxonomy): Eukaryota > Metazoa > Chordata > Actinopteri > Cypriniformes > Cyprinidae > Enteromius > Enteromius unitaeniatus. Next base: position 13,344,281 of record JAUMHI010000070.1, on the reverse strand, counting down.
TTTATTTATAAAAACTATATTATAAAATGCTGAAAATTGTAAAATATATATATGAAAACTTGACTTCATTATATTCTTGAACTGCTGCGTCATTACAGTAACACTTTGATGACTAGTAATAGTTTTCCTAGGCCTTAAACTCAAGGGCACCATAGAGCCAAAAGATACAAATACAAAGCCCGACTGGACAAGCTAATTAACATCCAGTCAGTGCATGAATTATTGAGTTTTTAATCCCGTCAGCTCACAGTAGGGTCTGCACTGGGCAGGTCAGGTGACTTGGTGGGGGGAAGGGGAGGGAGACACTCATATTGAGTAACAAGCTCCCTAAACATGACAGCCTCTGGTCTTTGAGATTTGTAGGTCAGAGAAAACAAATACTCTCCAGGGCCTCCTTTGTGAAAGAATGACAGGATAAACAAAGCTTAGGAAAGAAAGGATGCAGATATCTTTTACAGGTGATTAATCACCCTACATGAACTGCCTGTTATACGCTGCAACTTCATTGGTGAGCAATCTGCAAATTGCTGCAAAATCAACTTGTTTCTTGACAATTTTTAAAAATTATGCTTTTTTTTCATTGTGCATTTCAATTAATCTCAATCAAACTTAGGGTTGGGTACCGAAACCCGGTACCATTATGGCACGGTACCAAAGTAACCGGTACGTATGTACCGAACCGAATCAAAACGCGGATTTCGGTGCCTCATTTCGGTGCTGTGCCTAAATGACAAACCCAATAATTCTATGGCAGCAAATCAGTGGCGGCTACTGGTCTGTCAAATAGGGGAAGCTCATTTTCGGCCTACATCATAAGATTGTCTATTTATTTAAAAGTAAATTCTGCCCTACGTTCCTTTTCAAGTAAATGGTCTGTGACCCTGTCGTACCAACTAGGCGTCTTTTCCAGTGACTGAATGAACGATCTA
>JAUMHI010000070.1:13321369-13343252 GCA_032359435.1 Enteromius unitaeniatus | reverse complement strand
TTGATGACAGGGGTCTGGTAGTTCCTCTCCTGCTTAGTGCTGAAGTCCACTATCAGCTCCTTTGTTTTGCTGACGTTTAGAAGGAGTGTCATCAGCAAACTTAATGATGGTGGTGGAGCTGGTAGTGGCCACACAGTCATAAGTGTACAAAGAGTACAGCAGGGGGCTCAGAACACAACCCTGGGGGGCTCCAGTGCTGAGAGTGAGTGAGGCTGAGATGTGTCCGCCCATCCTTACTGCCTGTGGTCTGCCAGTTAGGAAATTACAGATCCACTGACACAGAGATGAGTCCCAGGTGCTCCAGCTTGGTGGTGAGTGTGGAGGGAATTATGGTGTTAAATGCTGAGCTGTAGTCGATGAAGAGCATTTGAACATAATTCCCTCCTCTAGTGTCCAGGTGAGTGAGTGATGTGTGGAGGAGATGAGAGATGGCGTCATCTGTAGACTGGTTTGGACGGTATGCAAACTGTAGTGGATCGAGTGTGTCTGGTAGAGAAGAAATGATGAAGTCTTTGACCAGCCGCTCAAAGCACTTCATCACTACTGAGGTGAGGGCTTCCGTAAACACGTTGACGTCATCAGAGTTGTTCCGGAACATGTCCCAGTCAGCATCATGAAGTGCGTCCTGTAACGCGGCCACCGATTGGTCCGTCCAGTGCATGACCTCTCATGGAACTTCCCATTTTAGCCTTTGTTTGTATTTTGGCATGAGGAAGATGGCGGCGTGGTCAGATTACCCAAACGGTGGGCGAGATTGTGCCTTGTAGGCATTTTTTACTGTGGTGTAGCAGTAGTCCAGTGTCCTATCGCCCCTGGTGGGGCAGGTGATATGCTGATGAAAGTTCGGTGCTGCGCGTTTGAGGTTGGCACTATTAAAGTCCCCCGCCACAATGAGCGCAGCGTCCCGGTGCTGTGTTTGGTGCTGTGTGAGTGCCTCATGCAGCTCGCATAAGGCAGTGTCCGTGTCCGCTTGTGGTGGAATATAAACGGCGCTGACTATGACCGATGTAAACTCCCGAGGTAGATAAAAAGGACGACACATGATGGACAGTAGTTCCAGGTTGGGTGTGCAGGAGCTTGTAATAGGAACGACGCTTGTGCTGTTGCACCAGCTGCTTTTAACCATTAAACACACACCGCCTCCCCTTGACTTCCCCGAGTCCTGTGTCCTGTCCATGTGGTGAACCGAGAAGAACTCGGCTGGCTGGATGGCGTGGTCCGGCACCGCTGGGTTCAGCCATGTCTCGGTGAAGCAGAGGAGATTGCAGTCCCAAATGTCTCTCTGGAACTGTGCCCTGGCCCTGAGGTGATCGAGTTTGTTCTCCAGTGACTGGACAGTGGCGAGCAGGATGCTAGGCAGAGGTGTGTGGTGTGCACGGGCTCTCAGCCTGTGCATTGTGAGTACATTGTATACCAATAGAAACAAGAGTGTCTCTATCATATTCAATGTACTCAATGGTGGTGATTTTGCCAGTTTTAAAACACTAAAAACTAACTTAAAAAACAAAAACAAAGAAAAGGGGGTTGGAGCAGTTGCGACGGCAGCAGATCTTGCCGGCGCCATCTTTGGGATTGCGATATATATCATACTACTATATAATATAATATAATATAATAATATATACACACACACTACGAATCCTTGAATCTGACTTGTTGATGTCTAAGTATTTATTTTTATTATGTTTCAATTTTGTACCTTTCACCATCATTGTATGGAGAACACCAGCATGCACATGCTTCAAAAAAATTCTTTTGGAGAGCTATAGAAAAAATATAAATCATTAGGTTATTTATCGCGATATTGAAATTGGATTGTAATATTCTGTGCATACAAGCATTACACATCACAACTATTTCAAAGGCAATGGTGTTTTTCTACCGAACTGCTGTATAGTCTGTCCATGGCCAGTCACCAATTCACTTAAACAATGCAACAAGTAAAATAAAAACTCAGGGTCAGCCTACACTGACACTCTGACAGAACGCCATGGAGAAAGATATAAACCTCAAGGATGCCTGAGAGCAGAACGAAGCAGGTTAACTTCTCTATCTTTGAGTGGGCGTAGCAGTATAAAAGCTTGGTTTATCTGATTCTGAAAAGAGCATAGTCCACAAAACCCCACCCAGGACTCTCAGCTCACAGGTTTCCATGGCAACCAAATACGGCGCTCACAGGTTAAAAAGTTTTATTTTTTTTTGTGGTTTCACAACATGCTATGTTCCTGAAACATTCAGCGTATTTACAGCTGTTGGCACTCTTGTCAGAGCTTGTGTCGTTCGTTACATTTTTTTGAGGAGGTAAATGTTTTGCAGTCTGGAAGAAACACAAGCAATGATATCTAAACTGTTTCACTGTGACAGCAGTAAGATTCAGTGCTGAACAAACAGAGAGTGGTGCTTAAGTCCAAGGGAGACTTAAAGGAATAGATTCTTCTGTTAATCACAAAAGAAGACAATTCAAAAAATGGATTGTAGCCATTGACTTTCATTTTATGAACATTATGGACATCAACCGGCATCTGCCTGGTTATTAAAGTTCTTTAAAATATCTTTGTGTTCAGCAGAAGAAAGAAACTCTTTTGGTAATTGGCACAACCTGAGGGGAAGTAAATGATGACAGAATTTTCCATTTTGGATGAACTGTCCTTTTAAAATTATTTGGAAAATATAAAAGTTGAAAATAAAAATTAAATATTAATTGAAAATAAAATAAAAAAATGAATGTGTAATTAAATTGTTATTAGTTAGTGATTTGTATGCCATTTTAATCAACCTTAAACATCACATTTCTGTATACATCAGTAAACGTAAAATTATCAAGCATAAAAAGTTATATAAAGCAGACTTAAAGTTATTTAATTAAAGTGAGATGTCTATAGTCTCTTGTGCAAACTTTGAGCAATAAAATCTTCTCTATGAGTTTCCAATACTCACTCTTGGAGTACCAGCATATCACAGCTGTCTGATCTTTGAACGCATAAATCACCTGTAAGTGCCAAACAAAGGTAACGTGTAAAACAATCCACCATTTTCATTTAAGATCACAAAAAGAATCCTGAAGGAGTTTTCTATTGACTCATGAATGTTTAAGGAGCTCCTACGCCTTATTCCGAGGTGGAGAGAGAGAATAAGATGCTTTACGCTCTGTCGGTTCCACTCTAGGCGTTCGGTTCCGGTTACCTGCTCATCACAGTGAGAGCAGCAAACACTTGTACGAAACTCTATCGCTCCGACAACAGACCTGATAAACCAAGACACTTGTGTTACAGCTTCTGACACGCTCGGCTGCGCTCGTCGCATCAAATGTCTTGTTCAAGAGTTTGTATGATTGAGCTGCTAAAAGCCTAGTGTTAAGTTCAAGCAGACTATCTAGTGGGTTTAACTGCAGGTAATAAGCAGAGTGCATTGCAGAGGCTGTGATCGGTGGGTCTATGCTGCCCACCTCGGCACTCACGTCTCAAATCATGCAGATTTTATGCTTCATTTAAATATCTTTCATACTTACGAATACAGTTAATGCTGCTATAATGTCTGTTGGAATAATTATATTAGATGAACGCACCTGAACGCCACTACAGTGTTTATTTTTACTGACCTTCTCAACTGGGAACAACAATTAATGTGTTTTAATTATGCCACATAACCTACTATAACAGAACTGAATTTATTAAACATTTGGCTTTTTTAGTAAGTTTGCAAGCTGGTTGATGACCACTGATACTGATTGCTCTCGTTGGGTCAAAAAAGTGGTGAGTAAAGTAGAAATCAAAGAGAATGTTTCCCCCCCAACAAGTTCAATTAATTCTGACCAAAATCACCTTTATGCTGTCACGTTAACTATTAATAAGAATCAAATGAAGTGCAGAAAATCCAACAAAAGCAGTTGCACACATTTTACAAAAGAAAAAATTTATATGTAATACTTAGTTAATTTAATTTAGACCAAATGTTCTCCACAAAATTTTAAGATACTGGGATAAGCGAGCTCCTGAACATATAAACATCCATTTTCCCAACTTGGGACAGATATGTACTTTTTGTCACACGATGCACTCTCAAGTGGCATCAGAGCTGAGGATAGTCTTCTGCAAGACAAAGTTAAAAGAAATTATAGAAAATAGATCTCTCAAGGTATTAGACCTCTAAACTGGCCTGAACTCACTTTTACAAATTTAACATTTAAAGGGGTCATTCGGTGCCACATGCACTTTTACAAGCTGTTTGGACTGAAATGTGTGTTGTACACAACCACCCTACAATGATAAAGATCCACCCAGTAGTTTTCTATTAATTTAATAAAAATAAGTTGCCCCTTCTGAAATCAAGCCATTATCAAATCGCCTTTCCTAATAATGCGCTAGTTAGCAAGTTTCACTATGAATAAGGCTAAAAAAAGATCCTCCGAGTGGGCCTCAAAAAAGAGGGGCCGGATCAGCAGAGCTCGTGAAGATTTAAAGGGGAAGTACACAGAACAGAGTGATTTCTAAAGAGCTGTTTTTGACAGTAAAATTAACGTTTTTTAAACTATCTTTAAGAAATTTTAAAACAAACTATACTGCAAACTTTCCATTAAGACCCTAATGAATCATATTAGCTTGTGGAAAATTGGCTCTGAGAGACTCCTTTAAGAGTCATCTGTCAAGCTCTGACACCGATTAGGTGTCTTTGGAGATATGAGTCAGCCAGTATACCACAGATGTAAAACGTTTGATGTCATGATACCACGGAAACTGAAAATGAACATGCAAAGATGGATAACTTTGAGCCAGTGTTGCCAAGGTTTTGGTTTGCCTGCATAATGCAAAGATTACAGAGTTTTTTTGGGACTATTTTTATAATGCACAACAGCCACAAACAGGTTTATTGTTCCTTCTAATGAATACAAGTTTGCCATTATATTCATTTTGATGCTTGTGTGTAGATAAAACCTGTGTTGATGTGGAAAGAAGAAGAGAGAACCAAAGAGAAAAGATTATTAGGCTTATTAATAATATTGACCTTGGCTGAGATCAAAGGGCAATATGCATTTTGAGGACAAAAATAGCCTTTAGACAAATCTAGCTATGTGTACACAATATCATATTCTTTACAGCACAAGATATGAGTCTAAAGAGTCATTTAGTGTGAATCTCAATTTTCAATCCCAGCCAAGTCACCATTCATCTGTCGAATGAGTTTCCCTCCCAAAAGGCCAATCGTTAGTAAGATGAAAGACCTTTTTAAAGAACACACACAAATGCAGAGCTCCTTGGCAGTCTCAAAATGAAAATCACATCTGCAATGTGCTACAGATTTGTAGGTTAGTTACTATGGCACAACCCTGTTGAGAAATTATGGTTAGGTATGTTTTAAAGCATGCTTGCTCGTTTGAATTAGCTTAAACTGGTCATGTGCTGGTCTTGAGCAGGACCTAGTTGCTTAGGACCAGCACATGATTAGCTAATAGCTTAAACCAACTCATGAACAGCACTCATGCTTCAAAAAATACCAAACCAGAATATGCAGTTTTTCAGGAATCAGGGTTGTCACTTAGTAATGGCGTCACATATTTTAGATCCAAAGTTAAGCAAAATAAACTGTATTGAGTCCTTGTGTTTTCAAGAAACCATAATCAATATAGCCTACAATTTCCCGTGCTGGCGCATTGTTTTCTTTTTTTTGTGTTTTGCTCACAATGCAGCACTGTATCTAAATTAATTGACTTGTTGCCTATTAAAGTAGGAGAAATGTTTTCCATATGTTTAGTTGCTGACTGATACAATATTTTGGCACACATTCATCAGTCACCTGGTAGGAGCTGCACGGGCAGATGGCAAAACAGACTAGTTTTATGACCTCATCCTCAAAATTGGTTTTAAAGACATTTGTTTACTTTTACAATAAACCATTGTGTTTAAATAGTGTAAAATGCCCTATCCTGAAGGCCAGAAGCAAAACAAGTTGAGACGCACTTCCAGGCATTGTCTACAAAAACACAGTTTCAGAGATAGCACTTATTTACAGTAGGTCCAATCATATATATACAGCAAATGTATATTTGCAACATATTATATACAGCAAATGTGTTAGATTTATGTGTAATACTTATACAGTAATATTAGTAGCAAAACTGCTACAACATAATAAATCACACATGTATAAATTACAAATGGAAACATGTTGTTTTGTAAAGTTTTAACGGGTAAAATTTGCCAAACAATAATATTCTATAATCAATAAGAGAGAAGACCATAAAACAGATGGGATTCTAAATGAGGTAAACCACTAATTTACTAAACTCAAAGCGTGCAACTGCTTTTCTCAGTAAAGCGCGCTCTGAAACTGGCAGCTATCTTTTGTGTCACAATCTGACACCAGAACTTAGTTATAATGGTTCTCTGATTACTTTGCCCCTCTTGAGCACTGCAATTAATTCTGCTCTCATAGCTGAGAGTTAAACAAGAAAATGTGTGTTTCATCAAGGACTATGGTAATTAAAGCCTCATCCCTAGCAATTAGCCCTTGTATTATAGAGAGGAAGAAGTTGCTCAGAAACGCTCATCTTTATCAAGGCCACTGCATGTCAAACATGAATAAAGCATAACTGAGCTCTTCAGTCATTATCTTAGTCAGCCACGTGCGAAAGCTTAAATATCTTTAGAATGTGTATTTGTGTGAAATATTCCCAACTTATATAACTTTCAAAAGTTTTATTTTGTCAGAATACACTGATTTGTTTAAACCTCTGTAGACAGCAACACAACTGAAATGATCCCAGATCCAGAAACGTAGCAAAAACATCTGTAAAACAGCACTGTAAAAAATCTGCTGTAGTTATGCAGCTGGCTTGCCAGTAACTTACTGTAGATTTATATTAATCACATTTATTGGCAACGGTTTGTTTAAATATAAATGAACAATAAACAAAAACAAGTATTTTATCTTTACAGAATAAAACTATTAAAAACAGCCTCTTAAAAAGCATTCTGGGAAACAGAAATCCTCATCAACCTTCAAGTTTTCTTCTGATATTGGTTCCCAGAAATGCTTTGCTTGAGGCTATTATTTTATTTAATGTGTAACGTTGCGTAAACTTTTTCAATCAGTGTTTGACTATCTGATGTAGTAAAAAAAAATCTTCATTTGTGTTTTGAAGATGAACGAAGGTCTTATGGTTTGGAACGACACAATGGTGAGTAATTAATGACAGAATTTTTGTTTTTGAGTGAGCTAACCCTCTAAACGGCTCACAAAATGGTGTAGAAATTGTATTTTTGACATCATAGTAATTATATTGAATATATGTTGTTGATGTAAGACACTCATCAACATATATTTGGGAGATATACACTCTTATGAAGCTGCTATTCCTAATTCAGATTTTGATACTTCCGTCTGATTAATTTGACCGATGACCTTGGCTAGAAGCAGAGTTGACTTTAACAGCCTTTTCTTTTGGTTAGTGGCAAGCAGCAGTTAAGTTGGTTTTGAAAACAGCATTCATATATGCACTGACCACAGGCTTTAGCAAATTTTCCATCTCTGTGCCCCAAAACTTTGACCTCACAACTCTAAGGTCACATTACATACATACATACAAATTAGCTACAAAAGATGAAGTCATTGGACCACAACACACGGTGCCTGGAGTTGTTAAACCCATCTGGGCAAAAACCCTCCTGAAGTTTAAAATATATGTTTGGTAATTAGCATAACATGTGTTGTAATGTAAATTAAAAGGTAGATTTATTAGTCATTTAGTGAGCCTAATGACAAACACACTTTAGCAAACTAGTTTTGCTTTAACACAAATAACTTTTAGGAGATAAATGTAATTACTTGCTTTCAACCCCCCATTTATACCCTGAATGTGTTGGTCTAGTGACGGATCATTACGTTAGTTTTGAGATACGTGTCTAGTCAGTTATTCTTGTCAATCGTGTAACTTATTCCCTGTTTTCTGGATTCATTGTAGCCGACCTCTCTCTCTGGATTACCCCCTCAGACTTGCCCTATGGATTTTATTTGCTGATGTTATGACCCATGCCTGGTATTCCGACGATTCTAATGTTTCTGCCTACGTTACCCCCATTTGTTGATGATTGAACCTGCCTGTCTGACTCTGTTGATTCTTATTAAACAATCTGCAAATGGATCTGAATGTCTCCTTGTTCCTGAAATGTGACAATAATGTTTCTTATTGAATGTTTTTTGTAATATTTTGCGTGAGAACATAAATATTTTTCAAGATGGTGAGAAGTTTATGAGGAGGGAACAGTACTTTTGGAAGAGAACGAAAATATTTTGCAAGATAAAGTGAAGTTCTTGGAGGAACACAAATGTTTTGAGAGTGATTACAATGTTTCTTGAGGGAACGCAGTCATTTTTATATCATATCATGGAGGACACGGAGTCTGGAATAAACTGAATAAACATTTAATGAAAAACAAGGATATAACTGTATAGAGATCTAAGCAATAAAGTCTTTCAGTTGCAATTCTCAGTCAGTTTTTAAGTTTTAAGTTTCTCAAACACAAAAAACAACCTGGTCTCAGAAAAATATGTACCTCTATGCACGTTTTGTGCAACACCATTTTTTATGTCTTACTGCACTTTTCTTCCCAGTTTTAAAGAAAAATCTTTACTGAGTGGTGCTAAAACACAGGTTAACCCTGGTACATTTATCTATTTATATATTGCAACAGTTCACAATTTAAATATCTGTGGACTGTTGCTAAAAGTTAATGCTCTATCATGTTGGAAATATGCATTACACCAAATCCAACCCTATACCTACCTGAAATTCAAAACTGATATAAAAAGGTATTTGTTGTTGCAGCTTTGCCAGTCCAACTTACCTTTACACAGATTTGAACTGTTTTGTCAAACCGTAGTTACACAGGATTCAAACCAGAGCTCCACGTCTATCAAGTACATCTCTGTACTCCGTTAGCTACTAAACAAACCTACCGTCTATGAAAACCCATAGATACGAAGCTGGATACAGGGATCTATAGGTCGCACATGCGACCTCCTGTAACTTCTCTATAGTGCGCCTAAACAAAATCTGAGGTCACACTGGTGCGACCAGCCCTTCGAGGGGGGGGGAAATGCTCAGCGGCTCTGAAACTTTGTTTCTGTGTTTCAACAACAGACACACATTAAGGCCGAGACACACAAGCCGACGGAATTTGTTACGTGGCGTCTCATCCAGTATAGACAGCAGAATAGGTTCTATTGTATTTTGTTGTAGACACTTCTAGAGAGAGGCGAGTAGCCTTGGCCCGTCAGATGAACCGAGTGGATATAGCCGCGGATGATGAGAGAAGATGAAAAGAACTTATTTGTTAAGAATATTAAGTTAAGGGCTGGTCCGTCTGAGAATTATTTAAGCCCCAATGCTCAGAATTGTGCTTCAAATTAAGAACTTTATTTTGACCAGATTGTGACACCAGAACGGCGTGATGTGACAAAATACAATAGAAACTATTCTGCTGTCTTCCCTGGATGTAGCGTGGCATATTCCCAAAAGAAATCTAATGCTGCGTTTTATTGACACAAATTGCTAATGATTTTCAACGGTCATTTTGTTGCATCCAGTGACAAGAACACCATGTCTACACCATGACGTGAGCGGCGTGGCGCGACAGAATACATCAGAACATATTCTGCTGACTACTCTGGATGTGGTGTGGCGCAACACAACAAATTCCTTACTGAAAACTAGTGCTGCGTTCTATTTATGATATATTGACACAAGTTTTGGGGCGTGGATATGTCCCCACAACAACAGATCAGCGTGCAACAAGTCATTCAGCATAGAAAGAGAGACGCTTGCGGTAAACATCTGTTTGAAGCATTTCTCCACTTTTAACACCCACAAGCAATTCTGGAGAACAGAACACAATACTGAATCGACCAGCTGCGATTGTCAGCGTCCGTTGTTTCATGTTTGCCTGCAAACACGGCTGATATCCCCTTCTCAGTTAGGTACATAATTATTTCACTTGATCTTCCATAATAGATAGGAGGAGACACACAACTAGTAAAATTGGATCTGCTGGGAATCCTGACAAAATACTGAGAAAGGGTCAGCCAGGCTTGGAAATTAATACTCTTCCCTAATCCTGTCGGCAAACAGGCTAAAATATCTCTTTTTGTCTTCACTGAGTGCCTCAAACAAAACTCCTGGACATATCTTAAGGAGTCTATGCCGTGAACCTTGCATTTTTGCTTATCCAACGTTTAGCTGATCTTGACAAATGCTCATTGTCTTCCGCAATCACAAAACGCGACACTCGCGTCCCCCGGAAATCCGATAAAATTCAACCAATCAGATGACGACTTCGACATTCCTGAAGGGTTTCCAGTTAAGTGTACCATATGCATCAGAGTTTAACCAACGTTCCGTGGGCGTGACGTCTGAGGCTGAGACTAGGGTGCACCTAACTTTTGTAACTCCTTCTTATAGGCGCACAAGTGCAACCAGTGGAAACAGTTAGTCTAGAGCCCTGGGATATGTGTGATGCTATCGTTCAGAAGCATCATGTTGCAAATGTCCCAGCATATTCATCTTTTTATGAACGTGATATAAACTGTGCGTAAAGTGAATATAATGTGTCTGAGTTGTACTGCCTCCATGTTAATTTCTTTTGAAAACTGCAGTGAAATGTACTTGTTGGTACGTATTTTGTTTCTCGCTAAAAAAGTGCACCAAGGTACGTTTATGCCATGAGACTAGGTAGAAACAAATAATAATTAAATAATTAAATAAATAGCAAAATAACTTTTAAAAGGCAACATATATACATTTGTCGTCACATCCACGCCAGGTTCCACCCTCACTCCTTCACAAAGCCCACAGTCACCTATGCTCACTCTCATCAGTTCTACCTGTCACCACCACCTGTTCCTAATCATGACACTCATCAACCACAACTGAAAAGCACACACCAAACAGCACTCTTGGTCCGAGCTCGTCTTTGATGAAGTGGACTCTTCATAGGCAAGACCTATTCTCAATGAAACCTTACCTGTGTACTTACCTGAATATCCTCTCTGTTGCTCCTGCAGTCTCTGTGTCTTCCCCAGGCTCCAGTGTATTTCTCCAGCGTGTGTGTGGATGTCTCTCCTCTCCTTCGTCTCCATTCCTCCAGGGATCATCTGCAAAGCCAAAGATTGGAATTACTGGACTGTTATCAACTCAAGTCAATCTTCATGATCTGTCATACTCACCAGTGATCTGCCATATAACTCAGCCTTTGCTCATCTGCACCTAAAATAAACATTGATTTTACTTACCATCTGTGTCCCGTCCGCTTCTTGACATTTGTATAAAAACCTTAATGAACACATTAAAATGTTTGTATTGCAAGTACACAATAATTAATATGTAATTCACAATAGGAACAGTGATAAGAACTTGCTTCCATAAATGTTTATCAGCTTATTGTTCAGATTTATTATCATTTTTGTTGGTTTGAGAAAATCTCCCAACGCTCTCTCTCCTGTGTATCTCTCTCGGTTCTCCCATATCCCTGCTGATGACACAGATTGCCCTTCACAGTGTTTCTGGAGGAGGTAATGAAATCTGTAATGGAACAGCAGGGCTGTGGACCATTTTGGATGCCTGAGATGAGTCCTGCAGCTGCTAGACCTGCAATTACAGAATCAGAACAACACCAGTCAGCCACTTCCATGCTGGAGTTTGTTAAACACAGTTTAAGGGCTGAGTTGTCCATGATGTCACATTCAAGTTTTATGTTAAGGGACACACACTACCACTAAATACATTTTCTGAGCTTCCGCTTCTCTGTCTCTGCAGTCTATATCTAATCATTTTTAATTTGGACAGTATTAGTGATTTAATGATGGCACATTATTCTCATCAGACCCCATGTGTTCATGATTGTAATCAAGCATAGATAATTTCTTCCTGTCTTTCACTTAATCAAACAGTGTAAGAAGGAATGTAGCTTGGAAAGTAGTTTGTTGTAGGTGTAACATCTTCGTATAAGACCTCTAAGAACTGAAATGAACTAAAATATTACAGTGCAGTAAGCCAATAAAGTTTTGGGATGCTTAAATCACTCACTCACTACAAATATATACATGCCTCTGCATTAGAAACAAAATATCAACTTTCATTTGGATGTGCAATGTGCTTGTACTTAGTTTTGATTCCAGGTGGTGCACTGTGGAAGCAAAAATAAATAAATAATAATATGTGTCTTTTCCCCACACAATAAAAACAAATAAATAAAACAAATGAAATAACATTTTGTGCAGTTCTGAATTTTGTTGCTTTCAATTAAGATTAAATTGTTCTTCTTAAGAACAATTTGAGGTGATTTTGGTGTCCCCGAGATGTTTGGACATGCTCTGATATTTGTGATTATTTCAACTACTTATAACATACTATTGACCAACACATAATTGTTTTTTAATACAGCAGAAACTGTGCTGCAATGATATGTGACCAGGATGGTTGTACATCTTTGCATTTTTTAGAAAAAAAATATTATGCGTGGTTACTAAGTTTTGGGAAAATAAAACTTTCTAAAATAAGGCCTAATGGTCCTGAATAAGAATTTAGAGTAACCAGCCTATTATGTTAGAATATTTACTTCAGAATGATATGAAAATTATTAATTTACGTCTTTATTTTCTTAATCTGCAAACACTATAGTAACCAACAATAATTGTTATAAACTTACTAGATAAACTTTGCTTACTGCTTCTATTCACTTCTTCTCTTTCTCCTTCTGCCTTATTTCATAGCAAATATAGAACTTTATTCACTGCTTGAATCAGTAGACATTACTAAATACATTTTGAAACGTTCTCCACCCTTGTGCAGTTGAAGCCAATGTCCACTAGAGAGCAGACAAGTAAAGGTTTTAGACCAGGTTCCATTTACATGCTAATAACTAAACTCTGCAATGTAAACAACATTTTTAATTACCTTAACCCTGTAACGGTCATATAAGAGTAAGTGTAATTGAATTAAAATTTAAGTATTTCTTATTTATTTTAACTAGATTATTCCATGCGTGCTGTGCACTTGATAGAATGTCTGGATTTCCTCAGCCTATAATTGGATTTATTAAATGATTGGAGTTATTAAAATGTTATTAGGTGATTGAAGGCAATTGAAGACAAAATGTTGTTTACTGAGCAATAACATGGTTTATACTTCCATTTGATATTAACAGAATCATTAGAAGTTTTTTTGTAGTAACTAAATAAATTAAATAATAAAAGATTTGTTGCCAAGGCAACATTTCTCTATTTAATTTACTTTAATATGGTGTGCTCACATTAATAAATAAGAAAAATATATAAAAAGACTAAACTAATTAGGCTACTAAGCCTCTGAAATTATAACAGAAAATATACAAATAAAACTTCAAACATTCAAAAAAAACTAAAATCTATGATCTCAGTGATAATAAAATAACACTGGTAAGGTGTTCTAATTTATTGGTATTTATTTCAACAGAGTTGGTTTAATATCTTAATCGTGCATAGAATCAATGCCAATCTACCAAATCCTTCTTCAGACTTGCACGATTTGCCCGGTCTGCATTCACCCTCAGGAAAAAATGGATTTGGGATTAGCTCTTAGTTATGAAGGTACTGAAAATCATGTAAAAAACATGAGGTCTTGAAGCTGGGGATTGATTGGCAGCTATTTAAGCATGCAGAACTAATCACTAAACATGATGAGATGATGATCTCATTAGAGCTCACCCATCAGGACTAATAGCTGTGTTCAACACATTATCTTTAATTAGATCATAGAAATATACTTGTGTTGCTCATTGCCCGGATAGATCCTGCTAATCTGTTTATTTTTATGACGTAGAAGATTTTACTGCGCAACAGAGAAGCATTTGAAAAAGCCTCTCTATGTTTAGCTCGTTTGGCACAGTAATAAGAAATCTAAAAATGGCAAATACTGTTCATAAAAGAAAGCAATTTAACCATTCTTTAAAAGGTTTATTGAATTTGTGGAAATTTGTTGACAGTTTGGTCTTCTTATGGTGCAAGAGAGACGAGTTCATCAAGTTTTTGGTCATTTGCAATAATTATACAAAACAGAAAAAGGTGTAGCAGTATTGCTGTGGTCTTCAACAGTGTAAACTACAGACATCGTGGTAAACATAAACCTGGATAAAGCTGGTTTACTCAGTGGCCTACGGTATCTTTTCAGCTCTAATACAGCTCTATCAATAAACCGCTCTAATGTGGCAATGCAAAAAAGGCACTTTAAAGCTGTTTTTCTTTTTTACTCTCAACAGAAACAACAAAAGAAACTCCATTCTTCCTCTTCTGCTCCAGCATTGATCTTCAGCTCTCTGGTGCCTCTACTGGTCACAGGTTTAGCACGCGGCTCATTCCAGATCATCATTTTGGGTGGACTCGTTAATTATCTGCGTTGGATGAAAGGTCAAAAGGTCATCATTTTTTATTTTGTGACTTAATAACATGTGTACAGAATTTTTATGCCACTTACGTGTCCATCTCTGGTCTCGATGGTCTTTATCAGCACTTTCTTTGTTGACAGGACGTCCATCACAGGTCTGGTTTCCTTCATGGACTCTGCAGAACAAATAAATATATATAATATACATATATATATATATATACACATAAATGTTACTGGTTACTGAATGCAGCTTGAATTTTAACTCTTTCATGCCCAAACCATGTTTATTCTCACTGCAAGTAAACGTATCTTTGATTTGATTTAACCGGATGCTATTTTAACACAAAATATGGGATATGAGAAGCATTTCTTGTTCATTCTAAAAAAGCAATAAGCTTATTTATTTAATTATTTATTTACATAATTATTCATGATTATAAGCTTAGTTGTTTTCCCACTGTTCACAGTTTTTTTTAAGGAGGCACTAAAATATACTGTACCTCGAAGGGTTAATGAGTGCAGGTTGGGGAATGGTGTGGTGATCCTGGATAGAAAAAGAAAAGAGAAAAATAATGTGATATTAAAGTAAAAAATAATAAAGTAAAAAATAAATAAATAAATAAATTAAAATAAAAAACTAAAAATGGAAAAATAAAAACTATTTGAATTGAATTGAATTAAAAAATACAATATAATATACTAAATACTAAATATCACTGCTAGCTAATATTTCTACGATCAAATCAATAACCAAAATTCATGTTTCCACATTTGCTGCACTAGGTGTCACTATAAGTCTGACTGTGACTTCAAAAAAAAGATGAACAAAGTGAATACAAATTAAAATCTATTTGCAAAACCAAACATTCACCTGCTTTCTTCCCCTTCCAGAAGCTTCCTGTAGGTGGCGATCTCAATATCCAGGGCCATTTTAACGTTCAGCAGATCCTGGTATTCACGTAAATGGCGCGCCATCTCATCCTTCATGTTGCGAATGTCTTCCTCTAGACGAATGATGTTGTCCTGGTAACCGGATGCCTCCATGGAGAAGTTATCTTCCATCTCTCTCATCTGACGCTCCAGGGACTCATTCTGAAATGCCGAATTTGATTAATCAGTCATTTAAACAGTCATAATATAAAGATCTTTAATAAAACATAATTATATTTAACTATATCTGAAATAATATATATATTTATATACAGTACTGTGCAAAAGTTTTAGGCCACTAGTCACTAACAAAAATGGTTTAAGTGGGTTATTTCTATCTTTTGCGGTAGCGTGTCAATGGAAATATCAGTTTACATTTCCAAACATTATTTTTGTCATTAATTGTAATAATGCAGTGAGATTAATGCTCCACACAGAGATCTGATCTGATCATCATCCAGTCTGTCTGGAATCACAGGAAGTAACAGAACAAACTGAGAAGAACTGTGACGTCTCCAAGATGAAGAAAAAAAACTACCTGGAAAGCTACAGCATTGTTCAAAGTTTTAGACACTCATGTAAAAATTCTGTAAAATGAGGATGCTTTTAATAATAACGCCATAAATAGATTTAATTGATAAACGAACTTCTATTAACTAAATCAAATAAATATTTGGTTTTACAGCTTTTGGTAAAACAGCTTCTGTTCAGATGTACTAATAATATAAAAAAAAAAATAATTCAAATGAAAACAGAAATTAAAAAGTAAATAAAAACAGGAATTAAATCTATAACAGTATCTCAATGATACTAAAATAACACAGACGCTAATATAGTTCTCTCAAGTACTTACTGTTCCTCTAAGAGCTTCTAAGTCGCAGGTTAGAGCTTGAAGTTGGCGGCGATAGTCATTGGCCTCCTGCTTGGCCAGACGGATCACTTCGTTGTTACGGGCAGCAGCTTCTGACAGGTCAGCAAACTACAAAAAAGAGAAAGTGTGAGATATAGCTCCATCTGTCTCTCTTACTTCTGTTTACAGCTGAATGACACTGATGACTGCGCTGGTTTCACGTTTGAAGATCTGGGTTAAGAGATCAATCTGTCCATTAGGATGATCAATACTGTGACAGAGGAGCAGATGCTCTCTAAATCCACACAAACCTCTCAGTCGACCATCTGCCACGTTTTAAACAGATGATCCTGAGCTGAATCTTACTCATTCCTCACACATCTCATACTGTCTTACCAGATCAGATCCCCTCTTATATTGTTTCATTGTTTATTTGTAACTTAACTAGCATCTATCTGATATTTCTTGTAAGTTTATCAACTTTATGTCAGGTGTTTCTCCACAAACTGCACAAACTTTATTAAGTAAATCTGTGTGTGTTAGATATAAAAAAAAACGACTTGATGCAGAAAAGATATGGGCCTCTGACCTTAGATTTGTACCATTCCTCAGACTCCTGCAGGTTCCTGGAAGCCAGAGTCTCGTACTGCTGCCGGACGTCTTTTAGGGCAGCAGTGAGGTCAGGTTTGGCCACTTCCATGTCAATCTGCACATGCTGTTCCTGGATCTGGATCTGCAGTTCGGCAAGTTCCTGTGGAGGTGTTGGAAAAATGGACTTTAACAATCCAAATGCACAGTTTGAAACCTATACTAAATATCACATTGTACAAAAGTTTGAGGTCAGTACAATAGTAATATTGTGAAATATTAAGGCAATTTAAAATAATTGTCTTCTATTTTTCCCTGTTGAATTTTCAGCATCATTACTCAAGTCTTCAGTGTCACATGATCCTTCAGGAATCATTCTAATGTGCTGATTTGCTGCTTAAAGGCTGTCACACCAAGCCCGCTAACAATAATGATTACGATAAAGATAAAAATCGTTCTCAATGTTAAAGAATAGCAGCGTCCACACAACAACTATAACGATAAAGGACAGACAAACGATGTCTTTGGGAATGATTTTTTTCCGTATTTCTTCTCCTGTATTCTGCTTTATAGATTAATATTTATAGAATTTATATGATTTTTTTTCTTCAGCCTGAGGTTTACTCGTGACACTTTTTGGTGTGCTTTTAAATTTGCTTTAAATAGAACTTATATTAAAAACAAACACTCGAACGCAAACGTAACATAATGCATTTTTTTTCCAAAAGTAATAAAGTAACGTACTTAGTTACTAATTTAGGGAGTAAAACAATATTGTAATGCATTACTTTTAAAAGTAACCTTTATACTGTTCATCGTTATCTGTATAGTTATCGTGCTTGGCGTGAACAGGCCTTAAAAATAATTTATTATCAATAATATTAAAAACAGTTCTGCTGCTTAATAGGCTATTTTTGTGTAGTATTACATATTGTAAATAGTTTAATTGATATAATTTATTTGTAACATTATATAAGTATTTTAGTATTTTTTATTGTAATTTATTTTGTCAATTTAATGCATTATTGCTAAATAAAAGTGTTAACTTTTTTCAAAAGAGCTGATTGACCCCAGCTATTGAATGGTAGATAATTGTGTGCCATCGTTTTTGGTTTTTGATTTGAACGTAAACAAAAAAAAAAATCTCATCTGAAATACAATAGCAATAGTTAGTTATAGTTGTATTTTATTTGAGTAATAGTGTTAGCCCTGAACTAATGTACTTCATGATCCTGAAACAATGTCTCTGCTTTATTCTCCTGGAATTACGCTCTCTTCAACGACCCATTTAATCACTATGGCAGCAATCGCACATGCTTGACAATCCCCTGATATTAACAAGCCCAACAAAAGTGTCAGTCAGCCAGAAAACCTCGACTCTGAGAGGAATGGTTGAATGGCCAGAGGAGACTTAATTCATTTTATTGTTCAGAGCTAGCCTTTTATGTCTCTGGAGACTCCGAGTTGTCCTTTTTCTTTAAGCATGGGCTTTGTCTTGGATGTTTCTCCTACAATTCATTAGAAGAAGAAATTCTAGATGTATTTATATCATTTGGTCACAGAAGAATGTATAATAAGAAATTTGTATTAAATTCTCTTTTTTTTAATGCATGTCCTGCAATCATTGAGCTCTTTTCTGACACTCTTGAGGAGACACGTGATACTATTGGGTGTAAAATAATGTGAAAATTGGCATTTGCATTTAATGTTAATGCTATGAATGAGAATCACCTAAGATATTAAAGACATCTCATTTTGATGTTTCTCTCTACATGTGGTTCAGTACCTCATCATGAAGCTTCTTCAAGAAAGCGATCTCTTCTTGCAAGGACTCCACCTTTCTCTCCAGGTCCAGACGAGCCAGAGAGGCGTTATCAACATCCTGTGGATGTAAGACATATAAAACATTCATCAGCCTGATTAGTATAAACCTAGGAGACTTTTCTCCCGCAACTTCCACTTGTGTTTCCTATGAATTCTATGAATTTCTTTTTCTCATTTTTCTATTTCTTTGCACTAAAAGAATCACATTATACACTACAGTTTGTTTTTTTACAGTTTTTAACCAGGGTGCATTTATTTGGTCAAATATACAGTCATTTTGCGAAATATTCCTACAATCTAAAATACTGTTTTTCTGTTAACATATTTTAAAATGTCATTTATTAATGAAATGCAAATCTTAATTTTCAGCATCATTACTCCAGTCTTAAGTGTCACATGATCCTTCAGGAATCATTTCAATTTGCTGATCTGATGCTTAAAAAACATTTTTTATTATTATCAATGTTTAAAACAGTTTTGTTCCTTGATATGTTTGAGCAAACCACGATACATCCTGAAAAACACTAATTTTGTAAACGTTTGTACTGTTGATTTTGATCAATTAAATGCAACCATTCAGTTGTACTTACTAAAAGTAAAAAAAAAAAAAGATCCTAATAACCCCAAACTTTTGAATGTTTATGTAAATTATTTTAAACTATTCCTGGCTGAAGTGAATAACAATAGTTTGTAGTGCTGCAGCTGGTAGTGGCAGACACTCTTTAAAGCGCACACACACCCTCTCCTCTGAGTCCATAAGTCACCAGTGTACCCTGGTTAACACTAACCCCTCCCACACATACAACAGTTTGCTTTGTCATGAATGCCTAGCCTGCTCTCAGACAAAGCTTTCTTTTCAGCTGTGTGTGTCTAAATCTGATGCCGGACAAGAGGGCAGCTTGACCAGACCTGCACTGACCCTTTCATTGTGAGGAGACAATAAGAAGTGTCTTGCAAACACTGACTGGAACGCTAACTGATCACATTGTAATTGTCGTTGTGGAAGCACCCAATCAAACGTCAGGTCCAAGAATACATATAAAAATGCGGTTTCGCTGAATGTGTGAAGATGTACCTGTCTGAAGCCCCGAAGGGTATTATCTGTATCCTCTCTCTGGAGCATCTCTTCTTGAAGTCTGTAAATGAGATGAATATTTAAGCAGAGCCACACCCTGAATAACACAAGCAAACCCACTGAGCATTTCACCAGGACAATAATAGAAAGCCTCTGACATCAAACTACATCAAATCAATTTCTTCTCTTTGGCTGTATCGGAATATTAAACAAACAATGGGTTAGAAACGAGAAGTCCCTAACGAGTGAATAATTAAAAAATAATAATAAAATAAAAATTGCAAACATGAATTTATATGTATTTTATTTATTTAAATGTATATAATTATTTTTATTTAAAATAAATATTTCTGATTGTAAAATATCTGTTGTATAAATGCATAATTAAAATGTTTTTTTTCTTTTGGATACAAAAACGCCTACAGTTCATGTGCTCATATGAAATATAAAACTTTAGACAACATTTCGGTTTTTGTTCACTTGGTAAAGAGAAAGCTTTGTCCCAAGAAAAATTCAACACCATGCTAATAATAAAAAAATCTAAATAAACAGGTTTTATATATGTCAGATATATAATTAAACATACTAATATGACTAAATCAGCCTATCTTTGGTAACACTAATCAAAATCATTTTAAGGATCAGTGCAGGTAGACAGTACATTCATTTTAACTTTTAATTTTAAATTAATGTATATGCATAGGCCTATAGATTTTTTTTAAGGATTTGAAACAACTTCAGACACTTATACGTTGTTTTGCTGTATAAATTCACCTTTAAAATGCATTCATGAATGTATTTTTCTTATTAGTTAAAGTTCGGTATATGTTGGTGAAATTAAATATGAAATGAATTGCAGTCTATGATTTAAAACCCTTGTTTGCAAAAAAAAAAGGGAAAAAAAGAAAAATAATGCTAAAATAAATAAAAAGTATTTTTACAAACTCATGCACTTGGCAGATATGTAATGTTGCTTCACACTTATAGTCGTTTTGAATTGTTTGCACGGTGTCTTGGACAATGTTTGGCCATACTTCTCTCTGAGGCGCTCGATATCCTCTCCCAGATTGTCTCGGTCCACCTCCACTCTGGCCTTCTCGTTGGTGAGCTGGTCCACTTGTCTCCGGAGTTCTCTCATCTCATCCTCGTACAGATCACCGACCCGAGACGAGCCTTTACCCCGCATCTGCTCCAGCTCCGCGCTCAAGATCTTATTCTGCTGCTCCAGAAATCTCACTTTCTCTATGTAACTCGCGAACCTGTCGTTGAGGTGCTGCATCTCGGCTTTCTCATTGGTTCGGTTGGCTTTAAACTCGGTGTTGATGGCCTCGGCGAGCCCGAAGTCTAGCTTTTCGGTGGCGAGTCTGGGCACCCTGGCGCTCTTGCTGGTGTACATGGATGGAGACGCGGAGGTCACCCGAGAGCTTGTGCGCACCGGGCTGCTGTACTGTCGGCTGGTGTAAGTGGACCGAAGCGTCGCTGGTCGCTCCGCACCGAACATCCTTTTGTAAGAAGATGTGCTGGTTCGGCTGGCCATTGTAATCCTTTAGTTCTGGGTTATTGTTGAAGTCAGCGTCTGCTCTCACGAACTACCGCGCCCTGTCCAGACCAACCGAGACCACTGCAGAGGTTCTGCTCGTATTTATAGTCCACTCCCTATGCTAATGACATAACGGTGCAGGGAGCTTTAGTGACGCAGAAGCGCCTCTCCATGAAAGAGTTTGACTTTTGACAACAGCAAGACGGTATATTTACTTTTTTAATCCATTCTTTTTTCCGTTTAATGAATGCGTTTTTGTGTAATGTTGTTTTTTTTATATTTGCATTGTATGTGAATTTTATAATAAACATAATAAACGTTAAATAGCTGAAAATGTATTTATATCGTTTTCGTTTGTTGTTGCAAAAATATTTGCTAGCCTACTTTCTGTTTTTAAATAGATTAATACAATATTTCTATGTTTTGCTCTTAGAACCTATAATTCTTTATTTATTTATTATTTGCTTTCTATCAAAAAAAATCACACACACACACACACACATATATATATATATTTGATAAAAATCACACACACACACACACACACACACACATATATATATATTTGATAAAAATCACACACACACACACACATATATATATTTGATAAAAATCACACACACACACACACACACACACACACACACATATATATATTTGATA
>JAUMHI010000070.1:13309207-13321269 GCA_032359435.1 Enteromius unitaeniatus | reverse complement strand
TCTTATAAAATATAATTATTTATTTATTTATTATTTTATTTATATAAAAAAAAATCTCACACACACACACACACACATATATATATATATATATATATATTTGATAAAAATCACACACACACACACACACACACACATATATATATATAAATATAAAATAGGGGTTAGATCGGGGATAAGTTTACCAAATAAGCCAGGCTTATGGCAGATAATGACTTATTTTAAACCAAATTAACTGTCAATAAATCAGACTAACTGAAATAAACCTGGCTTATTTGGTAAAGTTGTTTTATGAAACAGGCCCCAGTTATAACTCTTTAAGTTAACAAATATTTTAAATAACATAATATCTCTCTGTGTGTGTTTGTTTGTTTTGCTACAGTTGTGAGGACAAAATATCCCTACAAGAAGATTTTTGACATTGTGAGGACATTTGGTTGTTCCTCTCAAGGAAAATAAACGATTTAAAGGCTAAATGAAGTTTATCTTAAAATGTGAAACTGCTAAAAAGGTTTCTAGGTTTAAGGGTAGGGTCGGTTTAGGGCGATAAAAATTGTTAGGTCAGTATAAAAACAATAGAAGTCCTCACAAATATAGCAAAACAAACATACAAAATAATATAAAAATTGTATGAAAACTTTTTTGAAGGTAATGTCATATACTGTTAATATTTTAAATTCAAATGACATTTTAATAGATTAACAAAAACATCCGTAGTATTTTAGGAAGAATAAAAATGAAATAAGGGAAAGAAAACTAAAGCGGAACGTTTAGTCAATGCATTTGTTTCTAGAGGGCCATATTCGGGATCGTACACATGTGGCATGCTGCTAGAGACGCTGTCAAAATATCATAAACATTATTCAGCGGTGAAAGACGGAGGACATGGAGCCACTCCGTGTTCTGGAGTTATACAGCGGAATAGGAGGGATGCATTATGCTCTAAAGGGTACGTCCTGTTGTCTAAATGTGTCGCGATCATTGATAACACGACTGACACAGGATCAGTAGCAGAGGCTGTGTGTCTAGAAAATGATTGACACGCTGGTGGTGTTTGAGTCTCTGTTGTTGTATTATCCCACAGGTGTCACTGTTCCCTTGCTGTACTTCTCCAATGCGTTTTCTTCATAAATAAACTATGGCATTCCCAGACTGAAAAAAGTTCTGAATTAGTTGAAATGTGCGCGTTTCTTTCAGAGAGCTCAGTTCCTGCTGAAGTTGTTGCTGCTGTGGATGTCAACACGACAGCCAATGAAATCTACAAACACAACTTCCCCAATACCCCACTCCTGCCAAAAACTATCGAGGTCAGTGCTTGCCCTCATGAGTCTCGATTATGTAAACTGAGACACTGAGCTCCTCCCATTTAGCAAAACTATACAGACATATCTAACAAGATAATTATGATTGACTTTTTTTTGCGTTTTTGCGTGGAGTTAGGTCAGATTATTGACCTTTCTGCAACTCAAACAGCTGGTGTAAGCAAAATCTGTCTTATTTAACTGATTTATTGCATTCATAACAATATGTCTCTTTTATAGCGTCCTTAAAATGATGTTTCTTGGTTAATTCTGCTAGCGTGTAGTCTCATGACTGTGCTTTTAAAAGCAATAGGAGGTAAAAGTGTAACTGAGTGGTTTTTGTGGTGGTTAAAGGTTCTGTGCTTCGTCAGCATGGTAATGATGTACCTGCCACTGGCCTCAATTTGTGAGAATTGGATTTGATATTTAAAATTTAAATTTGCCTTTGTAAATATGTTTTCAGATTAAGACTTTAAGATTGAAACATTTTTATAATTTTAAATGTAAAAAAGATTTTAATAGTTTTGATTTATTACATTGTTATGATTATAGAGTAAGTTTTTTTGTTTTGAGAGCACTCATTTAACTACTTATTTCTTAGTATAGTTGTTTAATAATAGTTCTTTTGGTTTTGTGTATCAGGGCATGACGTTACAGGATTTTGAAAAAGTGAACTTTGACGTAATTTTGATGAGCCCCCCATGTCAGCCATTCACCAGGTGATCTGCATGTTTTTTAAAATTCTTTTTATAATGAGTTTTTTTTTATTACTTTGAAAAAAGAGAAATTTATACGAAAGCATTACATTTCAAATAAATCCTGAACACATGAAAATGAAAGTTTCCATGAAAATATTAAGCAGGGCAACATTGAACATTGATAATGATAACAAATATTACTATATGCAAGTCAGCATATTTCAGTGATTTCTGATGGCAGTAACAAACTTTGAATCACACGGATGAATAAATAACATTTTAAATATATTCAGATAGAAAACAGTTATATTAATATTTCACAATATTACAGTTTTAACTGGGTTTTTGACCAAATCAATGCATAATAGACTCAATTCTCTCAAAAAAATCCTTTTTAAAAAAGCTCATGTGTGTTTCTCAACAGGATTGGTTTGCAGGGAGATGTTGCTGACCCTAGAACTAAGAGCTTCCTCTATATCCTGGAGCTTCTGCCAAGGTCTGACTGATCAATCTGTGCTCTTCTTAAGTCACTTAATTATAATTATATTGATTTTCGAATTTGAGTTTGCTCTCTTTCTTAATATTACTTCCTACGAACAAGCCAAAATTCCAGGCAGTGTACATTCTACGGTATTTTTGCACTTCTGACATTATTAATTCATGAAAGGTGAAAGAACAGAAAGAAGCTTCCTCTCTCTCTCTCTCTCTCTCTCTCTCTCCCCTTCCCCATTTGCCCGTTCTCAAGGCAAGGCTGTTTTTTCCCAGAACATGATTGTGAAAGAATGTACCTCTCTTCATCCCTGCAGGCTCAGCAAGCGGCCGAGCTTCATTCTGCTGGAGAATGTGAAGGGCTTTGAGACCTCTGCGGCAAGGTAACTTGAAATCACCATAGTTACCTGGCTGTAAGCCAATGGGGTCATTGGTTTCCCCTCTGTGTTTCTGTCAGCATTGACTGTGCTAAAAAGAATCTTATAGTTGTCTCTAAACATTAAACTGGAATGGATGAATAAAGTATTTAAACGAGGGAAGAAGTCAAACTTTACCTTAAAATTGGTCTTACACTCTTAAAAATAAAAAAGTGGGTTTTGCAGTGCCTTAAATAACTATTTCTAAGAAATATTACAGTAAATAGTTCTTAAAATAATAATTGTTTAATAAACTAAAGAGCATTTTTCCACTACAAAGAACCATAAAGGGATATGAAAATTCTATTGAGGAATGAAAATTCAAAAATTTACTCCCCATCAAATTGTACAAAACCTGTATACATTTCAAGGTATTTTGAAGAATGTTTATAACCAAACAGCTGACGGTAGCCATTGACTTTCATAGTATATAATACAATTCTGTGGAAGTCAATGGATACCATCAGCTGTTTGGTTATGAACATTCTTGAAAATATCTTCTTTTGTGTTTTCAGAAGAAAGAAAGTCACACAGGTTTGGAACAAGTATTTGATGAGAGAAGTTTTTTTGAGGGGGGAGCTATGACTTTAAACATCCATGGATGTTACAGGTTCTTCAAGGAACAATCAAAGCCAATATCAAAAAGCATAACTTTTGTTCTAACTGTTTTGTCCTCTCAATTTACAGGGATTCTTTGCTTAAGACGTTGAGAGAGTGTGACTACAGCTTTCAGGAGTTTCTGATCTCACCAACATCTGTAAGCATGTCTCTTCATCTCTTCAAAATTCTTAGAAACTGTCTTGTTTTCATGCTGGTTTTTATCGCCACAGCTTGGTATACCAAACTCTAGGCTCAGATACTTCCTCATTGCAAAGAGACCACCAGGATCTTTCTCATTCCTGACTTCAGCAGAGGTACTTGTCTGTTTGGATCTATTCTAGCTAATGCAGATGCTGTTGAATACTAAAGCTTTTCTCCTTCTTGTAGATTATAGAGGGCTTCCCCGTGTCTAAAGCACCAGACAGTCTCACTGTTCAACACAATCATCCTGCATCATCTGAGTGTGAGAGAGAAAAGACTGGGACGATCGTTTTTAAGCTAGAGACAGAACAAGAGTTGGAAAGGAAGAGGTTCCAGGACAGTCAGGAAACAGTCCGGAGACTGCAGGACTTCCTGCAGGAGGATAATGAAGACATGGATCAGTATCTGCTGCCCCCCAAAACCCTGCTCAGATACGCTTTACTGATGGATGTAGTTCAGCCCAGCAGCAGGAGATCAGTCTGCTTCACTAAAGGGTGTGAGCCTTACAATATGGATTATGTTAAAGACTTAATTCGTTTTATTTATATCATTTAGTGTATATATATATATATATACTATTAGAAGAAAAAAAAAATCTGTTTTTATGTTTAATTTAATATTTAATTTTATAATTATTTATGCTTTTTTACTTTACCATATTAGTACTGTATATATTTTGATATATATTTAATTTATTATTCATAAATTAGTCTTTTTTTAACATAATATATGTCTGTGTCCCGTTTATATTTATTATTTAAATATATGTTTTGAAAATATATATTGTATGCTTACTTATATATACATAATACACACAATACACACGTTTTTTACATCAAAATAAAAAAATATATATTTAAGTTTGAATTTTATCTTCATTATAATTTTTTAAATGTATAAATAATGAGGGAAAAAATTAAAATGTATTTGATTTATGCAAAATGTACTAATGTTTTCAGTCAACAATAGAAGTTTTACCATATTTAAAATGATTCTCCAGCTAATATTCTTGTATTTCTGTGTAGTTACGGTCACTATGTGGAGGGCACAGGCTCGGTTCTTCAGTCCTGTGTGGATGTGGAGCTAGAGAGTGTGTTTAAGAACCTGGAACTGCTTTCTGATGATGACAAACTAAAACGGCTTCTTCAGTTAAAGCTGAGATACTTCTCACCCAAAGAGATCGCCAACCTCATGGGCTTTCCTGCAGATTTCAGTAAGACTTTGACCCCAGTCACACAATAAAATCACACAAATTAACTAAAATCATCTCAAACTTGGCTATTAATATAAACAGATATGCATAGATGTCCTTTTATGATGTAATATTTCAGCAACATAAGCTTTAAAGTCCAATTAGTTCCACTGGAGTGTAAAAAGGTTAATAGATAACTTCACATTATTCATTCTTGGCTTACATGCAGATAATAAGCAGCTACAGGATTCCATTTGGTTCAAAAACAGCTGCAAATAATACCAGATTTTGTTGTTAGACAGAATCCTAAAGAATTTACCATATATTAGAATTCAGTCAATTATTATTATTTTTTTTACATGATGCGTTTTAAGGGAGCCCTGAGATATTTAGTGACACTTCTCTTACCCTCTTACTCTAGCACTCTCTTTTGTAATTGTGTTTAATTGTGTCTCCCTTTGAGATTCGCTCTCTATTTAAATTACTTGTTTTCCTAAAAAGAAAAAAGAAAAACACTAACACTTTAGCTTCTTTATTTGTTTTCTTATGTATTATAAAATATAATAAATAATTTTTCTAGCAGTGCTGTATTATTTTTCTATTTTGTGTTTTCTTTTTATTATTGTATCATTTAAAAAATGCCTTGCTACGTGTGCCGAGTTAAAAGGTTAGTTCACCCAAAAATGAAAATTCTGTCATTAATTACTCGCCTTTATGTCGTTTCAAGCCCATAAGACATTTTTGTTCATCTTCATAACACAAATGAAGATATTTATGATGACATCAGAGAGCTATCTGTCCCTCCATAGACAGCAATACAACTGAAATAATGCCAGATCCAGAAACGTAGCAAAAACAGTCCATGTGACATCAGTAGCTCAGCTTTACTTTTGCGATGTTAGAAGAAACAAGAATAACATCATTTACTGTATCCATTCTTCCGTCTTACTGTCTGCTGTCTGTGGAGGGACAGATGGCTCTCTGACATTATCTTAATTTGTGTTCTGAATTGAACGAAGGTCTTATGGGTTTGGAACAACATGAGGGTGAGTAATTAATGACAGAATTTTGGTTTTTAGGTGAACTAACGCTTCAAGCTAATTGAGATTTATTTTAGCTCTTGTGTATCATTGATCTTTTGTTGATTTTGATAGCTTTCATTGTCCTCATTTATAATTCGCTAAATTTTGCTAAATTGACTAAATGTAAATATTATATTGTAGTTGTCTATGAAATGTCATTCAGTGGCCTGCATGTTGTTAGGAAATTACCCAAATGTTTTGATATATTTGTTGATTTAGTGTGTTTTTTATGTTTTGTGTGTTTCAGCATTTCCAAATCACATTTCTGTTAAGCAGCAGTACCGTGTGCTGGGAAACAGCCTGAACGTCAGAGTGGTTTCACATCTTATACGTCTCATGATCTCAAAATAGACACTACATTGACTGTGTACGGGGAGAATTTATGTATAATGTATATATAATATCTAGTTTTTATGTGCTGCTTTATTCTTCCATTTAAGGCCATGTATATTGTTGGATTTGTTGTTTTTTTGTAAATTTGTATATTATTAAATAAAATGTAATTTTTACTTAACGTTTGATTTTTGTTTGTTTATTATTAGTGTGTGTAATTACATACTCTCCTTCATTTGATTACACGAAAACAACAGATCAGTGGAGGTATCGATTAAAACACATTTAAATACCCGCTGTTCATATTCAGAGAATGAGCTCTAAGCAGCAGTTTCAGTCTTAACTTTGGTTACTGATCTCCAAAAAACATGTGACAGCCCCTGACACTCGCCCAATAAAGTCAAATCACTTGCATGAAGCTGAGTTAAATGCCCTCTAGACAGTTACATGTTCTTTATGAGTGGTTTTAGGAAATGAAGTGGTGTTAAGACTTCTTGGGGCCAAAGTGCATCTCCGGCTGCTTGTGTTTTAGGCAGGTTTAGGTGGGAAGATACAGTACAGTGTCTGATGAGCGTCCTGGGACAAGTTCTCTCAGCATGGCTCGGACACTGAGCTTCTGGCTTTTCGTTTTTCTGCTCTTCCTCTCTGGACTGCAGTGTGACCACGGTGATAAAAACAGGCAAAAAAGGGACATCAGCACTGAACAGTATGTATTTTAAATGAATTATTTTATATTTGCATGTTTGAGACCACCTGAAATTTGAGTGGATCGGTTCTCACAGTTTTAAATGCTTGGATGGGGCTTGTGTGAGCTTTCTCTGCTGCAACTCTGTTTAATTTTTAGCTTCAATTAGATTTTTTTATATACAAAGGTTATTAATTCTACTGCAAGTTAGAAATGTGTCTTCCAAAAGTTACCTGGTGATTGATTTGCAGGCCTCGTATGGTATCAGAAAATGGTCACCTCACATTCTCTGCTGGCTACAACAAAGACGTCCGCTTCACCACCTCAGGGTCGGGAAGTGTGAAGATCGGAGCCGAGGACCTTATCCAGCAGATAAATCAGGTGAGCTCAAGATGAGTTTGACCCATTTCTGAGTTAAATATGGCTCTTATTAGAGGCGCTAATAATTGAAAGACTTAAGGTTTATGTTGTATCAAGAATGTAATGATATAGTCATGTCAGGAAACAGTAATTTTATTAAACAAAATAAAACATAATAATTGAAATGTCAGTAGGATTTATCATTTTATTTTATGTTTTGTTGATTTTGTTTGCAAAAGATTTTAATTATTATTTTTTTAACCAGTTTTTTCTTTATTTTATTTCATTAAACATTAAGTTATTGTTCGATTTGAATTGTCAAACAATGAATCACGATTAATCCAAAATAAAAGTTTTTGTTTATGTACTATATGTGCATATGTACTGTGTATATTATGTAAAAAATTTATGTTATATAATTTATATTATATATAAATATGTTTAATTTACAAATATAACATTTTTGTTAGATATATACATACATGTGTGTATATTTATATATACATAATAAACATGCACAGTACATACATAAACAAAAACTTTCATTTTGGATGCAATTAATCATTTGACAGCATTATGTTTTTGTTTTTATTGTGTGAATTTTGTTTAGGTTTAATGTGTTGTTTTTATTTTGACTTGTTTTGCTTTTTAGTTTTGTTACTTTTTGTGTGTTTTTTGTTTAGTTTCATTTCCTTCTATAATTGTTTAATTTTGAATATAAACATTTTCTTTATTCTAGTCAGCTCAAAGCAAGCATTTTGTCTGTTACTGAAGCACTTCACAATTTGCTCAAATTCTTCGGTTGTGTTGCTTTTTATTTCATTTTGTTTGATTGTTTGTAATTTTTTTTGTTTCATTGTCATTTTGTTTAAATTAAAATTTTGTTGTTTAATTTTTCTTGCTTGTATTATTTTTAGTTTAGGTTCTTTTTGTGTGCATTTGTTCAGTTTTATGTAATTGCATTTAATTCTGTTTTATTCCAATTAGGCTACATTCCTTTTTCTTTATTCTATTCAGCACAGATGAAGCATTTTATCTGCATTATGGAAGCACTTTGCGTCTGGGTAAAGTTTTAATAAAAATGTAATCAAGTTTTAATCAACTCCGTACCAGATCAAAATCAACAAAGATGACATCACTACCATAAAGAACAGTGGCCCTTCTCCGGATATTACAAACCAGCTGAATCAGCTCAACACCAGAGTGACGACGCTTGAGACAAAAGTTCAGACAATAGAACAGGTATCACTGCTATCCTCAACTTCACTCGTGGCTTATTGCTTATATAGCCTTTCATTTCAGCATTTATGATTTTATGGCATTCTG
Organism: Enteromius unitaeniatus; assembly: GCA_032359435.1. Lineage (NCBI taxonomy): Eukaryota > Metazoa > Chordata > Actinopteri > Cypriniformes > Cyprinidae > Enteromius > Enteromius unitaeniatus. The sequence continues at coordinate 13,312,586 of JAUMHI010000070.1, read as the reverse complement.
TATTTCATAGACAATACAGCAGAAGACGTGCAGCAGCAATCCATGTCAGAACACAGGAACCTGTTTGAACTTGTTAGACGCATTTCATTGCCTCTGTCCTGACAACTGGCAGGTCAGTCACTCAAACATCCATCTGTCCTTCTGTCCTGTTCACATGTCATTCTGAGTTCGATCTCTCTGCAGGGTCCCACGTGTGCAGTGGATGTGAATGAGTGTCAGGTGTTAGCAGGAACTCCGCTGGGCTGTCAGAACGGGGCCACATGTGTCAACACAGCCGGATCTTACACGTAATCCTTCATTATTTCTCTTGAGTGGGGTTTCTACTGAGATTTTTCTGTTCATATTTCACTTTTCTTTGTTTATCAGTTGCACCTGTACTCCAGAATGGTACGGCCCACACTGTACATCTCGCTATGATGACTGCACAGGCGGAAGTCAGGATCTGTGTGTTCACGGCCTGTGCATAGATTCAGACCGAGTCAATCCCAATGAGGTGATTCAAAATGATGTGTATTTATTCTCAGCTTTCCGCATGCATTTGGATGTACAAATAAATTACTCAACGGTCAATCTTTGGTTCCACATTTTTAAAAAATTCTGTCATTATGTACTGCATCCTCATGTGATAACCGTTAAGACTTTCTATAGAACAAAAAACAAGAAATCTTAGTGCACTTTACTCATCTTAATAATCATTTAGGCTTATTAAAAGTATAATTAAAGTGGTTTACCAAACTATATTCCAGCTCTTATAAAGTCATAAAATAGATTTGTGTGGTAAACATGCTAAAATTGAATACATTGACTCACCCCTCATCATTTATAACGATCCCGTAAAGATAAAAGCAGATGAATAGGACATTACCCTTTTATAAAAAATTTCCAGTCTCTAAAAATGAGAGAGAACACCATTAAAAACTAGTGCTTTTGACTTGTGTAATAGTTTTAATTTAATTGTAAAAGAGACTAAAATGTCAGTATGTTCCTCACAAATGCCATTATATGACCTAATATAAGTTTGGGGTCTGTAAGATTTATGACAATTATTCTTATTTTCATTGTCATTACGTCTTCAGTGCCATATGATCCAAATTAGCTGATTTGCTGATCAAGAAACATTTCTTATTTTTAATGTTTAAAACAGTTATGCTGCTTAATATTTGGCTGTGGAAAGAGCAGCTTGAACATTCTGCTTAACATCTCCTTTTGTGTTCTTCGCAACAAATACAGTAAAGTGGTACAGCTTTGGAACAACATTCTTTTAATGTCTCTTTTCAGCCCAAATATAAGTGTATCTGTGAAGCTGGCTGGATGTCTCCAGCTGGACAGTCAGCGTGTACAGCTGATATCGATGAGTGCAGCCTCCCGAACAAACCCTGCTCCACAAACCCCCCTGTGGAGTGCTTCAACACTCTGGGCTCCTTCTACTGCGGCGGCTGTCCTGCAGGTCAGACCACTCAACCCAGCTGAGCCATGTCACATATGATTATTGCCAATATATCCATAATGTCAATCATCTTTTTAAAAATAGTTTATGTAAAAGATTATTGGGTGTATTTACATTGAAAAGATTCTAACAGATTGCCACGAATATCTTTTTAAGAAGTATGTTTTTTGATTCTTCCAGGATGGCAGGGTAACGGTTACAGCTGCCAGGATGTCGATGAATGTGCCACAAACAATGGAGGCTGTTCTACTTCCCCCTTTGTGCCTTGTCTCAACACCATGGGCTCTTTCCACTGCGGCCAGTGTCCTGCAGGTTTAGCTCACATCCTGATTCTCATGCAATTTAAAATAAGACCTGTTATCCTAACAAGAATAGTTCTCCCAAAATTGAGAATTTATGCACTGCTGTACAAGATTTTTAAAAGGTTTTTAAGTCTCTTAGAGACAGAAAAGACCACAAAAAAGCAAAACAGTAATGCTACGTAAAATATTATCATAATTGTTTTATATTGTATTATATTGTATAAATGTATTCCTGTGATGCAAAGCAATTTCTCACATTATCCTTCACAAATCATTCCAATATTTTGATTTGCTGTGCAAGAAATATTTATTATTATCAGTGCTGACAATATTTCATATAATAGAAGGTAAAAACAGCATTTATTTGAAAAATATAAACCATATAAATGTAGTAACTTTTGAACAATTTAATACATCTTTGTAAAAGTATTTATTTCTTACAAAAAAGCATTTTTAATTGGTAGCATGATGCTTTAATTAACTTTAATTTACTTTCTTAAATTTTTTACAAGTATTTTGTCTGTCCTTTTCCATGAATGGCTTGACAACCTCCAAAAACCACCATAAAATTAATCCAATGAACTCGTTCGCTGTATTCCAAGCCATACAATAGCTTTGTGTGAGAAACACCTGAGAAATTTCACCTGTTTTGGGTGAACTATGCATTTAATATCTTAATATTCTCAATATCAGAATCATTTCTAGTTCATGATGTCCCTTTGGAGATGGCTGTGAAAATCAAACATGCATATTTTTAGCACATCTCACATGTTTGCTGTCTTGCTTTCAGCACAGGCTGGCCTGTAAAATCCTGCTGAATCATAGTTTTTGCTCACTGTAATACGTTTCAAACCAGAGACAGATGCTTGTGTGATCTGAACTTCATTATATTCCCTCTGGGAGAGATGGAGATAGAAAGCTAGGAGGGGTGGGGAGATCCATTAGCTGGGTTCATTGAGTACAGAGCTGTCTGCGAGTCCTGCTAATATATTCAGCTTTGCAAGTCTCAATTGACTGCAGGATTGCAGAGGAAGACCAGACGCACTGAAATGATCAGGCTAAAATAGCCATTAAATGTAAGATGAGATTGCTGACCCCATGTGTGTGTCCTCAGGATATGAGGGAGATGGGAAGACTTGCACTCAAGTTGACATCTGCTCCAACAACAATGGAGGATGTTACCCACTGGCTACCTGTACTTCTACTCCAGGTATATACACAGACAATCCCTGCACACTTTTACTGTAGTTATTCTTTACAGCAGCGCATGACTGGTAGCATTTATCTTATAGCAGGATCAATAAAAAGGGTGTTAAACTTTAATTGTTGTGATGTAAACTCCTGATATAAAAGATATTACTGCTATATGTGTCCTTTTTTACAGGTTTGTTTGTTTTAGTCGTAGTGTTTGTCTTTTGATGCAAATATTCTTAAAATGTTAGCATTATTTGGTCATATTAGGAGGTCACACACAATACTGAGCCTCATTTTGACTTGTTTTAAGGACATTACATCAAAGTTGGATCAGCCTGGAGTGCGTTTTTCCAATTCATTTTTGAGTGTGACTCCAAATCCAGACCTCCATGGGTTAATAAATTTGATTTCCATTGATCATTTTTGTGTGATTTTG
>JAUMHI010000070.1:13295692-13309107 GCA_032359435.1 Enteromius unitaeniatus | reverse complement strand
ATTTCCATTGATCATTTTTGTGTGATTTTGTTGTCAGCACATTCAACTATGTAAAGAACAAAGTATTTAATAAGAATGTTTCATTCATTCAGAACTAGGATGTGTTATTTTAGTGTTTCCTTTATTTTTTGAGCAGTGTATATATATATATCTATATATATGTATATATATATATATATTGAATTGTTCTCCTTCCAGGCAATGTTATCCCATCATGCACCTGTCCTCCTGGCTATACGGGTAATGGCTATGGACCTATGGGCTGCACTCAGATCAGTGACATCTGTGGCACTAGTAATCCTTGTGTTAACGGTCAGTGTGAGGTAAGTGTTTATCTCTTACAACTTCCTCTCTCTGTTAATGTTTCCATTAAAACACAGCAGTCAGCATGTTTTTTTTTTTTTTTTCCTAGAATACAGCAACTGGCTACACCTGTAACTGTGACCCGGGCTGGGCTGGACAGAATTGCGATCAGAACGTGAACGAGTGCTCTAGCAATCCCTGCCAGAACGGAGGCACCTGCACCGACGGCATCAACGGCTACACCTGCACCTGCACCTCTCAGTGGACGGGCCCGCAGTGCCAAACTCCACAACAAGGTGTGTTTTTGGAGAAGTGATGTATGTGATAGTTTGACTATTTAGTGAAATCATAAACTTTTATGTGCATCAGAGTGTGGAGGAGTTTTGGAAAGTCCAGCTGGTACATTCAGCTACCCTACGAATCCTGGAACGGGCGATTACGATCACCAGGTCAGCTGTGCGTGGGTCATTAGAACGGACGCCAACAAGGTTAGTAAAGATACATCTGTGACCTGTTAAAATCCTGCTTTATATATGCTGAGTGACATCCAAAACTCATTTTCGGATGCTGATTAAAAAAATGTTAATTAATTAATCATTAATTAATTAAATGCTGATTAATTAAAATGCATGTTTTGATCTGCATTTAAATTTTTGTCTTGCATTATCCCTTAATAATCATAACAACTGACACAAAAATTACTATTTGTTTAGATCTCAGCTGATTTTTACATGTAGGAATGATTTTGAACACATATTTTATAACCAGTGACAGAAGAAACCCATATGGTTTCTTCGACATCTGGGTGTTTTACTAAAAATAAACAGTGACAGAAAATTACAGATTTAGTGATAAAAGCTCATTTGTTCATAAACTTTTACTTTTGAAATGTGCTGTGGCATTAAATTAAGTATTTGAACACGTTTTCCACTCCTTTGCACAGACTGTAACTTAAATTATATATTTTGAATACTTTTAAAAATGTGACTGATTTATACATAAAATAATTTTTTAATTGATATTTATATTATATACATGTATAAATATAATATTATCTAATATGAAGCTCAAAATCTAAAAAAAAGCAACATATAAAAGCTATATTTACAGCTATGGAGTGCGGTGATTTTTAGAAGTTATTAATATGTTTAATATTGCATTTATTATCTATGCTTATATTACTTGAAATAAGCATACTCTTTCAAGATTTTAAATTAAACATTTCTGAATTCTTTTTTTTTTCTTCATTTAACTGATACTTTTATAATTAGAAAAAGAAATTTCCTTTTGTAACTGTAAGCGATGGAAAGTTATTATTGATGTTTTTAAACTCCGCATCGTCAGATATCATCAGTATTATTATGCCTTTTTTTTTTTTTTGCAAATCAGCAGATTTTTTTTAAGTGCATGGAATGGATCTATGGAAGAAAACACTGTGTTTTATGCTGTCCTGTGGTTCTTCCCAGATTCTGCGTATTACCTTCCCTTTCTTTGACATCGAGAACAGCGCCTCCTGCAACTTCGATTTCCTGCAGGTCCATGATGGCGAGAGCGCCTCAGCTTACATGATCGGGAAATACTGTGGCAGTGCCGCCCCAGCCGAACTCTTCAGCTCCCACAATTCCCTGTACTTCTGGTTCCGTTCTGACCATTCAGTCAGCGGTCGAGGCTTCACAGTAGCCTGGCAATCGCAGGCACCAGGTAAACCAAGAATCCCCTTAAATTATGATGATAATAAAAAAAATATAATTTTTTTTATTGTCAATAATGTCACGATGTATAAAGCACAACTTACTTTTAAACCAAGCAGATTTCTGGCCAATCTGCATGATCAGCTTGAACCCACTGCAAAATCTGCATTGAGAAATCACCTTAACATTCCTAGTTCCTATTGAAATGACTTATTCTAATACTTCTTTCTTTTCCAGTGTGTGGTGGGGAGTTGACCAACACATACGGTGACATCAAGTCACCCGGGTACCCAGGTAACTATCCACCCAGCCGAGACTGCTATTGGACTGTGAATGTGAACCCTGGTCTGCTCATCACGTTCGCTTTTGGTACCCTCAGTCTGGAGCACCATGATAACTGTAACTTTGACTACTTGGAGGTAAAGCTTGTTGCATCTTGGATTCCTTTTACAGTAAATGATTTTTTAGTGCGTAAGTGTTAAAATGTCTGCTTTATTTTGTAGATCAGAGACGGACTGCTCCCAGAAGACGCTGTTCTGGGAAAATACTGCAGTACGGCATCACCACCACCTTTACAGACAACAGGACCATCTGCCTGGATCCACTTTCACTCTGATTTCAGCATCAGCGATCGGGGATTTCACATCACATACACTACTTCACCATGTAAGTAAAAACACAGGAGAGAGGGGGATTATGGGACGTTTAATGGAGAATAATAGACCTGTACTGTACTGTTTGAAAGTTTGGATTGGATTTTACTTTTTTTTTTTACATAATGGGAAATTAATGTTTCTGAATGGATGTTTTCACTGCATTTGCATAATCAATGTAAAATAGTAAAATTTACTACACTTTAAAACAACTTTTAATATGTTTTAAATATAATTTATTCTTGTGATGGTGAAGTTAAACTTTCAACATCATTACTAGAGTCTACAGTGTCACATGATCACTCTAATATGCTGATTTTCTGCTCAAGACTCATTTCTTCTTATTATTAATGCAGCTGTGTAAAACTTATTCAGGATCCTTTCATGAATAGAAGATTCAAAGGAACAGCATTTGTTTGAAATAGAAATCTTTAATAAATACTTTACTGTCACTTTTGATTATTTGTGAACAGTTTCCTGAACCCAATAGAATGTTTCAGAACTATTTTCTTGCATGTTTGCATCTTGCATTGACTGCATAAGTTTGCAGTCAATAATGCATTAGCAGCAATTCTAGCAACTAAATTATGGATGATTTTAACATCCATCAGTGGAAACTGCTCATGAAACAGTTTATTGGAGTTATATACATATTAAAAGTTAGCAGTCACCTTGCAAATGTTGTAAACTCTGAGAAGAACATGATGCTTAGGCCAACACTGGGTTCAAATGGGCAAAGCCTTGCAATATTGGGATGAATTGCTTGAGTGTAATGCAATTTTCTCTGTGCCATCAGCTGACCCAGGCTGCGGAGGTGTCTTTACAGACACAGAAGGCATCATCATCTCTCCTAACTGGCCTAATAACTATGCTCACAATAGGCAGTGCATTTATATAATCAGAATGCCAAGTAGCGAACAAGTGGCGCTTAACTTCACCCACATGGACCTGGAGACTCATAGTGGCTGTCTTTTTGATTTTGTTGAGGTATGATTTGTGTAATTAATGTTGATGAGAGGAGAAGTAATTAGAGTTTTGATATTTTACCATCGCCATTTCAGTAGCATTACCAAGTCAAATCTCTTTTAGGTTCGAGACGGGACAGCTGAGACTGGCCCACTCATTGGGAAGTACTGCGGCAGCACCCTGCCAGCACCAATATTGTCTGACACTAATGGACTCTGGATCCGTTTCAAGTCTGACAGCTCTGTGTCCCGTGCTGGCTTCAGGGCCATGTATGAACTTGGTGAGACACTGAAACCTCCTTTTTATCTAAAGATGAATGAATGCCAAAAAGCACTGAAAAGTAAAAGAGTACAAAACAGGGCCAGGAATCAGGGTTGGGGTCAATTCAGGAATGAACTCAACAATTCCAATTCAAAGAAGGAAATGAAATTGGAATTATACAAAAATTGAAGGAAACAGAATTGGAATTGCATTGGAATTACAGGAAGTGGAATTCAATTCAGGAAGAATTCCACTGAATTCTGTTTATTGCTGAGCATTTATTTGTCATTGCATTTAAAGACATACATTTGAACTTTATGATTATTTACAAATATCAAGCAATGTATGAAATAGAGTTGATCAAATGAAAGTAAATAAAAATGAGAACAGTACATTATGAATTAATAATTGAATGACAGTGGTGATACATTTCTGAATATATTCAATATATGATTGACGAATGTTCCTGTCAGCTGCATGCAGTTTCAATTCCATTCCAGGAAGTGAATTGGAATTTACCATTCATTCTCAATTCAATTAATGAATGGCCCCAACCCTGCCAGGAACACACAAATGCAAAAACATGCATCACATTACAAGCATGTGGTCTTATTTTGATGTGTTCTCTTTAAATGAACTCAAAAGTGGCAACAGAATTCAATATTGTGATGTACATACAAGAATTTTCAAAGTCAGAAATTGTAGAGCAAAGCATCAACTGTTGATTGGATGATAAGATATATCTGGCATTTTCATCGGAAGGTCCAGTTATGGTATTTTAATAAAAATCTTTTCAGGTGAAAATTACAGATTTTTCTGAAATGCTAGTGTCCACAATATATTGGTATAAAGACAATTGTTTTAGTGTTATTACGATTTTTATTATTTTTTAATTTCCATTTTCACTTTATTTTTATTAAAGGTTTAGTAATTAATTCCATTATTAGTAGTTTTTGTTTTTATGCAATGTATGTTTTTAGCAACTAGAATTAATTTTTGTTATTTTTGTCCATCAAGTGAAACTAAATTAGAAAATAAGAAGTGTCTTTCATTTCTCATTTTCAGTTTTAGTTAACTTTAATAACCCTGATGTGTGCTTATACTGCAGTATGATTTAAGTTATGTATGATGTGAAATTTGCGTTAGCATTGTGCAGAGGACAAAATGCATTTTTTGGGCCTAAATGCATTCTCTTAAACATATCCTGATAATATTGATTATATTACATTTTACACTTTTAAGGGGTTTTGTTTGAATATATGTGATTAATTTGATGGAACAATAGGCCTATATGCTCCAAAAGAAAACATTTTCACTAGGAGGCCATTCACATAGAGCATGTTTTGGCAGGGAAAAGGAAAAAAGCAAGGTCTAGAGATGCAGTTTTAAAAATTTCAACTTCTTTTGACTTGTGCGCTATGATTTTAGGTCGCTGTAATGCAAGAAACGCTCCAAAAGACACGATCGATCACATCCATCTAATTATATAGCATTTACATAGAAAAACGATGATAAAGCAGCACTGTGGAATGCTAAGCCACATACTGTATGAACAGCCCCAAACAGTTTAACTTACTTCCTGTGTCATGTCAAAGATTATTGGATACCAAATATGTTAAAGCTACTTTTGCTTTAGTGAAAAAAATGTAGTAATAGTATGATATATAAAGTTTGTGATCTGTTCTGTCTAGCTTGTGGAGGAACTCTCTCTGGAACAGGCCAGATTCGGACTCCCCTGCACCCCGACGCCTATCCCCACAACAAGGTGTGCGAGTGGGTCATCAACCAGCCCGAGGGCTACGTGGTCACTCTCAACTTCCTCACCTTTGACGTTGAGGGAAGCAGCACTTGCACCTTCGATTACGTTGAGGTACAACATTAGCATTGTGCTAATCCTAGTCAGCAAACATATAGATTACACTTTATATTTCTTTTGAAATATCACGCTTCACTCGCTCAGGTGAGAGATGGTCCCAGCATAGACTCTCCTCTGATTGGTCGATACTGTGGGATTAACATGCCTCCCATGCTGGAGTCCACCCAGAGGTCCATGTTCATCTACTTCAAAACAGATTCATCTGTCTCCAACCATGGTTTCACTGCTGAGTTTGCATCTGCAGAGCAAGGTGAACTATTGTTTTGTCATGTTCGAATGTACAGTTATTCAAATATATTATATATAATACCTAATGAGCTGTCTACATTGTAAAATCGTACAGGCACATTCTCAACATGAATGATGTTCACTGTAAAAAAAAATATTCTGTTCAATTTACAGTAAATAACAATGCACTAAATACCCAAATGTACATTACTGGTAAAAAAAATAAATTAGAAAAAAATACAGTTTTTCACTGTATATGGCAACATAACATACACTTAACCATTAAAAAGGTATTTATTGTATAATTTAAAGTATTTTATTTATGAAAAAAAAATAATAATAATAATAAAAAAAAAAAAAATATATATATATATATATATATATATTTATTTTTTTGTAAAAATCTAACATTTTGTCATTATTTTTTTTGAGAAATAAATTAGTAGAAAATTGAATCCAAGATGGCTGTAATAAACATAATATATTTGTGTGTGTACTGTTTATATTTATGATGCATATAAATACACATACATACAGCATGTATTTTGAAAATAGTAACATGTAAATATTTATGTTCATATAATTGATATTATATGTAAATATATTTAATATATAAATAAAACATATTTTTGGTATGTATACATGCATGTCTGTGTGTATTCATATAAACATAATAAATATACACTACACACACATATATATCATGTATAAAAAAAGTTTTATATTGGATGCAATATGATAACTAATATGATGATATGCTAATGTCAAACTATATTGGAATCAGATGAGTTGAGCATTCTGTGTTTATGCTAATATTTGGTGAATTGATATTAGTAGGCAAGTAATGATTCGAAAAAATGGTTAAAGATCTGACTTGGAAAGCGTAAGCTACATGGTTTGATTCCCATAACAAGCATCACACACACTTTCTCCACTGATTAACACATTTTCAAATGATTCCAACACTTGTTTACCGTTTTACAGGTTGTGGAGAGACTCTTACACAACCAACAGGTTCATTTACCAGCCCAGGACATCCCACCGAGTACCCTCATGGAGCCAATTGTACCTGGTATATCTCGGTTGAACCTGGCAACCTCATCCGTCTATCATTTACAACCTTCAACATGGAGTATCACACCAACTGCGCATATGACTATGTGGATGTCTATGACAATGGCACAGCGCTGACTGGCACTCTTATGGGCAGGTAAACCAAGACGTTTGACGATTTAGGCCACAGTCATCCCTTAATTGAAGGTTTATAAATGAATATGTTGGAAAATGCTGGTTATTTTGTGCTCAGGTTCTGTGGGCGCTCCGTCCCTCCATCTCTAACCAGCACTGATAGTCTGATGACCGTCTTGCTGGTCTCTGACTCCAGTCTGTCTGCTGAAGGCTTTTCTGCTGAATATGTCTCCATCAATGCGAGCACAGGTATAATTTTATTGCAGTAATTGGATATTAAAATCCAATTTGAAAAGCCATCAAAGTACAGGCCTCACAGTGAAGCTTGGGTTTAAAAATAATTTTTCAAGTCAAGTCAGATAAACAAAGGAACCAAATGTTGTCTCATATCTAATTTTTTGTCTGTGCAGATTGCAGTGAGGTGTTTAGGACACCCACCGGGGAGTTGAGCTCACCCAACTACCCCGACAACTACCCTACCAATCGGGAGTGTGTCTATAAAATCATAGTAGATGTCAACAAGCAGATCATGCTGAATGTCACCGATTTTGAGCTGGAGGGGTTAGCTTCCTGTGGTTTTGATTATTTAGAAATCAGGTAAGGAACTTTTCCAGCAACTTGGGTCATTGATTTGGTCACTTTTTGGTTTTCGAACACCCTGGTTTCTTTTACAGAGATGGAGGCTATGAAACATCCCCCCTGATTGGTAAATATTGTGGAACGACTGGTCCACCCATTATAGTGTCACATAGCAACAGACTGTGGCTGAAGTTCAGATCTGACCACTCACTCACCTACAAGGGATTCAGAGCCCACTGGGACGGCGCACAGACAGGTATGCTGTTACTGTTGTGTACGTGTGAATTGAGTCTGCCCACATCAGACTGTCATTTAAATGACCGACTGTGATTTTGTTTTTTGCATGTTTTTTTTTTTTGTGATTTAGTTTGTTTTTTTGCTGTTTTCAGGCAGATACGAAATCTGGACTGTAGACTTTGTGATCATATTTTCTATGTCCAAATCAGTGATCTTTTAGTATTATTTATACTGTTACAGTATTTGTTTATATTTAGAATTAGGTTTTATTTGTATATTTTCAGTTTTTATTTTACTTTAACTTTTTATTACTTAATTTAAAATATTTGCTTTAAACTATTTTTAGTAACTCATGTTTAATATTTTTTGAATATAATTTATTGTATTTGATTTGTAGTTATATTGTATTATATTTGTAATTTAAACTTATCTCAGTTAGTAGCCAAGGCAAAATTCTCAGTTGTGTTTTTTAAGTTAAAGTGTTTACTTTAATATTTAATATTTGTTTAGCTTTATTTCAAAAAGAAAATTATTTTTTATAGTAGTTTTAGACATTTTGCAATGTGTTTTTCCACTTTCATACTTGTAATGATTCTGTTTTGCTCATTTTATTATTTTAGATTTTTTATGTATATTTGCATTTATTATTTAATATTTAATTTATAGTTTGTTTGATCAATTTTAGTGCTTCAGCTTAAGCTTATTTTCAGTTGAATTCAACATTTCTAATTTGTTCTTGTTTTTTATGTAATATTTATATTTTATTTTATTTTAAATTTAACAGTTTAAAGGAAATGATGTAAGAAATGGCCGGAACTGGTACTGCAATCACTTTCAAAATACTGTTGAGCAGTGTCTCCTCTCCCCCTCCCCATTGACTAGAGGTTGCCAGATAAGCTGCAGGATCCAGGAATGTTTAGGCTGCTACGAGTCACTGTTTTAATTTCCCAAACAGTTTATTACATTTTCAATTTGATGACCCACCTTCTCCGTATGCGCTAACGTTACTATGCATGAACATGCACAACTTCGTTCGACGTTAGTGAATATTTGAAATGCCAATTTATGAATGCAAGTCAATTATGAATCTTACCTGTCCAGGAGAAAATTTCTAACATTGGCGTCTCAAGTTCTTCTCCGCTTTTAATCCGTCTCCATTGTTCAAACGCTTTTCCAATGCAAACCCTTGTCTTATTTTGCACTTTGTCACGCCGTATTTCGGATACTCGAAATGTTAGAAATTTGTTTAGTAGCTGCTGCAGCCACGTCACTTAATGCAGAGCAGGCAACCTGGATGCCGAAACACTTCTGACTTTGTGATTGGGAGATAGATGGAGGGTGGCGCTTCAGACCAAAACAAAAAATCAGTTGAGGGCTTCAACTGTGCTTTTTAAACGAGAATATCCAGGCTGTACTACTGCTGTCAGTGATAAGAGTACTTGAAATTAACATGTTCTCTTAATGCCTGTTGAACATAACAGAGACATTTTATGATTATTACAAAACATTTCTTACATACGGTTCTTTTAATATATTGGAACAGCACTGTTCCATAGGTGTTGATAGTCTGCTATAGATTAGTTGCTATTAAGTGCCTCAGACAAAAATTTAAATGTCTATACGTTATGTCTATACGGTATATAAATATTTATTCCTCAGAATCGCTCATATTGAACACTAATCAACCTGCTGCCTTATACACACAATATTGTTTCCCAGAGGACCGGTTAAAACCCAGAGTCTTAGAAATCTCACATCAATTTGATTGGAGTTTGCATTCCAAGGTCGGTGAACTATATTACACCATCTCAGTCTTTCCCATGTCTCTCTGTTATAGGTTGTGGTGGGACGCTGACAACAAATGTTGGAAGTTTCTCCTCTCCCAACTACCCCCTGCCCTATCACGCCAACGCTGAATGCTACTGGCACATCAAAACCAGTGCAGGAAGCACAGTGGAGCTCAGCTTTGCAGACTTTCAACTGGAGGATAGCATGAACTGCTTATATGACTACTTGGCGGTCAGAGAGCATCGAATTAGATGCTTTACTACTCGATTGTAGAGTTTGCTATTGAAAGGCATAGAGGTATTGATGTGTATATGTATTACCAGGTGTATGATGGCGACAGCACCAGTTCTCCCGAGCTGGCCAAACTGTGTGGAGATCAAATTCCTCCACCCATCAGCTCCTCCAGAGACAACATGTACGTGAAGCTACGTACAGACATCATCATCCATACGGGTGGATTTCTGGCTAACTACCAAACCAGTGAGTGACCAAACCAGAAAACCCTGAAAAAGATGTATAAATTTGGAGCTGTCAAAAGATTGTGATTAATCGTCTACAAAAAAATAAATGTATTTCCATTATATGTGTATGAACTATGCATATTTATTATGTATATATAAAAAATGAATATTAATGTATATATGTAAATACATGCAAATATTTTCAAAATAAATACTCTATGTATGTGTATTTATATACACACAATACACACACATATGTAATGTAAAGAAAAACTTTATTTTGGATGTGATTGATCATGATTCATCTAATGACAGCACTAGTATAAATATAGTTTACCTTTCATTTACATTTGATTCAAACTAAAAAGTATTGGCAGTTTTATGGTATACAGATAGTATCAAATGGAAATACTGCATAATTTTTTGTACATTTCTACTATGTCACATATTCATACACCGCAATTATTTTTACTTAGTATTTTTGCCTTGTTCTGCAGTATAGTAAATATTCTTAAAACAAGATGAGAACCAAAATGGCTTAAGGTATTATTAAGTCTGATTTTGTTTTCTGAAAAATGATCAAATTTGAGATTTGCCTAAAAACAAGATAAATATCTAACAAGGATTTATTTAGCCTAATTGAACTTTTTGCATTTCATTGTCAAAATATTTTCCTTTTTCAGGTATTTTGATAATTTGTTAAAGGAATAGTTCACCCAAAATGTTGTTTTAAAGCTGTATATAAAATATATTTTGATGAATTTTAAAGAACCAAACCGTTATTGATCCCCATTGACTTTCAATGTATAGGGAAAGAAATACTATGGAATTCAATGGGGATCATCAACTCTTTGATTACCAGATTTCTTCAAAATATCTTCTTTTATGTGCAACATGCATCATTGTATCTTGATTTCTGAAAGTTATCTGAAAGATTTGAAAGAAACAAAGACAGAGTGAGACAACCATATTTGCAGTGTATTCCATGATATTTCAGTGGAACTTAAAAACAAGAATAGCATGGTATTACCATGGTGTATTCCCCAAAACATGGGAATAACATGCTGAATATTTTAACATTACTTCAATGCTACAGTTTTAAATCTTGTTTGTACTTGGAAGTTAAGTTCACCCAAAGGACACTGACTTGTTTTGGCTTTCTGCTTCTTAGTCTTGTTTTAATTAAGTTGTGAAGGTGAAATGTCACAGCTTAGAGCTCAGTACAGCTCTATCTGTCTTCTTTTGTGTGTTCTCTCAGTCTTTTGCCTTTCTTTGTCCGTCAGTGATCACATGCCAGTGCGTTTCCCAGACTCTAAAACTTTACTGCAAGGTCAAATCCAACTTTTGCCATTGTGTCAAAATGCCACCTGTTTTAATATGTTCCTGCCTTAAAATTGGTGTAAAATATTCCCCAAAAGTTCTTGATGTTACATTTTTTCCCCAGCTCTTTTTGTTAACGAAGACTGGCTTTTCTCCTGTAGTTTGCCAGGGTGTGCTGATCGCCAATCGGAGTCGGGGAAAGATTGAGAGCTTGAACTTCCCCAATGATTACCCATCTCGTGCCGACTGTAGCTGGACCATCCAGGCCTCCATGGGCAACACCGTCAACTACACTTTTACAACCTTTGAGGTGGAGGACCACGCTGGATGTGCCTATGACTATGTGAAGGTCAGCACTCACTTTGTCAAGCCTCATCTTGAAATGTACTGCTAAAAGTCAATGGGAAATTACAATGGATATACATATTTCGAAGTGTCTTTCCTTTAATGGTTGGGATCCCAAAGGTCACACAGGATGTTAATGTTAACTAATAGCCAATTAGCCATTCAGGCTGGTTTTTAGACTACTTTCTGCCTGGAATCTTGAAAAGGTTAGAGAAATAACAATAGATGTGCATAAGAAATGGATGCATTGAGATACTCTTGATGGTGAACTTGACCTTTAGCTTTCAGTTCTGCTTTATTCTGATATGGACCGCCCACTATTCATGATCCAATCAGTTCCTGATGGATGGACTCAAGCTCCGCCCTTTTTGTCATTGGATATGTTGTTTTGCTCTGGAATATGTGACGTTGAGAAATTGAAATGGGTTGTGAATATTGGTTTTTCTGATTTGAGGACAATTTACATGTCTTTTCTAGCTTGTATTATCTTATTATTTCTTTGTGAAGGACTCAAGTAGTATAATTCATGCTGGACAGTTTGTCATTCGGTTACACTACAGTGATTTACTGGCAGAGTCTTTGAAAATGTACAATGGGTACTTTGAGTTCCTCTCGGTTCACTCATCACCATGGCAATCCAAACAGTGATGACATCATCGGGGCCTCTTGTACTGTAGAGATGTCTTGTGAAAGCCTACTCTCTGTTTTCATGAACATCATACCATAGATAGGCATTCATCAGCTGGGTAAATACATAGACAGTTATGTTGGATATTTTGGGCTCTGATGACTTTTTCCTTGAGGAATGTGAGATTTTTTGCACAAGCCAACAATATTACAGCACACTTTTGTTCCTAAGGCAGTGGAACAGATGGTCTGAATTACTAACGTGATGTCATTGGTTGTATTTCCTGTGAAAGGTCACTGATTATTGAGACATACTCCAGGAGAAACTATGTTTGTATGTAAATGATAGTAAATGGTTTTAATATGGTTTGATAGCTGTGTACATTTTCTCAAAAATGTCCTTTAAATAATCCTTTAAAAGGTAAAGAACATTTGATGAAAATGTAACCCTGATATCATTAATATTGAATGAGTATGGACATGTCAAAGATTGAAATCATAGTGAAATTAATGGTTGAAATCAAACTTTGATTCTTGTTATGAGACTTTAACCTGGATTTTTACAGAAAGGGGCACAATTGTCTATTTTTGTGTCACAACCAATGCCAGAAAAATAGTATAATTGTTTGTATTTTTAGGTAATTTCCAAATTTAAACTAGGTCCTATAAATAGCCATAAAAACAACACAAGTACAAGAAAACTGCTGCAGTTAAAGCCAGAGACAGTTATTTACTATCATTAATATACTATGAATTAATTTTTAATATTTAGATTTTTACATATATACTGATTTTAATGTTTATATATATATATATATATATATATATATATATATAAATCTGACATTTAAAAAATATAATTCAGATTTCTTTCTTGTAATTCTGACTTTAG
>JAUMHI010000070.1:13282790-13295592 GCA_032359435.1 Enteromius unitaeniatus | reverse complement strand
TATATATATATATATATATATAAATCTGACATTTAAAAAATATAATTCAGATTTCTTTCTTGTAATTCTGACTTTAGAAGAAAAAAATGTCAGATTTGTACATGATATAGACTCATAATTCAAGTCTATAGAGAATTAGTCAGAATCGCAAGATATTAACTCACAGCTGTTAAGAAAAAGTCAGAAGGTTCCATACATAGACAGTAGTTTACTGATTTTTATTTCAGTTGTGGTGGTTCAGGTTAAACTAAATGAAAATGTTCCTTTGTCAATTAGCTAAAATAAAGTCATGATAGATCTATTATACAACATGACAGACCTATGTTTTACTGTAAAGACCAAAAAGTATTGTATAAATAATTTCAATTTCTATTCCTGTCCAGCTCTATGATGGTCCAAATGATCAGGCCACTCTAATTGGTACGTTCTGTGGGAACACGCCTCCTCCAGCCAGCACCACCACCGGTACCAGCCTCCACATTGTGTTCCGCTCAGACATGTCCATCTCATACAGAGGCTTTCAGATGGACTGGTACCAGAATGGTAAGATCCAATACATAATTGATTGTATGAATAGAGTACAAAAATAGTGCTTAAAAGTCTTGGGACTTTTTTAAAATTGTATTCCCATCTGTAATCATGGAAAGGAAAGGAAAGGTTTTTAAGGACCTGTGCCAGCCTCAAAGCACTAATGTGAAACATCTAAACCTTTCTGGCAGTGGAAAGACAGATGAGCTACTCAGAACAGAAGGAAATAACACATACAGGCAGCCAGAAGTCAGCGACCTGTAGTCCCTTGAGTGATGATGTCACTAAATCTCGAAGACAAAAAGCAGTCCTAACGGGCAAAGCAGTGACATCATTTAGGAATGCTCCACTTTGATTGGCCAGCAGGGAAAGAGCTGATTACCAGTGATGAATGAACCTAGCAAAGAAAGAAAGGAAAGATTAAATTGATTGAATTTTGGGATTTACAGTGGATTTTCTGCACATGTATTCGCTTATTTCCGGCGCAAATCTGATCCAGAATGACTGGGTGAAAAACAAGACTACACACTTCACTAGAGAAAGCAGACCAATAAAGCTCTGTCCTTGCTCTGTGTCTTAGGAGACGCCCTTCTTGCTAGGTCACGCTAAATATAAATGAATTATTTAATCTATTAAATTTCATTACAGAGCTTACATTTAATCTGTCTCCTACTTGTATATAAAAGAAGACATAATGTGTCAGATAGTGAGCCATCTGTTAGGCCACACTAACTGATGTTGTGTGTGTATGTTTCTCTGTCCTTGTGCCTGACATCAAGTAACATTGTTGAAGGGTGTGGACTGTTATTTTTGCACAGAGAGCAGGATCAGAGTTAAAGAGAGGGAGAGAGGTGTATTTTTTGAAGCTTTAATTATTCATGCACCTCTGTCTGTGATGATGTCATTTTTTTTGGAAGGAAATGGTCTTGGTTTCCATGGACACAATGTTTAGAGAATGAACACTGTAATGTTATTATGTAATGTGCACAGCACTGTTTTGCAGCTGTAAAAACCTAGCTGAGGGGGGAAGAAAATTACAAACAAAGAGCCAGAAAAGACACAGGGACTTAGAGATAGAAATGCCCTATAATAAGAGAAGGTTAAAACATAACATTGTGGGATAAATAATGCAGGTGCTGTAGAAATTTTTCAATTTTACAAAGTATTTCATGGCTACATGCCAGCTGATCCATTTGGGAAATTAAAAAAAGTAGCTCCACCCTTCCTTTGTCCTCTTACAGACCCGTGGACGCTGTTGAGATTGATGTTATTGATTAAGACAGTGGGGGTGGAGAGAATGAATCCGTTTCACGAATATCACATTACACTGACCGCATTTTAGTCTTGTTGCTACTGTCTTTTTTTGTGGTGAGGGTCAATATGGTTTCATATTTCCTCTGATAAGCTTGACATGAGACATTTGTCCTGTTTGGATGCTGTAATGCAACTATCCATCCACTTCAGCATCCCTGACCACATTACAGGAATCAACATTATCTACAAAGTATAATACCACACTTTCAAAATATAATGTAGTCATATCAGGCGATAATACCATAGTACTTCGATTAGTGTCATGATGCATGTCCATGTGCTTTTTGGTCACCTTTTATGCACACAAATGATTGTTACATGTGAATATGAATTTTTGTTTTGAACATTCATGAAGATCCCTAAATAAAAAAACGGGAAGAAAAAGTCAAAGTACCTCACTTTCACCCCCTGCAGGTTGTGGTGGGGAACTCTTCGGACCCACTGGTGCTTTCACCAGCCCTGGCTATCCGGACAAATACCCAGCAAACCGTGAGTGCATCTGGCACATCCAGACAAACCCTGGAAGTAGCATTTCCATCACCATCCTTGAGTTTGATGTGGAATATCATCCTGACTGCAACTATGACAAGCTGGAGGTATGAAAAAAAAGCAGTAAGCAAAATACATGTATGAGTTGGATACTCTCTATTACATCTGCGACCTGACATCTTTATGAGATAAGGTATCACACAATGTATACCCACAATTCCCAGTGTTATGAAAGAACTAGAAATAATATTACGCATGGTTTTTCCTAAATCTGTATACAGAGCTTTGTTACATGCATTCATGTTCTAAATAATGATATACAGTGCATACCGCCCAGTAAGAAGGCTATTCTTAATTATTAGTTTTAATAAGTGTTAGGTGATAAGTGATAGGTGAGATTGACTCACTTGTCCATCATTATGAGATCAAAATTGTGTGTATGGGTGTGTGTCTGCTCATGCCCCTTTGTCATTTGCTAGGCTCTGTGGAGGTATGTTTTGTAGCGTGGACTTGTGGAATGCTGACCTCCACTGTAGCTCTGAATGGAGCCAACAGGGCAGAAATTAACTGGAAATCAGAGCTTAGAGAGAGGGCTTAGAGACAGTCTCACATGCACACAAACACACTCTCTGTGCCACACAGATGCCAGACCAAAACCAAAAAAGCATTTTAGCTTTTTTGTAGCTCTTTGTGTCCAAAATGAACAAAATTACATAAAAAGCGAGTACACCTGACCTGAATCACTACGGTACACCTATAAGTGTTTATATTCGGACTGTTTAGACAGGTTTGGGTAGGTACCTGTGTGATTCATCATAGACATACACAGAGAGAAGTAGTTCCGGCTACAATATTCTTCCGCAAAATGTTGAAAGTTATAGACTTTAGCTTTAATAAACGTGTGGCAATGATAAATGAGTTAGATTAAAAGTAATCTAAAATTAATTAAAAAGTAGTCTAATTATATTATCTTAAATGTGTACTTTAACGGGTTACGTTACTGCCCACAATTTGTTTTATGTATTTTGGAATCAGTGATGGACTACAATTTGTAAGTACCCAACTCTGATTGTTTATTACATGCAATTCTTGCTTACTCAGCACTTATTGTATAATTAATAAGAAAACATTTACATTTACAACTAAATCTGCAATATTTGGACACGTAAGAGCCAAATTAAAAGAAAGGGTTATTCATCTTAAAGAGAGAGAACACAAGCACAATTGTTTTAAATAGTTGATGTATGCTACTGTTCAAAATTTTAATAAAATTGTATATTTTTAACGTTTTTGGTAGTCAGACTTGGTGGAAAATGTCAATTACTAATAGAATTACAATCATCTTTGGGACTAGTTGATAAAAAGATATCAACAAATGGTCAAGCTAGGTCTTGAGAAGTTATTTTGAAGCCGTTTGGTTTGATATATATAAAAAACATGATATTTATTAACCCTCGTCTTCAAAAATGCAAGTGTGTAAGTATTCCCACCACTTTGACCTTTATCCAGGTGTATGGAGGTCCTGACCTCTCCTCCCCACGATTGGCTCAGCTCTGCACTACACGTCCTCCCAGTAACCCTCTGCAGGTGGCCAGCACAGGTAACGCTGTCACTGTTCGGTTCACATCTGACAATGTCGTGAGTGGCAGAGGCTTCAACGCAACCTGGGTAGAAGTTCCTGGAGGTTAGTCAGCTGTCAGTTGAACACTATGCCATTATTTTGGGACTTTTGAACTTCTTAAAATTTTCCCATTGAAAAATGCAGGATGTGGAGGGATTGTCACAGCCCCCAGTGGAGAGATCCACTCTCCGAAGTATCCCAGCAACTATCCTGACAATGTTGACTGTTCCTGGGTCATCACAGTGGATGTAGGCCACCGAGTCTTCTTCAACTTCACTGATCTGGATCTGGAAAGTCACAGCTCATGCAGTTTTGATTACGTGGCTGTGAGTAGCTCACCTTTCTCTGTGCACATGATGAATTTAATGCTCACAGACCTCAATAATGCATTTCAGAATAAACGAGTTTATGTATAAACTTCTACTCTCTAGATCCATGATGGTCACCATGAATCTTCTCCACTGCTGGGTAAATTTTGTGGAGTTTCCATGCCTTCTCCTATTACATCCACAAAGAACGTCATCTATGTTCGCTTCAGGTCAGATCACAGTCTGAACCGTAAAGGCTTCAGTGCCCAGTTCTCAGAAGGTGAGTGCAGTCTTTGTTTTGTGAATTTGTCAAGGTTTGTTTTATTGTTAAACCTCATTAATTACTCATTGATTTCCAGCATGTGGATCCACTATATCAGCTGATGATGTGGGTGGGGAGATTGCATCTCCTCGCTATCCATACTCTTACCCACCCAATCAGAACTGCAGCTGGATTATACAGGCACAGGAGCCATGTAAGGCCGCTAGTCATACTTGGCATCCATAATCTCTTAAGCCAAAAACAAGGATTTTTGTACTTACATTCGAAAAGCTACTTCCTTGTATTACCTTTAGCATATCTTAACAGATTTTCTGATCAGTACTATGTTATATTTTTTTCAGTCAATCATGTGACTTTGTCCTTCACTGACTTTGAGGTTGAGATGGTGAATAGTAACTGCTCTCATGATAGTGTGGAGGTCCTGGATGGAGACAATTACCAAGCCCCATCTGTTGGTAAAGATAAAATCTTTTTCCTTAAGGAAAACATACTCTGAATGCAATAGGATATCACATATAATTGTGTATATACAGTACATTAGAATTAGATCTAGGTTTGGACACTTTATCACATTTTGTTTGGTTTTTCTGTAAATACTGATGCAGTTATGGTTTGTAATAACTAGTAACGTTTTTCCAGGTCGTTACTGTGGGAGTTTATTGCCACACCCAGTCACTTCATTCAGCAATGCCCTGGTGGTAAACTTTATCTCAGATGCTTCAGTAGGGAGGAAAGGTTTTAGGGCAAATTACATGGCTTCAACCTCAGGTTAGATTTTAGTGTTTATTTCAGAATATATATTAATATTTAAGTTAGGTTGCAGTATAACACTATTTTTTTACCTGTTTTTCAGGCTGTGGGGGACATCTGTATATGGAGTCAGGTGCTTTTAACAGTCCAAACTATCCTGATGTATATCCACCTAATGTGGAGTGTGTGTGGACCATCACCAGTTCCCCTGGGAACCGTTTACAACTGTCCTTCATGTAAGCCAGTCAGGATGTTACATTAATCTCACAAATGTAATAGATTCATCAAAATCAATAATGCTGTACTTTTTGTGATGCAGAATGTTTCAGTTGCAACAAAGTTCAGACTGCAGTACTGACTATCTTGAGATTCGTGAAGGACACTCCACTGGTACTCTGGTTGGTCGTTTCTGTGGTGATTCCCTTCCTTCCAACTACACCTCTATAATGGGCCACATTCTTTGGATCAAGTTTGTCTCTGACTCCTCAGTTGGTGGAGCTGGATTTAGAGCAGTATTCTCCCACTGTAAGTTAGAGTGAAGGATTATCATTTTCTATTTTTTATATGGACCCTACTGACCCTACCACTATGAATAGCCTGCATTTCTATTCTAGCACACTGCAAAAAATGCTTTCTAAGACAAGATTTTTTGTCTTAATTCCAGCCAAAATATCTAACAATTCTGAAATCAAGAAGAATTTTCAAGAGAAGAAAAAATTCCTGTCTTGTTTTTAAAAGAAAAAGACAGAAAACAAGATTATTTTGCTTACCCCATTGGCAGATTATTTTGCTTGTTTTAAGTAAAAACTCACTTAATTTTAGCATTTTTTTCTGAAAACAAGCAATTGTTTCTTGCCTAGAAAAACCTTATTGATTTGAGATTTCTTTTAGATATTTTGGCTGGAATTAAGACAAAAAAACTTGTCAGTGCACAGAGTGGTAATGTTGGTTAATGCTTGTTTCCTCGGTTTGAATAGTAATTCTGTTTATCAAAAACCTTGGATATGGCTGTATAAGGAAGTCTTGCTATTAAAATCTCCTGAAGTAATAAAATCTTTACTCTTTTTTTGCATCCTCAGTGTATGGAAATGAGATCACGGGCAGCTCGGGACAAATAGCCTCCCCTCTTTACCCACAAACTTACCCAAACAATGCAGACTACCGCTGGACCGTCACAGTGGACTCAGATTCCCACGTTCAGATTCAATTCCTGGACATTGACATTGAGGACTTATTCAATTGCTATTATGACAAGCTCAAGGTCTGGACTCTTGTTAATAATTGTTTAACAGAAAATAAGTGTATGCAGGTATATGATATAATGTAGATTATGTTGAAGATCAATGCTTCCCCTTTCATAGATATTTGATGGTCCCAGCACCAATGCTTTACTTCTGGGTGAGTTCTGCGGCCTGGCTCTGCCCAACCCAGTAAGAAGTTCAGGCAGCACTATAACGCTTGAGTTTAAGTCTGACAATGTGATTGGAGGGAAAGGCTTCCTTGTTGGGTGGACTGCTGTTCAGGGCTCCGGTCCTTTGCCAACTATACAGCCAGGTTAATAGAAATCTGTCTCTTAAATCTTGCTCAAAATTGAAAAACTTTGATGCTTGGTCTCATTTCACCATTGTTCGCTATTTGTTTGTCTTTTCAGGAGCATGTGGAGGAACACTGATGACAGGAGACAATCCCCAGTTCTTATTCTCTCCTGGTTGGCCAGAGCTGTATCAGCATAACCTTGACTGTTCTTGGGTGATCCGGTCTCCAGATTCTGTAGTTGAGTTTAATCTCCTTTCTCTGGACATAGAAGATGAGGTTTCATGTCTCCATGACAGTCTATCTATCAGGGATGGTAGGTGTTGTCATATGAAGTGACTTCAAAGACAACTCAAAACTGATTTTCACAACTTAATATATGGTATGTTTTTTTTAAGGTGACACCAACTTGAATCCACTGATTGCAAAGGTTTGTGGGCGGGTGCTGCCTGGCTCTCTGCACTCCACTGGTGATGCCATGTTCCTTCAATTCACCTCTGATGTCAGCATTAATGGCAGGGGCTTTAACGCCACCTTTTCCAGAGGTGAACAGCAAGTCCATAAGCCAAGTTTTTATCATGATGATGGTTAAATTTTTGCTTTGTATTTTGTATTTAGTTGGACTTTGAGCTATTTGTTTGCCTTCTCCATCAGGTTGTGGTGGTTTCCTCCACACAGACAGAGGGGTCCTAAGTTCTCCTCAATATCCACAGAATTACAAGCCCAACATGAATTGCAACTGGCAAGTAATGGTCACTCCAGGGTTTAGAGTGTCTGTAACCTTCCAAAGTCCTTTCCAAATACAAGGTTATGGTGATCACTGCAGCACAGGCGACTACTTGGAGGTGAGTGACTATAGAAGTTGTTGTCATTTGGAAACATTTCCTAAACAGAACCTTTATATCATTTAAATTCTAATTTTTTTGGTATTAGTTACGGAATGGGCCTGATGGCAACTCACCGACTCTATCAGGACGTCTTTGTGGGGCCAGCACTCCATCCACATTTCAAACCACAGACAATAGCCTCTATGCCCACTTTGTCTCTGATGGCTCCAATGAGGGGAATGGCTTCAAATTGGTATTTGAGGCCCACAGTTCAGGTGAATACTCTAGATAATATTTCAGAAATTTTAGATTGATTTGATTATTCCAAAAATTATAAGAGTAAATCTCTGTGCTTGTCTCAAGCTTGTGGTGGTCTCATTGAGCTTAATGATGGAGATCCACCAGGATACATCACGTCTCCTAACTATCCATCAAACTACCCCCAAAATATTGACTGTGTATGGATAATCACTGTACCCAATGGAGAGGCTGTACAGCTTGACTTTGAGGATGATTTCTTCATTGAGGCTCATACTGGGTATATTTTAAGCTTACTTTTCTTACTTTTGGTACATGTAACTGTTTGACCATTAAATGTAATCACAAACTTCTGTCCTAGATGTATGTATGATTACATTGAGATCCGTGATGGTCCCACATCAGATGCTGCTTTTATGGGCAGACTTTGTGGCAACACCCGCCCATCCACACAGCATTCATCTGGCACCGACATGTATATACGATTCAGAACTGATGCCAGCATTACACATATTGGTTTCAAAGCCAAGTACTCCATTGGTAATCCGTTTAGAAACCTCATTACATTCCAACCATCTTTGTTTGCTTGATCTCAATGGTTTAAAGAGTATTCTTTCCCTTCTTAGCTACATGTGGAGGAACCTACATCGGCCAGAGTGGTATCATCAGAAGCCCCGGATATCCAGACTCAAATTATCCAGACAATTCTAACTGTGAATGGTACTTTGAAGGTCCCACTGGACACTATCTGACCTTCACCTACACTGCCCTTGCCCTGCAGAGCTCCTCCAATTGTAACAACGACTATGTGGAAATACGTGAATACAATGCTTCAGGTTTGGGTCTTCCTTACACACAAGAAAGTATTTCTCAATGTTAAGGATAGCAAACTAACCTTTTCTTTCTCACCAGGTCGCTTGCTGGGGAAACACTGTGGAAACAGCCTTCCAGCCCCACTGGACACTGGAGACAGTTTTGCCTACGTAAAGTTTGTCAGTGATGGTAGCGGAAATGCAGCAGGGTTTAGTTTATCATTTGAAGCCAGCGTAGAAGGCAAGTGGCTTTAAACCCTCACAGTGTTCAGTTACTGTAGGGTCATATAGTCAAAAAGTCTCATGACTATGTTTTATTGGATAAAACATTTGCTACATTACTTGATTACTTGGTTATGCTGTTGATTATTGAGTAGTTCAATGGGAGGCTGGTAATAAGATGCTATTGTTGCTCATACAGAATGTGGAGGGGATTTGAACACACAATTTGGGACCATATCATCTCCCAACTACCCCAATCTTTACCCTCACAGCCGAGTATGCCGCTGGAGAATCACTGTTCCTCACGGTCGTAGGGTCACTCTTACAATCAATGACCTGAGGTTGGAGGAGCATGGCACTTGTTTGTTTGACTATGTGGAGGTAAGGTTATCTGAATTTTGTAGAGATGTCAAAAAGTTCTGCATTCAAACTATGTATTGCTTTCTCTAATGAGTTCAATTCAATTCAGTGCTTTATCACTGGTTTGCTGTTTTGACTCTTGGGTTGGTAGGTCATCAATGGTCTGACACCCAGTGCCCCACAATTGGGTCGGTTGTGTGGCACAGTCCCTGCTGGTACTCAGTTGAAATCATCTGGGAATACTATGCTTGTAATTTTCAGCACTGATTCATCTGTGTCTAATGGTGGATTCACAGCAGATTACTCTTCAGAAGAGGCAGCTGGTGAGATAGAAGACCTATGACTTCAGGGTATACGTTTTTGCTTATTGTTGGCTCCTGATTTGATTGGTGAATCTTTGTCCTTATGGTAGTGTGTGGTGGAATACTCAGTCAGCCTGGAAACTTTACCTCACCTGACTTTGGCAATGGAAACTACAGCAACAACCTGAACTGTGAATGGCTGATCCAGAACCCGCATCATATGAATTCTTCCATTGTGGTTATAATAGATGAGCTCCACCTAGAGCATCACCAAACCTGTGAGTGGGACTACTTGGAATTCAGACTGGGTAAGAGTTTTCAAATGCAGAAAGAGAGACATAACACTATTTACACCATCCAATGTACCATTTACTTTAAAGCTATTGTTGATAAGCACAAAATTATGGCATGTTTTATCTGTTCCTCATATACAGGAGATATGAATGGAGAGCTTTTGACTCGTTTATGTGGTCAATCCCCTCCTACGGTCCCCATAATAGTGTCCACCCCTGAACTCTGGGTTCACTTTCTTTCCGATGAGGCTGTGGGTGATCTGGGCTTCAAAGCCACATATTACTTTTCAGGTACCATCGTTTCATAGGTGACATTTAAACAGATGGATCTCTGCTCTTTCAAAATTTGCATGAGCTCAACTGACTATGATTTTTAACAGAATGTGGAGGGTCACAAAGTGGAGAGGGAGGTGCCATCTCGAGCCCTGGATATCCCAATAACTACCCCAGTCCGAGCCGCTGTGCTTGGTTTCTCGAGGCTCCGGTGGGCCACACTATCATTGTAAGTCAAGACTGCTTCTTGGGTCTGATGTTTCTTACTGTTTTCTTTCAACATTAACAATGAAGTTCATTATTAACTTCATGTAATATCCTTATATTCTAGCTCACTTTTACATACTTTGAAGTGGAGGAACACAGCCAGTGCACCTGGGATTCAGTGACCATCTTCAATGGAGCCTCATCAGGATCCCCAATTATTGGTCAATACTGTGGCCACAACTCTCCAGGAACTATCCAATCAGGCTCCAACAAACTAGTTGTGCTGTTCCTTGCTGATCATACAGTGTCCAAAGGAGGATTTACTGCCACTTGGTCAACAGACTCTTCAGGTATAAAAAAAGATACTTTGTGTTCACTTTCTGTAGGCGTTTTACATATTGAGTTGCTTTTTTTCTTCAAATTTCTTTCTCTTCTTTAGGATGTGGAGGAATTATCCATGCTGATACAGGCACCATCAAATCTCCCAACTATCCTCAGAATTTCCCAGCCAATACTGAATGTTCCTGGACCATCATTGCCCATGATGGAAACCATCTAGAGATGGGCTTTGCCAGCGACTTCCAGATCCCAGATTCAAGTGGACAGTGTCAAAACAGTTACGTCAAGGTAAAAAGATGACCATTTAAAAATAAACCTTCCCATATGTTGCTTTTTTGGGATCTGGTGATTGATTTTTATTATTTTGTCTACATTTGTTTTACAGGTGTGGTCTGACAACGTACAAAATGAAGAGAATCTCTTAGCCACTGGTTGTGGCACAACAGCCCCTGCTACAGTCATTGCACCACGAAATATTATTTCAACCCGTTTTCAGTCTTCAGATACGCCTGGCAAAGGCTTCTCTGCTGCATTTTACACTAGTATGTATTGTATGCATAGTATATATCCTCTGTCAAATAATTCAAATAATGTAATGTCTCTATTTCACATTATTCTTTAGGGTGTGGGACCAATTTCACAGCCTCATCTGGCCGTGTCGTGTCTCCAAACTACCCAGAGCACTACCCAGCAAGCTCCAACTGTAATTACATTATTGATGCTGGAGATCAAACCGTGATTGTCCTCACTTTTAAAACTTTCCAGTTAGAGGGTATGCCTCCTTCTCAAAAATCACTACATCTTCATATACTGTAATAAATAACAGCAGTTTTGTTAAGTGAAAATCATTCGTTTCCATCTACTCCAGCACACTCCACATGTGTCTATGATGGTGTGAAGATCTATAGTGGCATCACCACCAGTGGTGTTCCCTTGGCTACTCTTTGTGGAAATACCATCCCCGGGATCTTCACCACATTCGGACCAATGCTCATCAACTTCTACTCTGATTCTATCATCCATGACAATGGCTTCCTGGCAGAATACAGAACCATACGTAAGCCTCAACCACAAACAAACTATATTTAATGCAATACTTTTTGGTTCTCTGTATACTATTTAGTGATAAAGGTTGTGGCTTAGATGGAGGTGTGTAGGGGGTGTGGCTTTAGTGTAAGTGTGTGCTAGAGTATGTTTAGATTTTTTATCAGTTGATTCACTGAGCCCAGAAATGTGGAATGAGCAGAATCACTGGAATGAGAGGACGCTGCACTTTTCAAACAATATGAGGGGATTTGGGAGAATATGCAAATATGCAAGAGAATTCCATTGCAACAGATTCCACTGCTACTTCCACAAACAAACTCATTCACTGTAAATGGTGCACAATAGAATTGCACAGTCAAGTGCTCTTTGACTTGTTGATAGTGTGTGTATGGGAAGACAGCCGAAATTTCTCAAAGAACAGCTGTCAGCCTCAAGCACATAAACAAGACATTTGAATAGTTTTCTATGAATTGGTTCATCCCTGTTTATTGGTTTATATGATTACTGTGAATATTTGTACATCTGTGTGTTCATGTGTTTTTAACAGCATGCGGTGGTGTGTTTAATGGTACTTCTGGGACAATCAGCAGTCCTTCTCATTCTATCACCAACTACCATCACAACATCAACTGCACATATCACATATATGTTCGTGACAACCGTGTCATCGATCTCAAGTGAGTTTGATCCATTTTAAGTGATTTGTAGAAGTCATCATTAGGAATTGTTTTGTTTCGATTTTAAAGAACATATTCCCATAGACAAAATTAAAACATTTTGTAAGTTTCAGAACTCAAAACGTGATATATATATATATATCCCCCAAATATAATAATTTTCAATTAATAAAAATAAATAGGCAACTGTGTACATATAGACTACTATAATTTTAAATTCTGCTAGTAATCTTCACACTATGGGACAGCAAAGTCCTCCACAAAGAATTCAAACATTGATACAGTACAGTGATCCCTCGTTTATCGCGGTAGATGCGTTCCAGACCTGGCCGCGATAGGTGAAAATCCGCGAAGTAGGG
>JAUMHI010000070.1:13259158-13282718 GCA_032359435.1 Enteromius unitaeniatus | reverse complement strand
ATTCCTCCGTTTCCCCTTCATGCGAGATTCTGTTATTAAGCTCCTTACATTTTGCTGCTTCCACTTGTAGGCTTTTGGGTCTTTTCTCCCACAGCTTCTCTGCACCCCCCTTGCTCTTTTCTGGTTTACCCATTTTTATAGACGGACTCATCTCAAACTCCGGTCGAGCTCAGATTTTGAGATTTTCTGAGATTACTCTGCCATTGTAAATAAATTGGCCTAATAAACTTTAAAAAATATATTAAATTATGACTGACAGCCCCAGCCCAAAAATGTGCGTTGGCCCGGCGGGCATTGCCCGGTAACCAAGACCTTGGTTTATCTTCAGAATGAAGAAGGTACAAAACAAAAGTACAAAAAAGGTACAAATTACCTTTTAGGTTCTAATGTGTACACTTTGGGTACTAATATGTACCTTTTAAGGTACCAAAATAGACCCTTCAAGTATAAACTTGTACCTTCTGAGAGGTACCGCACCCGGTGATAGCTTTTGTACCTTCTCATAGTGTACGGTTTTGCAACAACATAAGGGTTTGTAATTAACGACAGATTTTTCATTTTTGGGTGAACTAACCCTTTAATAAATACTTATACAGAAATATAATCAGGATTTGACATTATAAAACCATATAAAAATCCATTTATAAGTCATACTATCTCTTTTTACGGATCCTCATCCTCACCCACATTGTCTTTGGGCTGCACAGATCCAAATCCTTACAGCTCACATCCTGCTAGGAATCCATCATGCGTGCTATGTTCCACCATAGAGACAGATGCTCAGAAAAGAAAGCACGCTTGTATTGATCATCTGTCTTTCTCTTTGTTCTGTAAACCCCACTGAGATCTTGTATTGATGTCGGACAGGAAACCCTTCACCCATAATTTATCCCTAGAGGCTTTCTTTCAGGGAAACCCCCCTCTTTCATTAGTGGTACCACTTTCTGAGAAACTAGATTTTTCTGCAATATTTCCATAGTAAACATCAATGGTTTGTATTTTTCCCTGTCCGATAGGTTCAACTCTTTCAGTCTGGAAGCCTCCTCGACTTGCCGCTATGACCATGTGTCAGTTTATGATGGAGAAAACACTCTGGCCCCACTTTTGGGAAGATTCTGTGGAAGTGAACTGCCGCCCAACATCCGATCTTCATCCAAGCACCTGTATCTTGAGTTTGTTACAGACTCATCGATTGCAGCGGAGGGCTGGAGAGCAACCTACAGTGAGACTTTAGGTAGTGTTTCTCTATCTCATTCGTCACCAATGAGCCCCTTTGCTATCCTCGAAAAGCAACATCCTACACTCTTAATAAGAAAGGTTCTTCATTGGCCTCTTCGGTTTGGTTCAAAGAGGAAACATTGACATTTATGGAACCTTTCCATTCCACAAAAGATTCTAAAAAAATGTTTTTCTGTTTACTGAAAGTTTCTCTTTAGGGAGCCAAAAGGAATTATTCTCCCTTTTCCTCATTGTCTGATTCAAAAGACTCTGACAGACATGTTGATCACAGATCATGTGTGATACTTTGACGCTGTTCCTTTATGGTTCTCATTTTGGAAGAGTGTGGATGATTTCATAGTGAATCACAATGAGAAAGATCTCATTGAGGACTGAACAAAGTGCTCAGGGGTCATAAACAGTGTTCTTTGTGCTTTAAAGCGTCTGATGCACCAGCCACTTGACTAGGCTCTTTAAGATCTGAGTTGTAAACACTTTTGTAGCCCGTCTCTGGGGGTGTGAGTGAACCACCCCTTCCTACAAGCACCACTGATGTTCTTTGTGAACAACACAACTCATTCAGACCATTCAGCCTCTTCCTTTACCCTGACCGAAAACAAGAGATAAGTCTTTATTGGCCAGTGCTGTCAAAGAGCTCAGTAAATACTTCTAACTCTTTTGTTGTGTCCTAAAATATATATTCAAATAAACAGCATTTTTGTGTCTGATTAGAATTTTAGAACGAATTTATATTCAACAGGTAATGCATGAAATTTGCCATTACATTGTTTATTTTATTTTATTATTATTTTAAAAATGACTATATTATATTAACTTAATTACTATAATACTAACTTAATTTTAAGTGTAACATTAAGGTTATTAACTTCAATATGTTTATAAATCTAATAAAATATTAATATAGTACAATATATGCGATATTCTACATATATATATATATATATATATATATATATACTTAAATTAATCATTTTAATTTAATATTTTTGGGACATTACATTACTTTATGTATAATTAATTTTATAATTTTATTTATTTATAATGTGTCATTGTAATGCTCACTTCAAGTAATATTAACTTCAAATATATTCTATCATGTATAAATATAATTTATATTTATATTATATAAATGTATAGATAAATGTATTCCATTACCTTAAATGTTAGTTTTTAGTTAATTTTAGAAAATTAGATATGCTTATGTAATTAATTTAGAATTACATTGATAGTATTTCAAGTTTTTTTTTTTCATTAAAAAAATTACTAACTTTTTTATTATATTAACTTATTTTTAAGTGAAGGTAATATAGTAAAAATATTTCATTGGATTAATATATTAACATTAATGGGCTTAAAATAATACATTTTAAATATAATTTTATATGCATTATTATATTTTTTTCCTTTCTTATAACACATTTTTGTGAATGTAAATCTACATTATATTACATATAATTAATATTATTTATTTATAATATGTCATTGTAATATACAGTACATTGTTATTTTACGTCATTCTTACATAAATGTAAATAAATTTCATTTATTTGTAATAATTATCATATTATTACTTCATATAGTATTACCTTCAATGATAGTTTCGATTTTTTAGTTTAATTTTAGTACATTTTTAGTTTTATTCAGAAATGCGTGGTATCATGTGGACATTCTCATTCAAACAATATGTTTGGACAAAAATGTGTAGGCCCTGAGAACAAGAATCTGCTTTTTTATCATTTGAAATAAATCTTTCAATAGTTACTTTGGAAAACTTCTGCATTAAACTTTGAATCCAGCAAAGACAAAAACTCACATTTTGTGACATTAGCGGACTCTGCTGCCTCTTGCAGGCGGTCTATTGAAAGCACATCCTACTGTTGTAAATCTCTGATTCTCTCTTTCTATCTCCTCATCCATTGTTGGCTCCAGGTCCTCAGCAGGGCTGTGGCGGTTACTTGTCTTCTCCCACTGGAATGTTTGGTTCTCCTGATATTGACTGGAACGGTCAGTACGAGCCACGCATGGACTGCATGTGGACCATTGCTGTGGAGGTCAATAAAGCCATCAACCTCACATTCACATCCTTTGAGCTTGAGGGCACCACTGGAACCATCTGCAGATATGATTATGTCAAGGTAAAAGCTGTCACATATAATAAAACAAATGAAAATTGCAGCATAATCGGCAACACAGAACACTATATCTTACCCATTTCTAGATCTATGATGGTGACAGTGCTAGTTTTCCATTGGTTGGCACTTTCTGTGGAGAACTAGTACCTGCCCCCTTCGTCTCAGCCAGTAACTTCCTGACCGTGCACTTCATTTCGGACGGCACCGTTCAACGCCGTGGCTTCAATGCCTCCTACAGCACAGTGAATAGTAAGATTAAACTTTATGTCCTAATGCTTTTATCACCGCAGCCAGGTTTGAATCACTCATGCTATGACTATTTTAGCTCTTTGTGGTGGAGCGTATAATGCCACAGCAACATCTCAGACCATTACATCCCCAAATTACCCCAATGCGTACCCGCTATTTGCCTCTTGCCGATGGGTGCTGGATGCTCCGTCTCAGGAAGTGGTGAAAGTGTCTGTTCAGCAGTTTCATCTGGACTCCAGCCAGAGCTGCACCAGCAACTTCCTGGAGTTTCAAGACTTCCCTGTGGTGAGACTCCATCAATCACCCAAACACAGACACACTAAATAACTCAGAATCTTTCAGATCACAATAGCTGATCATTTTGCTAGGCTAGTCCACATCTTTTTTTTCTTTTTACAATGAGACAATGATCTTGTCAGGCAAAATTTGAAGATGCTTTTCCAAGTGGAATAATTGTAAAAATGTGGATACATTTGGAAAGTGTTTTTTGATATGGAAATATTTCTGTTTTCAGATTTAATTGTTATCTTGTTATTAGGGTAACAAATGATCTGTTCAGAATTTATTTATTTAATTAATACTTCCTATTATTTTTAATAATTTATTTAATATTTTAAACAGTAGTATGCAATCTCGATCTTGTGTGTATATATATATATATATATATATATACACACACACACACAAGATCGAGATTGCATACTACTGTTTAAAATATTAAATAAATTATTAAAAATAATAGGAAGTATTATATATATATATATATATATACACACTGTGCGGGTGCGTAAGTCTGGGCAGCCTTGTTAATCTTGAGGATTTTCCTTTATAAATCGTTGGTTGTTATGGTGAAAATTTTAATTTAAATATATCTTATAGGAGACACACACAGTGATGTTTGACAAGTGAAACAAAGTTTATAGGATTTACAGAAAGTGTGCAATAATTGTTTGAAAAAAGAAATTCTCAATATTTTGTAGATCCTCCTTTTTCAGAAATAACAGCCTCTAAACACTTCCTATAACTTGCCATGAGAGTCTGGATTCTGGTTGAAAGTATTTTGGACCATTCGACATTACAAAACATCTCTAGTTCATTCAGGTTTGATGGCTTCTGAGCATGGACAGCTCTCTTTAACTCACACCACAGATTTTCAATAATATTCAATAATATTGTCTTGTTGAAAGATCCAGCCCCGGCGCAGTTTCAGCTTTGTCACTGATCCCTGGACATTGGTCTCCAGAATCTGCTGATATTGAGTGGAATCCATGCGTCCCTCAACTTTGACAAGATTCCCAGTCCCTGCACTGGCCACACAGCCCCACAGCATGATGGAACCACCGCCATAATTTTACTGTAGAGAGCAGGCGTTTTTCTTGGAATGCTGTGCTCTTTTTCCTCCATGCATTACATCCCTTGTTATGCCCAAATAACTCAACTTTACTTTCATCAGTCCAAAGCACCTTATTCCAAAATGAAGCTGGCTTGTCCAAATGTGCTTTAGCATACCTCAAGCGGCTTTTTTGTGCTGTGGGCGTAGAAAAGGCTTCCTCTGCATCACTCTCACACACAGCATCTCCTTGTGTAAAGTGCACCGAATAGTTGAACGATACACAGTGACTCTGTCTGCAGCAAGATGATGTTGTAGGTCTTTGGTGCTGGTCTGTGGGTTGACTCTGACTGTTCTCACCAGTCGTCGCTTCTCTTTATCTGAGCCACTTCGAGCCATAACTTGAACTGTGCCTGTGGACTTCCATTTCCTCAATATGTTCCTAACTGTGGAAACAGACAGCTGAAATCTCTGTGACAGCTTGGAATCAATAAAATGAAAACAGTGCCCAAATTTATGCACTCACCTAATTTTGTTTAAACAATTATAGCACGCTTTCTGTAAATCCTATAAACTTCGTTTCACTTCTCAAATATCACTGTGTGTGTCTCCTATAAGATATATTTAACCGAATTTAACTGAAGGTTGCCCAAACTTACGCATCACACTGTATATATATTAGTGCTGTAAAATTATTATTCACAGTTAATCATAAATAGGTTTTTGGAATGTGATGTATATATATATACACTGTATGTGCACAGTACACACAAATATATTATGTAAATAAAAAAAAACTTTATTTTTTTCATTTTTGTCTCTCAGGGAGATTATGGACAGGCTCATAAGTTCTGTGGCTCTGACTCACATGTGCCAGATTTCTACAGTTACGGCCGCACCATGCACGTCACATTTAAATCAGACATCTTCGTGACTGGCAATGGATTCAGCCTCACATATCAGGTGGCAGGTGAGTCCTTTCCTTCTGATTACTAGCAGTGTTTTACTCCTGCTGCTGTGGTTATACTGTCAGTGTGTGTATGTCTGTATGTCAGGTTGCAACAGGGTGTATGAACAGGAATACGGGTACCTGAAGAGCCCAGGCTGGCCTGACATATACACCAATAATCTTGAATGCAGCATCGTACTGCAGGCCCCTCAGAACAGCGCCATCTCTCTGTTCTTCACCAGTTTTGATGTAGAAAATCATCCTTCCTGTAACTTCGACTATCTTGAGGTGAGTATAAACATACCGAAATGCTGCTAAATTCACAGCAATGTGAAAAAAAAAAAACAGCAGCAGATTGGAGAGCATTTTAAGAATACAACGTTTCCAAATATATCTGATGTAATTATGGACATAGCCTGAGTAATAGAAAAAATCTGATATTTTATTTTTTTCTTGTTTTAATTTTTTTCTATTGGTAATTTTAATGCTTCAGCTTAAACATCTGATTTTGTCTCATATTAGATTCATTTTAATGAACAAAATGTTTGTTAACAATAATAGCCATTTCCATCCGAACTACCCAAAGATTATCTGAAGGTATAATACACTGTATTGATAATGTAGCTGTGTAATTTATTTCTGCTGATGTAGGTCAGAAACGGCAGTACTGCCACATCGCCTCTGTTAGGGAAGTACTGCGGAAGCACACTACCCAATCCTGTCTTCCCGGAAAGCAACCAGCTCTTCCTATATTTCAAGAGTGACTTTACTACAGCCCGTAACGGCTTTGAGATCACCTGGACTTCCTCTCCACAGGGTAAACACAAACGCTTCTAATATTACGATTGCCTCAGACAGTCCAACACTGCTGATGTTTCATTGCTGTTTTTGTGTGTACAGGTTGTGGTGGTGTGTTATATGGAGACCATGGCTCTTTCACCAGTCCTAACTACCCTGGCACTTACGCCAACGGCACTTCCTGTGAGTGGGGAATAAGGGCTCCCAGCGGCAGAGTGGTGACCGTCACATTCAACCAGATCAGCATAGATGATCCGGGAGACTGTGAGAACAACTACTTGAAGCTGTATGATGGACCGGATGCTAATTCACCTGTTGTTGGGCCGTACTGTGGATTGGTATGTACATTAGAGGCGTTCATAATATAAATTTCTATTTCAAATAAATTGAAATAAATTTTAACTTTCCATTTATTTAAGAAACTTTAAAGATTTGAGTTTCCACAAAAATATTAAGAAGCATTAAAGGGGTTTTAACATCGATTACTAAAATGACTGCTGTCAAATGATTAATCGTGATTAATCGCACCCAAAATAAAAGTTTTTGTTTACACAATATATGTATATGTATTGTGCATATTTATTATGTAAATATAAATACACACACATGCATGAATATGTATATATAGAAAAATATTGTTTATACATGTAAAAATTAATATATATATAAATAATATCAATTATATGAATAGAAATATATACATGTTATCAAAATATATACTGTTTGTATTTATAAATACATAATAAATATTCACAGTATAAACACACATTATGTAAACAAAAACTTTTATTTTTATCAATTGACAGCACTAATTAAAATGATATTTAATTACTCACGTGGCACAAGACTGGAGAAATTATGCTGAAAATTCAGCTTTGATCACAGGATTAAATTACATTTTAAAATCTATTCAAATAATAATTAATATATATATATATATATATATATATATAAATATTCGATCAAATAAATGCAGCCTTTGTGAAATTCCTTTCATAACTTTAAAAAATCTTACTGACCACAAACAGTAGCGTGAACTCAAATTATATATGGATATATACTGGAATTGTTCTTTGCTTTCTTGCAGGAGACAAATATTGCTCCTTTCAGAGCTTCTTCAAACCTGGTGTTTGTGAAGTTTTCAGCCCAGTCTGCCATTCTCCCGTCTGGGTTCAGACTCACCTGGAGCAGTTGAGAAGAAATTTCTAAAATAAATATTCTTACACACACAGAGAAACGTGTGAACACACTTTGCAATCATGTCACATAAATAATGTAAAATGAGCTATTATTTGTAGATAATTGTTTAAAGAATGAATTTATGTATGTATTTTTGATGCCTTTTTGGAAAACAAAGATGTTTCATGAAGTTTTGTTTAATGTTCTTAAGTCAGAGACAGTGATAAAATCATTTTGCAAAAAACCACCAAGACATTAAAAATATCTCTTTTTTTTATTTTCTTTGGGTGTTTCAATGGAAAAGTCTCTTGAAGTGCATGTCACCAACACAAATCAATATGCATATAAAAGCTGTGAATGTGGCAGTTTTTTAATATATTTTTACTGTCTGATATCCTCGTACTTCTCTCTGGACTTCATCCAAACCGCTCGCTCTGATGTGTTATACTCCCGACACAGAAAGGGTGACAATAAAAAGATGGCAAATTCAAAGGGGAATAAAGCACTGTGTGTGGCAGACCCGGACAGCCTTCAGCTTTCTTCATGCAGTGCTTCTATATAGACAAAGCAAACAAACATTTCATCTAATATTTAATTTCTTCTAAACTCTTGCGAAGCGCTCCCATCAAAGACAAAGAAATGTCTGGGAAAAGAGGCCCAGCAATCTAATTTAAATTGTTTTTGTTTGTTTTTGAGACATTACCATCTGCCTTTCTCATGATTTTCACAATCCTTTTAGAATTGTTTCTTCATAACTTAACAGGATCAATGTTTAAGGGAAGCTATGTGTAATAAAAATGTGTTGACCTTGGAAACTATATTATATTTTAACAAATTATATGTTTTTGTCCATATTAATGCAGATAAAAATAAGAGATGATCATATATATATTCATTTTAAAGTGTGCAATTATTTTAAAATCCTTAAAATATAAACATGTCTTTTTGTTAAAAACAGTTTTTTAATAGATTTTATTATGAACTGTTTGGACCAGTGTAATTATTACTATTATTGATACTTTACTAGTATAGATATAGTTTTTATTTATATTTAAATCAGTTTTTATATTTTATTTTCCATTTAGTTTCATTTTATATATAATAATTTATCATTGTTATTATTATTATTTTATTAGTTATGTCTATATAGTTTTTGTTTTTTTTGTTATTGTTTTATTTCAGTTTTAGCTAACAACTAACATAATAATAATTGTTTTATTATATTTGTATTATTTTATATATAGATTTATTTAGCTAACATTTATTTTATTTCAAGTAATACATTTTTTTGAATAATTTTTGTTTTAGTTTACTACAACTATAGCCCTGATTTGGATATATTCCTGACCATTTTATAACTGTTTTTACTTAATATGATAACAAATAACTACAAATCTATTATGGTAACTAAATGACTTAAATTTAATAGTGTGAAAAGTGTAAACTAACATAAAATTAATATATATATACATTTTCTGAAATTAATATATATACATTTTCAGGAACATTTAACCAATGTTCTCTAGTTCTCAGTAAATCTAACAATTGGCAAGCCATAAAATCCACATTCATTCCAGACATATTCAGTAATATGCTGGTGGTCTGCTCTTCTCGTGCTTCAGTCAGTTCCTCAGGCACATAATTTGAGAACACCTCATAAATCAAACAGCACAACAGTCTCACATACACACATTCCCACCTCAGCGCTCACTTTGGGCAAGTGTAAAGCTTCTTAATGTAGATCCTAATAAAACACACACCTCCGCGTGCCCTCGTGCAACGTCTGACTGTGTCCGATCTCTTCTGGCTTTTCACTGAGTGTGTTGGTTAAAGATTTTACAACATAAACAAGCATTGGCCCTGGAATCCAGAACTCCCGCTCTCTGCAAAGCAAAGTTCAACCGTGCTGAAGCATCTGTTGCCACTCACCAAATATAATCAAGCCTATAAATAGAGCCACTGTTTTTCAGTCCTGCATAGAAATGGTCAGCCCTGCAGGAACCAGACACAGACAGAGAGAGACAGGCAAAGGAAGAGCCAAGGTCCGGTCCGTGGATGGTCCCATCTGGGACGACAGGAAGACAAGAGAAGAGAGAAGTGTCTTCGTACCTCTGCCCCAGAAGAAGGACACAGGGAAGACTCCTATCACTCTTCCACCTTCTGCAGACGTCTAAACAATGTGTATCCCTTGGAAGGTAGGTAAAAGTTGGGGATCTGGGTGGTAGACAACAGCTGCCCACACCTGCTGCTGGACTCCCTAGTGTCACATTATTCAGACAATATATCGGATGGACAATGGACAAGCAATGGACCAATTTATTAATATTGAGGTAAAAATAGTATTTATATAGCTACAGAAATATGCACTGGATGTTGGTAGCATTTGTTGTAAGGTGTTGTTCCTTTGTTGTTCATTTATGTTAATGTACTGTATGTAATTAATTATTTTAAAATCATTAAAAAAAAAAAAAAAAACAGGCATAAAAGCCAGCAATAGTTTTTGTGTAAATACAATTTGGTTTCATTTCATTCGTTTTTTTTTTTCTTCCTAATTTCCATTTCCAAGTTTATTTTAGTTTTAGTTAAAGTTTTA
Source organism: Enteromius unitaeniatus (assembly GCA_032359435.1). Taxonomy (NCBI): domain Eukaryota; kingdom Metazoa; phylum Chordata; class Actinopteri; order Cypriniformes; family Cyprinidae; genus Enteromius; species Enteromius unitaeniatus. Next base: position 13,272,249 of record JAUMHI010000070.1, on the reverse strand, counting down.
TTTATTTATTTACTATTTTAATTGGTTATTGTTTTAAACATGTTTAAGTATGTACTTGTTATTTCAGTTTTATTACTATTTTAGTAATAAAAATTATACTGTAAATAAGTAATAAATGTATTTTTGGTGTGAAATATATATACTTATTTTAATAATTAAAATATATGATAGTAATAATTCAGGAATGTTCAGGTTAATGGTAGAATACTGAACATGGATAAAAAGATTAGTACTAAATTTATATTATATACTAAAACAATGTTACATTTCAATAATGTCTATTTATTAAAAAACAACAAAAACAGCATTCATTCATTTTTGACAACGGAATAAAAACTTCTGGAGCCTCCTGTATGTTCAAATAATTAAAGATTGACACTTACAATTAGAACTAATTCAATGAGTCATTGTTTGTAGGCACCTATACAATGTCGTATATTGTAAGTAAATTATTGTTGTAATCAAACAGGTTAAAAGCTAATATTTAACCACAAATAAGTGTAACAATATTTCGGCATCTGTAATAATATGTACACATCACAGTGTGGGCTGAACGCTTTCTACGAGTCTCCTCTCCGTGTCATTGATTGGCCGAGTGAGTCGCACTGCTGCAGCGGAGATCGTTCTGATTGGACATGTATGTGCCGTATTTCAACGATTCCTAGTCTTTCTAGCAGCTGATTGGACGACGGAACAGAATTCTGTGACATTCTTTTCCTCTCTCTGGACCCCGGAAATACCCTTTTATGGCTGGAATGCGAGACTTTTACAGACATACTATCAACTTCCGGTTGGGTGTGAGCGACTTTGCTGCTTCAAAATATCTGGTTTTACTGCCCTGCGGCCTCCGTTACTCGTTTTCTGTATTTCCCGTACAGTTAGGTAAATCCTGATTGAGTTCTTTGTATGCTTGTAACGACTGGATTTGAACCACTGTTGGAGGGAAAAGTGGCAAACTCTCTTCGTGAGATTCTCTGGTTGATTCAGGTCTTGTATTTGCTAATTATTATTATTATTTTTTTTTTGCAGAAAATGTCAAAGTCTCTGAAGAAGATAGTGGAGGAGAGTCGGGAGAAGAACATACCGGAGGTGGACATGTGTGACAGAGGAATATCAAACCTGCTGGATATTCCTGGACTATGTGAGTCTGCGAAAGTTACTACACTAGCTTAGTTTTATGCTGTGTTAGTGCTAATTAAAGTGTGGGTACTGTATTTCATTTGTTTACACTTTGACCAGTTAGCTGTCATTGTTATATGTTTCTATTTACAGTATATGGTTGCGGCAGTAGACTGGTGGCGTCATCTCGTTGACGTCATCATCTTATGACATCATCAACTAAACGTGTCGTTGTTTTTGTTTTATAGTCACTTTATCCAACATAACCCAACTGGTCCTGAGCCACAACAAGCTGAGTGGTAAGTTCTTCATATCTCAAGAGAAACGTCTTTTTGCATTTTTTTCTTTTAATTTGAATAAATTGCACCATTATATTTACATGAAAACTTTATGCAGTACATCTTCAAGAAATTATCAATCATTCTGCAAGTTTTCTAGCATTTCCCAGGGCTGGAGGTAGTGATTGTGATATTTAATAATTGTCGAAAAAGCAATTTTGTGAATCTCAGATACGCAATCCAATATAGAAATCAACCAAGTAGAATGTAAAAATTTTTTTTTTTATATAACAGTGTATTTTAATTATAGGATAGAAGAATTGTAGAATTATTGAATTTACATAAAATAATATATTAGTCTTGTATGCTTGATTTATTTTAGATGCTTTGGTAACAGTAAATTTATTTAATTGCTTTATTGCATTATGTTTAATAATAATTTTACAGGTTTACTATTTTATTGAGACTGCAGGTTCATGTGGGTTGTTAAAAAAGAACTTGTTAACTCCACTAGATGGCTGTCTTGCCCTTACTGATCACTGCCTCTTTGGTTTTATAGATTCAGTAATAATAAAGAGTGAAGATTAGTAGTTAGTAACATCTTCATTGCAATTCGTGAACATTCACTTTCTTTTTTTCTTTCACATGTGAGTTTAAAGATGGTCCACATAAGAGAGTCGTTATTAGGAGAAATATGTTTTTCAGTGTAGTTTGCAGCTTGTTTTCTCCTCCCACCTTATCGTTGGGTCCATGTTAACCGCTCTGAGCCATGTTCACTCTCTCATCTGATCTGTACAGGAAGTGTTTGGTCGGGGATTTGTTTGTTTATGCAGGAATCTTTTCCCTTAATCTCTATGAAGATCCCGGAGTGATAATGCAAGTATCTGTCAGGTAGCGTCTGTAGTAATGATCAAAGCCTTTTAATACGATTTAAAAGATTTTAAGATGAGGAAATGATTTGTTCCGTTATGGGTCACACCACCTGGATGTAGCTGATTTAAACAAGAGAAAAAAATCTTTATGCAGTCCAGAAACATGAGGTCACTAGCTTCTGTTGCTTCTATTTTGTTTTTGTGTTACAAATATTAGATTATATAGTGTAATATTAAATATATATTATGTATTAAAAAAATTTCCCCTAACACTTAAACTTCCTGATTGTAAATATCTTATTAAATGTACTATATTAATAAATGTTAAATATATATATATATATATATATATGTGTGTGTGTGTGTATACATGTATGCGTGTATATATATATATATATATATATATATATATAGTCTTTTTATTTATATATTTTTTAATAGTCTGTAGTAATGTTAAAAGCTTTTTAATACAGTTTATATGTATTTTGCATTGAAAAAAAATGTGAAGAGAATAATATATTAAGAAATTAATATAATAATAATTAATATAAATATAATATTATAAAAGTCATTGTTATTGAAACTCTAAATTTAATTAGTTTGTGTAGTCTTTAATTAAAAATATTTCTTCTTAATTTTGCAATTAATTTCATTTTGTTTCTGCACTCCCTGTAGAAGATAGAGTGTATTTTTTTGGTCTTTTCTTTGCCACTTTCTTTGCATTTTCCCCTTCTCTGTTCCTCTCCGCTCTCTCATCCTGCCTGGTTAAAGAGCAGAGACAGGGAATCTGCCATCTTTTGAACTTTTCAGGGTAGTCAGGAATTACAGTGACATTTGGAACCCTTTCATTAGTGGCTCATGAGTAAAGCAGGGCTTCTGTTCAGCCCGGGTAGGCAGCAGCTCAGGTAATGAGACAGAGGAGAGAGGGCCAAACCCTTCTTCTCTATATCGCCATATATTCTTTGTTCTATTACCACCAGCCTTTTCTGCAAAGGCTCCAATAAAGCACACACACACACACACACACACATTTAAAACAATGTATTTACAAGCAGATTTCGCAATTTGTGGATGCTAAAAATCGGTGGCACTTTAGAGCCCAGTCTGTGGTTTAAGATGATAAAGTGTAGATGTCTGGTGGAGGCGTGTGTCTTAAGAATGAAGAAGGCAGAACTGAGATCAATCTTGTGTGTCATTTGGAGACGAGCACAGAGACCCTGACATAGGGCAAAGGGTTCAGTGTTCTGCTGTGTCTCTTGGTGCGTTTACACTTCCGTTGAGACACTGGGAAACAAATCGTATGTTTCAAGTATTTTTTCTGGGTGAAAAGGTCAGAGGATAAATGCAAAACTTGGGAATTGGATGGTCAGACTGAAACATACTCAGCTAGCAAGGACACAGCGACTTGTTGCAACTTATGTTGAAAAATGTAAATTTCTGTAATGCACTGTTACAGCATTCAAATAGTGGCATATAAATATAATATCAGATAATTAGTTGCTTATCTTATCTACTGATTGCATAACATTTGAAAATGGCTTTTTAGAATACATTATTATTATTATTAATAATAATGTTATTATTGTCAGTAGTAGTATTATTTATGTTTTTACACAATTTACACAATCCACTGTTTACATCTAACACTGGTAACATCTTTTCATTTAGTTTGTTATTAAATTAATTATCCTTTTATTATTGATCATAATAATTAATTTTATGTTTGTTAATAACAAGTGCATGGGCTAAATGTGCACAGTCTACGGAGTACATTATATTAGTAACAGGTTTTCATTATTGTTTATTATTAATTAAATTATAACACTTAATATTATAACTTATAATGATAACAATAATAATAATGATTACATTATTATATAGAATTATTATAATAATTATTTAACAGCAGTTTAGTTATATTATCATATGAACACTTTGCAGTAAACATTTATTAATATAATATGAAAAGTTTAGAATAAGTAATATTAGTAACACATTAATTGTAATATTAAGTTTATTTACTAATATTTCACGAATTAATTTCTTATTTGTGAATGTTTATTATAAAGTAGTACCGGTGTTACTTGGCAAACACATGAGCTGAAGAGGTCTGTAAGAGCATGTGCTTTCGTGTTTTTGTTTGGTCGTTGTAGTTTTGAATTGTTTGCGTGACGGCTGAATCATTTGTTCCTCTGTGTCTGGGGCGGCGCAGCTCTCGTTGATCTTTCTGGAGGTATTCGTGTCATGCTGTTTGTGTAAACCTCTCCCACCTCCCCTCCTCCATAATGAGGGGCCATTGATCAGCCAGTAATCGGATAGAGCGCCTGTTCGGCCCATCGATCTCTGTCGACAGCAGAAAGGGGCAGGATGGCCTTGTGGGAGGGGAGGGAGGGAGGAGGGGTGCTGCTGATCCGGTATGCTAAGGCCTCCATCATTAAAATGTCAAATTAATCGCTGTGGGAGTGACCCGTAATTGAGCCATCAAAGACGGGACGTCTATCCGCTGACTCTGATAATTAGTCGTTAAACCTCTGCAGGTCACCAGAAAACTCGCTCTCGTTTGGAATACAGTCCATTGAAATGTTTTGATTGATTGCCTGTAAACTGAAGTTCTTCTGTTTATTTGTTAATTTATTGATTCTCACTGTCCCTCTCTCTCTCTTTAGCTGTGCCTCCAAACATTGCAGACCTGAAGAACTTGGAAGTTTTGAACATGTTCAATAACCAGATTGAGGAGCTTCCAACCCAGATCAGTAGCCTGCAGAAACTTAAACATCTCAACCTTGGGTTAGTCTGATATCTGATGTCTGTTTTCCACTCATTATTTTCTTGTTTTTGTTTTATTCTGTCTCGTTTTGTCTTTTCTTTCCATGTGTGGTCTGGGCTTGTCTCTTCTTTTCTTGTCTTATCTCATGTTTTGTGTTTATTTTCTTGATGTCACATGTCTTTTCATCTTGGTTCTTCTCTTCTCTGTTTTGTCTGTTCAGTTTTTGTGTTGTCTTGTCTTTTTTGTCACCTTTCTTCTCCTGTCATCTTTTTGTATCTTTTCATTTTGTTCTTTTCTCTCCTCCCCCTGTCTTGTCACTTGTTCTTCTGCTCTTATCTTATCTTCTCGTCTCGCCTCATCTTTTCCTTTCTCATCTCTTCTGATAAATTTTTTTTCTCTTCTTGTTTTTTCTCTTTACTTTTCCTTTATTTTACTTTTTTTGCTTCATCTCGATTTGTCTCTCCTTCCATCTCCTCTTCTTTACCCACATTTTTTTTTTCTCCTTTTTTGGTCTTATCTCTCCTTTTGACTATCTTTCTCGCCTCCATTCTCTTGGTGTCTCATTTCTTCTCATCCTTTTGTCTATTTCACATCTCTGCTTCTTCCCTTTTCCTTCTTTTCCTTTATGACCGAAAATCATAAAATCTCCCCAAATATCTTTGTCTGCATAAACTGAAGTTTATCTCCAGTTGTAGCATCATTCTAGTATGTGTTTTGGATCAGACAGCATTATCACCTGGAAATCAAAGTATATTTGGTTTAGAGACAGTGGAAGGGTCGTCAATCTTTCTTTGTGAGGTTAAGACGGCTTGACAGTAGTAGCCCTGCTGTCTTCCCTTGTTCTTCTTCCTCTCTGACTCTTTTCATCCCTGGTCATCTGGTCATTCCTTGGTGTTAGGAGCCCACCTGAGTCCCACCCGAATCCCGAGGGTTCTCCTTCTCCTCCGGGGGTGGAGCCTCCACAATGTCACGCAGGATTAAAGCACGGCACAATCTGCCCCGTGTCCTACACCGCACATTTTTATCGATTTGCTGTCAGACGCACCATTTCTACACATAATCTTGAAAACATAAGCCGCTGCCTTGTATTCCCGGCCGCTACTCCCGACTCAAATGTGCGGATGTGCGTGTGGCCAACCGTTCTCCTGATCTCATTTGTCAAAACAATTCCCTTTCTCTGGTAATTGCTTCACAAACATGTAGTGGAATCAATTTGTTTGTTTCTTCGAAATCCGTTGCTAAAGTTTCAGAGTCTTCAAGGCTGGCAAGTGTCATTTGAAAGAAAGAAAGAAAGAAAGAAAGAGATGGAGAACAGGAGCTTAAATAAGCAAGAGTTAATCAGCATCTGATTTGAGTGCCCCTCTTTCTTTTTCTCTCTCTCGCTCTCTCTCTTGTTTTACCTGTGTCGTCGGGCACCTTGAAGACTTCTAATTTCAGATTCCAGCCAAAATTTAATCTGTTGCCTTTCAAGGGCGAATATGGATTTAACATTTACAGACAAAACACATTTTTAATTTTGACAGACTAACTGAACATTAACTTTTTGTTAATTTTGTTGTTGTATGAATGAGACCATGTTGAAAATCTGGGATTTAAATGTACACTGTTTAAAAGTTGTATTAATTTTGAAAGTCTGACTGATTCAATTATTTGATCAAAAATACAGTAAAACAATAATATTGTGAAACATTGCAATATAAAATGTTTTCTACCCAGTTTTCAGCATCACAAGAATCTTCAGAATCGCTCTAATATGTGAATTTGTGCTGCTTTAATATTTTGTTGAAACTGAAATTATTTCAATATTCTTTTAATGACTGTGAAGCTCAAAGAAACAACATCTATTAAAAAATGTAAATTTTGTTACATTATAAATGTTTTTACTGTGGCCTTGATAAATAAAAGTATTAATTTCTTTAAAAAACAAATAATTCTGACAAACAAATTATGAGTAGTAATGTAATATAAATCCATAAATTTAAAAAAATTACATAAAGTGACGAATAAAATCTATTTGCTTTATTAAATGAATAAAATATTCCACTCATTATAACAATCCAAATACCAAGATGTTTGTACGTTTATTTTCAGTTCAGTTTTTAACTACTGATTATAGATCATATGTAATTAAAATGTTGAATTAAAGTAGTAAAATTCAAAATGGAGGTGCATGATTTTACACTTTGACAACTGATCTCAGACTTTTGGACCCCTCTGTATTTAACTTTAAGGTTATAAATGTGAGTAGATCTGTTGAGCTGTGTTAAATCTATGCTGCGTTTGAAATATCAATCATAATCAGTGAGATGGATCTGTGCGGACTGCTTGTCTCTGTCTCATGTCTCTGAGCCGGTCTGCTATGGATTTTCAATGGGTTCCCCTGTGTCAAGAATTGATGGCTGTTTTATAAGTGTGTGTCTGTGAGTTTGTGTGTGATTGTTGATTTGGTTAAAATTGCGTTTTATTGTTTTGTAGGATGAACAGGTTGAGCACTCTTCCGCGAGGGTTTGGATCTCTTCCGGCGCTGGAAGTTTTGGATCTGACGTACAACAACCTGAACGAGTCCTCGCTGCCTGGGAATTTCTTTTACCTTAGTAAGTCTGCAACACACACAGTGCATTACCGGTATGACCTGTGTCACTTTTAATCATTCGAAACTGAAGCCCTCTTATTGAATGTTTTTTGCATATTCTGAACTAAAATTAATTAAAAGAAAAATGTAGCTCAGTTGTGATTGGCTTGGAATTTTACTATTACTATTTCATTTCAATTCATCTTTTATTCATCAAAGAATCCTAAAAATAAATGTAGCAGTCAGATTTTCTAATCTTTCTAATCTTTCTAATTGTTTTTATTAGTGTGATTTGGTCCAATGAAACAATATTCAAGATATTATTTCTGTAAGACTTTGGCGATTAGATTGAAATATTTTAATCTTTCCTTACTAAATGCGTTAAACTTTTGTCATACTGGGTTTTGTGTTGTGGATTGATTACTTAGATTAAATAATTAAATAGCCTGAAATTGTGACCACAAAGTCACAAAATTTCCACTAATTTCCATTTGTTTATTGTGGGATTATTGATTTCAGATTTACCCAATTAAACAAGAACAAACTGCGGTTGCTTGCATTTCTAGCGTCTGCTTTTTAGCAGAATAAACTGCAATGAGAACCAGACAACCTACTAAAAATATGCAAACAAAATAACCGTTAACTTCATCATCATAATCCTCATCAGTCCAATCAGCTGGTCCCGTTAGAGGACACTGATGAGCAGTGATGGGCTCTAATAACCTGTTATTTTAATGGCAGCCACATAATGAAAGCACCATCTTAACATTAATCAAGGTCTCTGATCTCTAACCACACACACACACACACACACACACACACACACACACACACACACTCTCAAACCTCCATTTATCACCGCTGTTTGGAGTGGCTGTCATATCAGCTGTGATATTGACTACTAAAGGAAGTTGAAATGGGTAGGATTGGTTGTTGTTGTTGCTGTTGCTATAACCAGATCAGAACACTGAATTGACAGGAAGTGGTTGGGGCTTTTTAAAAATCACAGTTCCAGTTTAACTAAATACATATTAGTTGTGGCCCTGTTAGTTGTGTGTAGGATTTTTACAATCTAAAGCTAATTGCACTCTGAGGACTATTTCAAACTTGAGTCAGAAATGTTCGCATGTAAAAAAAAAAAAAGCAAAAAAACTATGACCTCATGTTGTGTCAGTCACGTTTACACACTGGCTCCAAAACTTTCACCCATCATAAAAAAATTGGTAACAGACATTTTTGCATCAGTGGCATGCTTTTTGATTAAAAGGATAATTAAAAGGACAAAAAAGGAAATTCCTGACTCTGTTTGAAATTTTCGTCCGAATTTTTCTCACATTTAAAAATAAATATGACCTCATTTTATGTCAATCATGTTTACACACTGCCTCTGCCACACAGTGTAAGTGTTTATTTAATACTAATTCTTGATTTGTTGATATTGCACTTGAGTGTAATATTGCAGCCATGCTGTATCAATCAGAGATGACTGTTTTTATTGATCAGTGTTTGCAATACTTCTCTCTCTCACATACACACACACACACTTCTCTCTCATTTCAGCCACCCTCCGTGCGCTCTATCTCAGTGACAACGATTTTGAGATTTTGCCCCCAGACATCGGCAAGCTGGCCAAGCTACAGATAGTGAGTAATTTATCTAAATTCCCTCTGAAATCAATTGCTTTTGTGGCGGCGCTCTGTGCCGTGTGTGTTGGATTTATTCTCCACGGCATGTGTTCTTTATCAGATGCGGTGAGAGGTGATTTAGAGGCTGATCTTCACCCCCGTGCTCGCTAACATCGGACTCAATGCAGGGTCACAGATATATAAAACAGCTGATAGTTACAACTTTGAACTTGAAAATAAAATGAAACTATTTTGGTTCGGTGTTGCGTGAAAATATAGGCGTAATTACACCCGTGATTTTTAGAAGGCAAGTGTTATGAGATGCTGTCAATAACCACCAAAAGTTACTTCCAGACTTTCTCCACAGTTTGTAAAAGCAATCAAAAAATCACATGTACAGTAGGAAGTCTATCAGACTAGAAAAGTATTGCAGCGTAGCTAACAATTTGCACATTTCTGCTTTTACACACCACAGATTGTCCTGAAGACTTCTAATGTAATTGTTTTATTGTAGATGCAGTGTTTTCTTGTTATTTTAAGTTATTTTCTATGGTTATGAAAATCATGTTGTAGATTCTTTCAATGAACTTGAAACCTTTTTTTGTAAAACATAATAAAACAACGTCTGCAATACAGTTAGCTTCCACTATATGACATTTCTGAGTAAAACTGAATATTCAATTAAATATAATACAGGGGCTTGATTTTTACCTACGTTCAATTGATGAACAATGAAAAACGTATTACAATTGAATGAAATGTATTATAAATGTTATTATGTATATGATGAAAATTGAGCTTATTTAATAATATACATTTTATAATATAAACAATATGACTTTTTTTATTATATTTTACATGCATAAATAAATAATGCTTGATAAGGTTACAGGCATGTATTAAGAAATGAAATGATTTCATGTAGTATTCAGTACCTATTAAAAATAACTTTAAATATTGACAGTGTCTCTTTCGTTTCAGTTGAGTTTGAGGGACAATGACCTCATCTCTCTACCCAGAGAGATCGGAGATCTGGCACAGCTGAAGGAACTTCACATTCAAGGGAACAGGCTCACGGTTTTGCCTCCCGAGCTTGGTAAGACATGAACTTCCTGGACCAACATCCTTTATATAATCCCATCAGCCAATCAAAGCCTGACCTTAAAGGATTAGTTCACCCCAAAATTCTGTCATTAATTACTCACCCTCATGTTGTTCCAAACCAGTAAGACCTTCATTTATCATTGGAACACAAATTATGATATTTTTTTTTATATAAGAGCTATCTGACCCTCTGTAGACAGCAGTACAACTGAAACGGTCCCAGCTCCAGAAACGTAGTAAAAACACAGGTAAAACAGTCTGTGTGACATCTTCAGTTTTGCGATGCTAGGAGAATACTTTTTCTACTTTTTAAAAATATATTCTTGTAGCGTCGCAAAACGGAAGTTGAGTCACTGATGTCACATGGACTGTTTTACCGATGTTTTTACTACATTTCAGTAGTTTCACACGTTACACACCAGGCATAGCCTTGCACTCTAATTGGCTGAAGATTTGTCATCTCTTGTGTGATTGGCTGGAGGCTCTAGGTTGGATCACACCTCACTGACCCACAGAGTGATACTGCTAGGGTCAACCGAGGTTGGACTTCTCTCTACCTGAGTGCCTTCACTTTGGGAAAACCACCACACACACACACTGCCCTTCTGACAGTAGTTTTTCTCCTGTCTTGTTCCATTCCAACAATTTAATCTATGATTCCGGTGTGCCAGTATTCCCGCATTATGTCAAGACTCACCTCAAGGGTCATATAAATGTCCTTCTATACAAAATCAGTGGTCTCGCAATTTCAGCCTGTTGCTAATAAAATGCTTTTTTTGCTTTATATTGGGAGAATCATGTATAATCATGGATTGTGTGCTAACAACCTAATTACAACACTTCAAAAAGTTCTGTGAAGTGTTTAGCAAGTGCATAACAATGCCCTCAACCACTCACCAGCACCAAGACTGAAAGTTTTGCATGGGCGTACAGCACTCATATTGTTTTTACATTTTAGTTTCATGAGTTATGTAGTGTTTTAGCAATTGCCAGTTGTTTGCTGGCATTCTAGGTGTGTGTGAACGCTCCGGTCAGCAGGTCTTTGTCCTGTGCGCTCAGTAGGGGAGACTCTTCCTGTGTGTAGCTTATTAGGACCCCTCTGTCATGTCCCTGTAATCCCACTCCACAGACTGGCCTCGTTAAGACCACCGCCGCCGTGTGTATGTGTGAGAAAGAAGAGCCTGGCTAACAAGGAGCAACCAAGCGCACATGCCAAGAGCAGGAAGGGAAAAGGAGAGGAGGAGAAAAAAGCGAGGGATGTGAACGAGAGTGTGCAAAGAGGACAGATAGACAGTCTTTACCATTCAGAATATCTCATGTGTAAAGCTGATGCTTTAAACTGTTATATGAAAAGAGGAAGAGGAGGGTGGAAACCGAAGCAAGTAGACGTCTGGTCGAGCGCTGAGATCTGAAATAGTTGCAGATTTAGGTCTGTCGTCTAGGTCTTGTAGGTTCAGGGCTGAATTACACTAGCGGTGTCTGACTGCGTTTGTGAGGTGTGTCATTGTGTTCCGGGGTCCAGGTTTAATTTCACCCCCTCTTTGACAGGCTGCTCAACACTTGCTAATCAGAAACTATTTAATTAGCCCCCTTGTGAGCTGAGATGAGCCACATTAGCACTTTGACCTGGACTGTTTCATCTGCACACTGTGAACTGGTTCTCCTCTGGTCTCGTGTCGTCACGCATCGTCTCATCTCTTCTCTTCTTTCATCTTCTTCTTGTTCTTTTTTGTTATGTCTGTCCAGTTGTCTCATTTCTTTTCTTTTCTAGTATCTTCTCTTTTTCATCTTGTTTCTCTTCTCTTCTCTTCTCTTCTCTTCTCTTCTCTTCTCTTCTCTTCTCTTCTCTTCTCTTCTTTTTTTCTTTTGTTTTTCTCATCTTTTCTTTTGCAAGTTAATTTTCTTGTTTTAAATTTTTATTCTTCTCTAATTTTATAAAATATCATCTAATCTTAATTTTAACTCATTATTTTGTTTAATTTATTTTCTTTCATCTTGCCTCTTCTTTTCTCATCTTGACTTTCTTATTTTGTTTCATTTTTTTTTTTCTTTTTATTTAATCTCATCTGGTTTCATCTGTCTTGTTTATTTTTATGCATTTATTTATTTATTATTTTTTATTTATCTGGTTTCTTTTCCCTCATCTAATCTCTTCTCTTCTATCTTATGTTTTGTTTTGTCTTTTTTTTGTTCTGTTTTTATTTAATTTAATCTAATCTTATCCGATCTCTTAATGTCTCGTCTCATCTCTTGCCACATTGTCTCATTCTCATTTGATTCTCATTTTATTGTCTTACTTAATCTTACCTCTTTCTTATTGCTGTCTCTTTTCATTTCTTATCTCATCTCTTTTGTCTTTTCTCATTGCATTTGGTCTGATCTGGGGCCAGTTGCATAAATTTAGCCTCTTTGTTAAGACGGTGTGTAGAAAGTACTAGTTTCATCAGCTAGCTGTTAGCCAGAGCGAAATCAGCCTTCACTTTGGATTCAACTTAGACTAATCTATGCTTTTATGTAACTGAATAATAATAATTACAAAAAAAAATATATATATATATATATATATATATATATGATTAGTCTTAAAGGAAAAAAATCTGATGATTAACTTGTAAGTCTATTCTAAACCTTTTAAACAACCAGCCCCTGGCCTTGTCTCAGTTTTTCTTTCTTAACTCATCTGGTCTTCATGTCATGCCATCTCACCGTTTATTCTTCTATATACTCTTTTCATTCTCATCATCACTTCTCTTT
>JAUMHI010000070.1:13248599-13259058 GCA_032359435.1 Enteromius unitaeniatus | reverse complement strand
GCATTTGGTCTGATCTGGGGCCAGTTGCATAAATTTAGCCTCTTTGTTAAGACGGTGTGTAGAAAGTACTAGTTTCACCAGCTAGCTGTTAGCCAGAGCGAAATCAGCCTTCACTTTGGATTCAACTTGGACTAATCTATGCTTTTATGTAACTGAATAATAATAATTACAAAAAAATATATATATATATATATATGATTAGTCTTAAAGAAAAAAAATCTGATGATTAACTTGTAAGTCTATTCTAAACCTTTTAAACAACCAGCCCCTGGCCTTGTCTTTTTTTCTTTTTTAACTCATCTGGTCTTCATGTCATGCCATCTCACCATTTATTCTTCTATATACTCTTTTCATTCTCATCATCACTTCTCTTTTCTCATTCTATCTCCCCACCTCTCCTTCTCTGATCTTACTTGCTTCCCTTTATGTAAATCTCAAATGATTTTCTCTCTCTCTTTCTGTCTATAGGTAACCTGGACCTGACAGGCCCTAAGCAGGTGTTTAAGGCTGAGAATAACTCCTGGGTGACTCCCATCGCAGACCAGTTCCAGTTGGGCATCTCTCATGTCTTTGAGTACATCCGCTCAGAGACATATAAGTAGTAAGTGAATCTCTCCATCTCTGTGCCGTTAAACGCCCGGGAGCATGTGCTGTGAATGTGAGTGACACAGATAGTAGCTCAGTAGTGAGGAATACAAGCTGCTTGCACAATGATTGCTGGTTTGATTCCTAGCAGTAGCGTAGTGTCATCTCACCTACCTCCAGTAACTCTTGAACACTGGTATCAGTCACTACTGAGTCATTGGGATGTTTGCTTGACGTATCGTCCAGCCAGCGGGCACCCCTCCTCGGCCTGTGATGGATCGGATGCTACGACTTCAGCCTGTAAAACACAGCACTGGTCACAGAACTCAGATTAGATCAAACGCACCTCAGCAGCCGTGGATCCAGGCACCCTCCTTGGGTCTTTAACTAAGAGAAACGTCCTGAAAAATGTCTTGCTAAATACAAGGTATAAATTTAGTCCCTCTATACAGGCCAGTTTTATTGTGGCACATATTTTTCTGGAACAACCCTTAGGATGGTGATGAAAGAGAGGAAAGGTGCAGTTCTCTTATTATTTCAGGATCTGATGATTTAATGCACAATCAAACTAATTAAAATGAAAGCTGCAGGCGTTACCCTAAAAGTCTCGTTGCTCTCTCTCTCTTTCTTTATTTCTTGCTTTCCACTTACATGCTATAAAATGTCCTGCAGAAAATCTTTTTTTTGCATTCATTTAAACGGTGACCTTTCGCATAGAGTGTCAATAGCACTGACCACACGGTGAGGTCCATTTCTCCCCAATAATCAAGCAGTGAAAAAAAAAACTGGATGTGTAGAAAGTTTGTGACTTACCATTATCAGTTGTTCTTAACCATCATTGTTTGTCTCTCAATTCTCATAGTTTCTTTTACTTTTATCAAAATAAAAAACGAAAACCTGGGAATAGTGTAAAATCTATTTGCTACTTTAACAGAATGTGGTACTATAGTACTTAGCTATGTTGTTTTATATGTACATATTTAATGTTATATATAAATGTTCTACATGTTTTGTCTTATAATATTAATATTGTTTTAATTAAATTATTTATATGTTGAAATATGTTGTTATGAACTGTAATCTTGCAATATATATGGCGCTGGTTTGGCTGGCTGCCGTAATGTAATTTCCCTCGGGATTAATAAAGCTTCTTCTTATATTATCTTATCTTATTTAATCATATTAAATAGATAAATTCTAATGTGTTTTATTGTAGTAAAATATTTCACAGTACATTTTATACATATACTATATATGTATATTTTATTAGAATATTTAGAATTAAATATATTTTTTAGATAATTTCATATTATTTGTATTATATAACTGTATTTATATATTTAATGTTATTATATATCGTTGCACTATATATAGTGTATACTGTAATATAGCAAAATAATACAAAATATATAAAATCAGTAAATATATAAATTCAAATGAAAATAAATTAGAACAATAGAAATTTAGTAAGAGAACTAGCCTATGTAATATAACAAAATATAGTGATATGCAATTTTATTAATTAATATTATTTAGTTAAATATAATACATTTAGTATGTTATATTATAAATAGTTGTACTATGTGTGATATAGTATAAATGCTTCAATTTTATATACTAGTACGTTATTACCGCATTTTTATACTGTTTTACTAATATGGCTCAAACCTGACAAAAACCTGACGTAATCCTTTTGACCTAGGGGAAGGAAGTTTCCAGACTAATTGTAGTATATGTTTCACGGCCCTGTTCCACTTACCAATCCCCCTGAACAGGAGGCAAATCCCCCTCTGTTTGATCATTTAGCTGCTTGCTGTGCTGCTGTCTGGAGAGGACCGTCGTAACCCACTTACCGGAACTGATCTTCCCCTACGGGCACAGTCAGAACCACCGTGCATCTCAGTGTGTGCTGACACCGTGACCGTGTGTGTGTGTGTGTGTGTGTGTGTCTGTGCGGTGTGTAACAATCAGATACCGCTGCTTAAAACGTTTTGAATAATTTCGATATGTTGACTGCGTATCATCCGTTCTAATGCTCTTGTGTTTTGCCAAACTCGATAGTTTGTTTGCGCATCGGATACTTCCTATACGGTGCTTTGTATCAAACTTAAATCCATGAGGTTTGAAGGTTACGTCGCTGAGAGCTGACAATGCATATTCGGTTTGATAAATGGGAATTTTTGACTGAATCAATGCCATGCTGTCATCCATTTTGTGTCAAGCAGTCGTCAAAACTGCCGCATACGTTTGATTTTTGAGTCCGATATTTGAGTCTAAGCAGTTCTGACCACCATTTATCTTGACTTAGTTATGTTTCGTACTTGTTGTGACACGTAGCCAGAATTGCTCCTCAAGTTTTGGAGGGAGATCTTCATCCAGAATGACTCAGAAGTAGCCTTGTGCTAAAAATCCCAAAGGCTGCAGGTTCGAAACCCAAAAGGATTTCAATCAATCACTGAAAACAAATCAGTGAGGTTTTATTTAAGTCAAGAAAAAGCATTAAAACCTTATTTTTGTAATATGAATTATTATTATGAGCAAAAATGTCTGCCAGGATTTTAGCAACTGTGATTTTTGTCCTGTGAAAATGCCATGTTAAACATCAAAAATAACGCGTTTTGTCTTTTCCAATGTATTATTATTGCTGGAATTATTATAAATTAATGGAGCTATGGTAATCGGGGTCAATCTGTCTTACAGTGCTGACACAAAGGCTGGTCGTGGCTGTTGTTTAATGACATTCTGAGCAGAAATGTATTTTATAGTTGTTTAAACTGTATTTTTGGACTAGAATAAGATATAAGTTGAGGATTTTGACAATATACTGTAATATACTGTTAGTCTTCTCTGCTCATCTGTAACGCTTGTGTATTTGTTCCTCTGTTTGTTTATGTGCCTGCGAATGCGCGCAAGAGAGACGGGCCGGTTGTCTCACATTAGACAAGTGTTAACGGTGTGTAATTCTCAGTAGATGTGTGTCCACGGTTCAACAGTTTCATTCTCACCTGCCTAAATGTCCTTCAGCTTAGAAATCACAAGACTCACACCTCTCCCTCTCACTCTCTCTTCCTTTCACTATTCCTCACCTCATTCAGTTTTCACTCCTGATGGACATTTTCTCATTTAAGTTCACTGATCCAGCGCTTCGAAATACCAGAACGTTAAAACAGCAGAAGACAGCCACATCCAGGCTGCTTTCATTTTTAATTGGCAGGGTTGTACTATTATAACTGGGCATATTCTGTCTGTTCTAAGTGGGGGTGCACAATATATTGATACTGTGTGTGTGTGTGTGTGTGTGTGTGTGTGTATTAATGCTAAGCAATAATTTATCGCGATTAATTACATTCATAATACTGTAGAAGTTTTTGTTTATATAATTTGACTATTGTGTTTAAATGTAATACACACACACAGTAGCCTATATATATATATATAGAAAATATTTACATGTCTATATTTATATTCATATAATTTATATTATATATATATATTTAATGTATAAACTAAACATAACATTTGCACTAAATATATACATGTATTTGTACATAATAAATATACACAGTACACATTGCATATATTATGTCCATAAAAACCTTTAGTTTAGATGCGATTATAAATAAAGTCTGAATTTGCGAAATAAACTCAGAATTCATCTCGCTGTTGTGACTTGTTTTTCTCAGAGTTTATATCTTGTAATTATGAATTTATAGGCACAAAATTGCGAGATAAAATGTTACAATTCTGAGAAATGTCTTTTTCCCCTCATACTTATTTCCCTGACTTTACAGTGCTGTGTATCTCACAATCCTGAAAAAAGTCAATTTTGTTATATAAACTCTCAACTCTGAGAAAAATCGTCAGAATTATGAGATTATTATGAAACTATATTACATTTTTTGTGTGCTGAAAACGTATGACGTGTTCAAGTGCCACATTAAATCTAAGATTATGAGATTAAACTTGTAACATTTTGAGAATAAAGTTGAAATTACGAGAATAAAGGATAAAATCACAATGTTATGAGAAGTCAATACTACAAGAATAAAGTCAAAATATTACGAGAATAAAATCATTTTCACTTTATTCTCATAATATTTTGACTTTATTCTTGAAATATTACGACTTTAATCTTGTAATCTTATATTTCGATTTTTGGCTTTAATGTGTCATAGATATAGGCTTCCATTTAAAAAAAATAAAGTAAAAAAAAATTAATCAAATAAAATCTTGTATATATACACGTACAGTACTGTGCAAAAGTCTTAGGCCACTAGTATTTTTACCAACAATCATCATCATCCAGTCTGTCTGGAATCACATGAAGTAACAGAACAAACCGAGACAGACTCAATCCAGAAGAACTGTTTTAACGTCCCCAAGATGCCTCAAGAAAACCTACCTGGAAAGCTCTAGTACTGTTCAAAGTTTTAGACACTTGTGTAAAAATGCTGTAAAATGAGGATGCTTTCAAAAATAATGCCATAAATAGATTCAATTGATCAATGAACTTCTATTAACTAAATCAAATAAATAATTGGTGTTACAGATTTGGTAAAACACCTTCTGTTCCAAGATACACTTGCCCAGTTTTTCAGGTAGCTTTCCAGGTAGTTTTTTTTTTTCTTCATCTTGGAGACGTCAGAATTCTTCTGGATTGACTCTGTCTCAGTTTGTTATGTTTCTTCATGTGACTCCAGACAGACTGATGATTATCAGATCAGATCTCTGTGTGGAACACTGGCTGTTATCAGACAATAATCTCACTGCAATATTACAATTAATGACAAAAATAATGTTTGCAAACTGATATTTCCATCTGACACGCTACCGAAAAAGATAGAAATAACCCACTTAAAACTATTTGTTGTTGGTGCATACTAGTGGCCTAAAACTTTTGCACAAAAATAATACAATAATAATTTATATATATATATAAAACTACCTGGAAAGCTACCTGAAAAACAGAAGGTGTTTTACCAAATCTGTAACACCAATTATACATATACATATATACACCCACACCAAATTTTGATGTGCTATAAAATGACCTATACATTTTTTTTTTAGGTAAACTGTTTCTTTGATATTCACAAGCAAAGCTCATTTACTAAATCCAGTTTTAATATCTGCCACACCTCCTTTTAGCCTTGGTTTTAAGATATAATTTTTTTATTTTTGTTGTACCCGACCCTTCATTTGGCTGTTTAGATCATGAGTCATGTTTCTTGAGTGCTGAAGTTTAGTCGAATATTCTAGTCATTTATCTTGAAATCACACAGATGTTTGGAATTAAAACGGTGGACAACGAGTCTTTCCCCTCCTCTCGCTTCCTGCTCTTCTGTCAGTGGGTTTGGTTGTAGCATGAACCGTGGGCAGAGGAAGAGAAGGGGGGTAACCTGTCATGCATATTTCATGGGGAGGCTTGTTAACCTGACAGAAGGATCTTATATCTGACTGACAGCATTGGGGAGGCTCTTCGTGCTCATAATGCATTAACATATCGTAAAGCCGCCTTCCCGCCATCTTTTATTCATCGCTAACTCTAAACGCTTGTTGACCGCGGTACATCTGCCGCAGCTCTCTTCACAGCTGTCCAGGGCTGACTGAAAAACCAACCGCAATTAACTTCCCAGCAGCACAGACCCTGACACGCACACATGCAGGATGTCCCGCATCTATCCAGTTGTGGGCCGCTCGCATGAGTCAGCGGGAAGGAAAGGTCACAGACTAGGAATCACTGCATGTGTGTTTTGGATAAAGAGATTCAGAGACACTTCATTCTGTTACCACTGGGGTCAAAGGTCAAAAAAGTATTTTTTGGTCATATGAATTTTTTTTTTTAAATGAACATCATGTAATATGACATTATATTCATTAATTATTATTATTTATTTATTTATTTATTTATTTAATTTTACTCTGATTGAATTAGTGTATCATTGTAATATATAATGGCATATTTTAGTCAATTAATTCTAAATTGTACATTTATGTTGATCGTAATTTCCAAAATAATGAGATCAAACATTAACGTTTATTAATTTTAACAAACAAATAATTGCTTTATTACCTTAAATAACACTAAACAGTGAGCATTAAGTTGTATTGGATGTTTTCTGGATGGAAAGTTAATTAAATTTCTGTGTTTTTGATACTGTTTAGGATAGGGTGTTGCATTTTTACAATAACAGCACTTTAACAATGCGTTTTACTTTTTTTTTTTTTTTTTTTTTTATAAATGCATTCACTTAATTGTCTGTGCTAGTATATGTTATAATACTACGTTTGCATTGTGGATATACCTGCCTCTCATATAACTCAGTGATGTTTTAGTATTTTTTTGGTAATTACATTATTTGTTATTTAAATCACTTTTGTGATTTAATTGATTATTTTTCATACATTTCTGTTTAGATTTATGTATATAAATGTATTTTTACTTTTTTTGTTTTGGTTTAGTAATTTTAGCACTTTAAATATTTTATATTTAAGTTTTTCATCTAATGTTTGTTTTTTCAGCTTGTTTTCATTTAACAAAAACAACTTAGAATAGCTGTAATTGATGTATCCAAAAAACTCATCTGCTGACTTTTTTTGTCAGTAATTTTATTGATGAGATATACTCTGCTTAGAGCGCTGATCATTTATTCCAAGTATAAATGGAGAGCATGACGGCATAGTGCCACTAATGTGATGTAAAAGATCTGTTAGCATAACAAGATTAAAGCTTATTAGATATATCATCTCTGAAATACTCTCAAGATGGACTGATTATATACAAACCATGAAGCCACTTGATTTTTAACTCACAGTGACTTCTGTTTTTGTTTTTGTCTAAAGCTGTTGATTCTCTAGTTTCTGATCTGTTTCTACTCAATAAATTAAACATTTTAGGGGTCGCTCATAAAAATATTTTATGATGATGACCAGGAGGAAAAGAATCACTAAAAACTGGTCTACTTTGTGTGAAAAACAGATGAGCATTTAAATTGTTGCACACTGAAATTCTTCAAGACCATCATGGCTCCCAAATCTTAATTGCAGTTAAAAGTTCTGTTCTGAAGTTCTGAGTTTAGAACGACATGATGGTGAGTTAACAAGGAATTTTTATTTCATGCGTGAACCATTTCTTTAGCCCTAAGCTACTCCAGGGGAGGTGGGAAGTATTTTTTACGTGCTCTTTATGTTCTGAACACTAATGCAGTGAGTTTCTGTGAGTTAAATCCTGCATATTTCCACAGATGGACTGTTTCCTTTCCGTATTCTCTCTAATTATATTCATGCATTGCTGCTTCCTCAGTCCGAGCCCACTGCAATAGAACTGACACCAGGTTTACTGTAATGCCCATTACAATTGTGCAGTTTAAATGGGGGAAGTGTCAGCAGGTGACCACTCTTGTGTCTCTGGATCAGCGGAACGTAATGACTCTTTGTGGTCCTTTTGCTCTTTGTGTGGTGTTCATGCAAAACCGGGAGCTGCTGAAGATACAGTACACAGCTTGGTGGCACTCAAGCACAAGCAAGTCTTGCCGAGCACACAAAGAAAGAAACGAAAGAGACAAAAAGGATGCATCTCAGCAAGATGAATGTAGATCTGCTGGTCACGTTGGTTTCCTCAACGCCGGAGCTGCTGCTGCTTGAAATATTCATGTTTTTTGCCAGTTAGCAAAGAAGAGTGTGAATGGTTTTGACTAGAGCCCAACCGATATATCGCCAGGCCGATATTATCAATATTACCAAAGCTTAGCAAATCTTTTAAAACATTGATTTGGTTGTTGTTGTTTTTGTGTTTTTGTTCAAAGGACTTTAGATTTCATATCTTAAGTTTGTATTTTTATACATTTTATTTATCAGAACTTTAATATATTTTTATATTTCTCTGTTCTGTTGTGACAATAAAAGAAACAAGTTTCATTTTAAAATGCATTATCATGTTATGTTAGACATGACATAACTCATAAATAACTGCAAATAACTAATGTTATGGAAATCTATTAATGTTTTGTTGCATGTTTCTGAGAAAAATAAATAAATAAATCGTCCGATATATCGGAATATCGGATTTTAAAACCAACTAATATTTGTATCGGTATCGGCCTTCAAAATCTTTAATCGGTCAAGCTCTAGTTTTGACTTTTTGCAGGGCGCCATTTTGTGTACTGGGGCATTTCTGTTTTTCATGAAGTGCCGTTGGCTCATCATCAGTGAAAATCGTGTTGTTATAACCAGCGAGAAATGCTGACGATATTTGCGTGCAATGCTCATCCTCATATCGTTGACCCCTATTCATCTTCGAAACACAAATTAAGATATTTTTGATGTAAGTAACATGTGTAACAGTGCAACATCCAGAAACGTAGCAAGGAGATCGTTAAAATAATCTGGTTTTCAACATTATTTTATGCTTTGATTTGAACAAAAACAACATATCCGTGTGGTGTGGCTGACACAGAACAGCTTACACTGTTTGCGTTCAGTCGATACTCTTCAAATTGGCACTACAGCGAGATGAATTGCTGAATAAAGTAGTTATTTTTGTTTTCTTTGGACGCAGAAAGTATTCTAGTAGCTTCGTAAAATTGAAGTTGAACCCCTGATGTCACATGGATTATTTTACCGATCTTCTTGCTACATTTCTGGACTTTGGAAGGTCTCGCAATGCATACAAAATATCTTAATTTGTCTACCGAAGATGAGCGAAGGTGTTGTGTGTTTGGAGTGTGAGTAATTAAGGACAGAATTGTCCTTTTGGAATGGTGTAACTCTTTAAAAACCTGTAATATTAAGTAAAGATCGACAAACAAACACATTCCATACCTGTGAAGGTTTATCCCATTTCTTCAACAATTTGAATCTCTGTGGTTTTTTATAGCCAGAAGCTTCCCGATGTTGTAGCATCTTGGAAAACTTGAAAAACATTGGAAAATGTGCATTTATGTATACATATTTGCAGTTAATGGATAACATGAACAATGCAGTATAGTGAAGCTTGTTTGATTCAGTCAGGTTCTGAAGCTTACTAGAAACCAACAGTGCTAGGACTAACTGTAAGAGTTTAGTTCACTCTGTGTTTGTTGTGCACTCTAGTCTGTATTTGTGTTCTTCATTTCTAGGTTCTGGAGGTTTTAAAGGTTGAGCGCAGTTCCATCACTCCTCATTAGTTTGGGCTCACAGACAGGAACTCCTGCTAGAGTTTATCAATAAAAGGCCACGTTAACTGCCCAAACTCAGCACAGCCTTCTGCTCACTGTTCAACCTGGCTCAGACAGCGCTGGGTAACCTCTCAGACAAACAATGAATGATTCATAAAACATTCATCTTGAAGATGATCCACTGTAGCATGACTGTACAAACAGGGTACAAAAGTGGCGGTAAAGCCTGTTGTGATTGGCTGTCGCTCACTCCTGCAGGTCTTGTTGATAATGGGGGCAACAGGGGAGAGATCAGTTATGAGCCGCTCTGCCGCCCGTTCACCATCCGTCTTCATTATTGTCATTTACTCTCATTTAGCTGGTGCATGGATTTCCGTTGGGCCTGTCAGCACGGATAGTGTTTTATACTGAGATGAGTGTAGTGATTGTATATTTGTGCTGAAAGAAGTTTAGCTGTGGGGTTCTTTGTGTTAAACAGTAGTAAAGGGTAGAAGAAACGATCTGTCATGTGCCACTGATGTGCTACCTCATCGCTTTTCTCTCTGTCTTTATCTCTACATGATTTAAAAGTACTTTTTCTTGCACTTTTCTATAAATAAAATCTTCTGTAACCCTTCTCTTTAGTTGCAGTAATTAAGAAATGCTGAAAGTCTGATTCTTTTGAGTGAATCGGTTTATTTAACTGGGACAGTTTAGTTTTTGTTTTAGTGTAATTATTC
>JAUMHI010000070.1:13217792-13248164 GCA_032359435.1 Enteromius unitaeniatus | reverse complement strand
CAAAAAAAACTGTGTACATAGATCTATATATATATATATATATATATATATAGATCTATGTACACAGTTTTTTTTGTCATATATATATATATATTTTTTTTTTTTGTATTTTTTATATGTTCATATAATTTCTAAAAATAATTATTAATCTTGTATGTCTCATTTGAATAGTCGTTTATATGAATTATTGTGCAAGTAATGTTTAATCTAATCTAATTTGATATATTACATATTTACATTATTTATATATTACACATATTATGTTGTTATATATGATGTTATATATTTTATTTTTTATGTCATTTAGATCCCGTTAGTCACAGCTGTTTTTCAATCAATGAGTCCTAGGCTCATTTAAGTGATCTCGTTCTCTACAATCTCAGATCTCCTGGAATGCAATAGCAGCTGGAGCATCATTTACAAATTACCTCCAACCTCAATGACCGATCATTGATCCTCAAGTCACCTGCACATTTATCATTAATTCATTCCCTCTCACCTCTGACACACCTGAACATGCTTTGGAAGCCACTGTGTGGAAACACACCGTCTCTGACACACACACTTATGACCGGCCGCCCTGGCTGTGTTAGACACTCTTGACTGTAACTGAGATTAATTATCCCATGTGGAACTGGAGCACTCACAGGAAAAAGGCCGTCTCTGGCAGCGTCAGGGAGCAGCTTCTGTAGATTTTGCTGTCCCGGTCCACTTTTAATTGGCTGTAAATGATGAGGAAAGCAGATAAATGGGGGATAAATCTTTTTGTTTACTCTGTAGCCGCTCAGCACTGCAATGCTGCTGTGGTAATACTGTTTCACAGACCAGGCCAAAATTTTCCCGTCGTTTCCAGACCACAGATTTGTAGGTATGCAGTTTTATGAATATACAAAGAGTCACATCACAGCTTTATGTGACCATTTACTTTTAAAGATGTGTAATTGTGACATGCATTTATCAGGCAACAGCTTTGTTCTTTCTCCATCTGATGATCTGTTATAGTACTTAAGCTATCATTCCTGTTCTCATAACCTACTTTCTCTGTCATATTTAGATGATGTCATGTCGTTATTATAAGTTCAGTTCAGCTGATTATAGTGAATTGCTTTGTTTCAATAGTTTAGTTGCAAAAACAGATAATTTAGTATTTGTTAAGGGTTAGTGCGTAGCGCTTGGAATTGTTGGGATTTTTTTCTTCTTCTTCTTCACTAAAACTGATCTTGCAGCCCAAACCATAAGGCTTAGAAAGCTGAAACTTGGTCAGATGGTATTACTCCTCCTCGCTACTCAGGTGCAAAGAACCGGCCCAAGCGGCCTAATGGGGCAACTCATGTCTGTAAGAATTTTGAAAGAAATAGTTGGCGCTAACGTGTTTTTTTTTAGCTCTGTATTCACGTGGTGTTTTACACATCCACGCAATATGCACATCATTTCATAGATCTCCTCACACTGAGCAACTTTGCCTCAAGAACCATTGCTGTCAATCAAATCGGTCATTAACAAATATGTTAAAAACCTAGTTTGTGAAATAGTCACTCGATCAAGCCACTCCAGAAATGATCTATGGACTCTCTAGATCAATAATTATTTGAATTTTGTACTTTGGTTAGCTATAACTGGCTCATTTAGAAAAGCGGAGTGGTCAAGTAAACCAAGAAGCCTATAAAACGTAAAAAATAACTCAAAACTTTACGAAACTTACTGAAAATATGCGTCACATGACTCACTTTGCACAATTATGCAAAGTTTCATGGAGATCGAACCATAGGTGTCGCTATAACAGCTAAAAATGCCTCAAAAACACTTTTTCTATACAAAAAAACCCTCAAATTTTAGAACATGTTCATATATTCACAGAAACATTAAATCTTTAGATCTCCTCATTCTGAATAACTTTGCCTCTAGGACTAATGCTGTCAATCAAATCGTTCATTAAATATTCCCAGTTATGTTAAAAACCTAAGTATGCAAACTAGTATCAGGATTTTGGTCCAATTCTCTAGACTCTCTAGATTAATAATTGTCCAAAACAATATTGAATTTTGTACTTTGGTTAGCTATAACGGTCATTTTAAAAGTGACATGGCTATATATACTCGAAAGCCTATAAAACCTAGACAAAAACACAAAACTTTATGAAACGTGATTAAAACATGTGACAGATAAGTCTTAGCAAGCATGCAAAGTTTCATAGAGCTCACGCTATAGGTAGCACTATAACCATTAAATAAGGCCCCAAAAAAACACAATATTTCCAGAGTCACTTGAATTTTAATTCATTTGAATAATTTACTCTGAAGTTAATTGTGTTAAATTAAGTGCGTTCAAATTAGTGCTGTCAAATGATTAATCAGAACTACATGCACCCAAAATAACTTTTTATTTGAATTATATATGCATTTGCACTTTGTATATTTGTTATGTATATATAAATAGAGACAAATACAGTATATGCTTTCGAAAATATTTACGTTTATACATTGATATATTCATATTCTTATATTTTATATTATAAATGAATACATTTATTATATAAAACCAACATATTTTTCTTAAATATATGCATGCATGTGTTGTTTACTGTATATACACAATAAGTATACATAATATACATGCATGTATTATGTGAACAAAAACTTATTTTCAAAAACTTCATTTTTATCAACACTGGCACATCAGTTTGACCAACTCATTGAAAATAATTTAAAATAATGATTTGTTCAGGGATCAGAATAAGTTATTTAAAATGGATTCAGACAGTAGTTGATCAGGGATAAGTTTGGACAGGATTCTGACGCAGTCTTGGGTCAGTTGATGACATCATTACGAAGCCTTCACGGGTTGATCTTTAGACGTTTTGTTAGATGCGTTGGGAGTTTCTCTCAGCGTTGTCTTTCTGCTAGAGGGTCCGTCAAGGCTGTGGGACACTGACAGAGAGAGAACGGCTTTCAGATTCAGCTCACACCCCCCTGCATATCAGCCTCCTGTAAAACAGCCCAATTTAGCCCTGACACCAGCGCAAACATCTACGTGCATCTGTCAACACTGATTCCTTCAGTCAGCTCAGAAACCGCTCACAGTCTACGCACATACATACACAGCTATCTTACATGGTCTTATGAGCTCAGTAACATGCTCTCAACAACCTTCTGCATACGTGATCATGTCATGAAAATAAAAAAAGGGACACCTGATCTTCAAATGACACTTTTGTCTGACAGTTACAGAAATTTAATTAAAATACTTACAAGAAAAAGTTTTGCATGTTTACACTGGCACCATGGCCCTATTTAATGAACTAAGTCACCAAGTATGATAGTTTCTTTCCATCATTTCCTGTTGTCACATCAGATCAGTTAAGGTGGCAAAATAAAAAAAAATACATCAGCTGAAATGTTATTCATTTATTTTTATCTATACGTATTTGGAATACGTATTTGTTTACGGAAGCCCATAATCGTCCAGTCTCTTTAAAAGGACAATTATATGAATTATTTAATTTTTATTATATTATTATAGTATTTTGTTGTGTCTTTTATTTTAGTATATTTTATTTTGTGCTTTTTAATTTTATATTTTTTTGTAGTATATATTTTTTTACTTTTTTTTTTATTGCATTTTGTACTTAATTTATTGTGTCTTTTTTTAAATAAATGTTATTGTATTTTATTTTATATCATTATATTTTATTCCATTTTATTTCTATGTAGTTTTCTGAATTTATTCTGGCACATTTGCTTTAATTCAGTGAGTTAATGAATGTGTATTGTCCCTATTAAACATTCTAACATTTAATATTGTTATTCTCTCTTTTTTCCTTGTAATTGAAACCCTCTTGGTTTCACATTCCATATACCTCGATCACCAAACACTGAATTAAACATATGAACACATGCTTTATAAACCAGCACATGAACACACTTCACAGTCAGTGCTAATTTTTGTGAGCAGTGCAGTTTTTTGGATGTGAAGTGTGTGGTTTTTTTTTTCTTGAATGTGTGAGATAAAAAGCAGTAGTGGAGGATTCTGATATTTCTGTTCTCTGAGAGTCCGTAGGGGCTTGAGTAGTGCCTCCCTGCTGGGCTCTTGCTTCTGCGCCTGGCTGGGCAGCTCCAGAAGAGCCGGGAAAGAACGGGAACCTCCGGGCCCCAAGGGAAGAGCCTCAGACAGGACCACACAGATGGACCGGCAGCTTAGTGCTTAAGAGAGATACAGAGCGACAGAATGAATGAGAGAGACTGCCTGACTCGTTGATGAGAGAAGTGCTCAGCCTGTCTGCCCAGCAAGTCACAAAACTATAGAAGGCAAAAACGGACCATACTTAGTATGAGAAGGTTTTCATTTTGCAAAACTGCTTTCCTCTGTTCTTGGATTGTGCAAATTGGTTAAAGATTTGAGCTTATTGCTGAAAGCTTGCAGGTTCAAACTCTGTAAAGAGCAGTATGCCTGACGTCAAAGATTTTATAAGTAATATTGTAAGTGGCTTTGCATGAAGCAGTTGCTTACAGAAAGAATATTTAGTTTCTTCCTCTTACGATGTAATTAAAGTGACTCTAACACTGAGAGTTGGGTTGAGAACGACTGCTCTCTCAGCCTGGGTCCTGTGTGGTCCTTTGTAAATATTTGATATGAACTTTAGTCATGAATCTGAGCTGCCGCTTGACATTTCACTGCACTGCAATTAGAATTCTCCCTCAAATAGTATACTTTAATTACACTTGGGAATGTCATAGTTATGGACCAGGGATGTTAGGTGTAGGGCTGCTAACTCTGCAATCACCAGCAGCAGGATGTCAACATCCAATCAGGAATAAGTATTAATGAGGTAATGAAAGCAAATGGAAGTCAGGAATGCTGTGTTCTGAAACTTAGCGAGCTGCCTACAGCATTTTATGATATCGTTTTAGTATTCAAAACCTGTAGGACCGTTTTCAAGAATGCCGGAGCCCATACTACGGTTGAAGCTGTGAAATTATCACATGGAAAGTAATTATAATAATTACACAAACTATCAGTCAACATTTTGTTACAATTATGACTTTTGAATGAATTAATTTTTGACTTGTCATAGTTGTTTTGTTTTTTTATCTCATAAATGTGACTTTTTGTCTCATAATTATGGCTTAGCATTTTAGAACTTCTAGTTTGTCATAATTATGATTTATTAAGACATGGTTTTCTTGAAATGGGCTCCCATACCTTTATTTGCAGACAAAAGATCTGTATGGACATTTGTATGGAAAAAAGCATGTATGGAGTAACTTATTTTGTGTTCCGCAGAAGAAAGCAAGCTACTAATACTGAGAAAATCAGTCACAGTGTCCAGTTCAGGCCTTCTGTAAGGACTTGAAACCTCACATTTTAACTTTTTATTTAATAATTTTGTTTTTTTTTATCACATTATCTCATAATTAGTTTTTTTTTTTATCTTATTAATTTTATCTCATAATTTTGATGTAATTACAGTATAAAGAGTCAGAATTATGAGATAAAAAGGGAAACTTTTAAAATATCTCATAGTTATGTGTGAATTATGAGATTACATATTGTAAATATGGCATAGTCAAAATTATGATTATAAATTATTATATGTAATCTCATAATTTTAATGTAATCATGAGAATTATTCTTATCTAATCATTTTTATTCTATATCTCATAATTATGACCAAAGTATTTTTTATGATGTGGCATAAATTGGCAAAAATGTTTCCATACCATTGATTTTAATTGTAATTATATCTTGTTTTGTGTTTCTCAGATGAAAGTCAGGAAAGAAAATCTAGTTGGAATGTCTGGCTTTCAGTTAAAAGAGCTTTTTAAGCTTTTGAGCTTTTTTTTTCTAAAAGAGATTTTGTAGCTTGATTTTATCTCCTAATTTATAATTTTCTAAACATCACTGTTATCTCATTATTTGGTGTTTTTGTCTCACTATCTCATAATTTTGACACTTTATTTCATAATAATAATAATATATAATCTCATAATTTACACATAATTCTGACTTTTTGTCTTATAATAATAATGAAGTATCTCTCTTTATTTTTTCTCATAATTATAACTTATTTCATAATTTGTACTTTTTCTCCTAATATTTATGGTATACCAAAGCATGATTTATTTTTTCTGATGTGGCAGAAATGAGCTTCCATACCATTGACTTTGATTGTAATTATAAAAATATAGAACCCATTTTTTGTGTGTTTAACAGAAGTCAGGAAAGTAAAGCTAGTTTAAATGTATTTTTTAATATAGATTTTGTATCCTGATTTTATCTCTTTTTGTACTTATCTCGTTTTTTTCTCATAATTTTATCTTTTTATCTCACTGTTATAATTTAATCATTTTTACGTTTTACCATAATTAACAGGGGAGAAAATATATATTGTTTTTATTTAATTTATTTTTTACTTTTTTTGAAAGAGTTGCAAAATATTTACTACTGTTGTTTTATGTGCCTTTCGCTAATCAAGTTGATGGGAACAAGAACAGTATACCTAGAAAGTAACCACCAAGTGATGTTACCAAGATGCCTACTACATAAATTGACCTAATAATAAAACTGACCTTTAAAACAAAAACAAACATCTTCTGAATCTGATTAGTTTTCATCTATGTAGAGTGTGTATATCAAAGCAGCTTACAAGGTTTTGGTACAGAACCAATGAATCCTGCCTCCATAATACACATGGTCACTCTCATTCACTTTAAGTCTCTTTCTTACTCTCTCTCTCCCTCTCTCTCTCTTTCTTTGTTTTTTTCCCCTCGTATCACTGAACCCAGCCTTTGAGTGCTGTTGAAATGGAGAGGGACCACTGGACTGGAAATTGCTCTCCCTACATGTCCCTTCTCTCTTTCTTTCTCTCCCAGCTCTGTGTGTAGGGTGGTTGCAGATAATTGTCTCTCTGTGCCATACACAGCTGTAGCGAAGGGGTGTTGGACAGCACAGAGAGTTCAGTGTCCCAGTGGGGGACCCGTCAGTGTGTTGGACTCAATTAATCCTCTTTCAGCTGGTTAACGCTAAAAATATAACTCCTCTTCCTCGCTACTCTGTATTCAAGCCTATTGCAGAAACTACGAGCGTCCAGGTGTGATCACACAATGTCTGTTTGTGTTTTGCAGTCTTTACGGGCGACACATGCAGGCCAACCCAGAGGCGCCCAAAAAGAACGCCGACAAATCCAAGAAGATCAGCCGCAAGCCGCTGGCGGCGAAGAACAAGTAACGAAGGGGGTGACGAAGAGTTGATCCGACCGTCTGAGATGATGAACCTCACTGCATGTGCCTTTCCATTTGATATTTATTCAGAAATTTTGTTTTATAATGCTTCAGTATTACGTTAATCATGTAACCTCCAAATGACTTCACTCTTGATATGGCCCAGCCATTTTTTTCCAAGTGTCCTTCTCGTCCAAAGCCACTTTTTGCCTTCAAGATGCCGCTTCTGTCCAGTCAGACCTGCGTTGGGTGCTAATCAGCTTTTCTGAACGTGTTTGTTGTGTCTCGCGAGGCGGCGGGAGTTTTGTCCTACTCAGCCATCCAGACGAGGAGAGCGGTGAATTTTGGGACGTGGTGACGAGCGTTTTGTAACAGTACAGGGATTTAGCAGGAGTTTGGGGTCTTAGTGGAGTCTGAGCAGGATTGTGTCAGGTCTCCAGGGGGAAACTGCTGACTGCTTCCTCTGCCTCTTAATGACAGATATGAATGGCTGCAAACGGGAGTTTCAGATGGTACACAGCAGATTCCAGACAGAAACACCCTGGTGGCCATTTGAGAGGGTCAACAAGATATCGCAACAAACCACAGATGCTGTTGGCCATTGTTTCTTACTGTGTATTCCGGTTAACATGACGGTGCAACTTTTTACAGAACAAAATACAGTGGAATTTGTAAAGAACCAGTTTGTTGAACCAGTTAATCATTCAACAATATTGCCATTTCTGCCTTCACTACAGCTTTATGTACACTAACATCTTCTAATTCTGCAAACGCTTGGCTGAATTTGAAGTTTTGTTTTTTATGGATGCGCTATTTCTTATTTTTAAAGGTCACAGGCCATTTCATTGCAATCGCATTTCAATTTGTAATATTTTACTATGTTTTATCATGTGCACACAGTGCAGTGCGTTATGTACAAAATTGTTGACGTTAAAATAAAATCAACATTTTGTTGGACGATTCAGTTTCTTCTTTTTAAGTCGGAAAGAACTTGGAATGACCAATCAAATCTTCTAAAATGTATGCTTCCTTTGAAAGGTTCAGGTTGGTAAGATTTTCATTTTTAATTGTTAGACAGCATTTATTTGACTTAAATTATAGTAAAAGTATTTATAATATTACAATTAAAAATAAATTTTCTATTTGAATATATTGTAAAACATAATTTATTCCTGTGATCATCACTTCAGTCTTCAGTGTAGCAGGATTCTTCAGAAATCGTTCTGCTGATTTGTACGGTGACCCAGTAGTGCACCACACAACGAAATTAAAAAAAGCAAACATAAACTCGCAGCACAACGGAAATGCTCCCGACCACTAGGGGGCAGTTGGTCTGCAGAAATGGCTATTGTGCGAGGTACTCACGAGCGCTGTGGGCTGTGTGGGTAGTAAAACTTTGCTAGTATCACCCACAAAATGAAATAACGTCAGGGGATGGTTTTAATGTCAGCATTACGCGAATACTTGTGACGTGCACAATAGCCAACTCCCCCTAGTGGTCTGGAGCTTATGTTAGCTTTTTGAATTGTTTTGTGTTGTGAGCTTATGTTTTTTAAATTATTATTTCGTTGTGTTGTGAGCTAATGTTTGCTTTTTAAATTGTTTTGTGTTGTGCACTACTGGGGACCGTAAATTTACTGCTCTGGAAAATTTCTTATAAAAAGTTGAATTATTTTTTTTTCTGCCCAATGCTTTTAAACATTTTTTTCTAACACTGTTAAAGTCTTTACTGTCACACGGAAGACTAAAAATTAGAAGCATGTATTTTCTATTTTTGGGATTTTCCAACAATCTGAAGTCTTATTAAGTGCTTGGAAGATAAGTTTGAAACTGCTTTCAAGAAAGTTCTGAAGCGAATGCTTGATTTGCAGGGTGTGATCTGAAACAGTTACAGAGGATCATCACATCTAAAAACGCTCTTCCCATCGGAGGCCCCGTCATAGTCCGGACCACCTCCATGACAGCAGATCAGGGGTAAAGGAGCTGACCTTTCAAAGCTGTGAGTCAGATGATGATGGGGTGTGTGCTTGTGTTTGTAGAAGGTCCATGATAGCCGCATGGGATTTCCTGTCTCTCTTTGCTAATATTCTGCTCACATTATTATTACCCCGTCCAGACGCCGCTGTCCTCCTCGTTCACACTCTCAGCAGGCACATCTGTCCAGAGCACGTTCGCCCCAATACACTTTCCTCTTGCGCTCAGCAGGAACATCTGTCCATGGCAAAGTCCACACTGCGGCCCAAACCTCTTCCACTCTTCAACTGTCTTGTGACCCTCTGGATTCTTCATCCACTTTCGAAAGTTTTCTTTGGAGTCCAAATGGGTGAGAGGGGTGGTTTGTAAAAGTTTTCCACAAATTCATTACAGCCAAAAGTGTTCAGCCGATCAATCTCTTGCTCTGCAGAGAAGCGGTTGTTTAGATCCCGACCCAGGCTTGTCCCATCCTTCTGCCAGCGTCGATAGGAAGTGGGACACTGAAGTTTAAAAATGAGTCTGAATGGCGATGGATCACCATGCGCCGACAATTACTCACTGACCTTTCAGAGGAATCCTTGTATGTCTTTTTCTGTTCCTTGAGTTACAGACTTGTAGCGATTTTGCTTTGCTTGATTACTTTTTTGTTTAGTTTGTTTTATCACCCTGTTTAAACCGATTTCTCGTGGCGAACTCTCTATGCAGCTCATACGCTGAAGGGCATTACGGCCCTCGCTAACCGAAGTCATTGATTTTTTTTGCCGCTTGATTTATGGGGCCACGGAAACTCCTCTGGAGAGCAGGTCCCATGTCGACCAATGAAATGGCATCGCCGGAGACGCTGTTGAACCTAGACTTTCATCAAGCGCTGAGGGTAAACAGTATGGATAGTGGCCCATTGTGTTGTCCGAAGATAATTGGAAGCGTTCGAGACCTCGCTGAGTCAAAACTCCAAACAATGCAACAGATTCTGTGCCAATGGTGCAACCGGTCCATCTAACCGATAATCACACGAAACAGAGGTTACTAAGCAACTAACCTGTTGGAATCTTGAGAGATGTGCCTCCACCGTTTAGTAGCACAGTCGTGCAACTGCAAGGTGGTCGATTCCCAGATTGGAGTTAAATGAATGATTTGTTCTTGCATCCTGTAGTGGCAGTGCATCACTGGCAGGTCTATACTATTGGCATACATGTCGTTTAGTGGTTGCGCCTTTACCTTCAAAGTTCATTCTCAGGGATACGTGAATAAACATTTTCAATAGCTTAATTTTTCACGATGCAGTGACCTAGAACATCAACTTGATCAAAAAGGGGACTCAGTGAATCTAAAAGTTTACGTTGCACATCTAAAAGTTAAAACACAAGACAAATTTTAATGATATAATAAAAATGTTAAAAAGTTGAATGCATTAAAAGCTGCCCAAAATCGATCTGTCTACCTTTATATATTTAATTTATAATCTTTATCAAATACAAATTCTGTTACACAAAATAGTATTTATGTATGTAATAGTAATGTTTACTTAATTATATAAACATGCAATTAAATATTGTTTTAAAACTGAAAAGCAATTTATAATAATTAAGTTTGTGTGTCTCTGTGTGTGTGTGTGTGTGTGTATGTATATATATATATATATATACACACACACACACACACAGAGAAAAACATATACATATTTTAATAATTTGCCTTGGCTTGTTATATATTTGACATGTTCTATATGTTCTATATTTATACTCTTCATTGAGTACAGTTTCTGTTACCCAAAACATTTTATTATGATTAGAATTTTGTATTTAATGCATTTTGCTGATTAAATGTTAAGACGTTTGAAATAGATTTAATGGGTTTTTTACTTCAGAAAGTAGGCCTGCTTCATATTTTAAAAAGGTATTCGTCTCAAATCACCAGGATCCTTCAAGAGTTACAACTTATCCCGTTAGATTTCACGTGTTTTGAACAGTGTAGATTTGTGTTAAAATGCCGTTCAGTTGTTTGATGTGTGATTTTGCGTTTTGGTGTGTTATAAGACAGCGCTGGATCTCTCCCTCCCTCTTTTTCTCTCGTGTCCTGCGCTGCGCTCACACTCACGCAGAGCGTCTCAGTTCTCCAGATCTTCATGACATCCACCTTTATCCAGCTCATCCCGCCTTTTGAGCGCAGAGGAAAGACTTTAAAAGCGAGGGAAGGATATCAGGGTGTGTTCGAGGATCTCAGGCAGCTTTTCTCGTCTATCGGTGGAGTTTTTCTTTTGCGCGTCTACATGTGGAGAGACGCTGATGGTGATGCGCTTCTGGAGAGCTGATGCTGATGCTGAAGCGGGGCTGTGAATGAGCCAACATCAGCAGAAAAGAAGTTAAGTGAGAGAAGAACACAAGAGGAAAAAAAAAAGAGAAGCTTTTGGGGCCCGAGCCAGAAGTTCATTAACAAAACCAATCGGGACTCTTTTTTTCTCATCTGTAGAGGTGCCTCACCAACCTTCAAAATTTCGCCCAAAAGCAGACAGGAGGATCGGCCGGTGCTGACGCGACTCGTCGGCAGGAAGCGGCTGATCGCGGCTGGGGTGCTCGGTGTGGTCATGGTCCTGGTGCTGGTGATCCTGATCCCGGTTTTGGTGAGCTCCGCCGGGACATCCGCCGCGCACTACGAGATGCTCGGCACCTGCAGGATGGTTTGCGATCCTTACGGAACCAAATCCCCGACCAGCACTGTCTCAGCAGACCCGGCCCGGGACAGCAGCCTTATGCAGTCTTTACCAACTTTTATACAAGGTCCGAAAGGTGAACCGGGACGTCCGGGGAAAGTGGGGCCGAGGGGCCCTCCCGGTGAACCCGGACCCCCAGGACCTCCCGGAGAGAAGGGTGAACCTGGACGACCTGGATTACCCGGGCAGCCGGGACCAAACATGGCAACCGGCGCCATCAGCGCGGCCACCTACAGCACCGTGCCCAAAATCGCCTTTTACGCGGGTCTCAAAAAGCAGCACGAGGGCTACGAGCTTCTGAAGTTTGACGACGTGGTCACGAATCTCGGGAATCATTACGACCCAACTACGGGTAAATTTACCTGCTCCATACCGGGAATATACTTCTTTACGTACCATGTGCTCATGAGAGGAGGAGACGGAACCAGCATGTGGGCTGATCTGTGCAAGAACAACCAGGTGAGCGCTCAAAAACACAACTGAAAGCACCAAAATATTAGGCATATGATGACATAATGGATGTAAAGATATTATAACACCTAACTTTCTTTATTTTTTTTTCTCCCTGAAATATTTTAGACGTAAAAGCATTATTGATATCTGATCAGGCAAAAAAGTTAGTTTCCAATCTCATGAAAATTACACATGAAAACATTGCAGATCTTCTGAGTGTAAAATACGTGCTTTTGAAAACGTCTAAATTCACGTGAGTATTTTTCCAAAATTTGTGTCGATAAAATGCATAAAGAACACGATAAAATGATCAGACCATCAAACCAAGAAAAAGCAACAAAAATTAAGACATATTGTATTATTATTTATTAATAGCAGGATATAATAATAAAAGTATGCATACATTTGCAATAGCATTATTATTAGCCTAATTGATATTAAACTTTTTTCATGAGATAAAAAAAATAAAAGTTGTCCAATTTAATTACATATAAAATAGTACTAAACCTAATAGTTAATAAACTTAATAAGTAGTATTTTAGATAAGATTTCCAGGTAGAGTGCTTAAAAATGATTTTTGTGTTCACAAGGTGAAAATTAATGACTTGAATGAATTCACACTTAAATTGAAAACTTAAACTGTGTTAATAGATGCAACAGCTTGAGTGAGTCAAAGCAATTTTACATGTTTCGTGCAACACCAGCATCCAGCGTGCCACATAATTAATAATAATTTAAGTCTCATTAAAAGGTAAACCTTGCCAAAACTGCTGGTTAGAGTTCTTTCTTGCATGAAATGCATTACAATCTCTCTTTCTCTCTCTCTCTCTCTCTGACATACTTTAGACCACAATATAAATTATTAATTAATGCTATATATATATTACATACTCTATAGTAATAAAATACAAAGATTTTACTGTAAAGTTACCATGCATAAAATATTTTGTAAAATATTTGTCTTAGACACAGTAAAAAATGTAGTCATAGTACATGGCAACATATACATTATATAAAAACATCATATACACATACAGGAAAAATATGCCTTTGTATAATTCATACATTGCAATAAAGCACAAAAGTTGCAGTAACATCACATTCCATAAAACATGCCACTGTTTTATGTCTTGGTGTATCTTTAAGAAACAAAATCTGTGCTTCTCACAAATACAAAAGGTTTGTGGGTGTGGCCAATATGATAATATGAACATGTATATTAACATGTGTGTTATACATCAAACATTGACTATATTGTTACCATAATATATTTCTTTATCAAACACTCAGACTAAACTTTTATTGCTGAGGGTCTATAAAGACCTCGAAATCTAATATATATGCACGGAACGCATATGCGCTCTCTCTATCTGACAGCTGTAACATTGCACTAAGTGTTCCTCTCTTCCCGCAGGTCCGTGCCAGCGCCATCGCCCAGGACGCAGATCAAAACTACGACTACGCCAGCAACAGCGCCGTTCTTCATCTGGAGCCTGGAGACGAAGTCTACATCAAACTAGACGGGGGTAAAGCCCACGGGGGCAACAACAACAAGTACAGCACCTTCTCTGGTTTTATTATATACGCCGATTAGGACATACGCACCTACTCCAGACGGTCTATCTCGTCCCCTTCTGCTATTCCTCTTCCTTTCTTCCTTTTTTTTTTTTGCATAATATTCCTTTGGGCCCAGGGCAAGCAGACAGACCTGCTCAAACACCCCTCATCATTAGTCTGTAGATGTGGGTTTGAAGGCAGAACTCTTTGCCCTGCAATCCAAAAATCAAGAAAGAACCAAAAAGAAAAAAAAAAGGCCCGGAGAAAGAAGAACTTCATCACTGAGGAAAGATGTACCGAGGAAACAAAGCTACCGAGGAGTTTACTGTTTGTCTTTCTATGTCTGTGGCCATCAAAGAAGCCTCTGAGATGTTTTCTAATATGTAACCTGACATAATCAGCTATATGTGCAATAACGTAAACTGCGATATTTGTTATTCAAAAACCATCTCGGTCAGATTCCTGAATGAGTTGCGTATCATGATGCATTAGCCCAAATTTCATCATCAAGATCCAGTAGATATCCAGTGTAACCTAAACCAAAATGTTCCTCTTGCATAATATATATTTATATCTGCCAAATCGCTGCAGATATTTATTCCCTGATTGTTTGTGAGTGCTAATTATGAATTAGGGACATAAAACAAAACAATATACCTTGGTGGTAATGGCTTGCCGTGAAATTATATTCCAGAATCGCTTAAGCTTTCAGCGTTTTACTTTTAGTCTGCCGTGTCAAAAGCCTTTTTTTTTTTTTTTTCTCCGGTATGTAATGTTAGCCGGCATCTTTTATTGCACACAGACGTACTAGACCGAGAAGGAACATGTTTCTTGTGATATTTAGAGCACTATGCAGAGTATGGGTGTTAATATGTAAATGTGTATCTATCTTCAGAGATTTCCAGAATGTGATTAATAATATTGCATCTTATTTTTAGTGTAAATATGAAAATGGATTTCTTTTTT
The DNA here is from genome assembly GCA_032359435.1 of Enteromius unitaeniatus. NCBI lineage: Eukaryota > Metazoa > Chordata > Actinopteri > Cypriniformes > Cyprinidae > Enteromius > Enteromius unitaeniatus. The sequence goes on along the minus strand of JAUMHI010000070.1, from coordinate 13,233,287 downwards.
TGTTGTTGTTTTAAGATGAAAGAGCATCAGGTGAGCATTATGTATCTGTGTCAGTCTCATCTCCAGGTTGGGATGGCAGGGAATGTGTGTGATGAATTATTATCCGAGGATTATTTTTCTGTTCCTGTCCTGCTGCTGTAATTCTCATTCACATCTACGACCCTTCAAACACATTTTCCATTAAATGGAAATTTGATCAGATATATGCATTTTCCTCGTTTTATGTATTGGTTTCTATATGCATGTTCTTTGGGGGAAAACTCTTCTTATACATGCACTCTCGGAAAAAAAATTACAGTTCTTTTCGAAGCACTGAAGCTTCAAATCCTTGGCGAATTATTTCAAACCAGCGATTCAGAACTCTCAAAGTCACGTGATTTTAGTAAACGAGGCTTTGTTACTTCATAACTATTTCCAAATCTCACTGGTTCGCCATTAGGGGTGATCGCTGTAAACTACATTATAAAATGTGAAGAGATTTTAATGAATAATTTGTGTAACAAAAGAAAGGGTTGTAATTCTAAGCCACTCATTGGCCTGATTAACCTAGCTCTCCTAAAAACAAGCAAAACTAATTAATAAAATAACATATTATAGAGGCACTTAATTTAATAGTTTGCTTTTTTAATAAAACATTTGGACTTGGCCTGTAAAAGATGTATTTATACATTTTTAAGTTGCATTTATGCTATTCCAGTAGGTGTAACCAAATTCCCTTTCAAGGAACGTCTGTTCATTGGCAGCCATATTTGCAATGCATCCAGGCAGCTCAAACAAGACCAAGTCCTATCTAAATGCATCCTAAAATCTCAAAAATTGCTTGCTGAAGTCACAATGAAATTACTTAACTTCAAATTGACAACAAATCTGAAAGAAACTGCCTCATGTTGCTTCTTATGCTCGAATAGCTTATTTTTCAGTCTGCTGGAGATCAGCCAATGCGCATGTGCATTTATGTCCTGCTTATGACTGTGCATCGACTGGTGTAGCCTCAGGCTTCTTTGGTAACAGAGCTGCAGTCATGCAATGACTTTACCAATTAGCGATTGGCTCTTTCACTTAGAGGGTGGGACTATTTTGCCATATTGGTGTTGTAGTTTCTCCCATTCAAGAAGCGAACCGTCTTGATATTTCTATAGTGGTAACGTGGTATTTTGAGCGTGTCAGAAAAGTTTGGCTAAACAATAACTGATTCAAAGTTTCAAACCCACAGGGTAACTTTTCTAAAGGTACTTATATATGGTTTTAAAAAGTACCAAATTTGTACTTTTGAAGGTATAGTTCACGGGAAATTAAAATTGCACACCTTCATGTCGTTCCAAACCTTCAATGTTCATCTTTGGAACACAAATTAAGAGATTTTTAATGAACTCTGAGGGTTTTTTAACCCTATAGACAACAATGTAACCATGCTGAAGGCCCAGAAAAACAGTAAGGACATTATTAAAATAGTCCATGTGCCATCGGTGCTTCAACCTTTATTTCAACTCAATTTTATAAAGCTGCAGAAATATATATTTGTGTGTAAAGAAAACTCAATTCAGTTTATTTCCATCTTAGTATCATTGTTTGTTTTGTTTTGTTTTTTTACCTGAACCTCTGAACTGAACTGAAGAGTGTATTATCTGTGTTGTATGTTCTCTATTGATAATGAGCTGTCTTGTGATTACAGCTAAACAACCTGTATTTTCCACACATTTTGAAAGGACTTTCTTTTATTCTTACAATTTTCTTTTATTCTTGCTGTTTTTATGCACTGTGTTTATTAGTGTGTTATCAGTATGTTCAGAGTTGATCTGTTTTTCTGAATACGTGGTTTGTCACCGTTGGTGAGATTCATACGCTGACTCTTGATGTCTGCGCATGCCTCATGGAAAGATTTCTTTTTGGGATCAGAACAGCCAAAAAGAAATTGTGAAAAAGAAACACAGGGTGTTTAGCTGTAATCACAAGGCTGTCATTATTAATAAACAACATACAACACAGAAAATACACTCTCCAGTTTAATTCAGAGGTTCAGGTAAAACAAAAAAAACCCCAATGATAATCATCATCCCGTGATGAGTTTTGTTCTTGGTTTGTCCGACTGTTATAAGTCAACTACAACAGCCTAAACAACATTTAATTATTATAACATAAGGCTTAACAAAAAGCTTTGTTGTTAAACACTTCGTATATGAATTTCTTTGAATTTGTATTGATTTGCAATTCTGCTTCCTTGAATTCAATTCCGAATTGTAATTCTAGATCCTGTTTTTGACATCAATTTCAAATTCAATTCAAATTCAAGAATTGAATTGGAATTTAGGAGTCAGTACGGGAACCTACTGTTAACCTATAAAGTTTTTTTTTTCCAAGATTTTACAGTTAAAATTATTATTATTTTTTTTACATAAATGATTCTTCTGTTGAATTTCGTACATCATACAATGTTTGAAAGTTTCATAGCAGGACTGAGTGAATGTCCACACAGCATTGAGTTTGGGGTGAATGTCACTGCTGGACCAGAGCTGATAAACGGTTCTGTATGCTAGTAAATGTTTTTACCTTCTATCAAACTCAAATGGAAGATGTTTGTTTCTCCGAGTCTGGTGAGTCTGGCTTTATATGGTCTTTCTTAGATTAAAATTTTGATAGTGGGCGATGAAGGTCAGATGGAGGACTCGCTCACACACTCCAGATGGAGGTCTGGCCTCTGCAGCTGTGAATGAACCAAAATGAATCACTCCAGATGAATTCAGTCGTTTAATAATGTCAAAGAGATACTGGACGCGTCTTGGTAATAGAGATGGATGGTTGGTGGAGTATACCTATACGCTGCCTCAAAGTTGACATAAAACAATTGCATACATTTCCCTTCATGCATTAAGTTTTATTTCATAGGGAATGTGTGACCGGGCCAATCAGCGAGGGGTCAAACAGGAGTCAAAGCTCTGTGTAAAACATTCACCAACCATAAAGATCCCTAACATAAAGTCAATCTTTTATAATGAGCTCACACTGTTTCTGCCTCTTTCCTTTTCCCCTTCTTATACACTCCAAATCTATTAAAACATTTTATAGGCTCAAACATACATTGTGAAAATTCTTAGGACTATTTTTAATTCTATTATTCCATTTTTATGCCCAAAAATTTTCCTTTTTCATTTCAATATATATATATACATACACACAGTGGGTACGGAAAGTATTCAGACCCCCTTAAATTTTTCATACTTTTTTTTATATTGCAGCCATTTGCCACAATCATTTAAGTTTTTTTATTAATGTAATGCACACACAGCACCCCATATTAACAGAAAAACACAGACATTTTTGCAGATTTGATAAAAAAAACTGAAATATCACATGGTCCTAAGTATTCAGACCCTTTGCTCAGTATTTAGTAGAAACACCCTTTTTGGGAAAGATGCAACAAGTTTTTCACACCTGGATTTGGGGATCCTCTGCCATTCCTCCTCGCAGGACAGTCATTTTTAGGTCTCTCCAGAGATGCTCAATTGTGTTTAAGTCAGGGCTCTGGTTGGGCCATTCAAGAACAGTCATGTAGTTGTTGTGAAGCCACTCCTCCGTTATTTTAGCTGTGTGCTTAGGGTCATTGTTTTGTTAGAAGGTAAACCTTCAGCCCAGTCTGAGGTCCTGAGCACTCTGGAGAAGGTTTTGGTCCAGGATATTCCTGTACTTGGCCGCATTCATCTTTCCCTCAACCAACCAGTCGTCCTGTCCCTGCACCTGAAAAACACCCCCACAGCATGATGCTGTTACCACCATGCTTCACTGTTGGGGCTGTTTTGGACAGGTGATGAACAGTGCCTGGTTTTCTCCACACATAACGCTTAGAATTAAGGCCAAAAATTCTACCTTGGTCTCATCAGACCAGAGAATTTAGCCAGATCTTTGCCTTGCCACAATTATGTCTCTGAGCTCTTCAGGCAGATCCTTTGACCTCATGATTCTCATTTGCTCTGACATGCATTGTGAGCTGTAAGGTCTTATATAGACAGGTGTGTGGCTTTCCTAATCAAGTCCAATCAGTAAAATCAAACACAGCTGGACTCAAATGAGTTAAATATATGAGTGTCACAGCAAAGGGTCTGAATACCTAGGACCATGTGATTTCAGTTTTTCGTTTTTAATAAATCTGCAAAAATGTCAACAATTCTGTGTGTTTCTGTCAATATGGGGTGCTGTGTGTACATTAATGAGGAAAAAGAAAAGAACTTGGCTGATGGCAAATGGCTGCAATATAACAAAGAGTGAAAATCTAAGATGGTCTAAATACTTTCCGCACCCACTGTGTGTGTGTGTGTGTATATATATATATATATATATATATATACATTATATATATAAGCCTAAAAATATGCTTGATTGTTTTGAAGACCCTCAGTTTTTCTCCAAATATTCTGTAATGTGAAAAAAATCATAACATTTTTCTTTTTTTAAATGATTGTGTTACAGTACTTTTACTGTAGTCCCATACAAATTAACATAATTTTAGGAATAATAATCTAATGATAATTATAATTGATCATAATAATAATTATTATTTAATCAAACCACAAAATAAATAGAAAAATCTCAGTAAGACATTTGTAATTGTTGTTTTTTTATGTGACTATAATGTACTGTAAGTAAATGACATGTGGTAGCATGTTACATGTCCATACTCAATTTTTTTTCTCTATTTATCATGTTGATAAAGACATATAAAGAGTTTTACATGAGGCTTATTATAACATTATTATCAAAAATCATCTGCAGATGTTTACAGATCTGATCAATAAAGACGTAGCAATCCGCTTATATGATCTCTTGTGTGCGCTCAGCTTCAGAGGTCACAGAGTAACATCTTGTGAATGTCGATCCAGGGCTCAGAGGAATTGTACAGGGTCAGTTCCTCATCCAACTGCAGACCAAGGCCAAGAGCCATGCCATTTTTCCCTCTTTACGTGACTAAACAAAATCTTTTCTGCGCCCCTGAACGGATGTCGTTCATCACCAGGAACCCTGTCCAAGAAGCCACCTGTTCAGTCCTTTCACCGCGACGGACACATCACTCAACATCAGTCACCTTTCACACAGGATACTGTCCTCAGGACCAGACTACGTGAACAGATTTCCAAACACATCTCGCTTAACTAATTAGACATACATAATATGTCAGAAACATTAATGGTGATTTTGTTTCTCTGCTGGAAAAGCTGTCATGTTGTCACGGCAACTAATAGTCAGAGAAGCAGTGATTGGCTGTAAAGTGGGGGTGTGGTCAATAGCCCAATGACTAATAACAGTATAATAATAATGTATTATATTATTAAAATTAGCATTTTTCTATATATATATATTTATAAATATAAATATATACCTATATTTATATTTATATTGTAATTAGTATAATTATTTAATAATTACATAGTATGATTATATATATATATATATATATATATATATATGAAATTAATTTGACAATTTTATATTTATATTATTATTTTATTGTAAAAGTTTTAAGTAGGAAAGTGCAGTGTGGTCAACAGTTCAGAATGAACTATCACTGTATAATTATATAATAAACAATTATAAAAATTTAATATTTTTCTATAAAATATATTTTTATTTTATATTAACATTTTAGATTTTTTTACTGCTAATACATTACTAGATTACTTTTAACATTACTAAAAAACAAATACTTTTTGATAAAACAAAATATTATATATTTTAACTTCTAGTATTATATTACAAATAAATGTAAAGCTCCATTTAATCTATCCATATTTATAATTTTTTATTACACAATACAAAAATATTTTATATGCATTTATATATTTTATATAAAAATATTTTTATTTATTGTATATTACAATATAATCGACACCAAAGAACACAGTCCTATATTTTATAAATATATATTTACTGTATATGCTATATGTTAAATGTGACCTATACATCTTCATAGACTGCAGCCTGTTTAGTTTCTTTTCTAGCACTTATATTGACACAAATCATCTTACAGGTGGACCAGTGTAAATATGAGCCCTTGATATGAATTTATGGACCACGTCTGTACAAAACCCCAGTGCACAGTTTATGAGCTAATTATGCAAACACTAAATAAAATTGCACCACTATGAAAGGTCATCCTCTCACTTATGACTCGGTTGCTCTGCATCAGTTACAGTGAGCCGGCATCATCACATCTTCATCTGCAGGAAGCATTGAGGCACAAAAAACAACAGGTTTGACTGGAGGTTTGTTCCATGCACTCATGGGCCCGAAGCTAAAATTGTTTGACTGGATCTTAAGGAATCTTTAAGCTGTCCTGAGTTTCCCTCGAATGCTTTGTGAGTTTAAATACGCTGCTCTGCTTTGTCCTACTCACTCTGGTGTGTTGGCCCAGAAAACCTCATCCTACTTCCTTTCTCTCGAATTTTTCTCTTTCCAGGCGTCCGTATGCGAATATGTGTATGCGATATAAAAATAGTCTTGTCAGAATTTTTGGGAGTAGGAATAAAACCATGCTTGATCATAAAGAGGTTGCATCTTTTGATGAGAAACAGACTGAATCTTAAAAACCGTTTTAAATCACAACACTGTATATTTTGTAATGAATAAGAAGTCTCAATTGAAATATGACTTATACAAACACACACACACACACACACACACACACACACACACAGTGTTGTATGGGACCCATGGGTGTCATTACTGGGAAAGAAAGAGAGAAAGAGGGTCTCTAGGACAAAATTCAATACAAATTGATAAAAATGCTGAGGGAATACATTGTGTATCATTTATCTAGCAGTGCTAGTAAAAGGAATTGGACGATTGTAGGCCTGCAGTCCGAAGGAGGAGAGGCAAAATCAATCTGTATTGTTCATTTTTGAGAGCTGTTATAGCTACAGGACATTCATAATACTGGCATGTTGTGCTACTTATTGGGCATCACAAACAAGATTCCAGCCAGTATTTCAGTTGAGGTTCACCGAGCTCTAAATTCATCCTTAGATTCTTCTTTATGTCTCGTCTTGAGAGTAACATAGGGATAACGTAACATCACATAATATTCAGTTGTTAAAAAAGGGCTTTTAAAGGGATAGTACTCAGTAAATCTCATGTAATGGTTTCAGAAATATTGGAGAATTTTTGGCATTTTAGTCTTCTATTATAACGCTTGAAGAAGGAAAGACAGTAAATGACTGAAGTTCATTTTTGGGTGGGCTATCGCTATAATACAAGATAATCAGTGTCAGACTGCATAAATGATTAGGTATGTGTGCATTTTAATCAGATTAATGGGCTATAATCAGAGTGAGAAAGTGGAAAGAGAGCAAAAGAGTGGAGAAAGTGTGCTGTTCTTACCGATCAATGCATGTGTGAATATCTACAAGCGGCACATCAGATACACACACATCTGAGCATATCAAGGTCAAAAAGTGAGAAAACTATGAGAAAGAGAAGGTTTGAGTAATGTAAAGTAGGTCCCTCATGCAGCAGATATAATGACGGCTGTCACCGACACAAACGCAGAATTTGATACAAATCACACCAGCATGAATGATATCGTTCAGCGTTCAACTTGTCAAATCATCAGCTAAATTCATATATGCAATCATTTTTACAGCACTGCGCATTATAGCCAATCACGCGCAATGCTTATGAATGCAATGACCAATCAGAGGCATCCAGATGAGTTATCTCTAAAATGTCTGTGTTTTCTTCTCTTGCTAGCTGACTGAATACCTCATTCTGATGAATTCTTTCATTAAAAACAAAAACGTGGAGATGTGTATATATTAATCTGTAAGTGTTTTTTCACTTCACAGTGTATACAGCTTCAGTGATTTTAATCAGTCATAATTTTATTTGATGTAAACGCTCTCTTTCTGTACAATGAGTAGCCTAATTAACTTTCAATATACAATTATTGTTTACAAAAATACTCACATTAACTTTCAATGTTAAATTCACATTAAATATGAAATCAAGTGTATTAATGTTATTTACCCAGTGAGATTTAGGTGCATCTTTTGTAACTTAGAGGAAGAATCTATAAAATGCTTATTGTGGCCTAATGGATGGGGAGTTGGACTTATAACCCAAAGGTCATGGGTTTGAGTCCCAGGCCCAGCGGGGATTGTGGGTCACTCCCCTTCCCCCCACAAATGGAAGGGCAGGGTAAGGAAGGCTTTTTTTTGCTAGGAAGCCACATATGAATCGAAGAGGAGAACAAAAACCAGGGAAAAATCCATCCAAAGAGCTGAGTGGAAGAAGCGTATATGTGATGTGATCTCTCTCTCTGAAAGCGCTGAGGAGCACTAAACGCCACAAAAACAGTTAACCTATCAAAATAAACCACATACCATATACAATAAAGCTGTATCAATACATATTACCCACCAGTCCTGTGTAAACTACAGCAAGCACAGTTTATTTGAGTGCGAGAACAGTTTAAAGTGGTATATAAGCCCTATTCGGGTGGGACTAGTGTTTCAAACAACGTTTGAGTTAGAATTTTTTTCAGACAACGTCTGTCATTTTATGTATGCATTCGGACAGGACTAACATCTCCGTGTTTATTACAGAGGTAGGAGTGTCTTTGTTTTACATGTGTGCTATGCACAAGACCACATGTCCAGGATGCGTGGGCAATCTTAACTTGTTAAGTGTTTAAATATTTTTTACAAGTTATAATAATAATAATAATAATAATAATAAAAAAGTAATAAATCAAATGTAAAAAAATTAACATATGGTTCTATATAGAACTTCTTATAAACCCAATGGAATAAATACGTTTTAATTTATTACATAATTTACATGTTATGTAATTAACTGAAGAAATGAAAGTACTCTGATACTGACATTACAGTAACGTTAACCAGTCTAAACAATTTACGTGATTTGGCTCTTCTTGATTTAATTTTTTTTTCTTTGCAGGGTAGCAAACACATCCATTATTGGTGAGTGAACTTGAAAACTGGCTAGAGATAGTATGGTAGTTCACGTTGACCAAAACACAAAAGAAAACGCATTTTGGAAAAAAGATTTTCAGCAATCACAGACATTCGCATTCGGATGGGATTAGATTTCTCAGAGGACCGTCAAGTTTGAGAACTCTAAATGTATTGTTTTACTACACGTGTGTTTAAATTTCTGAAACCTAAAATATGCATTATGCAGTTAACAATCCAAATAAAAAAAATCTTATCACTAAAAACATGGTTCTTCGTCTCAAGGCCTCAATTGGCTCCCATTCATTTGTTAATGGATGCCCCATTGGAATGTGTCCATTCACTTGCAGGAGAGTTCGGACTCTGACATGTCTTCAGGTGAAGAGATGTGTTCCTGGTTAGAAAGTAGAACTCCTCTAAAGAAGAAAGGCCGGCTGGAGACACAGACCACACAGAAAGATGCCAGCTATGAGACAGCAAAAGATGGCACAGTGTGGGTTGAAGAAGAAGTAGGGAGGCCGCTGCCTCACAACCAACTAGAAACATATACATGTGATGGAGAGCCAACAGAAGAAGTCAGAAGAACCATCAAAAATCGCTTGCAAAGCTTCTTGTTTTTGGTGAGTTGGGACATCCTTCACACTATAAGAGAATGTACAGTTGAGCATGGCCGCAGGATGGAATTGGGACATGTCTGTCCATGAACTGATGGCGTTCATCTCCATCCTTCTCTGGAGGGGGGTGATCAGAATTCCGTCGCTGGCTGATGCATGGTCGGCAACATTGGTGATCTCGCACATCAAGAGCACGATGGCTCGAAACCGCTTCCAGGATATCATGAGACACCTACGCTTTGATGACAAGGGCACACACACTCAATGGGTAGCAACAGACAAGTTCGCAGCAGTCTCAAAAGTTTGGCAGATGTTTGTTACTAACTGCATCAAGTCTTCCAACCCGGGCCAGCACATCACTGTCGACAAGCAACTTTTTCCAACCAAGTCTTGCTGTCCTTTCCAGCAGTACATTGCCTCAAAACCCGACAAGTTTGGAATCAAGTTTTGGGTTGCGTGCGACTTGAAGTCAAAATACATGTGCAACGCTATCCTATATCTTGCCAAGAACCTCAGCTGTCCTTTTGATAGCTGTCCGAGAATGTAGTCATGAAGCTGATGGAGCCTTTCATGGACAAGGGAAGAACTGTTACCACTGACAATTACTTCACTTCATTGTCACTTGCTGGACGACTGCTCAGCCGGAAAACTACCCTTGTTGGCACCATAAACAAGATTTGTCGCGAGCTTCCACAATCAGCCAAACAATCTTCAGACCGCAACAAATTCACCACATAGGTATATTGTGGTTATTTTTTTTTTATCTATTTTTATATAAAGTGCTGTATTATTTATTTGATCTATTTTTATCTATATTTTTATATAAGTACATATAAGTATTAGTTTTCTTTTCTTTTTTGAACCTATAGCAAGAGCTCCAATTTCATTGTGCTATTATACTATATATAAAACTGCAATGACTATAACGTTTTATCCTTTCTTATCTTACTTATCAGGTGTTTTCAACAACTGGCACTACACTCACAGTTTATGCGCCCAAGCGGAGGAAGACCGTCTGCATCCTCAGCACCATGCACAACATAGTTGACATTGGGGATAACAGAAAGAGGAAGCCAAACACAGTCACTGACTACAACACCTTGAAGTGTGGCGTGGACATCATGGACCAGATGGTTCCACAGTACACTGTACTCGCAGGAACACGGCGATGACCAGTTGCTGTGTTTTACTACATGATTGACATGGCAGCAATGAATGCTCATGTGCTGTATCAGGCATGCACTGGAGTGAAGGAGAGAAGGGTGGACTTCCTGGTGCAGCTTGCAACTTAGCTTGCTAAGCAGTTTATTCAAGAAAGGATGGTGGACAAGGAGCAGCTGCTTTTGCAACAACCTGCCACACCACACCCAGGGAAAAGGGCCAAGTGTCAGGTGACCTTGCAGTGCAGGAAAAATATGCAACCTTACGCTGTGTAGACTGCTACAAGTACACATGTGGAAAATGCAAAAAGGAGACTGAGTGGCAGTGCCAGATTTGTGCCAACAGATCACACCAATGAACTGCTAAAATACTGGTCACTCACACACATACACAAACACCCGATGTTGCACATTTATGTAAATATATATTTTTCTATTAGTGGTAGTAGTTTTTATGTTCTAAGTTTTTTGTTTAAGAAAATAAACACTTAACTTAGGAATAAACTTAGAAATCTTTGAATACATTTTTTCTACACCAATTGTACCCTTGGTATGGCTCCTTAAATATTGCTCCTAGATGACTGTGATCCCTGATTGTAAAGTCCTTGTACGTCGCTCAATAAAAAAAATGGGGCAAAATGGCCCCTCTCTGGTAGAGCTAGGGGGATAGGCCCCTCTCGGGTAATTCTAGTGTTAAGGGTTTGTTTCCTTTTTAAGAATTATTTCTGTAAACAGACAAACAAACACAAAGCATTTTTACAGACCCCCACGATGATTAAATGCACCCACCCATTTATGTTGTTAAAGAATACCCAGGGTATTTATGAGCAAACCGGGTGCCAATCTGTGACGGTAACCGGATGCTGCTCCGCGGCACAACTGGAGCAGCAGACACGTCAAGTCCTTTGTGGGAAACTTCACTCGACTGTCGGTATTCAGCTTACCTTTCCTTCCCGCGACACAGACACACTGAGCTGGAGAGAAAGAATTCAATTGATATATGAGTCTTTAGAACGCGTGTCATTGTGGCGCCACTGCTGTTTGTATTTGAAGTATAGGCGCGCAACTATAAAAAATTATAAACATATGGCTGCACATAAGTTCCACATTACAAATAAAATACTACAATTTATTATTTAAAAGTGAATTTAGGCATAATTAACAGATCCATCATAAAAAAATTGATTTTCAGTTTGTGGTTTGCTATATTTATATTTAGCAGTGTCATTAAATACACTTATGTTATTAAATTAAATGTAATGGTGTTTTTTTAAGATTAAATTTCAATTAGCTTTGGATCGTGTTAAATGCAGTGTAAATGAGCATGCACAATTAAATATGTAATATTTAAATGTAATTAAATAATGAATCAGTGTTTAGTGCTAGCACATCAGTGTCAGTCATCTATCATTTCCTCTGATTTTAGGCATTACTCATGGGTAAGGGTAGGTTTAGGTGTAGAGATATAGTCAAGAATATATTTTTGAATTATGTTATGAATATGTTGACATAGGGACACATCGAACTTGGCAAAATCACTTCCTTATTGAAGCAGAATGCTTGGCATATGAAAGTGCAAATCAAGATTGCTAGCATAAAGATTTACAATTATTTATTTAGCAGACACTAAAGACACTAAAGTTTTATCCAAAACAACAAACAAATGAAGAGCACGGATCGCCTCGAACTTAATAGACAGGCACTAAAAGCCACAAAACTCCAGTTCTGACCAATTTTGGGTCTTCAAACAATGAAGTGAGTAGTGAGGAGAATTCCACATTAAACTCTATCCTTTATCTTCAGGGTTTGATTTCCAGACTAGCGAGTGTCTCTGGTGGTGTGTATGAATACCAAACAAGCCAGTGGCTGTGATGGCAGATGACCCTGTCTGAGCTAGATGGACTCTGAGATCTTAAAGCTCTGTTTGGAAAACAGTTTGGGCTGCTGACACTGTTGTCCCTGACAAAGCTCCAAGGAGGATAATTAAAACCCAACACGGAACCATCTCTGACAGCCTAAAATCCTCCCGGACTTTGACGGATCCACAGTGAAAAAACCAATATGTCCAATTACCTATCCCTGCCCCACCCCCCACATCCCTCAGTCAAACACAGACAGAGAGAGAGTCAAATGAGAGAAATGGATTTCAGTCCTCATCCTTAAGCTGAGTAATTCAATTACCAAGCTTTAAATAACAAAACTTACTGGGCAAAATAAATAATTACAGAACAGTACAGTTTATATATAGATTATAGATTGCATGATTACTTTTTAATAATTTGGCTATGTCCATTAGAGCTTTATTTAGTATGATCACACTAGAGCATTCAAGTCTGGCTTTGCACTGCCAATGATTCAAGGAGAGCAAATGTATATGTATGAAACAGCTTCATGGTCATTATTATGAAAGCCTGTTTCTGCCAAAAAAAAAATCTTAATTGTTACTTTTTATCTTGCAATTCAGAATTTCCTTTGCAATTCCAAGTACAATTCTGATCATTAATTTCTTTGTCGCTGAGTAAATAAAAAAAGAGAAGGTGCTTGTGACTTTTTTTGATCTCACAATTGTGAATTTATAATAAACAATTCAGTTTTTTTTTTAGAATTAGGAGTTTTATCTCAAAGTTCTGAACTTATATTTCACAATTCTGACTTTACATCATAATTGCACAAAAAACATGCATTGTGAGATAAAAATGTTCCAATTAACTTTTCGTTTTTATCCCATGAAGGAATAAGTTAATATACCTTTCAACAAAGTTATTGTTAGAAAATTTAATTTATCAGTGATACTAGGGGGGATATAAACACTAGTTTCTTTGCCTATATGGTAGTCTCGTGTAGTCTGAAGGTCTGGAATTCATAGCCGCTTTCTTTGGTCAAGGCCTGCCCATAAGGCTGTTTGACCGACATGTCAAACAACCAATCACAGTTTGTTTCGTTTAGCGTCACGTTTCGGGGCGTGGAAATGTCCCAACAACAACAGAATGGCGTGCAACATGTCAATCAGCATAGAAAATCCAGCTGAGACGCTAGCGGTAAACATCTGTTTGAAGCATATCTCTCCACTTTTAACACCCACAAGCAATTCTGGAGAACCAAACACAATACTGATTCGGCCAGCTGCGATGTCAGTGTCCGTTGTTTCATGTTTGCCTGCAAACGCGGATGATATCCACTTCTCAGTTAGGTACTTCACTTGATCTTCCATAATAGATAGGAGGGGACGCACAACTAGTAAAATTGGATTGCATACTTTTTAGAATCCAACGTTTAACTGATCTTAATAAATGCTCATTGTCACTCATGTAAACGTGACAGTTTTTTTCCGCAATAACACGTCTGTGCTTTGTTTCCGGCGGACCGAAAAGAGACACGACACTCGCGTCTACCTGAAATCCGATAAAATGCAACCAATCACTTGATGACTTTGACATTTGTGAAGGGTTTCCAATTAAGTGTTCCATATGCATCAGACGTTTAGCCAACGTTCCGTGGGCGTGACGTCTGAGGCTGAGACTACCTGTACGGTAACAATAAAAAGTAAAGATTGCATGATTGCATTTTTTCACCAGTAGGTGGCAACAAGTGAAGTTACAGTTTTTTTCCCCATTGAATTATCCATTCACAAGACTTGTTAATGAAAGAAATGACGTCATTGAATTATTTAAACAAATAATCCTTAAAATTAATTACATAATTTAAAATAGACTGTCCCTATCAGATTGTTCTGGCATTGTTCTCTTAAAGTTATTAAACAAACATTCTTCCAATAACAATATTCCAATTATGTTCATTAAAAGTTATCTGGTCATTAATAACATTCTCAAACCATTACCACAAAAATTTTTCATTTTCCTGAGAATTTTTTAAGATGTACATGTCATTTTTTTAAAAATCACATCATGTGACCCCTTTAAAATTATGTTACAGTAAAAATTAAAAATTAAAAATTTTAATTAGTAAATTAAAACTATGCTTTGAATATTCAGACAAAAAAACATTTAAAAAAATAAGAATGTTAGCAAAATGTTCTCAGAACATATTTTTGTATAGGCTGCATGGAAACATATGACATTTTGTTTAGTTGTCATGTTTCAGAATAGTGAAAGAGCATGCAACTGTAGAAGTACTTTACCTAATTCATTTTATATTCTACATTTTAAAAAACACATTATAATTTACAATTAAAACCTCAAGACCAGTAATAGACATGCATAGTGCAAATTTACTAGAATTCCCTATTGTGTATCACTGACAGCGCTGTCACAAGCAATGCATGCATTTGGAGAACATGAAGCCATCTGATGCTTTGTAAACAACTGATTGTCTGTGGTGGCAGAGATCAGGACAGCACACACACATTAACACACACTGGCCCTCTCTTCCCTACCTTGATGTTATCAGTTGTGACAGTGCTGTGGAACTATTTGGATGAGGATGTGATACACGGCTCTCCATGCTTATCAAATCTCCCAGAGAGGAGACTATTAACTCAGAGCAAATTGTGCCATGTAGCTTAAAGGGGCTTGTCTGTTCCAATATCCCTAATATCTCTATTTGTTGTCGGAGTGTAAAGAAGTCTGCTGTGCTCTGTTAGGGTGAGTGATGGAAAAAGCACATTTGTCATGGCTTTTCACCGAGTATTACACACACACACTGTCTCTGTGTGTCTTGTGAACCTGCATGGAAGGCATTTCTGCCATGCAATAAAAAATTTTAAAAGTTAACTGTGACTTCATCTTACAATCATATATACATCAT
>JAUMHI010000070.1:13170476-13217692 GCA_032359435.1 Enteromius unitaeniatus | reverse complement strand
AACTGTGACTTTATCTTACAATCATATATACATCATACATATATATATATATATATATATATAATTCTAAAATATAAACTCAGAATTCTCAGTTTCTCAATTTTATTTTTCTTACAATTCCAAATTTACAGTTGAATGTTCAGAATTTTCTCAGAATTGCAAGAGAAAATCTGAAATTTTTAACTTGTTAAAGTTCCATAAGAACCAGATCAATTATAGTTTCTAATGATTTGAACTTGGCTGAATATGTCTGCTAATGTTCCTATGCGTGTCTAATGAACACATATTCTACTTTTAGAATATGATAATATGAAAACCCCAGAGAAAATTTTGTACTCCACTTGTGTATTTCCAATAGCTGTGATTTTTTTCTACATTTGCATGCATTCTCAGCCACCCGTCTTGATAATTGCCATTAGTGTGATTTGTGCACACCTTGCAAGACACTTTGGTTTGAAAGTGTCTAATAAAGACAAGGTTTTTGGGACTTATCATACATAGGTGTGCACATTATTTTCCCATTAATTACTGTGCAAATGGAACCAAACGAGCTCCTTATAGCGTCATTGCAAAAACTCTCACAATCTCTTATTGGTTTTGAAATGAAAAAGCCCTTTCTAGATTGCTTATTGAACACCTGTAGTGACTAATAACTTAACCTGTTACCTTTTATTAGACTTGTATTTAATAATGCACACTTTTGCTGCAAGCTTTTTTTTCACTGCCTTTAAAGGAAGCTGTGTGGAACAGAAGGACAAAAATGATGAGCAATGCTTTATGTTATAATATAACTAAAAAAACATAAACTTGCAAAGTATTCAGTTAAGTGTACCATATGCATCAGACGTTTAGCCAACGTTCCGTGGGCGTGACGTCTGAGGCTGAGACTACCTGTACGGTAACAATAAAAAGTAAAGATTGCATGATTGCATTTTTTCACCAGTAGGTGGCAACAAGTGAAGTTACAGTTTTTTTCCCCATTGAATTATCCATTCACAAGACTTGTTAATGAAAGAAATGACGTCATTGAATTATTTAAACAAATAATCCTTAAAATTAATTACATAATTTAAAATAGACTGTCCCTATCAGATTGTTCTGGCATTGTTCTCTTAAAGTTATTAAACAAACATTCTTCCAATAACAATATTCCAATTATGTTCATTCAAAGTTATCTGGTCATTAATAACATTCTCAAACCATTACCACAAAAATTTTCCATTTTCCTGAAATTTTTTAAAGATGTATATATAAATGCATTTCAATTTACAGAATTTATATAATGTATAAATATATATAATATATAAACATAGCAATTTTTTGTTAAATACATACATACATAAATACATATATATATAGTACACACACATTTTAATTGATTAATCATGACTAAAAGTTTAATGCAATATAAATGTACAAATTATCATTAAAATTATACACGATCAAATGTAATATTAGATTTATTAATCAATTTTGTGTTTTTAATACAGTCGTATTTTGATCAGAAACACAAAGATTTGCAAATCCTAACTAGATTTTGATTTATTTTAATTCTATTATAAGAATACTGGGCATTTAAGCAATATCACTAGTAAAACCATTTGTTTCAGTCATTGAAATAAAGCTGAAATAAAATATATCTGAATTACAAAGTTTAACAAAAGCCTTTCTTAATTAGTTTAGAATTTAGTTAAAAAGGTTGCTAAAACTGTCACACAAAGCTAAATAGAATATAAACATGAAAAAAACTGACGAAGACACTTAAAAAGTACTTATATATACTTATATAGTATATATATGTATATATATATATAAACTTTAAAACTTTCAAAATATTAATAAATACCATAATAGTATAGAAATAATTGTACAGGAACACTGAATATCACACAGGCAGGAGTTTTGTATTAATTAATTGTCCAGATCAACAGGACAATTACAAGTTTGATATTAGTTTTTTTTTTGTTTTGTTTTTATATCAGTTCTTTCAGATTCAGTGTTACTAGTTTATTACTCTGATAATAATTCCAAATTAAGCTAAAGGATTTATTCATTTCTCTATGTAACAGAACAGTCTTTTCTCGTGTTTTAACAGCATGAGCAGGGTTGAAAAAGAAGTCAAAAGTCAAAGAGCAGTCATTCTTCTCAGCAGTGACAAGCAAACCAAACTAATGGGGAACATCTCACCCGATGCCAGACAGAGTTCAGCTATCTGAATTTTTAAAGCACACGTGTGTTGCAGACAGACAGACAGGTGTGTCTGGCCCTGAGACATCGATGTCCTGGTGGCTTTCTCGTTCCATGAGTCGTCTCTTTGAGACAAGACATGTCAAATCACAGCCTCACCATCACAAGCGCTCGTAGCGTATGTCCATCACGATGGATGCAGGGTCAAACAGAAAACGAGCTGGCAGCACCGACTAAAAACCAGTGCGCAAGGCAGTCTTGGGAATAAAGTGAACTTTGTACAGGCTAGACAAGCCAATCAGGGGCCACACAACCCTAATGGGCTCCTGTTCCTTTAGTCACCATGACAACACAGAGCCTGACACATTTACAATGACATGATGTTTCAGCTCGGTCTTCTCTGACAGAAAGGAAGTGACAGAGAGGAAGAGACTCTCATTGTTCCATCTCTCTTGCTTATCAGTGCAGCTAGCTGTAACTGTGTAATGCTTTAACACAACCAAATCACCCTGTTGAGCCAATCAACAGTCCACAATATTCTGTAGCCAGAGGAAAGGACATCATGTCAACAAGAACATTAACAGATCCATTATCAACTTAATCTTGAACTGTAGCGTCAAAAAAGAGCCTTCCAAAAACAGGCAATTGTAAACCACCTGCTATAATTTTATGAAATAGTCTATTAACAATGGCCTATATCTTGCAAAACATTTTATTTTGGTTTGTACTTATATGAATCTTCAGTGTAAGGCAAAAGATTTCATATTATACCAGAGTTGTAAAGTTTATGTCTGTAGTGTGAACACGAACAAATGGCAAGAAACATCTTTCTGTTGAGTTGCTCTCTCTGGTTAATGGAAACCCGTTATTTTACTCAAAATATAAAGAGTATTGCGGCTTTTTATCTCACAGATCTGACTTTTTTTCTCTGATGTAAACTTGAGTTATAAAGTCAGAATTGAGAAATATAAAGATACAATTACAAAAAAAAAGTCACAATTGTGTAACATTAACTTGCAATTGCGAGTAATAAATTGTGACTTTATGTCTCGGAATTCTGACCTTATAACTCACCATTGTGTAATATAAAGCCTCAATTCTGTCTTTTTTCCTCAGAATTGTGAGATATAAACTCGCAAATTGTGAATTATAAAGTCTAATTTTGAGCAACAAAAAGACTGGTATGTTCTCAGAATTGCAACTTTATGTCTCACAATTCTGACTTTATAACTCGCAATTATGAGTTTATATCACACAATTCAGACTTTTTTTTCTCAGATGTAAACTCGAGTTATAAAGTCAGAATTGCAAGATATAAAGTCACCGAAAAAAGTCTCAATGGCATGACATTAACTCGCAATTGTGAGTAATAAACTGTGACTTTATGTCTCGGAATTCTGACTCACCACTGTGTGATATAAATCTCAATTCGGTATTGTGAGATATAAACTCGCAATTGTGAATTATATAATTTTGAACAAAAAAAAGACTGATATGTTCTCAGAATTCTTTATAACTTTATAATTCTTTATAACTCACAATTTTGAGTTTATATAACGCAATTCAGACTTTTTTTTTTTTTCAAATGCAACTTCATATCTCGCAATTTTGACTTTATAACTCCCAATGGTGGGTTTATAGAATGCATTCAGTTTATATATTCAGAATTGTGAGATAAAAAATAAATAAATTCTGTGGCGGAAATGGGCTTCCATACTGGATGGATGTTAACATTATAAAAAAATGAAAATTACTTTTTGTGTCAGTAATTAAGACCTACAATTACAGAATCGTCAAACTCCATGTCCAAGTCATGCAATAAAATAAAGATACATAAAGAGAGAGTTAAGAACACAGATAGAAAAGGACATGAAGAGCCAGCGTTTGAGGGCAAATAACATCACCACCACCTTCATCACTTTCCTTCATTCCTCACTTATCCATGGAAAGATTGAAGTAAAGTCACTGGCCACAGAAGAAGATAAATCAATTGTGGCATTTCTGGATGGAACGCTTTGCATTTAATTAGTGTGAGACACGCTGGAGAATGTTGAATTATCTGAAGACACGGTTGTGTAGAGCAACAATCAGGTTGTCTGTTAAGATGCTCCACATTCAGTTATCAGGACGCACTGTCCATTTATCCTGCGTCTTCACTTAATTTTGCTCAACGGCCTCTTGTAAGGCGCCGGACATCTGATAGCTAATTATTTGGCAGCAAGCTGAAGCTGCCGGATCTCAGAAAAAGCCTTGATTCTGCTAACAAAATCCACTTTACATCCTAAATGTCTGATAGTATAGCTGAACTGGTTTAGCAGTTCTTCTAATTAGCATAGGCTCGTCAGTCTGGTAAGGCAAAGAGTTAGACAATGAGGATGAAGTAACATCTCTTACCTTAGGGCTAGATCGAAAATTCCTCTCAAAACCTGGAACAATATGTGGCACAGAGGATGGATCATTACATGACCCCTCAGGCCTGCGAACAGGGAACAGTATTGACTTTGTGAGTCCCAGTGGCCGTGTATCTTTGCTTGCTCTTCTTTGGTGTATAAGAACTATAGAGTTGGATAATAGGGGATCTGAAGCTTCCTGTAAAGGAGGTTTATTGATCTCGACAGCGGTCAGAACCCTATTTGTCCAGCTGGTATTAAACGCTCCCGCCTCTCTATATTTAAAGGTTGATAAAAAATACATGGACTGTGGCAATAATGGTTTATATAACAGAACTAAGAGGATTAGCCCATCGTTTTAATGTGTGTGTACAGAGAACCTCAGTGTATTTCCCTTCAGACGGATCCTTTGCCCTGTTCATAAAGACAGAGGCTGTAGGAAAGCAAAGGTGGAAATGATTTGGAAATGATTGAGGGAATGACTCACTACTTTCATTACTTACTGGTGCAACCAAAAGATAAGCTACATCTGAATAATCACTTTTTGAAGTACAATTTTTTTTAATATGGCACTTGCCCTTAATTTGTAATTATTTCTGAAAGAAGTAAATTCTATACCATTTTTAGTGTACAGTACTTCACTAATACAGTTCAGTTAATATGTGTATAAGAACGAGTGATTGGATTGTACACTAATCACTGAATTGCATCATGGGATTAAATGTGTGCAATACTGTCCACTATGGTTTCAAACACCACTACAAATGGCTGTCCCCTTAAATAGTGCACTATAGGCGACCCGATCTCATAAGAAAACTATTTTTTGCACTTTCACAGGAATTTGCATGATTTGATTCATTTGGAAACAAATGACTTTTAGTAGAAGCGCAGGCATAAAGGTTCATCAGTGGGGTGTGAACAAATCATACAAAAACATTTGATTCATAGAATTATTCACTAATTGGCTAAAATGTCAATGAAAGCATATTTGGGAAATGATTGGTGATTTTTGGAAAAAGCCAGAGTCAGTGAATCAGTGAATTTAGTAAATCAAAACAAGTCACTGATAAAAATCTCTACCACTTCTAAGAAGTCAGTTTACTTGCTGGACATCTTGGTGATGCCTCTGCAGCTATTTATAAAGGTATAAACAAAAACATTTCCAGAGAACAATAAAATCTGATAACAGTATGATTTGTTATGTCACTACGCATCATTGCACAGACTGTGTTTAGCTTCATGAGACTGTATTGGGAAGTGCACACTTCTTAAGCAAAGGGTCTCAGGTCAATAGGAAACAAAGTGTGATTATCTTGCCCTGTGAGAGCTCTCTCTATCTTTCTCTCTATTGTTTAATCTGAGCTGCAGATTCAAAAACACACACACACACACACACACACAGTTGTGAGAGCTTTCATGTTTTTGCTCTTTCTCTATCTCTTGTGCATCTCTCTCTGTCTCATGAGCGGAACTGCACTGAGAGGGTCAATTGCTCTACAGCCAATTTGTTAGCAGTGCATGCCTGACTGTGCTGCTCCTTACTACATCACAGCCATTTGGAGCGGTTCACACGCACCACACACACTTTTCTAAAAGTCACGTATACTTTGCACACTCCTAAACCTGAAGCTCAGACAATACCAGTCATGAAACAGTCATAATAACTGCTTACTTTACAACACAAATAATGAACACAATGGGGCATGGACATGTTTTTTGAAATTGGACAATGATTTTTTTTAAAAAGACCTAAAACCATTATTTTATTGTAGCTATAGTTTCCCCAAAAAATTATTTTACTTAGTTTAACTGTTACGAATGAAGACGGGGACAGTCGAATCCAAATGCAAGGGTATTTAATAATACTTTGACAGGACAGAGTAAACAGGCGATAGTCAAAACAACGGCAAACAGATCAATGCAGGTGAGACAGAAACGTGGTTGGTAAACAGGCAGAAGTCGGCAACGAGGAATCAGATTACAATGAAAAAACAAACAGGTAAAGACAGGGGAAAATGGGGCGAGCCACATGCAATGATCAGCAACAAGACAGACAAACAGGCCGGCATTTATACAGGTGCTAATGATTGAATGATTGAACATGACTAGCAACAGCTTTGGGGGAAAGGTGCATTCTTGAGAATGGAGTGACTGAAATGGGGAGACAGACATGAAACACACAGAAAAGAGTCTAAGGCTGGAGTGCCTATGTAGTTCTCACTGGCAACTCCAGCTGGGCGTTACATAGCCCCCTCCCTAAGGATCGGCTTCCAGACACCCCTGGGCTTTGGAGCTGGCAGGAACGTACTCCAGGGCGGAACAGGCGGCAGAGAAGACCACTTAGGCTGTTCGGTGAGGGGAAATGCTCTCATGAGCCGATCTGACAGTTCATGTGCCCTCCAGGTGGAACAGCCCACTTGGCCTTACCAGGTGGCGAAGATGCTCTCCTGGTTCGAGCAAACAGTTCGTACGCCCTCCAGGACGAAGCTGATGGCGGAGACACCTTCCAAGGCGGAGCAGACGGCGGGGACGCCCACCTGGGCAAAGGAGATGACGGAGAATCCTTCCTAGGCAGAGCAGACGGTGGTAGTACCTTCCGAGGCAGGCCCATCAGCAATGATGCCCTCCTGGATCAAACCATCAGCGAAGACGCTCTCCTGGGTGATGCTGACAGTTGGGATGCCCTCCAGAGCTGACCAGGCAGTGAGGACGCCCTCCAGGGCAGAGCAGGCAGCAGAGCAGGCCACCAGGGCGGAGTCGTGTCCTTGTTGACATATCGTATGTAAGTACCGCATTTTGTCCTCATCGTACTCGATGTCCTTGAATGAATACCCGCTGGATTCTCTACAGCTGATCATTCTACGAATGAAGACGGGGACAGTCGAATCCAAATGCAAGGGTATTTAATAATACTTTGACAGGACAGAGTAAACAGGCGATGGTCAAAACAATGGCAAACAGATCAATGCAGGTGAGACTTAAGATTCTTATACAGGTGGTAATGATTGAATGATTGAACTTGACTAGCAACAGCTGTGGGGGAGAGGTGCATTCTGGAGAATAGAGTCCGGTGACTGAAATGGGGAGACAGAAATGAAACACACAGAAAAGAGTCTAAGGCTGGAGTGCCTATGTAGTTCTCACTGGCAACTTGAGCTGGGCGTTACATAAACTCGAAATTATAGGCATATAGAAATAAGAAAATGCCATAACACAACAAAACGTATTCTCAGGTTGACCGAACTTAAAGTTTAAAGACAGCAGAAACATTTAAGATGAAATATTATTTTTCACTGTGTTTAACTTTTTTATAGTCAGACATAGAAATCAACATTTTATTCAGTCATTCATAAAGTAGTATGGCACATGCACCTTTCCTCAAAAGTTTGATTTATCATTAGGTGTTGCCCTCTTCAGTATCTCAATGGGACATCTGCTCTCAGGTGAAGCAGTGGTTCTTGAGACAAGTTTGAGATGAAGACAAACTCAAAATGTAATTTCTGTGGTTCTGTTGCATATGACTATTAATAGAGCAGCAGACAGGACACAGACAGATTAGGGGCTCCGAGCCAGTGGGCATGATGGGTAATGAAACTAGTACAGCACTCAGTGTTCATTGTTAGTTTGCGTGAATGACAGTCTCCATTGAGAAACTTGTGTATTTTTAATGTGTCATATGCTGCAGGGATCAATGGGAGTAATTACGCTTTGGCACACACATAATAATTCTCGCCTTATAATTGACAAATGTTTTTGTTGCATCACTTGACACGATCTTTGCCTTCACTGTTGTGATTTTTATATAAAAACGTGTCTGTTCCGTCCCAGACAGACGCGAACCAACAGGAGATTATCTTTGTCTTCCTCTTTTCCCTCCTCTTTATCTTCCTCTATCGTCAGTGCTTCTTCTCCAGCCCTGTGGGCCACAGTGATGAATAAAGATGGCTCATATAAGTTTCGATCACCATGGAAACGCAGCACTCCCAGGGATTTAAGAGAAAGAAGCTGATGCCCAAATCTGTGAGGAATGTTCCGGCACGCTCCAGAGGAGCGCGGTACAGCCATGCTCTCTCTTTCTCTCTCTCTCCTCACGACGCGACACCGAAAAACACACTCTGTAACGCCGCATGAAGTGTGCATGTGCTCTAGAGTCTTCTGAGGTGGTTTTTAGTGATGTTCTCTCAGGATAATTGTGGCTTTTAACGCAGGTACCAAAGAACCGGAAAGGCTGGGAATGCTTTTCACTTAAATATGCCATAAGCAATACATCAGAGCTGTTTCAGTTCATTACCCTTAAAAAAGGTGTTTGCAAACATTTTCCTTATGCAACTCTTAAGTACTCATGATTGTAAAGGAATTTCTTTAGCTGTTTTGTATAGATTGGTAATGGGTGTAGTATAGGCCTAAGTAGTAGAATTTAAAACCTTTAAACACTGAAAGTTGTTTGTTTAAAGCAATAAACCTTGACTAATATCAGCCAATAAGTTAAAAACAAATATAAAATGTATTGGTAGCCTATTTCCACAGTAACAAAAATGATCAATTTAACCTTAAGACTTGGTGATAAAAGTCATTCAAATCTAATTATATTTATATTGCTTAAAAAAATACTATTATAAAATAATAAATTATAGTTAATTATTACTATTTACTATACTAAATAATAAATAGAAATAGTATGTATGTGTGGTTTAGGCATATTAGGCGTATATGTTCATAACTACAGTAAATAATGTAAATTTTAAGGGTTGAAATAGTGAAAAAAACAATAAAATAAAATCAATTATGTTTATTTTTGGATGAAGAAAAGTGTTGGGAAAACTCTTGCCCATAATTATATGTATTTTTTAATGCAAAAACATTGGCCAACATATTAAATGATTTTATAACACAATATATATATATATATATATATACATATATGTGTATGAAATATTACATTAACTATAACAAATAAGATTGATTATATATCTTTGAATACTGTTATTATATGTAATATGTGTGTGATTATTTTAAAGTCATTAAATTGAAGATTAGTGGACTGTAGGAGGAATAACACGTGTCTCTAGTTACTTGCATGCGATTATCAATATCATTAATCAGAGGTTTGTCTCTATGCGGTGTGTGTGTGTGTGTGTTTGAATTATCTGGTTGATTAGCTCCTTGCACTTCTAATCAAGTCATCAAGACTCTATAATGCTCCTCAAAAAAATCATTGCATTTGTAATCAATATGTATATGAGAGTGAAAAGGAAAAGGAGGGAATTTTGTGTGTGCGCAGGTTTGTGACAAAGAGGCAGAAAAGACAGAATGTGCACATGAGGAACAGAAAAAAAACTGTCATAAAATATCCTGTTTGGTTTGCCTCACCAAATAAACAAAAAAAAAACAGTAAACTTCCATCCAGTCTGCACATCAGTAAGTCTTTCTCTCTGCACACGTCAGTGGATTTATTGTCCACTGAAAGCAGGAATTCTCAATCTCTTCTCAGCCTGGAGTCTTTGGACTCATCTCCCCTCATCTCACTCTGAGCCTCTGCAGCAGATCCACGGCTTCATAGAGATATTTCCCTCCACGCTCCTGGAGAATCAAACTACCTGTTGTTCTATCCTTCTTTTATTAAATAATACTTTATAGAGTTGGAAAACCCCTTCGGTGTGTGATAAGAAACAGATCTCTACAAACTTTGAGTCAAATATTTGGCTACCAAAACCCCATGAGTTCTACAGTAGAGTACTCTTCAGCTTTGTAAAAATAAAGATTCATTAGATGTGTACCACACATACACACACACAACAGGTGGAGGTTTTTATGATTGAGTCAATGAGTCATTCATTCAAATGAATTGTTCAAAAAAGCTGATTCACTCAAGAAATCAGTCACTCTCTTAAATGAGTCACTGAATCATTCCAATGCTTTCTCACAACCAATTTGTACATATTTTACGAGGGGGCTAATTTGTCACTCACTCTGATTTTTATGTATGATTTTTACTGACCCCAGTGACCAGTAGGTTTGTACCAGATTGGGCTAACCATTAACCTCAATGGGTTTGTTTAACCCAGTGCTGTTGCAATTCATCAAATCGCATCAAAAATAAATTTTTGTGTTTGCATAATATATGTGCGTGGTGTGTATATTTATATGTATATATACACACATACATGTGTATATTTAAGAAAATATTTGTATTATATATTTATTAGGACTGGGTAAAAAATATTAAGCCAGTGTGCTAATTTAGTGACCATAAACTTTGCTGTTTGCAAAAACTTTGAATTTTGCTGTTCTTTAATGTTTAATTTATGTTTGAAAAAAAAAAACTGTCAGCCATTATGTTTATCATGTTTACAGTTTATTTGAAAAACTTTATAAAGTGTAAATTTAACAAATCAGTAAATTTTAACCTTCAATATTATGTAATGTAATATTTTACAGCATTACTTAACATAAAATTTGGCATGTACTCTACCTGACATATTCAAAACAATTGATATTGAATTACAAGTTTGCGAATGAAAATTGGATCAAATGGTGAAATGCGTGTTAAAAAGCAGAACTAGTATTTACATATAATATAAATCATATATATATGTGCATGTGTATTTATGTATACATACAAAAGTTCGAGCTTGGAACATAGGGATGTCGTTTTCACAAATTATGTTCAAGGGATGAAAAACTCATTTATATCTGTTTAATCTCTTACCAGTTGTACATGATTATTACTTGCTCAATGAATAATATATATTTGCTTACCCATCTATAAAAACACACAAGAGGGTGGAGTCTCTGTCCAATGCGAGCTTTTCGCGAAGCTTTCCCCATTCCGGAAACGCCACGATGATATTTATTCTTGTTTTATTTTGTTGACTGTTCCAATATCTTCTTGTCTCCGTTTGTATACATTTATATTTTTGAAAGTGTCATCATGATATCGAAATGCACAATAAATAACTACCACTTCCGCATTTGTCCACACGTGTTGCTGTAGTATTCGGAAACCGAGGATAGCGTGGATATGGTGTCATTGATAGGCGACAATGAACAGAGACGGTTCATTATTTAAATCTGGCATTTCTTTAAATTTACAAATCATACAGAATTTTGAGATAACGTAAGTGCACAACTGCATGAAATATATAACGCTGTGCAAGTGGTTTTGGGATATTTTATTACAAAAATCTTACATATTGTACCTTTAACAGAAGTAAATCTAAATCATGAGAGTATTTGGCATCCATAAATCATGAG
This sequence comes from Enteromius unitaeniatus, assembly GCA_032359435.1. Taxonomy (NCBI): domain Eukaryota; kingdom Metazoa; phylum Chordata; class Actinopteri; order Cypriniformes; family Cyprinidae; genus Enteromius; species Enteromius unitaeniatus. The sequence continues at coordinate 13,205,861 of JAUMHI010000070.1, read as the reverse complement.
GACACTCGTAGCATACAACTTATAATGCTTTCTTAGAACAAACTTTACACTCACAAAAAAATTGCCTTTAAAGTTTGTGAACTCTTGTGTGAATAAATAAAACAAAACCATGTGTCATGCTCCTCTGCTCAAATCCTTAAAACCCCTCCCGTTCTCATCCAGAACAGGTTTAACTACACCTGCCTTCACTTCCTCATTTATGCTCTTATTTTTGCACTGATAATCTGAAAGATTCAACCTCGCAGTCAGAGAGCAGATGAGAAGTTCACTCTTAGCAGGTGTGGATCCTAAAAAACATCAGGTACGTATACAACAAATCAAACTCGGATACACTAATGGTTTGATATAAACCGCATCGAATCAAAATCTCAGTGACGCATATATTATGTTTGTATCTATTTCAAAGCGTGTTCTTCTGAACCTGTGAAATAACTGCTCATTTAATTCAGAGGTGATCATGGGGGCTTCACAGAGCAAGGATAAGATGCAGTGCAACAGATACCTGAATGGAAAAGGTCCTCCGCCATTGACTGAGACAGGTGAGCTTTCTTGTATGTCATTGGTCAGTCTGACATATGCCACTAAAAAACAAATGAAACACAAATATATGCTTCCACTTTTAAGAATGCATTAATGTTATTACATCATACACCATATGGCTTTCGTTTTATGAATGCATCAGCCATTGCATATTATGAATGATTGGGGACTCCACCATAAATTGCTTTTGTTATTATTAAGCAATTAAACTGCTTTTGTCTTATTTAGTGTCTGTTTCCTGCTTGTTCAAACAGGTAAACAAGGACCAAAAAAACACAAAAAGAATGGTGTTATAAAACAAGGAAACCAGCCAGACGGAGGGCAGATGAATTGGAAAATCGAGAGACGGAGTTTGCCCGGACATTCTAACTGTGACACCATTGAAATCGTCTTTCATTTTGAAGATGGAATCCAGTCGGTGAGCTCACGATGTGCTCTTATTTTTTTTTTTTACTGTATCACTTCAGCAATTTTTTTGTATCAGGGTGAATAGGCACACCTTTTCAGTGTATCACTGACAACTCTAAAACATCTCAGTTATCCGTCTTTCTGCTCTGTGGAATCCTGTCTGGCCTGTTTCTCATTCACTTCCACGGGGCAAATGGAGACACTGACAGATGTTTGCTGATAACTACTGAAATCCCCTGTCATGATAAGCACTAATGCCTGAAGTGTTTATAAAGCTTCAGCTTTCATGCAACATCCACCAGTTGTTGTTTTTTTAAATCAGTTGTTTTTCATGTGACTGTATAACTTGAAAAACAGCTTTACTACTCCCAAAGTTTTACTTTTGTTTTAAGCATGTAAATAAACTATTATACATAAATATGTTCTTACATCATTTTGTAATTTATAATTTATTATATAATTTATATGGAATGTTATTTCCAAATTATACATTTACATTTAATATAATTTAAACATTTTGATACTGGATTTTTGACTTTCATGAGCTATAAGCGCTAATCATCAAAATTAAAACGAAACAAAAATACTTTTGAAATATTTTATTTTACATGTAATGAATTTAGAATATAAAAAAGCTTCACTTTTTGAAATAAGTAAAAAAAAAGAAATTTTTTTACAATTTTTTTAAATGCACACATTGTCCATTAAAAACACTTGAAGTTTAACTCGATGTACTAAAATAACTAAAACTCAAATAAAATGTAATAACAAGCATATGGACATGTTGTTTTTTTGTTGATGTTTTTTTTAAGAAAAGCTACAAAATTACAACAAAAAAATTTCATATAAAGAGTTAATTTACTAAAACAGATAACTAATTAAAAAAATATATATATATATATTTTTTCGGCATTCCAATTAATATAAATCAAACTGCTTTTAATGAAATAATAATAACTAAAAATGCAGCTAATTAACACAAAAAAACAATAAAAACATGATCAAAGAAAATGAATAAAAGACTGAGCTGTTTTTGTAAATAAGCTCTTATATCTACTCGCGCTGCAGGACAAGCATCCTCATCCAGGACACAGCTACAAGGGCACTAAATTATTGGCCTACCTGCCTCAGAACCTCACAGGGACCAAGATCCTCCGGCTTCTGGAGCAGGCCTTCGAATACAAGCTGCTGTTCACTGTCGCGGCCAATAGCAGCGGTGAATACTGCGTGATGCTTGCAGATATACCACTAAAGACCCTGGACAGCGGGGGACCTGAAAGGTTTGTAATAATTATGAATTCCAAATAATAGATCAATGTTCACCACAGTTCCTCTTCTTTGCTGAGTTCAAATATAAATATTGTCACTTTACTAAACCAAAACAAAAATATCTGGAGAAGATATACTTTGTATTAATGTGCATTATACTTTTTCATTGTTTAAAATGTTTTAAATAAAAATTCCCCTTTTTAAATACATATGTTTTAATTATAATTAATTTATTTTAAAACAATATTCAAGTTTGTTTTTATTTCTTACTTCCAAAGAATAAAATATTCTATTATTTTAAAACAAATGAATGTGATGACTTTGTCTTTAACCATAATGAAAAATTAAACAACAATAATATAAATAATAAACACATAATATACTAAAAAGTATTTTAAAAATCCAATTGAATTCATATGCTCTTTATATATATATGTGTGTGTGTGTGTGTCTGTGTGTGTGTTTTTAAGAAAAATAAATCAGTAATAAAATCAAATTTCAGACATGATTTAAAATCATTATGCTTAACATTTCTCATAACATCTCTCAAATTTTCTGTGGGTCTCCTGGGGGACTCTATTTCAGCGTACATTTTAATGTTGAAGTTATATAATAATCCAGTAATTTATTCTGTCCTATTGTGTCAGCTTGGGCTATCCAGATACAAAGTACTTGAAATCAGTGAGGAAAAGTCTCAAGGTAAAGGGGATCAAATGAAAGAAAGGATGGACTACTACAGCTGTTGATTCCCAACCTCGTCATGACCCTGTGTGATCAAGATATGGATGTGGCATGATTACATGGAGTTTGACTTGTCCAAATCTACAGAACATGGCCAAGGCTGATCTATTTGAGAATGAGGACCTTTATATTCTGAAATCAAGTTGCAAGGATGCGCATGGCGACTTGTGAGATGTAATATATTTTCTATTAAAACAATGAAGAATGAAGTAAGACAGTATTGTAAACATTGCAAGCCATTGTACAGTATATTTGTTTGAAGTGTTTTAAATAAAAAATATTTAAAAATATTTAAAAATAAAACATTTTTTTTTAACTCTTTATGATTTTTTTAAATTATTTTTATACATAAGTAAATGATCTTATGCTTTTCTGTGTTTAGTATTATTTCTATACTGTTTATTAGAGGCTGGCCAGAGGAGAACTGACCCCAACTAAGCCTGGTTCTCCCAAGGTTTTTTTCCTCCATTCTCTCATGGATGGGGTTTTGGTTCCTTGCCGCTGTTGCATCTGGCTTGCTTGGGGACACCTGATTTCTAGTATCGTCGTCTTGATTACAGAGACCGTCTCTGCATTTGATAAATAATTTAATTTAATTCTCGTCATTATACATTACCATCACTCTATTCTCCTATTTAATAATGTTCAGTGCTTTGCTACAATCTGTATTGTTAAAAGCGCTGTACAAATAAAAGTGACTTGACTTGACTATAAATATTTTGAGTTAGCTTTAATTTTTTATTTTGAGTTATTTAATATTATCGATTTTTGTATATTATTTATTTAATATTATTTTTTCTATATTTCTATAGAAATCTAGAAAAATATAGAAATATCTATTTTTTCACTTTATAGTTCTTTCTGTATTAGTTTAAATGTTCGTACATCAACTTTTTTCAGTTTTTCATCTATTTTTCACCTTTCAGTTAGCAAATGTATTTTAAAGGTTTTATTTTTATACATTTTTATATTTAGCTTTAATTTACAGTTCTATCTATATTTAATGTTAGCACATCAACTTTGTTTAGTTTTACATCCAATATCTATTTTTCAGCTTTCAGTTAACAAAAATGGATTTTAATTTTAATTTAGTTTTACTTAACAAAAACATCATTATTCTGATTCTTTAAATGAATCTGACTCTGATATCGATTATAGGTTATTATAAATGAAAATAAAGATAAATTCAGCAAGCATCGCATAGTACTCTTCTCCACCTGCTCAGTCCGCACTGCCTGCCAGGTGAAGTCAACACATCCTCTGCAATATTTCCTCCGTGCCTGAAATGTGTCTGCACATTGCAGAGTGTGAACTTTCCCAGGCTGACGGTGGCCCTCTGTTCTTCTCAAACTGAATTACACACCAGGCTTCATACTCACAATAAAGAGTAATCGGATTGGCAGGCCCCATTAGAGAGGGCTCCGTCATCTCCAGGGGCGTTCTTAAACCACTTTCTCGTGGACGCTCCGCCAGGAGTCATCCGTCCCGACTGTCAGCCTCCACCACGACTCTGACAGCTATCAAATCTGTTCCTGCCCCATCCTCCTTCAATCTGCGTGGCTCTCCGCTCCTCCGTCACAGCTCCCCCTCTCTCCGTTCATGACCCGGAGGAACTGGGCTCTGTCTGGATGTGACACAAACCTACCATACATATGACTACCTATTGTATTAATTTAATTATTTAAAGGGTTACTCCACCAAAAAAAAAATGAACATTTTGCCATTAATCACTTACCCCCATGTCGTTCCAAACCTGTAAAAGCTTTGTTCGTCTTTGGAACATTTTTGATGAAAACCTGGATGTTTGTGTCTGTCCCATTGACTGCCTAACAATTACGACTGTCAAAGTGCAGAAAAGTATAAAAGACATCGTCTGAATACTAAGATCAAAAATAACAATTTTAATGTAACGTTATCGTAGCACCATTTTGGACAACATCTGGTATGTACGTACGTACATAGTTCTGTGTTAGACACAATGGTTTACATTACAGTGCCATTGTTCACTGACAAGCCTCTCGGTTTTCATCCAAAATATCTTAAATTGTGTTCCGGAGACGAACAAAGATTTTACGGGTTTGGAAGGGATTAATGAGACAATTTTCATTTTGGGGTTATATTATAACCTCATAACCTATTATATCCTTTTTCACAGCAGCTGGAATAATTAAAACTAATTTATTACATTAAAATTTGAAAAAGTATAAGTAAAGTATAACAATAAAAATTATTTGCATGGCTTGATGTGATATAAGCTAACTGCTTATTACATTTCTATCACTGTTGGTAGAGCGATTTGTTGTAATGCTTTTTCCTTCAGTTTATTTTTTTCTTTGACGCTTTCATTTCATTTCATTTCATTTCATTTCACTTACTTTACTTACTGTAGGTTACTGTTTTTTTTTTTTACAGTCCACATTTTTCCAACTCCCAGTTATGCTTTGAATGAGGTAATACACATTAAAAAACAAACAAAAAAAAAAACCATTATGCTCATTAAAAGTACATTTAAAAGCAAAATACTTTCAACACACAATAACCACAAAAACTTAATTATTTTCCACAGCAATATTAAATAATAGGTGTCTGTCTTAATTATGTAATGTCTGTATTGTTTCTTACATCAAAAAGATGTATTAACTGGAACATTGTGTGATAATATAATGTTATTGACATGGACATGACAAAAGTTGTAGTTAATACTGTAGTTAATATTGTGACGCATTACATTACACATTTTAGGTAACATAATTGGACTACTAGATTCCTTTTAGATAACTTTTGACCTAACTCATTTATCACATTGATTTAATTATTGACATTATTGACAGAGTACTTCAATTAAAATACTAAAATAATTGAATATTCTATTTGTTTACTGCTAGTCTATTGCAAAGGTTATTTGTAACACAAATTTATGATTTAAAATGATGTTTTTTAGTCTTTTTGAACTCTTTTTGATCTGAACTGATGTGCCTGCCATAAATTAAAATGCAGTAGACTTGTTAAAAAAATGGGCAGTTAATGAATCTGAAGTATCACACATTCACAGAAATAGCTTACTTCTGCGTTGCATTATAAACTGGATATGTGAAATTGAGGTGAGACGAATCCTCAGTGACTCCTTCCTAATAGAAAGTTGAGAAATCGTTGGCGTTCTCTTCACGAGGGAATGTTTGCGGTGTTTTGCCGCGTCTTCTCCACTGGGGGGCTGAGTGTTGGTAGCTTGTGATGAATGAGCTGAGGGTGTGTTTTCATTAGGCTGTTTAATTTGGAGCACAATTAGACTTCATCCTCTTTTAGAAGACAAAGCAGATTCTAAAGTTGTTAATTAAAAGGCCGAGTCACAGACAGTGAAGATGGATGTGAAAGCAAGGAATCGTCTCCAACAACAACACTGTGCTCCAAAGTCAATTCTTCCTTGTCTAACTAGCTGCTCTTCTCTCCCTATCAAAACTAGTCGGAAATAACTACCTAATTCCACGGTTTGTCTTCTCTGTTCTGATTCGTTTGTTTCATTTACTATCCTTTCTTCTTAGCTAATGTCTTTTTGACTTTTTTCCTCACCATCTCACCACATCTCATCTCCCCTGCTGTTACTCTTTACTCATGTCCCCTTTCATCTCCTTTTCTCTTTTTTCTACTCTTTCACCTCATCTCCTCTATTTTTATTCTTCTCATCTTATCTCTTCTCCTCTCATTCCATTTCCTTCTCTTTCTTCTCATCTGGTCTCATCTACCTTTTTTGTGCTCTTTTCTCCGGTTCTGCTCTTGTCTCCTCATGTCCCTCATATCTCATCTCCTCTCTTTTCTTATTTTCTCTGCTCTCTTCTCCACACTGGTCTACGTTTATGTTTAGTCATCTCTTTCTCTCCTCCATCTCTATTTTGTGCTTTGTTCTCATTTCTTCTTCTCATCTCACTTCATCTTTCCTCTTCTGTGAAGCCCTTCTATTTCTCTTTTCTTTGCTCTGTTCTTCCAGTATCTTCTCATTTCCCTCATTTTATTTTTTTTCTTTTCCTTTCATCTCCTTCCTTTAGTCCTTATGATGCCACAGAAGAACATTTTTGTCTAAATGGTTCTATAAAGAACCTTTAACACCTGAAGAAACTTTCTGCTTCACAAAAGTTCTAGGTTCTTGGAGGTTCTTCAGATTATATGAAGGTTAGAAAGAGATGGTTCTTTAAAAAAAACTTTAACTGAATAGTTCTTTGTGGAACAAAAAATGTCTCTTCAATGGCATCGCTGTAAAGAACTTTTCAAGCACCTTTATTTTTAAGAATGTTCCTCTTCATCTTTCCTCATCTCTTACATTCCTCTCTTATCTCATCTCACCTGCACCACTCTTGTCTCATTTCATCTCATCTACTTTTTCTGTAAACTCTAACTTCCAAAGTCCTGTTTAGCATGTTATGTATTAATGATGACTTTGGGTCGGGTTCAGCAATTCGGGTTTGGTAATTGCACTGCTCCTATGGAGCATTTAACTTAATCGACTTTCAAATAACAGTACAGCGGCCCATAAAAAACAGCAGCTCCGAAGAGCACAAAAAGCAAACACAGGTTTCAAAACAGCACATTTCTCATCCGCTGTGACACAGGATGTTTTTTACAAACCGTCACGAGATTCCGTAAGGCCATCAAAACCAAGAAAGCGTGTTTTGACGGACACGACACTTTCCATTTGGGTCCGTTTTACAGTCCCTATAAACCTTGGCGACAAGGGAAGTGAAGAACAATACAACGTCTCTTCGCTCCGAAGCATCCGTGCGAAAACGGCACCCGCCGCGGCGATGAGGGGAGTGAATCTTCTGAAGGAAATGGTTTATGAAGTACTAAATCTCGATGTGGAGATGGATGGAGTGTTTCTAGCCCTTGTCGCTGCATGCTGACAGGCCGAACCTGTCCCTTCAGGTTAACGCTGAGATAAAATGAAGACCTAGGTGAAAGATGACACATTTAAAGGGAGGAACGTCGGTAGGAAGGGAAAGAGGAATTACTCATAATTCTTTGCAAACATATTTAGCGAAGTATCTTTTACAGAAGTAACAATATAAATTTTTCATGATGGATATCGAGTCTAGTCGATGCTAATCGCTCAAAGGCTCGATGGAATGAGCGAGGAGGAAGAACAGTAGATGTGTAGACATGTCTCGGTTGGGGAGGGGAGCGTGTCTCGGTTTGATTTACGATGCTGTCATTCGGTATCCTCTCAGGTACCTGTTGTCTTGCTTTCATAAAGCCACCAACACAAACGCATTCACTCTTTAGCCTTCCAGCTCCATTCATCAGCACAGAAGGTCCCCATTCGGTTCTTTTCATCTCAGGTCCTTCACAGACACTCTTCTTTACATGGCCAAATCAAAGCGGTCAGAGATCGGCCCTTACGATAGCCTCCTGCCTCTTTGTGCTCTAAAGTTAGTCCTGCTATGTATCCACCTGCCACACGCAGTCACCATGAACAGATATCTCACTCTGAGCTGAATGGACCCGGGGTTTCTAAAGAGTCAGTCCCTGTGATAGTGGGGTCTGCTATGTGTCGGTGGCCTTTAGCTGAGAGAGATGGAGAGATAGACGTGCTACAAAGAGCCCAGAGTCTTGGGTCCAAGCGCTTTTAGTCTGGCATTAGAAAATTGCACATAATGGACCGTTGTGGTAAACGTGAACTGTGAGTCCCTTCCTGTCTCTCCAATGCCACAGTGATTTCAGACAGCTGATGATGACAGAATGATGGATTTTTGTATTGATAGAATTTTGAAGTTTAATTTTTTTATTTTATTTTAAAAAGCATTTTTGTGCTATCCAAAAAATATTATTTACTAATCAGATTTTTTTTCATTAAAAATCATTTAAAGCTACAGGTACGCAGAAATACAAACAACAAAATAATAAAATAAAAATGACAAAAGCATGTAACAAATGACTAGAATAAAATAAATAAATAAATAAAATTATAAACAAAAATAATAAAATACAAAAATAGCACTAACACTGAGGTAAGAACAGCAACAAACCTGAATTTTTAATTGAATGCAAGGAAGCAGAAATAAAAAGTAAAATAACAAAAATATTCAATTAATGAAAAAGTTTTTGAAAGCTTTTGAACTTTGACGCTTTGAAGTTTGAAGGTTCTTAGGTCACTGGACAAAGACAGATAGGTAGATAAATAGATAGATTTTCTGTTTACCTTTTTTTTGTCACATAATCACACTGATGTCAACTACCCAGATAGACAGACAGATAGATAGATCTGAAATTGCTTAATCGGGGGATGATATGTACATTGAGAGGCTTTGCAAGGGTTTTATGATGCTTTAATACTGACTTCATCCCCAGAATTGATCCAAGCTTGTCCTGGTGGTTGAACAGCTCCTCTAGGTGGATGAGCTGAACTGCCCAATCTCTCTTGGCACTTTGTGATTTATGACCTTTTTGGTGACAAATCGCCTCGGTTACACCGCATCGGAATAGCAGCGCGTAGAGTCAGCCTGCTTTAAATCAATGGCCCATTGTTCCTCCTCCGTGGACTCTCTGTGGCTGCTGAACAGGGACAAAGCCACCCAGATCTGCTGGAGAACAGCTTTGCCTTTAGTAAGCTCAGAGAATGGCGAACTTCGCATGTGCGCTGCTGAGACAAAACAACCCAATGTATTCATTTAACCCTGAATTAAAAATAAGACACGTTCACATTTTCTTCATAATTCATTCAACTGTTCTCCATAGTTTGTCAAGCCTTCAGTATAAAAGCATGAAAGTTTAGACTAGAGCAAGGGTATTGTTGAAAGGTTATATAAATCTGCCCATTTAATCAGTAGGCGGCGTCCACTCAAAAAAAAATAATATGCTGAAAATTAGTTTGCTTACCTAAATCGGATCCTCTGCAGTGAAAGGGTGCCATCAGCATGAGAGTCCAAACAGCTGATAAAACCATCACAATAATAATCCACAAGTAATCCACATGACTCTTGTCCACATGGTCTTGTGTTTGCAGGAAACAAATCCATCATCAGAACTGGGTAGATTACGTACATTATCATAGTCCATTAATACAGATGACAGATTATATGATGAAAGTTAGTTAGGTTACTCCTTTTAGGTACTATATTAGGTAATAATGTCTAACAGGTCAGTAAAAGTAACCTGTATGCCTCTGGGGGGTTATCATAGGTTGAGTCAGAGGTCAACCAAGAAGCCTGAATTCAACGCTCTATGGAACTCATATACAGCAGTTGTCGGAAGTAAGGAATTTGCTTTCAGTTTTAAAAACAGAATTTTTGTTACAAAAACCCATCTATCTGCTTCAGTGGACATGTGATAACCCCCCTGAGGTGTATAGGTTAGTTTTTGATGCAGTACATGTGGATATATCCATATATATCCATAATTTATGGAGCTTCCAAATCATGGTCACCATCCACCTGCATTACCAAGCATGGAATAAATAATTTTTTTTTAAACTAAAACTGTTTTTGTCTGAAAGAAGAAAGTCATATACACCTAGGAGGGCTTTGGGGTGAGAAGATTATGGCATAATTTTTGGCTGAACTATTCCTTTAATAATCTTGCTCCTATCTTCTCTGATCTTCTTCAAATTTACACTCGTGCATGTACTTTGAGATACTCATCATGTCCTTCTGATTTAACCTAAACAATAAGGGCCTTTAGTTATGCTGCCCCTTATTTGTGGAACACTGCAGGAACATTCTGAGAATGTTTAAAATGTCCAGTTTTTAGACGTTGTATTACCGTTATTGTTTGGTTATAAGAACGTTATTAAAAATGTTTTAGATTGTTTCTTTCTCTTGTTATAATGTTCTAAGAATGTTATTTAAAATGTTATTAAAATGTTCCACTAACAACAAAATGATGATGTTTTTATGCTAACCGTTTTGAAACATAATTTTCAGGACGTTCCCTGTTAGCTGGGATGTATGTGGATTAAAGTTTATGACTTTTCATTACTTTTAATATTGTAGTATTGTTGTTTTGTATGTATTTCTGGTCATATATTTCTAGAATCTTTTGTAAGGTGACCTTGAGTGCCTTGAAAGGTGGCTATAAATAAAATGAATTATTATTATTATTATTATTATTATTATTATTATTATTATTATGAATTTTATACCAGTGAAAAGACCTGTGGTCCCCTTATATTAAAATAAATTTTTTTTTCTTGCAAACAGTGTTTGATTTGTGTATAATTCTCTCCTGGTTCAGTTGGCATCAACTTTTTCACTATTAGAGAAAGCAGTGTTATGGAGGTTGGTAACCAAGCAGTTCCGTATAAAATGGAAGTCAATGGAACCTTTCATTTATGGGTGAACTATCCTTTGAATGTCCGCCCATCCGTTTGATCGCCTTTAGATTCAGACTCATGAAAAATGTGCCATAATGACATTACATCAATCACCAGGACTGACCGTCCAATAAACTCTGACGACTAACTTTGTTTTCCTGCTCCTAAAGGTCAGAGTTTCCTCAATCTATGTCCAGCTGGATGCACTGAGAGCTATTCTATGTTTTCCTTTGATCATGTGTCCATGTCACATAAAATATTTCTCTCAGGCCACTGAATCAGCCTTTTATTTGTCCAGTTCTACATGCTGATGTTGCAAATTTTTCTCATGGTAATATTGAATTGTAGAGTACAGTTTGATTATTTTAAGATGCCATCAGTCTGTTCTTAAACTGACAAAGAGAGTTTGCGAGAAAGAAATGAGGGCTAACAAGCTACACTGGCCAACCACCAAATAAAGTTTGGTCAGCTATTGATAATAAATAATAGATGGTTCATTGTTACATGTGTTCCACCTGTTCACATGAATCATAATGTCCAAGGCAGGGTGTGAGATTTTATATCTAATTATGTACTGACATTATAAAAGAAGGATTTAAAAGTTTTTTGTTTTTTTTTAAGAAAGTGGTGTTCTGAGTGGTGTGAAAAAAGTGCAAATATTGGTATTTTATTGTCTATATCTGTATGTCTATACAGTTCATTTTCATTTGCCAGCACAATTAATTTTGTACTACAAGATGTATTGCTAACCAATATTACTGTAACGTTCGGCTGGATGTGCCAGCACAGCTATGGATGGCACTCCAGCATCTGTTTTATAATCTGTGTTTTATGTGTCTCTGTTTATCCTGGATTTTCATCAATGAACTCATGTCTCCGCCCATCTTGTATGTGTTCATGAGTGCTCATTCATGTCTCCGCCTTGCTTGTTGGTTGTCATGGTGTTTCATTGTTGTCTCCGCCCAGTCTGACATGTATGTCTTTGTGTAAACCGCTCGTGATTGTGGATGTAACTTGTGTTTTCCCCCTTTGTCAAGCCATCCTATTTTCCCTGTGTTTCCCGTATTTCTGTGTATTGGATTTTCCATTGCCGATCTGGATTACTCTTTTGCCTTTGTCTTGGAAATACCCGTTAGCTGTTGTCGACCCTGCCCATGTGTACTCTGACTCTGTTTATTAAACTATTTGCATATGAATCCGAACGTCTCTCTGCCTCTGCTTCGCACCCATTCGTGACATTTACAATACTGGGCTTTTTATATAATAATAAAAACTGAACTTACCATGAACCATGTCTAATAAACAAACTGAGCATAACTTAAAAGTACTGAAAACACAATACTGAAAAATATATTTATTGTTAATATTCTATAAACAATAAATGTTAATGAAATATGCAAATTGTAACAACCTAACAAGCATAAATGTTCGTATTAGCATAAAAGGAAGCATAAGTATTTAAATAAAATGAAATGTAATGTGGTACAGAGAGATTTCTGGCAATGGTTTGGACAGTAAATTATTAGGGGGGTTATATTATAATGGGGAATTTTTCCCTATGCACGTCCTGATTTTTCCAAGTATTATGTGTCCCTAGGTCAACATACTTTGTTGATCCTGGGACAACATTTTAATGCAAAATATAGTATTGACCATTTCTCTACACCTAAACCCATGAGTAATGCCTACATTCAGAGAATATGACAGATGACTGACCTTGATGTGCAAGCACTAAACACTAATTGTAAGCCAAAACTTAAACAAAAACTGTAAACAAGTTCTTCAAATCTGATCTGGTTAATCACAATGTTGTCCCAGGGACATCTAGTACTTGACAAAATCAGGTTAGCGTTTTCCCCATTTTTCAGTAAAATCATATTATGCACGGAAAATCAAATGTAAAATGTTGTTAAAATAACTTACACTGAACAAATCAATAGGTTTTCAAATGGTTAGAATTATTGCACAAAAGCAAAATAAATAATTAAATAAATAAAAATAAAACTTAACGTAATACGTATTATTGTTACAGTTGATCTGTATCTGTTAGTTCAAAATTTCTCATTATTGTGAAATATACTTTAAAAGAACCACCATTCAAATGGATTGTTTTCTATTAATGTTTAAAAGAACAGAATTTATTTGGCATATATATATATATATATATATATATATATACATTTGTAACATGAATATCTTTGTCATTTTTGATTTTCATGTATCTTACTGAATTAAAGTATTTCTTTTTCTAAAAAAATTCTTCTGCTTGGTAGTGTATGCTTGACTTAGCAACCACTGCTAATTGATCAAACTGATTGGTCGGGTGTGAATGCTTTGACTTCATCTGAAAAAAAAAAGTTGGATTTTAAAGATCTCCTGAAGCGGGTGTCTATTCTGATCAGCGGTTACAGCAGCACAGCTGACAGAATCAAGTGCTAATGGCAGGCCTGAGAACTCTCTTTTATGTCTTAATAAACCTCCCTCGCTCTCTTTCTCTCTTTTTCTTCCGCCACCAATGAGAGACAATGCTTTTTCTCGGTCTGAGATAGGAGGTTGCCCACAGAGGATTAGTTTCCTGTCAGTGGGTCTGTCTCTTAATGAGTGGGACTTCACATAACCTTCAAACTGGGCCGTGGAGCCGCCCAATGCCTGACAGCTCGGCCCATCTCCCCTTGCACCAATAAATGTCAAGCGCTGATCTCTCTCTCCATCTCTCCCATCGCCTTGCTCGGTCTTAACGGAGGTCCCATAAATCTAACTGGTCGAGGCCTGAAAAATGACAGTTCCTCGGCGCTCATTTTTATTCTTTATTTCATCTACTCCTGTCTATCCTCCCGACCTGTATTTAAAGCACTGATACAACGTCCGTTTGCCTATAGGGCTCGAGGTGCAAAGAGTGACTTCATAACTCACCTTAGATTAACGGAGAAAGAGAGGGTGAAGTAAAGAAATTGAATGGGCTATGGGGTTATTTGAAGGGCACCGCAGCGGTTTTGTCATTCTCAATGTGATCTTTGGCATCAATTTCTTATTACATAATACATCACTCCAATCAGAAGCAGGGTTTTTTTGTGGTCGAGGGTGTTTACAAAGCACTGCAGAAGGATTATGGTTTGCTCTGTTTCTCTTCATTACGGACCAGGGGAGAGTGAAAGGGAGCCTCTGTCAGTGTGTCCCGGGGCAGAACGTTATAAAGGGCGCAGGGCCTTACAGGCTCATCTGTGAGTGTGTTTTGTACACATATGAAGACATACATCACTGCCACTATGTTAAATTGTAAAATTGCTTTTTGTGACAGCAGAGTTCATGTTTATAGCTGTAAAGATTGCATTGGAAAATAAAAATTCTTAAAGATGTTGCCTGTTTGTGTCTATTCATTTTAGCATCCTGTTAATTCAAAATGCATGTCAGTTTGTGGTTTGTGTAGTGTTAAAAGAAAGTGTCATTCGCGTTTTGAAGTAGATTTTTAAATGATTATTAATTAAATGTTATTTATTTATTATGCTGAATAACAGCACATAAGTTGCCAAAAATAACATCACCGTACTAATTGTAGTAACATGCATGTAGTAATATGTATATATATATATATATATATATATATATACAGCCACTACAACCTATGTGATGTAAGTGATTAAATATATATATATATATATATATATTACTTTTCATTCCAAACAAGTCTAAAATGAGTATTTATTTCAAAAATATGATAAAATATAATTATATGAAATATATATATATATATATACACACACACACACACACACACACACACACAGTATATATTATTTATTTATTTATTTTTATTATATTTATTAAGTTTTATACATTTATTAATTTTAGAAAGTATTATCTTCCTGTTATGCCATTCAAGTTCAAAAGAAAAAAAAAGCAGTTTGGAATTCACCCCAGGTAGGTATTTAACACATAGCCATTCTCTCACTCAAAAAATAAAATAAAATAAAATAAAAATCTAATTAAATTAACAGTAACCAGTGTGATCAACTAAGACATGAAAGAATGACGAAAAGATGACCAAAGGAGAAACAGAGACAAACTGAGAGGCAGTCAGTAAAATTGTCTGTTCACAATTATCAAAATTAATAATCAGGTCAAATCCAACAATAAGCACTAAATTTATGTCATGAAAGTACTTTAGAAAACAACCTGGAGTGATCCGCCCTATTTGGTGGACATCCCACGGTTGTAATGGTTATTTTTCATTAAATTAAACGGCACAGTGAAGGTCCTGTCCACCCGCACAATTAGACGCTTACCTCAGACTTGTTTACGGTTTTATACTGAAAACACATTTATCAGTAATTGGCTGCTGTTCTTTGTTAGGGAGGCCAGGTTATAGATTTATCCCACGGTACTGCAAACCGTAAAGTAATTAGGACGAGAGCTCTTTAAAGGACCTGGGTTGTGTTGAACACATTGAGCTCAAGTATGTGTCTGAAACTGACACAACTGTTGGAATGCTGTCGAGCGGCTTTGCTTTGTCTTGAAGCAGTGACATGTGTGTTTAAGTGGTACGTAAGTAGTCATACAGCTGTCACTTACTGTAAAGTAACTTACAATACACTTAACACATGAAACGAACGCCCTGGAGAAACCTGGCTTTAAAATTCTTAAGGAATCAAATTGCTTGCTCTATAGTTTGTAGAGTTATTGAAGAGTTATATTTGCATTTTTCTTTTTTGTAAATATTTACAAAAAACCACAGCTGCTTTTTTTTACCGTAAATTACTACATTATACATATTACCTTTATGTATATGTGTGCGTGTGTGTGTGTGTGTGTTTGAGGATTATTAAAAAGCAAGTAAATCCTTAAAAGAAGATACTTTTTTTCTAAGAAGCAACATTGTGTAAGATATTAAGACATTTTCATAGATTGCATCATGAAGATAAGTGACTGTTTTTAATGATTATTAAATACTATAGAAAAAAACTACCTTTTTATAAAAGAGAGAATATCTAAAAAATGTCTCAAATTGTGGTCAAATTTACCTAAACCCCCAAAAACTGCAACAAAAGACTCAAAGTCAAACTGTTCTTAAAATATAAATTCAGATATGTTCAGAGATATGTTATCTTCATTTATTGTATGTAGAAACATGACACACATTTGATGGTCAAATGAAACAACTGAGCTCCATTAAGCCTCCTGAAGTTTAAATGACCCACGTCTGAGCAATAAAACTCTTCCTCATCTTAACATTTTTGGCCAAAATCTCACTCTAACTCACCCATCCTCTTAACATCACCGGACCTCTCGTTCGAGTCCTATAGCTCTATCTCCATGGCGATTATCACAGCCATTACTACAATCCCGATATCGTCCTTGATCTCTGTCTCTCTTCGTCGTCATTAAGCTTGAGCGTGTTCAGAACACCGCATAACAAATGAGTCTCATCACTCGCCCTCTTTGCTCAACCAATTCTACCAAAAGTGTTTTTTTTAAACGCCCTCCGCAAGGGAATTGCAATTATTTGTCATTTTAATTCATCTGGTCAGAGACTGGGGAAAAAAAGGGACAGGAGCTTGTGTTCGACATAGTGAGTGCTAATGATTCATGGTTCTGTCTCCGGGCCCAAATTAATATTCGAATGTAATTATTACTTCCTCTGCCATTAACGCACAGGCCAAATGAAATCATGTGAGTGAGGATTTCATTAATGCACTGACAATTTAAAAGGAAAATAATATCACAGGCAAACCACCCCTGCAAATGAGTGGCTGGAAATCTGTTGAGCATTCTAATGGAGGCTGACTCGTGCAGAACCTCATGAGGAGATGAAAAGGTAAAGACATTTTACTGATGCTTCACTCGCATGAATCAGTGGCAAAGGACAAACCTCATGGGTTTTACTATAAAAGAGAAAGGGATTTAAACAAGATAAAGATGTGGCCTAATGTTTGTTCATATGATCTGACACATTCAGCTGTGCGTTTTAATCTTGCTTGCTTCCCTATTTTTTACAGTTTTATAAACTTTTTATTATGGAAGCATGTAAGCAAAATAAATAAATAAAAAATCATGTAAAACCAAACTTATGAGATAATGTAAAATTGACACACATCATAATTATAAGATAAATGTTACAATACAAAAGTAAAAAAAAACAAAAAAACAATTTGATAAAAAAGTCACAGTGACATAAAAAGTTAATTGGTGAAATTAAAACAGACTTTTAGATTTTTTTGTTAGTGAAAAAATATATATAGATATTTTAGTTTTATAATAATTTAGATAAGTTATTTTTTATTTTTTTTATCTGCAAAAATGTAAACAATTCAGTGTTTCTCTGTCAATATGGGGTGCTGTGTGTAGAAAAAAATGAACTTAAATAATGTTAACAAAGAGTGAAATATATTTATATATATAATTATGTCATAGTATCTCGTAAATTCAAACTTTTATGCCAGTATTATGTTATTCTTATTTTTATGATTTATGTAATAATTAAAATTTACCAAACCATGTTTTTTTATTATGTGACAGAAGTGGGCTTTCATATGATTTAGTCAAATAAATAAATAAATATATTCATAGTAAATGAAATTACAATAAAATAGAAATAAAATAAAGCAGCACAAAATAAAAAGTACAAAAATTAACTAAAATCTGGTAAATGGTCAGCAGCTGATTTATGACAAAATAAAGAAAAAGTAAACCAACTTCTCTTAAGTTGAGAGGACCTTGGGTGCAACAGATTATTGGTCTGCATTCTGAGTTCACACATCCCAATCAGAGAACACATTGGGTTTCTCCCTCTATCTTTTCCTGTGAGAAGGGGACAAGATTGGTGATGACAGGCTTAGTGAGGGGGAAGAGATGTCAGAAGGGTGCTGGTGACAGGCCTAATGCTGTCAGGTAGTGCTCTCTGCCTATGTGCCTTCGGGATATGCATACCGCACCATGATGCTAGTTGAATTTAATCTGTGCTGATAGTATAACGACATCTGCAGGTCTGATTGAGAGAGATTTTCAGATGATGGTATTATAAAGTGTAAGTAGGAGAAGGCCAAACTGGAGGGCAAAAGTGGTATGTTAAAGACATGAGGTGATATTTACTGTCACATGACAAGCATCTAAACAGCATCAATAACAAAACTTATAGGTGTGCCTCAGGTGCGACTTCAATGTCTTGGAGTCCTACCTGGGTAATAGGCCATCACTAGTCAGCTGGAAAGACTGACTCACTTCAGCCTGTATTCTTAGCACTGGGGTGCCACAAGGTTCAGTGTTTGGACCCCTACAACACTGCACTGTTACAAAGGCATTAACTATAAATACAGATTTATATTTAAATGCCAATTTACTGTTATATGAATTTTAATTATGCAGATATCTTTGGATCTGTTTAAAATGCCCTCTGTTTGTATATTTATCAATGTCTAGTTTGACATTCATGCATTTGGCAGAAATTTTGTGCAAAGCAACTAACGCGTATATTTATTAAAAAAAGTTCAACCACAATGATGCTTGCTCTACAGTTCGGAAATGTGCGCAAGCAATTTTGTTTTAAAAAAAGATGCTTAAGCGTTTTGATTCTCTTTCGGGTGGAACAGATCTTTAAACTGCCGTTTCAAGATTCGGACTGAATTGCAAAGTGATTCAGATTGCTTTGTTGAATTCAATGTACAAAACTGACTTGAAACTGTGAGACACGAATCAGACAATTCTGGGTTGGAATTCTCACCAGCTGGCAGAAAATACACACACTTGCGATTTTATAAAAAAAAAATGTCAAGAAAAATCGAATGTTTGCTACTGTGGTATTTAATCAATAAAAAACTTCACTACTGAACTCAGTGCTTTAATAACTAGCGACAGGCTGCCACACACTGCATCTGACAGAAAGGTGAACATGTCACCAGGTGTATTTAAGGAGACGACCTGTTTGTCCTTGAGAACCTGTACTGCTCGATGTGATTTATTGTGCGATACTGTTGTGCTTTTCAATATTGTTCAAAAGTAAGGCACTGATTACCTCTCTGAGTTCCTCTGTGCTCTCCTGTCAGCCCTTCACTCACCACCCCTGCGGGCTAAGGCTTCTTTAATTGGTTTTGAAAGGATTGTGCACCCTTTCATCAATGATATACTCCGTAATGTTGAGGGCTGGAGTGCTTAAATTCAGCTAACGTGGTTCTGAGAGAGATTCAAAATGCTCCCAGAGTGGAAAATACAGCAGGAAAAGAGAAACGGACAGTAAGCCGAATAAATAAACTTGATCTAGCTTCAAAGAAACGTTAATTTGAGCTAAATACGCTTTATAAAATCTGCTGTTTTCCCTAATTTTATATCTCTTGTTTACAGACCCAGCATTGTCTTCTCCTCCCGGCGCAGATCAACAGATCCTGCAGTTTTATGAAAGGTTTGTGGGGGTTCCAGGGTGACATTATTTAATACTGTGTCTCTCAGTCTACAGTAATGGTTCAGTAAATGTGAAAAATCTCTGCAATATTCTGGCCTGTAATGGAGTACCTTTTTTCTTTCAGCTACTTAAACTTCTCACACCTGAGAGCGACCGTTTCAGTCTTTCACTCAAGAGACTATCCAATCTCTTCCATGAACTCTCATCACAGCTAGGTACTAGTGTTAAAGTGCCCCTATTATGGATTGTTGCAGATTACCTTTCATGCAGTGTGTAACGTAGCTCTAAATGAAAACATCCTGCTAAGATTTAAATGTAAAAGTGCACCTTGTATAAAGATAATGTTTCTCAGAAGAAAGAGTCGACTCTGAATCATTGAAACGAGTCCCAATCTGTTTCATGTTGATGTCAACACAAAATTTTAGCATATGCCTGTGTAGCTGGTTTTCTATTCTCCTATCAATAAAGCTTGTGATGCCAAAATTCTTCTCCCAACCTTTTATTCACTGAAAAACAGTATAACATAGAGCGAGTTGCTCAGTTCCAGCATATTCGACACACCGCGTATTGCCTGGACCAACATGGCGGCAACTTTGGCGTGCGGTCGAGCGGCCAAAGCAATTTTCCAGTGTGATTATTTAATAGATCATTATGCAAGTGGAGATACACTCTGTTATACCCTCACAACTCTTTGCCACGAGGTGCCGCTTTTGGAGCATTAAAAGCTCACAAACACTGCTTTAAATAAAATCAACCAATCACCAGAGGGGTTTGAAAAAATAAATCATTGAACGAATCGTTTAAGAGTCGCTGAATAAATAAGGTAAAAATAATTGCATATTTTAAGAAAATGAAAGGGTTTTTTGATCTTGCATGCATGTCAATCTGTTCTTTGGGACACCCAAAACCAAAACATAAAGCTTTTATAACTCATAATAGGGTCACCTTAACCTTAACCAATTTTAACTTTTGTCAACCGTGAATTGAATATATTGGTTGCATTTTGACCACCAGCAATTATGTGGGAAGTCACATTTTTATTAATAATAAAAATAACCAAAAAATAATACTAGGTTGAAAAAACGGAGAAATAAAAATATGCTGGTATTTTTTTATGTAAATATAAGTTACGAAAAACATCGAATTAATTTTTAGACATTATGTATCTAATCAAAGCGTTGATTGTAGTAATAACACTTGCAAACAGTTCCCTCTTCTGGTGACCCAGCGCCACAACAGCAGACAGAGACTGATGACATCAGCCAGAAGGACTTCAGTGATGAGCCCAAGACATCCATGATGGATGGCTGCACCCACCGGAGCATATTGCTGCCCTTAGAGAGAAAATGTCCGTGCAGAACACTGAGCCTAACACCACTGAGAACTGCTATATTTGTCTCCAAACATTGTGCTAAGAACAGCATATGAAATGTCACCCTCATCCGTATTGAATGAGGAGGAAAATACAGAGCAGGAGCACAAAACTCAAGCAAAGAATAAAACTAAATAAGTCTTTTTTTAGAAGAGTTACACAACTGCAACAACTTAAGAACTATACATTTTATTTTTAAACTGCAGTTAAAGGAATAAGGTAAATCATTTCTATTTGAATATATTTTAAACTTATTCCTTTAATTTTTAACATCATTACTCCAGTCTTCACTGTCTCACAATCCTTCAGACATCATTCTAATAAAATGATTTAAGCTAATGCTTAAGAAACATTTAAAACTTTTGAAAAGGTTGTAGTGTTTAATATTTTTGTAATATATCTCTTAATGCATTCTTCAAAAGAATAGCATTTATGTTAAACAGAATTATTTTATATCAATATAAAAAACTTTACTTTGAGCAACTGAATGTGTCGCTTCTGAACAAAAGCATTCATTTCTTAAAATAAAATAAAAGAGCAGTAGTTAGAAAATAGGAATATTAGCATATTAATTTTTTTTTTGATATTTGCACTCTCAGATTCCAGATTCTCAAATAGTTGTTTATCAGTCAAACAAACCATACATTAATGGAAAGCTTATTTATTCATCTTTCAGGTGATGTACAGATCTTGGTTTGAAAAACTGATACTTATGACAGGTTTTGTGGTCCAGGGTCGCTTTTTTGATTTTAAAAAGATTACATATGCATTCAAAGCCACAAAAGCCAATATTAAAATGTGCATATAAAAAATATAAACTTGTTTCCATGCTAGTACTCGGTACAGTTAGCAGATGAGCGCTGGGTGCACAGGAAGTCACTAGTGATCTCTTTGTATCCTGGAGCTTCAGTAAGTCCACTTCCTGCACACAGACAATAAACTTCAGGAGCTGGTTTTGTCTTTACATTTATTGTGTTTCAATCAGATTCACTCTGCTGTTTTGTCCAATGTTACCTTCCATTAAGTTGTAGAGGTTACAGTAGTTGGTGCCGTGATCTGTGACAGCATACCAGGTCTCTGACACTGACATGGCCTGGGGAACATGTTTAGATAGGTTGGTCAAATGTAGTCAAATGTAGGTGATTGTTTGTATATAAGCACTTACAGATACATGGCAATGTGTGAAAAATCCATAAGAGACGAGTCTGAAGTTGATGTCATCAACATATTTCTTTACTGGAGTTGTGTGTTTGGCTGAGATGAAGTGCACAGATGCAGACTGCAACTGTAAGAGAAAGAGCAAAATAATTTATACCGATGATACATAAACACATCTCTTAACATCAAATCACACACCTTGTAGAGACACTTCTCTCCTCCCGTGGCACAGGTCGAGACTGTCCTCCACTTTTTAATCTGTGCGACCAGAGCTTCATACACACTCCTGCAAGGCAGACTGAAATACCTGGGGAAAGCCAAACACAAGTTCTCAATCAACTGATCCCAGTTATATCTAAAACAATATACGATACATGCTGCCATCTAGTGGAAGCAGAAGCTATTGCACTGGCTACTGCCTTTTCTACAGTACATTACAAATCTACAGTATTGTACTGTAAAACTATATAACTGAACTATATATTTTCTCCAAATTCTACATTTAAATTAATTCATAATAAGAATAGAAATTAAGTACATTAAACATTGTATAAACATTATAATAAAATAATAGAAATATTTCAAATAGTGGAAAATGATCAAAGACAAACAATAAAGAAACAACTAATATTCTCAACGGAAATGTACTTCTACAAACTTTTTATAAAAACCTGATCATTGTTTTTTTTTTAAGAAATCAGTCAATTGTTAGTATCTATTAGTATTTATATAGTAGTTCTATTTTACATTTTCATTTTAAATTATAGTTAAAGTGCTTTTGTCGTGTGTGTGTGTGTGTTTGTGTAGTTTTCATTATTATTTTTCTATTTGCTTAGTACATTGTTAAACTAAACTCAGCTAAAATGAAAATAAAACATTTTCATTTAAAAAAATTTATATAAAACTAAAATAGTTTATTTGTTTTTACTTTTACTTTTAAGTAACAAAAATGTTTTCATATGGTTTTAAATTTAGTTTAACTATAATAACCCTGTAACAAATACACATAGACACAAAAACTATAAACATCTAAACAAATACATATAAACAAATACAGTTGCATCATTTAAGTTTCTTCTCAAACACAACTTTCAATTCTGTATGCAAATCTAATGCTAAAGATTTTTATATATATATATATATATATATATATATAAATGAACACAAACAAGTACTGTACCACTCCACTTTGCACTGTGCATGAAGAGGTCCAGCGGAGCAGAACTGAGATGCTCCTAATGTCACAATACCAATAAAGAACAAGTTAGAGAAACGCATGATTATTCTTAGTCTCGTTGCTGCAACTAGTTCAGTCAGAGCTGAAAGTTTCCAGAGGTCTTTACAGGACAGAGACAGAATCATAGGATGGTCATGAGTGAGGCTGCAAGGGAAATTGACAAATTTAATTAGAACATCAACTGAACTCTCAAAAAAGAAACAGGCCTACAGGGTGTGTGAACGCTGAGCTCAGTGTGAGGTAAGAATGATTAAGTTTTTAAAGTGAGTTTTCAGACACAGAATTAAAGTCATTCCTTCCCTGATGTCCTTTCTCCCCTGAGGACAAAAAAATTACTCATGTTCTTAACAGTCCTATTTAAATTAGAAACTAGAACAAACATTAAGGATTTGGAAAAACAAAGCTGGTGACTTTTTTTGTTGCACAATCCAGACAACGCAGATAAGGAAGAAGCATCAAAACAGGAAAATTCAGTCATCAATACCCATGCTGCGCCTAAACGATTGTTCTTCCAAATATCTTTTGTATTATATCTTTCATTTTTGGAAGATTGTAGTGCATTTTTACACTGTTTAATAATCCCTACCATGGCCTCAAACCACTGCAGTGCACAAACTGTACACTGATATCCTTCAGCAAGTCATATGATGTTCCTCTGACCTCGACACACACTCCTCCAGGATTTTTCTGCAGCTCACAGTAAGTGACTTTCAACACTGTGGTCAGGAACAACACGCTGTATCTGCAGGCCTGAAGCTGCTGCCCTGCTGTTGCACAGAAGTTGAAGAAGAAGAGGGGTAAACACAGCAGTGTGAAATCATTGGAGGACTGGAGGAAAGCGAGAGGATGCTATTTTTGAAGAAATTGACACGTTGTCGTCAGCATGCTCTTCCTGCTGGCTCTCTCTCGGTCCACACTCCTGCCAAAGATAGGACCTTAAGGTATCATTTTGACACAAAGTCAAGCAGTAAATGTCACAGTTTACTTGTATTGTCTCTAATTTATAGTATCTATCTATCTATCTATAACATTAAACTTAAACCCTTTTCATACCGCACTGAGATATAGAGGAATGTGTCATTTTTATCAGGTTTTTCCAGTAATCTGTTGTAGAGCCCATAATAGCATGGTTTTTAATTTTAATAAATTGTTTCAACCCCTCTCACGTGAAAATGTCATCAGCTTTGGCTGAAAGGGTTTTGTCACGGTGAATTGATCCTTTGTGATGTGATGTGCAATTCACCAAAAGAGAAAGAAATAAAATAACCGCATTTTGGTTTTAGGAAAACTTTGATGAAAGGTTTTGATCCACTGTAAATGTTGACAACTGTATACAACCGTTTGAAGCTTAATTGAATTAATATGTATAATTATTTCTTTTTATAAATAGCCATTTGATTTACTTTATATTGCTGGTAATTGCCAGCAATTGTATTTTATGAAACATAACCTATATTAAAATGGGATCAAAACTAGTTTATTTCCCTAAATGAATATTAAGTATTTAAATACTGTTAAATAAACAATGTTATGAGAAGAGGTTGTGAATTATGTATCACTTCATAACAAAAATAAGTTGTTTTCTGTGGGGTAGCAATGACTTCATATTTAAAATGATGTTGAATAACTTACAGGTTTAAAAGGTTTAATGGACAGCCTAGTTGATGTGCATTAACACTAAAAGCTTCATTGTCATGAAAGTAAATTAACATAGTCTAATTAACTACTACATCTTCAAAATCTGAATCTTGGCCCATACAAACATTATTTCAACATATCTTTGTGATGGTGCTTTATTATTACCTATAACATCGAGTTACCAGCCTAGAACAACCCAGAGGTGATCCTGCAACAAACAGAATAAACAAGAAGGGCTGATTATCATGAAGCTCTGTTTATGATGACTGGAAGGTGTAGTAAGTTATTAAGAAATTCTAAATAATAATTATATTTTTTTTAACTGGGTGTATTTAACAGCTGTTAAACCATAAATATATATATATTTATTTTTTTAAAGAAAGATTAAATTATTGTGAATGGCGATATTAATCACGTGGTAACTGTTGTTTTTCTCAGCGCCGAGTAAGATGAACCAACCACGTTCGTTCGTGATTAATGAATGAAGGCTTCGCAAAATCCATTATCAGGACTTTCCATTTCCATTTGTATTTAATTGTTAAAAATTTACATTTAAAACGATTACACTGTTACGTGCGCACACGTTTCAATTGAAATGAAAAACGCTGTAGAATTTTAAATATGACTCGATGAAGAATTGTGAGCCTCCCTGCGCCCCCTAGAGGAAGATCCCAGCTATTGTCGTAACTTCTGCCGTGTCTCCGGGAGCGACTGTAGCGTGGTGGTCAGTGCAAATCAAGCGGACAGAGGGCGGGGAAACAGTCACCGGTGAGGGACATACACATCTCATCCGCTTGCTCGATGGTGCCTCGGCAGAATCCATTACAGGTAACGTTATAACCTTGAGATGTTTTTGCCAATTACATATACATCGGGTGCGTCATGCTCTATTCTACCATCATCATGCGCGATTTACAAAACCTGCCCCTGATTATATAGAAATATATAGACTAGATATTGTTTCTGTTCTTCTTTGCTTAATAAAGAATGACACATCAAATATATCGTGTCAATACGAGCCAACAATCACCTTTGCTACTCTCTAGCAGGTCACACAGCTTGAGATTTTAAAGTCATGGCATTGCAGAATACATCATTTGATTTCACATCACATCTATTCAATTCTATTCCTCTTTTCTTTTTTATGAGGAAACCCTACATGCATCCAACCTGTGGATTTTATTTAATAACGTTTTACAATTTATTGGTTAATATTGATGTATTATTGGTATTTTAGTTTTTTTTTTATTATTATTATTATTATTTACATAGTATATTTCCCACCTATTTCTCAATACTATAATGTGTCCAGATTGATTGTTTAAATTGTCATAATTCTCAATTATGATTGTCATTAGATTCTTATTAGTGGAATACAATAATGAAAATCATGCTATCTGGACACATTTCCACAAAATATATATTTAAAAGACATAAATACCACCATGATAAAAAAAACACATCTAGCCTATATATTAGTGCTGTCAAACCATTAATCGTGATCAGTAGCTTCCAAAATAAAATATTTGTTTATATAATATATGTGTGTGTGCTGTGTAGTTATTGTGTAGATATAAATGCATGTATATATTTAAGAAAACTATGTTTTATATTAAATATATGTATGTATAATATTAAATATAGCAATATAAATTTATAAATACATATGCATGTAAATATTTCCAAAACATATTGCATGTGTGTGCATATAAATAATAAATATTCACAGTATACATATTTTGTAAACAAAAACTTATTTGGATGTGATTAATCATGATTAATTGTTTATATACACAGCATATATATATATATATATACAGCAATTGAAATAAGTATTTTTAAATAGTATTTGTTGTACTGTCTTTTTTGTCTTATTTTGTACAAAATATGTCCAGAAAGGATGTTTCCAGTGAAAATATATTTGTGTTTTTATTATGTGATGAAATATTACTTCTTGACAAGTTTAAAAAGAATTGCACAAAATAGGCATCTGAGATCTCTTTTAACAAAGCATTATTCTATTAGTGTCTTAAGATCCAGTACGAGGTGCTTCGGACCTGAACATGGACTCTATTTCCCTGCTGGGCAGCAGTCCGGCCAGCACCAAAGTCTGCTTCCTGCCAAACGGACTGAAAAATGGCTCTAAAGAGGGATCGGGCAAGCCCACGGTCGCCATCATCGGTTCTGGAGACTTCTCCAAAGGTTTGACCCTGCGACTGCTCCGCAGCGGCTTTCACGTGGTGGTGGGGTGCCGACAGCCCAAGAGAGCGGCCGAGTCGTTCCCGCATGTGGTAGACGTGACCCATCATGAGGATGCAGTGGGGAAGGCCAACATCGTGTTCCTGGCCATTCGCAGAGAGCACTATTCCTCCCTCTGGGACATCAAACACCTGCTGGCTGGAAAAATCCTGGTGGATGTCAGCAACAACAGACGGGTCAACCAGTATCCAGAATCAAACGCTGAATACCTGGCCTCCCTATTCCCAGAATCCATTGTGGTCAAAGGCTTCAATGTGATCTCGTCCTGGGCCATGCAGTCAGGCCCCAGAGACTCCAGTCGACAGGTACATTGTACGAAATTCAGTGTAGTTCCATAGCCACAAGACCGGGAATGTCGAATGGTTTTAAACATGCTGAGCCAAATAATCTCACTTAGCAAGCTTGGCCAATTAAAACAGTCCAAATTGTTTCTGTTCAGATCTTTTGGCAGAGCTTCAGAACAGTCTGTGCAAGGTCCCAGACAGTGTCTCGACCAGGATTCAATCGCAGTCTATTTAGTACCAGTGGTATTTAAGCATTATTTCTGTACTATTTATTAACATTTTAAACTGACTTCTTTATATTTTTATTAAACGATTTTAGCTATGTGATTTTGTAATTATTTCTGTTATTACTGTAAATATTATGTTCAGCTTTAATCTATGTTTATTTGAGTAATTTTAGTAGGCCTTATTAAAAAAATATATTTATTAATATTTTGAAGTTGCTTCATTTTTTTTCACCTTTTTTTAGTTTTAGCAATTCTGTTATGTGCTTATGTCATTATTATTATTAACAATATTATTTAAATTATTTCTAGTAAGACTTATTTATAATTAAACTCTAAATATCTAGTAATTAAATATTTATCTATTTCTTTTCAGCTTTACTTTTTTGTTTAGCAATTTATTACTTAAACGTATAAATATAAAACATATGATGTTACTTTTAATTTTGTTATTATGTTTCAATTTTGGTTTTCTGCTTTTGTAATTGTAGTTGTTTTGTGCATTTCTGTTCAGCTTTAATTCATGTTTTATTTCAGTTTTATTTTTGGTAATGTCAGTACTTAAACTTATTTATGAAACTTATTTAGTTCTGTTATGTGCCTGCCTTTATAATTATTACTGTGCATATTTCTGTTCAGCTTACATTTTCTTATTTCACTTTTATGTTTATATACTTATAAATATAAAAGTTATGAAGTTACCTTTATTTTTGTTTTTATTTTTCAGTTTTAGTTTTAGCAATTCAACTTTTGTAATTTTTATTTAGTAAAACAAATATTTCTATTCAGCTTTAGTTATTTTTATTTCTGTTTTATATTTATTGCTTTCAGTACTTTTTATTACATAAACATTAATATTTTAAAATAGCTTTAATTTTTTCATTTGTCATTTTTAGTTTTATTATTTCTGTTATCTGCTTTGTAAGTTTATTTTTATTTAAAAAGAAAGATTTCTTTTCAGCTTCATTATTTCAATTTCATTTTCAAAAAGTTTAGTATTGTCATTTGTACATTCTCTTTTATTTCATTTTAATTTTAGTTTATTTCTAATATTTCATTTTTACTTTAACTTTATTTCCATTAACTACAAAATTTTTTAGAAAAAATCTACAACAAATCTATACTGCTCTATAATTATTTCATTTAATAAAAATATTTTTCAATCATTTTAGTTTTACTAAAGAACACAGATATGCAGTGTTTTATTGCTCTATAGTAAATACATGACACTTCTAAAGTGACATAATGTTCAGGGAATAAGGAAGATGATGATGAGGATTATGTCTCCTTGTATTATGCCTTACTTTCTTTGAGCAGCTAATTCGAATGATGAACAGATGAGCTGAAAGAGGAAAAGATTTTATTAACACAATGAAAGATCCATTACAGCCATGCCATAAACTCGCTTTTATCTTACGGTCTAATTTTGAAACCTTATAAACCCAGTGAATTAATTTCAGTTTATGGGTTCTAGGGAATAGCTCCTACTGTAACCGATCATGCGTATATATATATATATATATATATATATATATATACATACAGTGGGATCCAAAGTCTTGGACCACATTGAAAATCTGGCATTCACAATCTAATTTAAACCTGTAATTGGCCAACAATGATTTGGTCACCAATTTATCAGGCTAATAAATGTTGAAGGTTTTGTAGGGAGTGATTATTGATGGCTCGTAATTTCTTTCTACAGGTCTATATTTGCAGTAATTCAGTGGACGCTCGACAGCAGCTCATAGAAATGGCCCGTCAGCTCACTTTCATCCCTGTGGACATGGGCGCACTCTCCTCCGCCAGAGAGATTGAAAATATGCCACTGCATCTCTTCACCGCCTGGAAAGGACCCGTTCTAACCGCGGTGGCCTTGTCCATCTTCTTTTTCGCTTACTCCTTCGTGCGGGATATTATCCATCCTTACATGAAGACCAGACAGAGTTTTTTCTACAAGATTCCTCTGGAAATCGTGAACAGGACGCTGCCTGTAGTGGCTATCGTTCTGCTAGCGCTGGTGTATCTAGCGGGACAGCTTGCTGCTGTGTACCAGCTCGTCTACGGGACGAAGTACCGCCGCTTCCCGCCCTGGCTGGAGGGCTGGCTGGAGAGCCGCAAACAGCTGGGCTTGCTGAGCTTCTTCTTTGGCTGCATTCATGTGCTGTACAGTCTCTGCCTGCCCTTGAGACGCTCAGAGAGATACCTGATGCTCAACATGGCCTATCAGCAGGTCTGCGTGTGCTCTACATCAGTCACATCCAGCAGATCCACTGTGGGGGAAGGGGTTTCTGTTTTGTTTTGTTTTTTGTTCATACTCTTATTCTGGGCTAATATTACAACAACAACAATAAAAAAAAAAAGTTAATACAATATAAATATGAATACATCCATAAATACATAAAAATATAATAATTTTAACTGTATTACTTATATCAGCTATTTTATTATTAAATATAATTGTAATAATTATTGTCATAATAATCAAAATCATTAAATTCATTCACATACATAAATACATAGAGATTAACTGAGTATTAATAATGATAATAATCATCATATATAATATACAGATAAAAACATACTGCTACAAAGAAAGCCAAATAATAATAATAAAATTGTATGAAAAATATAAATTCATAATTCATACAGAGGAATATTGAATATTGTTGTTATTATTTTACCAGTTTAATAATCATAAATGTTTTAGTTATTAGTTTAGTTATAATTGTAGTTTTTGTTGTTCACATTCAGATTTATTTAGATTATCTAAGCATTATATCAGCCTATCGTCCACAATAATAATAATAGTTAATAAAATATAAAATTAAAATTTGTAGATACATAAATGCTTAGAGATACAATAATTTTAAAAGAAACATTATTATGATTATTATTAATCGTTGTTAATTATAATCATCATAATGATCATAAAAAGTAAATAAATACATACATTTATACAGAGATTATTAATATTAAACATCGCTGATAATCATTGTTAATTTATGATGATAATTATCATATGTTAATAAATATATAGATATATACTGATACAACATTTAATTATATATATATATATATATATATATATATATATTTTTTTTTTTTTTTTTTTAATTTTTTTTTTAATGCAAAAACAGAGATAACAGAAACTATATTATTATTATTATGGTTATTAATAACAGATCTTTTAGCAGTTTTGATTCTTGTAGTTCAGAAGTAGTAATCTATTAATAATAATACAAAATATGACTTTTTCATATATTACCAAATCCTAGAAAAAGTTCATAAATAAGTGTATATTTAAAATAATTCTGTATGTAGAACAGATGTTTAATTTACACACATATCATTTCATATTTCCATTTATATTTATATAAATATAAGTATATAGTATAGTAGCATGAATGTAAAAAACTAAAATAAATCAAATAAATAAATATTTTAATTTAAAAAAAAATCCTCTAAACAGATCTTGTTTTACTTTCTCTGTAGGTACATGCCAACATAGAGAACTCATGGGATGAAGAGGAAGTGTGGAGAGTGGAGATGTATGTTTCCTTTGGCATCATGGGTTTAGGGCTCCTCTCTCTATTAGCTGTCACTTCCATTCCGTCGGTGCACAACGCACTCAACTGGCGAGAGTTTAGCTTTATCCAGGTAAGACAATCTCCATTCTCCAATCTCGTAGCTTCAGTGTTCTTTGGTCCTCAGACAAATAAGATATCAAACGGGTCTATATCCTGTCAGTCCACTCTAGGCTACATCGCCCTGCTCATTTCCACGTTCCACGCTCTGCTCTTCGGCTGGCAGCGGGCGTTTCTGGAGGAGTCTTATCGCTTCTACATGCCGCCCAATTTTGTCCTGGCCCTGGTTCTGCCCGTCACGGTGATAATCGGAAAAGTGGTGTTGCTGCTTCCCTGTGTGAGCCAGAAGCTGAAGCGGATCAGGCGTGGATTAGACTCCAATCAGAGCCGCACCAACCACGAAAGACCAGCTGCCCACGTTTCACCTGAGAGGGTCACCATCATGTAACTGCATCACAGTTTTTAATGTCACAGTAAAAGTAAACTCTCAGCCTTTCATTTCACATAATACCTGACCAGTATGCAGCCTATCTAGAAGTTGACATTTCAGCTTTAATGGACACAAAGATTTATCCGTAAGGTTTCAGTCCTGTTTTCTTTAATGAATAGGAGTTGAGTTAGGACTGTAATGGTCATGTGACTTCATTGACCCCTTCAGAGGAGGATGTCATGTGACTGGACGACCTCTTCAGGAGCCTTATTGTAAACCAAACTTTATTAAAAACAATGCTATTTATGCACAATCTACTGTTCATAAATGTAATGTTTTAATGCTCACCAAGACGGCTTTTATTTAAAAATACAGTAAAATTGTGAAATATTATTATAATTTAAAATGTGCTTCTATTTGAATATATATTAAAATTGTATTTATTCCTGTGATGCAAAGCTGAATTTAAAGCATCATTACTCCAGTCTTCACTGTCATATGATGTGATTTGCTGCTAAAGAAACATTTCTTCTTATTATTTATGAAAATAGTTGTGTTGCTTAATTTTTTGAAATTAGATCAATGCTCTGTTGAAAAGAAAGCTTTTTTTCTAACATCATAAATGTCTTTACTCTTATTTTGTATCAATTTAATGCATTCTTGTTGAAATAACTTACTATACTTTTTTTTCTTTTAAGGTAAAATCTTACTGACCCCAAATTTGAACATATATAAACATGCAGTTTGATTAAATCTCATGCCAAAACTCTGGCTTATGTCAACATGAAAAATGACGGGCTTCATTCTGTTACAGAAACACCCTCTTTTCTCTATCCAGCCATTTCCCAATGGGACTCCCTGAAGTTCTGCCCTGTTTTACTGAGAAACACAGAAGTTAAATGGGTTGTGAAAGTAATTTCATGCCAACCTATTTATAATTTAAGCATTTTTAAACATTGGATTAACTGTACTCACAAGGCTCTGTGAGATTTGATGGTTCATATGACAGACTGATGTTAGAGTAACACCGAATCTGTTTTAACATCTGTACTGGCAAAACACGACAAGTTCATTCACTGGAAATGACCTGCACAGGCTCACAGCTGAACATCTCATGCTAACAGACAGCTCTTTTCAACACTGTTTCCTGTGAAACTGTTTTGTGTCACTTGTCTTGTTGCACTGCTCCGGGTGTGTGTTCACAGTGTGTGTGTGTGTGTGGTTGTTCACTTCTCACTGCTGTGTGTGTGCACTTGGATGGGTTAAATGCAGAGCACTAATTCCTAGTATGGGAAACCATACCTGGCCACTTGTCACGTCATTTCATTTCATTTTCATTTCACAGCACTATCTGCCTCCAGTGTGTTGTTTGGTAGCAGTGTGAACACTCACTTGATGTTTGGAGTGAGAAACAATAAATACAAATGTACAGAATATCTCTCTACACACAATGATTTTACCTTCCCATAACAAGTATTAGTGTGGTTGTAGTTTTTATAATAAAACCATGGTACTCCAAGTTCGGTGTTGATATTTTTTTTTTATCAAAATACTGTAAAATAGTAAAATAGTGAAGTATTATTATAGTTATTATTATTATATTTATAGATACACTTTATTCATATGATGCATAAATCATTGTAATTTGATGATTTGAGGGAAAATATATATATATATATATATATATATATATATATATATAACTTTTTTCTGTGACCATTTTCCCATTTTGTTATTTATATATTTTTTTGCAATGTACAATGTCTATTACCTTTGATTAATTTAATGCATCCTTGCTGGAAAGAAGTTTTAATCACTTTCAAAAATACTTTAGTAATGCACTTTTTAAAAATACCATGGTAATATCACATTGCATGACTAAAAAGGTATGATTTTGTCACAATATCATGTTCAAAAATACATTTACCTCTTTTTGCACACACAGAAGACTGAAGCTTAAATACAATTAAATAAAAAATTTGATTTACAAATATACAATTTTATTTTGACTGTAGTATTTTACATAAACTTACAGTCGGAAATCTTCCCTCAGAATGTTATGTGCCAAGATGATCACTCAGTTGAAGATATTAACTCTGAAAAGACACAAAAAGTACAATAAAATGTTTTAGTTTAAATGTTTAGTTTAACAAAAAGGAGTTACAGTATCATCCCACATATCAGTCCTGCTGGGTTTGTGGTGGGCTCCTAAAATCATTCTGACTTTTCACCTCATTAGTTTACACTCCCACACATTTAGCACCACATTGAATAAATTCAACCAGCAGGTGGCGCACCTCTCCCTCTCAAACACAGCATTATGGGTAAACTCACCGAGCTGTGGGTGTCTAGTGCTGCCTACCACCACCCGTTCGTCAGGAGATAAAATGTAATCTATTCATCCCCCCAAATATTCAGTTTAAATCTCAGCAGGTGTATAGGAGCCCTTAAAGATCTCCCGAAGCTCTGGACACATAATAATATCAATTAGCGTGACTATATGAGCAGAGACTCCGTTTCTATGGCCGCAGGACTGTGATGCTAAAGCCTGTTAAATCTTTTATTAAGCCATTATCACTAAAGCGTCGACCCTGGCGGAAGTTTCGATGAAATGTCACGAGGGTGTTTTGTTTGGACCGGACCTTCAGCCTCTATAAGTGTCACCGCCAAGCATTTACTAGGAAACTTCCCACAAATCACCGCGAATCCGAGACAGAAACGCTTCTCACGCCATGCTGAGATCCTAACAGTCTCCATGGCTACAAATGCGCTTCCTGCTAAGTTTGAAAGACGCAGAGAGATTAGTTTTAATTACCACTAATGATCAACAAACAAGGAGAAATTGTCTGCGTATTATACTCCCGCACAGGTTATCACCCCGAACCGTAATGGCCCCGCAAACTTACGTCTACTTCACGCTGATGTCGTTCATCAAAACAGCTGCGTTAATTGCAGGGGAGAGTAAAAACTGCAGTTTAGGAAAGAGTGTGGCCAGCGTGGGCTCATAAATAAAACACTCTGCCTCATTTGCTTCTTAATACGTTCATGGTGGGTTCCTTAGTGGCTCTCAGGAAGAACATTACACTTATATTGCATGACAGATACAGTGAAGATACTGAAAATGACCTGGTTAATAAAACAAATAGAGGACATTTTTTCCATTAAAATGATCAAAAGTGAAAGTAAAAATAGTTAAAATGTTACAAAGTTGTTGTTTTTCGTGGAATGATTCTGAAAGTTCTGCTTTGCACCATTTAAAATATATTAATATAAAAAAGTTTTTACTATATTTTTGATCATAATAATATTTGATAAGACACTTCTTTTTAAAAAATACTATATATATATATATATTATAAAAATAATCAATGCTCATATTACCATTACTATTGTTGTTATTACACAAGTCATATTTTATGCATATTTTTGACCTGTTTAAGGCATGACATCCCAAGATTTCATATTCCAGCAAGGACCCATTAAAATGATCAAAAGTGAAAGTAAAAATAGTTAAAATGTTACAAAGTTGTTGTTTTTCGTGGAATGATTCTGA